>OX467709.1:84309868-85509868 GCA_950111635.1 Agelastica alni
GACCATCGCGAATCACTACCCCAATTTAAGTTGCCGTTACATCACTAAAGTCGAGAAGCTCGATGTAGAAGTGTCAGGAGGAGACATTAAATTGTCTTAGAGACTCTTGTTAACCTTTAAACCAAGCATTTCCGGTTGACCATGTTGTGGAAATTCTGTCTTAAGCCTTAAGTGACGATCCTATATATTTGTGCTATAGTTGCTTAAGCTTATCTGGATCCATAATAAGGTTATGTATTCCTTTTTTGGACCATCTGGACCAAAAATGTAACATTATAGACACAGATTTCTATGCAATCGAAAATTTGTCCGATCTCTCCCCCTTTTGAATTCACTTAACTGATTATAATTGTTTCTTAAACGGTGTCTAGACATAATTACTTTATAAGTTAAGTACACATCGCCTAAAAATATTACTTGCATTTAAAGGAAACTCCAATTTAATGTTGTTACATACATGTATACATATAGTCTTGCCTTTATCCCGTAGGGGTAGGTAGAGACTACTTCCTTCTACGTGTTCTTACACACATCTTTTGCTTTCTCTACTTTCATCATGCAAGCATGCATGCTCGTTGGTTGTTGGTACTCTTGACCTGGCCTTTCTTCAAAACAATGTTAATCTGATCGAGATATGTTCGCCGAGGTTCACCTCTACCGACTTGTACATTCACACTTGCCTTATAAATTTGTTTTGTTTTGTCATTTTCTTTCATTCATTCTTTCTACGACTCCAAACCATCTAAGCATTCCTTTATCTCTCTTTGTAACCACATCTTCTTTTACACCACAGCGTTTTCTTATCTCACTATTTTTTACTTTATCCAACCGAGTCACTCCGGCTATACTTCTTAGACTACTCATCTCCGCAGCATTAATCCTATTTTCATACCAACACTTCTCTATGCACAGCCAGATGTGCCTTTTTTGACACTTTCTGGCTGTTCATAAAGGTATGCAGTGCCCCATTCATCTATTTTTTTTCCAAACACCCTTCGCTCAATGTCACTGTCATACTTTTCATCTCTCGTAAATTTTGAACCCAAGTACACAAATTCATTTACTTGTTCCACTCTTTTTCCCTCAATCGAAACTTCACAGATTGTCATACTTTTTTCACTTTCAAAAACCATTACTTTCGTTTTGCTTACATTTATTTTCATCCCTTTGATTTTTAGGGCATCATGCATAACATTAACCATTGCCTGCAACTCCTCTTCAGATAACGCTAATATGACTTGATCATCGGCGTAAAGAAGGCATTTAACGATCAAATAATTCATTTTAAATCCATACGCACTCTCTTTGAAATATTTTAAACAATCGTTTATGTATAAGTTAAACAGCCATGGCGAAGCCACACATCCGTGTATCACACCTTTTTCGATGTTAAACCAGTCCGTGCAAGCTCCGTTTATCCAGACACAGGAAAAGAATCCTCATAAAGTGATTTCAGTGCTCTTATTAAACTACCGCTCACCCCATACATAGACAATGTCAACCACAATTCACTTCTCACCACTCTGTCATAGGCCTTTTCAAAGTACATAAAAGCGCAATAAACCTTCTGACTTCTAGCCAAGAATTTTTCAAATATACCTCGTAATGAAAAGACCTGATCCATACATCTGCTTCCTTTTCTAAATCCTGCTTGCACATCCTATATCATTTTTTTAGTTTCATTCGTTACTCTTTTAATCAATATCTTATACAGTTTGCCGACTATGCTGAGTAAACTAATATCTTGGTAGTTCTTACAGTCCTGCTGCGAACCTTTTCCCTTGTAAAGCGGCACAATAACGGCCTTGCACCAGTCATCTGGTACGCTACCACTCCTCCAACAAAGGTTAAAAAGCGGTAAAAAGATTGAGTTGGTATTATTAATAATTTTAAAGTATAAGTAAAAAAAAATTACTGCAATTGGTCGACTCTTTTTGCAAATTAGTAGGTATAAATTAACGTTATTTTGTTTTTAGAATTAAATGTTTAAAAAAGTTTTAAAGTTAGTGTTCTATTATTTATTATTAATTAATGAGAATTGGTTATCGAATTATTTGCATGCGTCTCGGGGTCAATTAAGCCTTCCTAATGAATAAATTGCTAGCCTGAAACACCCACAAATCCCAATTACTTTCACAAATTATTCCGTTAAAGAGTAAATCTTCAGATCTGCATTGTTAATTTTAAGTTTTAAGACTGCATTTATATTTTATCAAGCTTCGTTTCATGTTTATTTTTTCCGTACAATTGCGAACAAAAACCTGATGAAATTAATTAAATTGTGTCATCAAAAGTTTGTACCATTTTCAAACAATCCGTCTCACTCGTATTCTCAAATCGAAAAGCAGAAAGAACTTGAAAGTTTTAGCTGTTGCAGTTTCAAGAAGTAAAAGCCGACAAAAACTTATGTCAACATTACGATTTGTACAAACTTAATAACGGCTTGTTAAACATTTTAAATTTATTCAGCGGAAGCACTTAAGTAGTAATTTTACGCAGAAGTTGCACTGTTATTGGGATTTAATAAAACCGTTTTAGTGTCATGATATTTTAACTATTATTATACCAATTTCACTAGCTGTAAAAATAAATATTGCTTATTTAAATTTTTTTTTTCCTTGTCAATACGGTTTATTTTTTCTAAAATGTTTTTGCAGTTAAACTAAGCGCTTATTTTGTAGTACGAATTTGGTTCCTTCTTTCTACCAGTGGTGTTTAAATATTTTGCTTGCATTTTTTCTTCAGCCAAACTGCCAATTTTTTTTTATCAGTTGATTACTTAGTTTTTTAATGTTTTAAGTGTGGAGTTCTTGAACAAATTTTTGTTAGATAACTGCTTGTTGAAAAATATTACTGCACATATTTCACTAAATTTATTTCAGTGCATCTTTACACCCGATAGTCCCGTTTCTATCTGTCCACACCCTCACATAAATAGTTAATTTTAGTGAATAGCGAGTATCATTCCTCCATAGCTCTACCTTTGCGATGTAATCTGTTTCGAATTTCTGGCCGACCTATTTGTCGGGAAACCTCCATGCCGTGGTTTCCTGACCAACACAAAGGGATATTCACCTCATTCATCTCTACGAAATAGATATCTAACTAATTGCTTAAATGAACTTGTCATAGTTCCATTTGAACAGCTTCAAGTTTAAATACCAATGTCTAGTTGGCTATTTCTCCTTCCTTTAGATTATCTTCGACACTTAAAATCATCTTTCCTTTACCGATCGATTTATTATAAACGAGGATGTGGGGACATTAGTTCAAGAATGATTGATTACATTGATCGTAAATGTTCTTTAATTATTTCACTTTATTATTTTTTTTTTATTGCATGAAAAAAAAAACAATATATACTTCTTCTAATTGAACTTTTTGCAACTATACAATCCTGAAAATGGTATCGCACACAACCTTTTTCTACTATCGCGCAGAAATTTGTCAGGTAATTTTTGCACTAGTGCAATTTATACTTCTAAAGAAGACACAGTTGTCGAAACGATCTTTAAGTTTTAATATAAATGTTGTGGAAATTCGAAACAGTGTTTCATTTAATAGTGGTAAAAAATCGTATTATTTTTCGTTATGTGTTCTTTAGGATTATCATGTAAGAAAATATCAACTTGGACGCTTTCATTTCCTGTTAAACTGATTACATCGTGTTTAAACTTTCTCATATAAACAACTACATTTCGTGAGGCGGTATATAATCTGTGATTATTTTGTGAAAATTTTATCGCGTGATGACCATGTTTAAACTCCAAGGAAATTTTCTGTGATAATAACGTGAATTATGCCAAGTTTTCATTTATATGTAAATTCAATGACTTTAATTCAACCTGAGAATCACTTAACTTCAAAATTATTCATAACTTCTTCCCTTTAGTACGGTTCTTGCCCTGTGTGGTCTTTAACAATGTAGTTTCGTTGTCCCCGGTAGAATTTTAAGAGTTTATTTAGTCTTAAACTTTATTTATCTTTCTCAGGTCTCTGCTTATTCTGGTCCTGCTTAATTGATTTTTTTACCAAGGTAAAATTCTGATGATGAAAAAAATTAAAAATTCAAATTTCCATTACTGCAGTTTTATTTCATAAATCAAATGATTAAATTTACCAATTGATAACTAGAAATAATTATCAGTGGTCTGGATGCGATCCGAGAGGTCCACACGACTAACTAAATAAATAAATAAATAAAAAAATACCATACCATATGTTTTGTTGTTATAAATAATAACTATTATTTTTAAAATTATTATAACCAACAATCTTAAATTGTTTACAACAAATAATAATTGTCTTTAACAATATATTGTTTATGTCAACCGTATTCTTTCAATATTTTTTCTTATCATTTCATAAGCGGGAGCTATTTTTAATTGTTTATAACAATTAAATTATTTTTTTAATTGTTATGATTAATCTTCATTTGTAAGTAACAATATTCAATTGTTATAAACAATGCTTGATTATTACTAACAATAATTTTTCACTGTTATAGCGTCTTCAATGCTATTCTATCAATACTGACAAAAATTTTAAATTCTCCAATTCACACACACACACACACACACACACACACACACACACACACACACACACACACACACACACACACACACACACACACACACACACACACACACACACACACACACACACACACACACACACACACACACACACACACACACACACACACACACACACACACACACACACACACACACACACACACACACACACACACACACACACACACACACACACACACACACACACACACACACACACACACACACACACACACACACACACACACACACACACACACACACACACACACACACACACACACACACACACACACACACACACACACACACACACACACACACACACACACACACACACACACACACACACACACACACACACACACACACACACACACACACACACACACACACACACACACACACACACACACACACACACACACACACACACACACACACACACACACACACACACACACACACACACACACACACACACACACACACACACACACACACACACACACACACACACACACACACACACACACACACACACACACACACACACACACACACACACACACACACACACACACACACACACACACACACACACACACACACACACACACACACACACACACACACACACACACACACACACACACACACACACACACACACACACACACACACACACACACACACACACACACACACACACACACACACACACACACACACACACACACACACACACACACACACACACACACACACACACACACACACACACACACACACACACACACACACACACACACACACACACACACACACACACACACACACACACACACACACACACACACACACACACACACACACACACACACACACACACACACACACACACACACACACACACACACACACACACACACACACACACACACACACACACACACACACACACACACACACACACACACACACACACACACACACACACACACACACACACACACACACACACACACACACACACACACACACACACACACACACACACACACACACACACACACACACACACACACACACACACACACACACACACACACACACACACACACACACACACACACACACACACACACACACACACACACACACACACACACACACACACACACACACACACACACACACACACACACACACACACACACACACACACACACACACACACACACACACACACACACACACACACACACACACACACACACACACACACACACACACACACACACACACACACACACACACACACACACACACACACACACACACACACACACACACACACACACACACACACACACACACACACACACACACACACACACACACACACACACACACACACACACACACACACACACACACACACACACACACACACACACACACACACACACACACACACACACACACACACACACACACACACACACACACACACACACACACACACACACACACACACACACACACACACACACACACACACACACACACACACACACACACACACACACACACACACACACACACACACACACACACACACACACACACACACACACACACACACACACACACACACACACACACACACACACACACACACACACACACACACACACACACACACACACACACACACACACACACACACACACACACACACACACACACACACACACACACACACACACACACACACACACACACACACACACACACACACACACACACACACACACACACACACACACACACACACACACACACACACACACACACACACACACACACACACACACACACACACACACACACACACACACACACACACACACACACACACACACACACACACACACACACACACACACACACACACACACACACACACACACACACACACACACACACACACACACACACACACACACACACACACACACACACACACACACACACACACACACACACACACACACACACACACACACACACACACACACACACACACACACACACACACACACACACACACACACACACACACACACACACACACACACACACACACACACTTCCACTGGGAAGTTTATAAAGAATTATGATTTTATTATTGAGAGTAATATTTTTGTAGCTGCATGTTAACAACAAAGAAATTACACAGTGACAAATCAAGACTGTTAGGTGGATGCTACAAGACTTATCGATTTTTAACTAAGTTTGTGAGAACTTGTCTGATCGTTAATGCTTGAAGTTGGTTAAAGATCTTGAACTGTCTCTTAAAAATACATTTTGCAGTTACTACTGTATTTTTAAAGTTTTAATAAAATAATAGGAAAATAAGTATGAAGTGGAAAATAAAACATTTCTATTTCAATCATTACAATTACTTAGTTTGTTTTCTTGTATCTGATATTAATGATTTTTGTTTTGGGTAAATAATTATATGCCATTCTCAGATTTAGCTTGTTTTATCGATTATTTCTTTCTACATAGTTACGTAATAAAAAGTTGATACTTAATAATGCTAAACGTATGCAGCAATTGGAGATTGAAAATAGTGCAGTAGTTCGGAGAAAAACACATAAAAATAAACAGTTATGCTGAAAAATGAGATGTTTATGCTAACGATTACTTAATATTATTTTAATACTTTCAGGAATTCAGAAACATTATTTTCGGCAAAACGGAGGAAAGCCATTTGTTTCTTTAACGAAAGCGAGTTCTTTTCTTTTTCTTCACATTTATGTTAAATTTATATGAGTAAACAGATTTTAATGCTATTGTTGCGATTCTATTTCCAAGTTAAAAAAATCATCACATTTGCTTGGTATTTTTACTTTATTTATTTTTTACTTTATTTAAAAAAAATTATAACGAAGTTAAAAGACTTTTGAGACTTATTTTATTTAAAATATATGTATAAAAATTTGAAAATTTTGAAGTAATAACCGATGCTGGTTTAAAGTAATAATAAAGTTATTAATTAGTATGCATTATGTGAATTCAAAATTTATACTACTTGGTACGAACCCTCTATGAGAGCCAGATAAAAAACAAATGGGATGTATCAGCTTCTAAAACATATTCGTATAAAATTTCATTACAATGTTTCTAGTAGTTTCGGCAAAATCGTAATAAATGTGTATAACTTTTTTTACTTTATTGCCCTTTATCTTGAATACGGATGGCGTTACGAAAAATTTTTACCAAACAAACCCCAATTATTTTTTAGTTTTCTACCTATCCTAGAGACAGGGTCATCTTTTTGAAACACCCTGTATAAGTCATTTACAACACTGAAATAAAAATGAAATGCTAAGTTAACGCGTGTTTTTGATTGACATTTCATGTAAATATAGTAAAGCTAATCATAGTGCATTAAAGCAAATTAGAGTTTTATACATTTTGTTTGGTAAAGGCAGCAAATGAAAATTAATTTCTTTGGTGCAACTTGTAATAAAATGCATGTAATATTAAAACTGTAAAAGACAGTTATCGATAGATCGATTTTATTATTGTGCGTATTCAAATTTGATTACGAAAATCATTTCTGTCCCTCGGAGAGTGGATAATACTCAAAATGGTTTTCAATTTGATTTGCATCGTTACGATAATTTCCCTAGTGGGACTGTATCAGATAAAATATAACAGGTTTAATTCCGGCTCAGTTTTTTACGTCCTCGGATAAAGATTCACCTTTTTAGTGTCGTCTGTAAAGCTCTAGGTGATGTTTTAAAAACTTTTGTGCTTAGTCAGAAAAACTGGGATTTTAAAGCATCGAGCTTTATTATTTTTAACGTTTTAAATTGAAACCTACGTCGTTTAATTTTAAATAGGGCTTATTATGCAATAAACTCTTTGAACCTTACAGAAGGTTAAAAAAGTATTTAATCAATAATTAGTTATTGATTGCACTTTTATTCAAGTTTTCTCAAGAACAATCAAGCTGCACAAATATACATTTTTAACTTCCCAGAGGGTCCGAGGATCCGATTTGCGAATCCAGAATTTTGACGTATCTCTATATTTCAATATGAACGTATGTGCGTATGTACCTATGTGCGTTCGGAATTATTTTTCGTCTCGATTATCTTGAGAACAAAAAATGATATTAACGGTGGGACTAATTGCATTCGACGCATAATTATGTAACTTAGAACTGATTATATTTTCAGCAAAATCTGTCAAGCTGTTTTTTATGGAGAATAAAAAAACTGAAAAAATGGAAAACTACCTGAATTTTGCGATTTAAAAATTATACTATTTTTAATACAGAATTTTAAAATCTCTTATGAATAATATAATTGTTGCATGTTGAGAATATTTGTATGAAAAATATGATGACAAAATTTCATAAAAAGAGATAGTTATAAAAAACAAAAATAGGAATGGGAGAATTTTAAACTTGTGTCAGTATTGAGAGAATAGCATTGAAGACGCTATAACAGCGAAAATTTATTGTAAGTAATAATCAAGCATTGTTTATAACAATTGAATATTGTTACTAACAAATGATTATTGATTATAATAATTAAAAAAAAAATTTAACTGTTGTAAACAATTGAAAATATCTTCTGAAATGATAAAAAAAAGTTTAAAAAATACGGTTGAAATAAACAGAATATTGTTAAAGACAATTATAATTTGTTGTAAACAATTTGAAATTGTTTTTTATAAGAATTTTAATAAAAATTATAATAACAAAACATATGGTAATTTTTTTCAGTCATTTGGACTTCTCAGGTGGCACCCAGACCACAGATATTTTATCTTAATATTTTTGCTGCAATATCCAATATCCTTAAAAATAGTTAATCGAAACAATTTGTTCTTATTAACCTATTGAAGTGTAAAATTTTTTTTCCTTTTTTTTTTCCTCAAAGCAGTAACGTTTTTCTCCATAACAGACGTTGGTAGCCTCCTCGTCCTCTCAGCATCCTCCAGACTGAAATTTCCCATTTGGAATTTTCTGAACCACCTAAATATAGTTGTACGATGTGACAATTATCACTTGGTGTAAGAGTTATTTCTTCTAAGCACTGGTCTACGTTTAAACAATGAGCGAAGCTGTACTGCACGAATATCAAACTTTTTGACCAAGGTGCTATAGCACGCACTTTAAACTATCACTTCTGACAAACAACTGAGCATACAGACTTGGCGCAGCGGATAGTCTGCAAGTATGAACACGTCTCAACATGCACCAACACTTAGATTACTACGCCACGTGGTTGCGTCATGTTGTAAAACATAGTTTTGTTCGTATTGAAAAAAAAGATTAATTTTAGTGGTAATACCGATTTTAAAAACAGATATAAAAATATTTCAACCAGAAGAAAACAGTAAAAGCTTTAAGCATAATTAAAAAACAGTGGATGTCGAAAGGGTAAAAGAGTGGAACAAGTAAATGGGTTTGTATACTTGTGTTCAAAGTTTACGAGAAATGAAAAGTATGACAATGACATTAAGCGAATGGTGTTTGCAGGAAAACAAATAAATGGGGCACTGCATAACTTCATGAACAGCCAGAAAGTGTCAAAAAAGGCACGTCTGGCTGTGCATAGATGATTGTTGATTCCTGCACTCATGTTTGGTAGTGAATGTTGGGTTTGGCAGAAAATGCATGAAAATAGGATTATTGCTGCGGAGATGAGTACTCTAAGAAGTATAGCTGGAGTGACTCGGTTGGATAAAGTAAATAATAGTGAGATAAGAGAACGCTGTGGTGTAAAAGAAGATGTGGTTACAAAGATAGATAAAGGAATGCTTTGGTGGTTTGGACACGTAGAAAGTATGGATTAAGGAATATTGACGAAAAAAATTTATAGGGCGAGTGTGAATGGACAAGTCGATAGAGGTCGACCTCGGCGAACATATCTCGATCAGATCAACATTGTTTTGAAGAAAGGCCAGGTCAAGAGTACCAACAACCGACAAGTATGTATGAGAGCACTAATAAAAGTAGAGAAAGCAAAGATGTGTGTAAGAACCGTAGCAAGTGAAGGGAAGTGGTCTCTGCCTACCTCTACAGGAAAAAGGCGTGACTATAAGTATGTATGGATGTCGAAACGTTTCATCGATATTGTAATGCATATATACGAAGAAGAAATTATTTCCTTAATAATTCGTTTATCAATGGTTTTATTATAACATAAACTATTGTTTAAACTACTGAAACAAATATGAGCTTTTTAGACTTTATTTATAAATACCAACCCAACTTGGAAACTACTATGTATATTTTAAGAAAATATCCCCGAGGATCTAGTACAGAAATTTATTTGCTAATCAATTTTTAGAAATACGAAAGCTTTGAAACCACTTAAAGAACTTCTATATAAAACCATAATTAAAAAGTTTACTGAAAAGTGATTCAAAAATGGATTTAGCAAATTTTTATAAAATAAAATTAATTTGTTATTTTCTTTTTAAAATTTCAGCAATGATCCATAAAGCAGCAAGTTTTAACGTTTAAATCTATTAAAAGAAAAACTAATAATGAAAATGTTTTTTTATACAATATATTATCTGAGCAAATTAGTAATTTACATTTTATAAACAATTTCCAAATACATGTCATGTTTTCGAGAAGGCGTTTGAATAATTGATTTTATTAGGATTATAAAGTTGGTTAATAATGCAATTAAGATTTAGAATTTAATGCAGGCTGACTTAATACTACAAAGCCTCTTTTTACAGTCGTTTACGCTTAACTTGATAATGAATAAAGTTTTCTACTGAACTAATACTTTTTTTTTATCACTATAATAACTTTTTTATTAACCGTATGAGGAACCTTTATTTCAAAATATAAGTTATATTTGAGAAATTTTTTTTTTTAAATATTTATATTTTTTTTATATTTAGAAAATATAATTA
The DNA here is from genome assembly GCA_950111635.1 of Agelastica alni. Classification (NCBI taxonomy): domain Eukaryota; kingdom Metazoa; phylum Arthropoda; class Insecta; order Coleoptera; family Chrysomelidae; genus Agelastica; species Agelastica alni. Next base: position 84,321,412 of record OX467709.1, read on the forward strand.
TGAAATAAACATTTTTACAAATAATAAAATCATTACAATAAAAAGGTTAGTATTAATATTTTTTGTTGGCATCTGGTTAATTTTGACATTCCTCCAAATGTAATTTTGCACCCTATTGGCTTATTAAAAAGCTATATTTTTAGGCTCGGAAAAAATACATTAGGCTGCATTGCTAGGGTATATAAATACAATGGTCATACTCGCCCCTATTTTTTATTTTTTTTTATTTTAAAGGGTGTCGACTGCTATGGTCATTATCCCATTAGCCTATTAATATTTTTGTTCTGTTTGCTCCTATTATTAAAAATATTATTTCCATTTGGTTTTAAAAATGACAGAGACAATAGACGTGGCCCGATGCGATTGCCATTGATTAGAAGCCAAGCTCGTGGGACCTTCACGTCCACAACGAGCCAAGCAAAACTGCTTTTTACATTTTTTCGGTCAACATACGTCCCTACATGTCGGCATGATTACTTCACGAATGATACTTAGCCCAGAACATCAATAATTAGGATTACCGTCCTTGTATTATAGCTTGGTGTTAAGTTAGTTCTCCTCCTCGTAGTGCACCCTGGGTAACGCTACATGAAGGAACACAAGAGGCACTAGACAATCTTCGGATCTCCTGGTAAGAAAAATCACTTTGTTGTATTTATAACTTGCCTGTGTGTACGCTAAATAAATAAAAAACTTTGTATAGAATTTTCTTAACTTGGAAAGAAGGTCTTTAGTTTTTTTTTCACTGAAAATAGTTGCAAAAAGGGTAGACCTATTGTGTGGGGCGCGGACGGCCCGCACTGTGACTATTAGAAGGGAGATGAATTATAGAAAGGAAATTATTGTGGACCCACTTTTTGAAAAGTTGCAGGTCTTAGTTCTCTGGAAAAACTGATTTGAAAGCTTGTTCCATTCTGTAGTAGCCCTGTAAAAGAAGGATTCTTGATGGAGATTGGTCCTTGTAGTGTCAATCTTGAGAGTAAATGGGTGAGACTGATCAGCGTGCCAAGTTCTTTGGCTGAAAGTGACCAGTGGTACAAGAGTTTTTATTTCTCTGGAGCATCTGCCACGAAAATATCTGTAGTATAATATCTGGTCTGCAAGTCTTCTTCTTTGTACTTTCCTTGCTTTTGTATTTCTTTTTTTGATACTTTGTTATCTACGGTAGCATGGTTAAGAAGTAAAATATATGGCTTGTTGGCTTTAATATGGCAAGTTGCTGAAAAGCCATAATTACATATATTCTACATCTAAAATATTCGACGAACTTTCAATCTCTTGCGTGACATACGGTATAATAGTAAGCTTGTTGTTACCATAGATGCCATAGGTACCAATACAATACAGTAAGAGCTACGTTGTGTTTAGTTATGTATGAAGACACAACATTATTATTATTATTTATATTTTATTAATCTTTTTTTGTATTACTTGATAGTTTATTTAATGAAATAATAAACCGAAATGAGATTTTCATTCTTGCCATGATTTTATTAGGATTTTATTAGTTATTTTAATCTCTGAAAAACTTTCATACCATACAATGACGACTAACTGTTATGTTCATGAAAAGACCTCTTGCTGACAATATTACGACGTTCAGAGTCCTATATGAATTTCCTAAATCATTATAACGGATACTATTTCCGCCTGCGAAGTAATATTCCTCTGTATATAACGTTAGGAACTGTTGTAATAAATCAAGAAGTTTAGAATGAAATTTGGCAAAATTTTAAAGATACGTTTACTTACCTCCACGATCTCAAGATGGCTCCTAGTAATAATAATTGGTATCTATAAATTATATTTAAAAAAGTTTTTAAAACAGTACATTTATGAAGTAGTAGCAGCACAGATTTCAAAGAAAAATATACGTTCTTGAACTGGCCATATTTCTAATGAACATAACATAAATCGTTTTTTAATTAAGATAAAGTATATACAGATAAAGGTCAATAAATATTACTAAAAATGTAATTAATAAATAATATAAAATAAATATCTCCATTCAACCTAAAAATAAACTATTTTTGGTCACAAATTTTGAAAAAACACTGCTATTCATCAAGCCCAAAATACTTTTTTAAAGATATTCTTAATATTGATTAAGTACGTGGTATTTGAGCCGGTTTTATATAAAAGTCTGTCCAACCTTTGTTTTACGTATTCAGAACTCGTATGCTCTATAATAACAATCAAATGAACGTAACTTAGTGAATAGGGTCATTCTCAGCACTTTGGTCGTTTAGCAAGAACACCAGCAGTTTGGAAATTCTTACGTCCATGGTTAGTACGGAGGAAAACTGTCGATTTAAATGATAATTGTCACTGAAATTTGTAGGATATCTATTGTAGCAGCTTTTTTTATTTTTAAATAGTCGCATTATTTGTAATTTTTTAAACTTTTAAAATATTTTTTCCACCGCAGCAGTTTTAGTATTAAAAAACTAAACCTGGTTTTTAGACACCTGGTATAATTTGAGAATATTGGGTTTAACTTTTTTCGAAGGTCTTAATAAATTTGTGTGATGAATAAGTAATTCCTTACATAATTTATGTACGATATTATCACATTAGCGACATCGTTAGGTACTTGATAGCGTCTGGGGTGGTTTAAAGGATGAATAATAAATTCCTCGGGCTGATATAATCCCCCATTCCTTAATTCACAGACGCCTAACTATCATGGCTTCATCCTCCCATTCCAATTTTGAAATCGATACACAGTATCTGTGTTTATTAAAAATTCATACTTACCTACAACTCGAGTGGTTTTGCTTGTCAAATGATTCATATATGGAGTAAGCACCGTCTCATATTTAAGAATTTTGAAGCAAATTCTGTCATTTTCGAAACCTTTAGAATCCATTATGTGATATTAAACGTAGTTATTAAAACAAATAAATTTTATTGCAAAATATTAGGAAATATTTGTATATATTTAATTTGTTGTAGTATTTCAAGTATTAAATAAATAAGACTATACTCGTAAATACAGGATAAAGAAATTGTGACTGCCCAGTTCTCCACAAGAGGCAAAATATTTGTTGAAAAGCTACCGATGCAGGATCTTTTTTAGGTTAGGTATGAATGGTAATCTGTATTTATAAATATTTAAAAATTGTTTATTATTAGAACGTGGTTTAGTTTAACGTCTATTTAGTGTAGACATAAAATGGTGACCTTTACAATGTAAAAAAATATAACCTTATCTACTATTTTAATTTAATACTTTTTAAAACTTTAAAACGAGCAACGTATTTCGTCTTCATGACTGTTATAACCTCTTTTTCTTCCAGAAACAATTAAAAACAAGAAATATTAATACAGGTTTATTACCAAAAAAACTGTTTACATTTACTTTAAAAAGAAATATTAAAATTAAATTAAATGAACAAAAGGAAAATAGAATCGCGTCGAATAAAAGAATCCGAAAACAAAGAGAGGCAAAAGATCTAAAAAATCTGAGTGGTGAACATTTCAAATGGCGAAAAATCCAAAAATCTTCAGCTAAAATCCAAAGCGTCTGGGCATCTAAAATCCAATAGCTGAGCAGTGAAAACTCACATGTTTGCGTAACTAAAATTCCAAATGGTTAGGACGCCAAAAATCCAATGTCTAAACGGAGAAAATTGTCTAAAATTCAAGCGCAAAAACATTAGTGGCAGAAGCAGTGGACAGGCAAAAAAGTTCGTGGCAGACCAAAACAAAACTTGATAGCAATTAGATCACAAATCTAACTACATTAAACTTATAATATAACAATTATCCACATTTGATCGTTAGACTGAGACTCGCTTGACAAATACACACTTTTTAAACCAAATCGAATCAGCCACCAGCAATAAAACACACCCAGTGACGGCCTTAGAACTACAATAAATTCGTTCAAATGCACATGTTCTTCTTAAATGCAAATAATTTTATCTGATTGGTTATAGGTTTTTACACTGCGGTAAATATCAAATCTATGCTTTTTCATATTTTTTTGTGATAAATGTGACTTTTTGGTTTTGGTAAAAATTGGGTTGTTTGCAAAGTTAAAAGAGTATCGATTAAAAGAAAAGCTGTGAAAAAATAAAAGAATATTTTTATTAAACAATACTGAGATTTTCGATGATTTCAAAAGATTTTTTAAAAGACACTTGAAGTTTCTTAAAAGTATGCAAATATTGCTAAAAAAAAGAAAACGCAAAGATACACGGTGATAACCAAAGATTTTATAAACAGAAAAAAAAATTATTTAAATTTACGCACACTGCTGTTTTTAAGATTTATTTATATTTATACACATTACATCATAAAATAAGAATAAAATTAACATTTTACTTAATTATCATCATTAAACTGGTCTGAAACATAAATTTTCGCTATTATAGATTTTTTGATAATGCGGCACGTAGATATATCGTTGATCGTTATTAGAATGAAACAGTTTAGGAGAGGAAATGTAGTAACAAGGCTTTGCTCTATAATAGAGCGAAAACGACAAAACATTAAGCAGTTAATGCTTGTTAATTGCAGGACTTTGGATATAAATTTGATATAAACACAGGTAACTTTTCTGCACACCACAGAAAATAAGTTTAATGTGAATATGTTTTAGATATTTACGACAAATGCAAACATGAAGTTACTGGATTTATTCTTTCGTTTATATAACTGAATATTTATGCGATCATTTCACCAATTCTATTTTTATTTATTAAAACCAAAATACCGTGGTCGCAAAATAATATTTTTAATTTTTATAATACATTAATAAAAACATGAATAAACCTTATAAATATTTCAATTAAAGCAAATATAACAACTATTCACTTGCTTTTAAAGTGGTAACTTCTTGTGGCACGCTGTGAATTTTTTAGGCGCGTGGTCACGTAACGAAATTTTAATATTTTTAAAAACAGTTGGATACTTGGGGATTTGACCCTAAATAGATGTGCCATTCTGCCACCACGCACTCTTATTTTAAACGTCCAAGATTAGATATTATACAAATTATATTTGTGACGTCAGTCATGTTTGTTAAAAATAAAAGTTGCTCGGAGATTTGAACCTAAATAAATTACCGTGCTAAACAGAGAGCAGTCTCATTCGACCACCACATAATCAAAGTTTACATGTTAAAAAGTAATATTAATAGTTGGGGGAGGGTGAGGTGGTCGTCGTCGTCATTACGTTTTTTCGATGTAAGAATATTGCAATATTTCTACTACTAGTCATGGTAAGTATTACTCTTGATGCAGTATTTGCAGGATTTTTAGATAATATTGAGTGTAAAATTTTTGTTTCTTATAATAGCTACCATAAATGTTATTTTTTTAGAGACAACTAGAACATACCGTATACAGAAAACCCACCCACACATATCGTTATCTACACAATACATTCAACCACCACTGTTGCCAATGAACAGAAGTTATAAGAACTTAAGTAGAAAGGGCAATAAGAATCTGTGAACCAAAACATTTAAATGAAGAACTGAATTACCTTAAGAAGGCCCTTATATCAAATGAATATAATGTAAAAGATGTACATAAATGTATACGTGGAAAGCCTAGCACTAGAGGTGGCCTAAGCGATGAACTAAGTAGTCGTGTCACTTCTAAAGTGTTTTAACCCTAAATTTTTTGAGTGACAGATAGGATCGGCCGGATTCTAGCAGAATATAACATTAAAACTATCTTTAAGCCATCTAAGAAGATCGAAAACTATCCGAAATCTGCCAAGGATAAGAGAGCCCCGCTAAGATCTGCAGGTGTCTATCGTATTTCATGCACCTGCGGAAGTATATACATTGGAACAAACAAACGGTCCATTAACACCAGGGTCAAAGAACACAAAGCCAACTGCCGTCTTGGACATACAGAAAAATCTGCTGTCGCGGAGCACACAATTAATAATAATGATCACATAATTAAATTCAAAGATACCCAAGTTTTATGTACCACATTTGTATATTACCCGAGGCTTTATAGAGAAGCGATTGAAATACATAAACACCAGCAGAACTTTAATAAATCTGAGGAAACCGTTAAAATTAATAGAATATGGGTACCTATACTTAAAAATACAAGGCTGCTTCTTTACAAAAATAAGAAGAATGAATCTCCGGAACGTGACCAATTTCTGAACAGCCATCAAATATTCCTTGCCCACCAAAACGTATACGACCTGCGATCGTGACTTACAAATGTCATAAACTGTCAGCCTTAAAAAGCAGACAATTTTATCTCCAGAAGATGCCATCCACTAAAGATGGCGAAACGTCGAGTAGAAACTCAGACCTACGACGGCCAAAATACCCGAAAAACCATTTACCAACAATGTTATAGTTGTTTAATAAAAATTGTGATTAATATAGTAGTCTTAAAAGAGTTATAATTATTGTAGTTTTTTTTATTATTACTAAATCCACATCAACTCGATGGGTGGTTAATAGACATTTTGTTAATTACATCATTGTACAAGATTAAATAACTTTATGACATTAAACTCAAAGCCATTACCAAAAAGAATTGTTTCCTTAAAATATAAAGGGACTGGTATTCTTTAAAATAAACTAATCTTGTAAACCTTATTCATCATTGTAATTTTAATAGGAGTATCCTGGACTTGAATTCAGCTAATTATGAAGGATAATAAACAATAGTGGGTATGTGGGTATTACGGTGAACCATTTGATAACCACAAATGGTAATAAAAGAAAATCACAAAATGTTGTATAAAACCATTTTATACAATGGGATTTTCATGATGGGGGTTAATTAGAGGCTACTTCGAACGTTGTTCTAAGGATATTGTGTTTTAAATATGTTTGTGGTTTGCTTAATGTGGACAGCTAATAAAAAATTATTTTACTTTCGTAACAAAGATTATATTATTTTTAATATAACCAATTAATAGACATATTTAATTTTTAGATATTTTTAAACATTTAACATTTTTAAAATATGTTAAGAACTCCTGACTTCTTTATGTAGTAGAAAGTACGTTAGTTGCATCCTTTTGACTGATTTAGAAGTGACATATTATGTGTAGTCAGTCAGGATTCATATAGTTATAAACACAGACACCTATGACATTTTTTCTTCGAGAAATATTCGCTTTCATGGTAGGTACTTGACGTTTCGACGAAATTTGTATTTGGCTAATTTTGAATCTGTTAAACTAAATTTTTCTACTTTGACATAATAGTATTCTTTGTAAAAGTACTCTATGCATACAAATTTTATTCATAATATACAAAAAGCTCTACAATGATTTAATTACAATACTGTTTCTACATTTGTGATATTGCAACAAATTTCTTTGAACTCTGAGGCAATAATAAAAAAAAGTAAATTTGTAATGTACAGTATAAATTATTTCTATATGTTATAGCTTTTTTACGGTTTTTTTTATAATTGTTACCGTAAGAAATTTTAAGATTTAACCTCATATTAAACGCTTCAAATTTTTAAATAAATGTGAGTTTTAATAGTTACATTATTTAAATTAGTAAAATAACATCCAACGCTTCGTATGTTCGATAAATGAATTAACAATCCTCTAAGTCAGACCTTGCCAACACGCGGCCCACCGGGTCTGCGATAAAGAATCAATCCAATCATTTTTAATAGTTCTGTCCCAAAATAAACAAAGTAAGTTAAAATGTTTAAAATTAATTTAGGCCCCTTTAATTCCAACTTAAGATTTTTTGCACAGCGAGTTGTAATAAAGGCTTTTGTATCCACACATGTTTGTAAAATATTTTTTTAAAGATGAAAAACAAAGAGTTCATAACGTGCATCATTGACTGACGCCAATTTAGGTAACCTGCTGTGCAACGTCGAACATAAATATAAATAAACAAAAAGGGATAAAAAAATATCTGACTCGGTAGTTTATTATATTATTAAAGTGGCCGTGAAAATTAGCAAGAATAGGTTATAAAACTTATCCAAAACAAGGGCAGATGCAAGGGGTACCGATGCGTACAGTTAGAGTGTCTGTAAAAGACTGGATTGGGGAAAAACACAAAAACTACTACAAAACGGGACTGTAATGGACACCTGACTTGCATATTGTGCGGCAATGATCCGGAAACATTAAAACACATACTGCTGCGAGGCACTAGACCGCAGCACTAGACCGGCCACCCATAACTATATTGTTCCCACCCAGTAAAAAATTTGTGTAAGGTACGAAAGTACTGGATTTGATACAATAATATAAAACCATATAGGCAAGTTGCAATGGGCCAACAGGCCTAAGTGTCACCGGAGGCAATAGCCAGACGGACCTAAATAGGGGTGGAGTTTTTAGTGAGGAGACCTGATACAGTCAGTGGAGTCTCACAGTAGACCTTGAGCTTTCAGGCTCATAACCCCTCCATAAAGGATTTTCTCTACCTCTACAAAAAAATGTGGCCGTAAAACCATTTGGGTTGGCTAGGCCTGCTACAAATGATCAGTAATTAAAATTAAGTTAACAACAACAAAAAAAAAGTAAAAAAATATTTACATTTAAAGCGCCAGTACTATAATAACCCCTCAGGCGAGTAATTGGCGTTTTAAGTAAGTTTCTTCTTTCTTGGGGTCGGCAAATGGATTATTAGCAATTATGTGTTGATTTAAGATGAGCGGCGCTGCACATGGGTCTTTAGTGCTGCTTTTATTAACATTAAACAGAAATTATAAAGACAGTTAACGTCTTCCTAAACTCTGCTGTAATTCAAGTTTGTTTTAACAGCTTTATTCGCAACAAAATGAAACGAATTTAGGAAGTAAATTACATCAAGAACCGGAGCTAAGGTCAAAGTTCTCTGGAAAAACTGATTTTGGAAGCTTGTTCCATTCCGTAGCAGGCCTGTAAAAGAAGAATTCTTGATGGAGATTGCTCCTTGTATTGTTAATCTTGAGAGTAATGGGTAAGACTGATCAGCGTGCCCAGTTCTTCGGAAATATCTGTAGAGCAATGACTTTTTATAATATAACCATATTCAGGTAGTTTCTTTATCTGTTTAAATTTCTTCTATTATCAATGAACTAGTCAAGTCAACAAAACTTTCTGCATTAAGCAATCGTAGGGCTTTAGTGGTCATTTGCTTCTTTAACTAATATTTTTATGAAGCTGTGAGCAGCTATCTTTCTTAGTCCCTTTTCTTGCTCTCTCAGGAGTTAAGACATTATATAATCTTACATTTTGTAGCTAAAGACACTTATTATCCTGACCATTTGATATTCCACGCTAATTTTGTACTTGGGAGTATGTTGATAAACTTGTTTGTAATCAATCTTGAGAGGCGCTAATAAAAAAATGTGGTGTTGCAAAAAGGTATAGAAATATCTGGAAAGCGTCACATAAAAATAAAAAGTAGTGTAGTATTTAAATTTAAGACACTTGTAACCCTCGGTTATCGTAAACATATGTGCGCTATTAAAAGCAAGCTTTTTGGTTGTTGTAAGGCTCGTTGCAACCCATGGTAAATGGGATGAAAGGATGACCCATTGTTTCAACATCTTAAAATAAAATCCTTGTACATGTAATACTGCTAAACAGCACGGACAGATGGTTCATATTAAGAAGACATGTGCCTTATTGGAAGCAATCTTTTCTCTGTTTTCTTGAAGGTATGTAGGATCTAAAATAGTAGTGGGCTTTTCTTCGTATTTTATATGTTTTTAGTTTATCCAATAGATATTCTTAATTCAATAATAAATCATATGCCTTTAATAGATCAAGAAAAATGGCTAAATTAAAATTAACCCCGAATGAAATAAAACTTTGTAAGTATTGTAAGTTTTCAGTAATAGTTATTGCGAAAACAATTTTTTAAACACTGAAGGATGCTAAAAATACAAATAAAATTGGAATGGAACTTAAATGTTAATGTAAAACTGAAAAAAACAATAAATTATATTATACTGAAAAAAAATGCAACAAAAACTAAAAAACAAATAAGCAGTGGTAACACGAATGGACGATACTTTTGCAAAAATTGTAAGTTAAAGGTACGTTTTTAAAAACGAGTAGAATCATCGGTAATGTTCACATTTCCATTGTTATACAATTGCCCTGCACCTGCTAAAATAGGTACTTATTGGAATACCAATGGTAAGTTTATCGGAAAAATCGGAGCTATAAATATAGAAGTAAAATAAAATTGTGACAGTTTTAATGTGGCAACAAATTTTAAAAGCTCGTATACAATTTTATATTGCGTTCATTCCGGACGACTGTGTGCACGGTGATTGTAACTAGAGAAAATGAAATTCCATCACGTATTAAAGAAAATCACCAACATAGCAAAAACGAAACAGCTGAATATGATTGAAGATTCATTTTAATAAGATTAGAGAATCGGAAAATTATTAAAGGTAATGCTACCATAGGACTGTATCAATATTTCTTTATATTCACGAAACATCTGTTACTTTGAAGTATGTAATACGAGGCAGAACTAAGCAATGAAATCTGGATATACTGCACGAGGCGAAATTTTTATGTGGTTCGCTACAGAATTATTGGGCTTTTAGCTGGAGCTATAAAAAATTAAGTGCACGCTAGGATCAATAAAGGTTTTTATTTTGAGAGGAAATGTAGAAAGCATAAAAAGCTGTTTTTAAAAGGATGAACTAATATTGGGTGATAGTTATGCTTTACCCTACATTTTGTATTAAATATTTGAAAGGGATGTTATTAATTAAATTATTAACCTATTTATTTTTATACAGAGTGGCCAAAGATCTGGAAACGGACAATCTCGTAAATTGCTAGTCGGAATTGTACAACATTTAGAAAAAGCCTATTTTGAGATACGGAGATTCCAGATTTGACTTTTGCAATGTTGTCAGATTTGCCGTTTCTCTAATATTATTAGTCACTTTGGTTTTTTAAATACATCGCCCTGTATATTCAGTCATAATTGGGATCTCCTTTTAAATACGAGTTAAGCCATATGTGTCACTCATGATTTTATGTAGTCTAAAAGTTCTTAAATAAATAAAACAGAAATGTGGCAATGCCTAATTCCATTAATAATTTTTTAAAACAAACAATTTTCAACTACATCAAAACGTAACAATTAAAAGATTATAATATTTTTAACATAATGGTTACTTAGTCTAGTATTCAAATGTGCTCCATTTGTAAGTTGGCAGTACCGTAATCGATATTAGAATGCGTCTACCACATTTCTCCATGATTGTTTAGACCTTGACTAGACCTTTTAGAGTACATAAAATCATAACTGTTGCATATGGCTGAATTCGTATTGAAGTGGAGATTCCTGTAATGACTGAATATACATGGTGACAGACTTTTGGTCCACTATGTATATTACAATTGTACAACTATACTTAATATTATTTTAAAAATATTTTTTTTGTTACAGGTAATCTATCAAGTTTCAAAAACACCTGCTACATGCTATATTCATCATGTGAGTAAGTCATTTATAATGTTATAACAAAAGGTTATCCGACCTAGTCTGTAAACTTTAAACTGTAAAAATACTAACTTGTGCAAAATATAAAAATGCAATTTACAGTATTACTTCCAAAATAAAAAATTAAACTTTGTCTGTGAAGGTGTGTTAGACATTTTGGATTTTTCGGATATAAATCATTACCACAAATGGCATTGCATTTGCTACGGATATCAGTTCTTTAAACAATGTCAGTTTCTTCGAAAAATATTTATTCTAACTTAAAACCATTAAGAAAAATTCCTTCAAAGATATCGATCGATAATAAGACAAATAGCCCCTTTTTAGAAAAGCATCCAGCATCGTAAAGCAGCGTAGAAGTTTAATAATTTAAATAGGAAGCTTTCTTTTAACTCAATTATATAATTATTGGACAAGGAGTAAACAGATTTGTTTTCTAAATCGTTTCGATTTAAAGTTATGACAATTAACAACTGATAAGCGCTTAGTATATTTTGACATTTTACCATGAATATACTAAGCTAGATAAATGTTTATGTCGTACATTAAGCATCAAAGAAGTTATTGCTTCTGTAAATTGTAGTGGTAAGGAAGAATCGATTTGTCATCGTGCACAGCAATTGAAGATGTTTCTTACACCCGTCTTTTGGTTCTTATACTTTCATCAGCGCATTTATACATGCTCAAGGATTGCTGGCTCTTTTAACCTGGACTTTTTTTAAAACAATATTGATTGATCTTATCGAAATACATTGGCGTAGGTCGACCTCTACCGACTTGCTCATTTACTCTCACCATATTTATCTGTTTCGTCAATCTTATTTAATTTACCTTTCTACGTGTTAAAACTATCCAAGTATTTCTTTATCTATCTATGTAACCACATCTTCTTTTACACCACAGCGTTCCTTTATCTCACTATTCTTTACCTTATTCATCATAGTTAATCCGGCTATATTTCTCAGACTACTTATTTCCGCACCGTTGATCCTAAGTTCATACTGCTTCTACCAAACCCAAAATTAATTACCATACAAAAGTATAGACCAACACTCCTCTATGCACAGCCAGTTGTGCCTCTTTTGACACGTTCTGGCTGCATATAAAGTTATACTCATTAGTTTTTTCACTCAGCTTTACGTTTATCCCTTTAATTTTTAGGGCATTATGCATAATATTAACCATCGCCTGTAACTCCTCTTCAGATGACGCTAATATAACCCGATCATCGGCGTAAAGGAGGCATTTTACGATCAAATCATTCATATTTAATCCATATGCACTCTCTTTCAAATCCTTTAAACAATCGTCTATGTATATGTTAAGCCATGGCGAAGCCACACATCCCTGTCTAACACCTTTTTGAATTTTTTTTTGTTTATTCCTAACACAAGCAGTAGAATCCTTGTAAAATGATTTCAGTGCTCGCATAAAACTTCCGCTCACCCCTCACACCATTACACTCACACAAAAAATCACTGTTTTATGTGCTTTATGGGCTGGTGAAATTATTGGCCCAAATTTCTTTAAAAATTTTGCTGGCCAAAACGTTACGTTCAGTGGAGAGCACTATAGATCTTTGATTAATGATTTCTTCGTTCTTCAATTGAATGGTGTTAATATGGTAGAGCTCTGGTTTCAACAACACGCCACACAGCGCACGATACAATCAAGTTATTGTATAAAGCGTTTGATAAGCGCTTATTTTTGCAAAATGGGCCTGTCCATACCTACACCTACATCTCTGAATTATTTATTGTAGGGATATGTAAAGACGCTAGTCCTTGCTGGTGAACCCCATATTTATAACCAATTAGAAACTAACATTGTGTAATATACAACTTTAATTTTTTTAAAAAAGTAGTAAACAATTATTTTTGGTTTTAAATAAAATTATTAATCCGTTGAGTTGCTGTTGACATAAGCTCGAAATTAAAAAAACCTATCTAAATAATTTATTTGTAAAAAAGTAGCTGTAGCTGTATTTAAGTATTAATAAATACGAAATCCAACTCCACGCTTAAATAAAAACGATATACTAGCTTTTAAAATTTGCTGGATCATTAAAACTATCATAATTTCAGCTCGACTTTATATTTATTACCTTTTTTTTATTCCTGAGAGCACACATCAGTCCTTCATTATGTTTAAATGAAAAACAATAAGACTCAAACCAATTGTAAAATATTTACAGTAATTATTCACCAGAATTCGATTAAAAATTAAGTATAAAACATAAAATTTAATTTATACTCTTGAATTGAAATTCCAAGTCCAGGAAGGTAAAAATGTTTTTAAAAGCATTCATGATTGATTCCAATGCGGTCATTAAGCAATTACATTTAAATGCCGCTAGGAGCTATTAAAGGGATCCGTGCATTAAACAAGGATTTAGAAATTTTTTATTTGCATGCTTTTTATAGTATTGTATTAATAAATGGTGTGCTAATATGTAATAAATTAAATAGATTGTGGTTTGTGATGTTTTCGACAAAAAACTTAGTATAAACTTTATAAAATATTTTGTTCATTCCATGTCAAATCGACCAATGATTGGAATCGACCCACCCGTTTCGGTTTGAAAGAATTTTTTTTGAAAGTTTCCTAACAAAAACCGATGGAAAAACGAGGAAAAGAATTAAAAATATCATTTCTAAAAGTTATGCGATTTTGAAAATTACACCCATTTTTGAATTTTTCAAATTTATTATTTAAATATCTTCGCCATGGCTGTTTAACTTATACATAGACGATTATTTAAAAGATTTGAAAGAGAGTGCGTATGGATTGAAAATGAATGATTAAATCGTCAAATGGCTTCTTTACGCCAATGATCAAAACATATTAGCGTCATCTGAAGAGGAGTTGAAGGCGATGGTTAATGTTATCCATAATGCCCTGCAAAATTAAAGGAATAAAAATAAATGTAAGCAAAACGAAAGTAATGGTTTTTGAAAGAGAAGAAAGCATGACAAACTGTGAAGTTCTGATTAAGGGAGAAATAGTGGAACAAGTAAGCCAGAAAGTGTCAAAAAAGGCACGTCTGGCTGTGCATAGAGGAGTGTAGGTTCCTACACTAATGTATGGTAGTGAATGTTAGGTTTGGCAAAAAGGCATAAAAATAGGATTAATGCTGCGAAGATGAGTAGTCTGAGAAGTACAGCCGGAGCGACTCGGTTGGATAAAGTAAAGAATAGTGAGATTAGAGATCGCTGTGGCGTAAAAGAAGATGTGGTTACAAAGATAGATAAAGAAATAAAGAAATGCTTAGATGGTTCAAACATGTAGAAAGGATGGATGAAGGAAGGTTGACGAAACAACTTTATAAGGCGAGTGTGAATGGACGGAAGTCGGTAGAGGTTGACCTCGGCGAACATCGATCTCGATCAGATCAACATCGTTTTGAAGAAAGGCCAGGTCAAAGGTACCAACAATCGGCGAGCATGTATAAGAGCACTTATGAAAGTAGAGTAAGCAAAAGATGTGTGTAAGAACCGTAGCAAGTGGAAAGTAGTGGTCTCTGCCTATTCCTACGAGAAAAAGGCGTAAGTATATATATGTATGTTTTATTTAGGTTTTTGGTATCATTATCAGAAATCAAATCAAGGTAAAAAAAATAAATTTTGATTATCAGTAATTAATTTATATTAAATTTGTATTGAAAAATTATCATCACTCCAATTTATTTCAGATTAAAAACAAGAAATAAGGCATAAAGAACGTGAAAAGGAGTAAAAAAATGACTAACGTAATGAATTTGGATTGAAAATGATACCACATAAATAATCCAAGCAATTTTAATTATTTTATTACTGTTAAAATCTTTTTTCTTTATTGTTAAAATTAAAAAAAACTAAATACTTATATACTTTACGCTGACGAGGCTTAGTCATAATTGCCATCCGTGATAAAATTTTACTCCTACAAGAATATTTACAGCTACACTCTCTTGAACTGTGTCTTAAAAACTGGAACATAAAATTAATCGAAACCAAATCTAACCATGTCACATTTACGCTAAGAAAATATCCTCGCCCTCATATCTACCTAAATAACACAACAAAAACTACAGACTACATCCGTAAAATACTTGGGACTTTACCTGTACTATAAATTAATTGAAAGTAGCACATATTTAAAAGAAGAAAACAGCTAGAGCTAAAACCCAAAGATCTATACTGACTAATCGTAAGGAAATCATTCCGGTGATTTGCTGATTTGCAAATTAGTATTGAAACAAATATGGACCTATAGACTTGGCATGTGTGGCTGCTTAAGCAAGTCAAATATTGAAATCGTACAAAGGTACCATCCAAAATACTGCGAGCAATTGTTGATGCCCCTTGGTATATCACCAATGCAATGATTCACAACAACTTAAGGGCACCAACTATAAAAGACGTCATACACTAAAGAACCGTGTCGTCCACCATGAAAAGTTGGAGGACCACCAAAACCCCACTGGAACAGTACATAACAAGAAGAATAAAAAGGCTATAGCTTGCTGACCTTTAAAGAAAAAAACAAGAGATCTCGTTGCTGGAGGGTATCTTATCATGCTCTTATAGATTCACACAGTGGATATTAAGTCAACCAATTAAGTTATGGAATACTCTTTGTATTTTGATTGTTAATTTAAAAAAAAAAAATCTCAAATTTCAAAATATAAAATATATGCAATTTACGTTTGGCGGAAATATACATTATTGGATCTCGAACGATTTAATTGGGTTATCACACGTCGGCGATTTACACCTTTGCAGTGGCAAACTTTTAATTGGATTCCCCACTTGACTTTCTATCGATAATTTTATGATGAATTAGGTAGGTAGGGGTATGTAATAAAACACTTTAAGTAACTTCGCTAAACGTTAGTTATTAGCAATAAAATGTTAACCTATTTGTTAAATACATTATATAATATTAATAATAAATAGCATGACAAACTTCGAGGTTGCCGATTAAAGAAGAAAGAGTGAAACGAATGAATGAGTTTGTTTATTTGGGTTTAAAGTTTATGAGAAATAGTATTTGTGTACAAAATGGATGAAATTGTAGCAAAATTTAAAAAACTAGTTTAAGTTATTCTTTTTATGACTTAAACATTTATTTTACACAAAAGTACATTATGCATCCTAAAAAATGGATTTAACACATCGTTGCATAAAGGAAAAATAAAGAAAATCTTAAATCTTTTCAATTTTTCGGAAAAATAAATTCTATTCCATACAATATCTATGTAGATTGTGTAAGCTGTCTTTTTGATTTTAAAAAACTCGTGAATCTCAAACGTTCTGGAATTGTGATAAAGGAGACAATCTTTGATATGGTAGATCTTTTTATTGTTAAAAACATTAAAGAAAATAGTGTTTAACAACATTTTTACAGCAATTGGGTGTGACGATTACTTTATATAAAAGAAAATTTGATTATGAAATTATTTAAATACAAAAATACTTTAAAGAGAAAATATTTAAAAATTGTGGTTAATAACAAAATCATTTAATACATTCTTACTACTCTTAATTTTATCATTATTTTAATAAAATAAAAGACAATCACAGTATAATAGGATTTTTTTTTGGGGTTGTTATTTTCGGCATATTGTACTTCCGTATGAAATTGGGCCATTACCGGCAGTCCCGTATCTTCGAAAAATTTCAGGATGTTAACGATAAATACATACATATAGTCACGCCTTTTTCCCGTAGGGGTGGGCAGAGACCATTTCTGCTACGGTTCTTACACACATCTTTTGCTTTCCCTACTTTCATTGGTGCTCTTATACATGCTCGTCGAATGTTGGTGCTCTTGACCTGGCCTTTCTTCAAAACAATGTTGATCTGATCGAGATATGTTCGCCGAGGTCAACCTCTACCGACTTGTCTTCCTTCCTCCATCCTTTCTACGTGTTTAAACCATCTAAGCATTCCTTTATCTATCTTTGTAACCACATCTTCTTTTGCACCACAGCGTTCTTTTATCTCACTATTCTTAACTTTATCCAACCGATGTTAGCAATAAGGTTGTCCAAATTCCATTTTCCTGAAATGCCTTTTACGGCAAACGGAAAGTTTTTCGCTGTAGAGGAGGCTTATCCTTCTCTTCATAGGACTTACACAGCAGGTTTAAAAAACCTTGTAATATATGAGTGTTTATTTAAAGAAATGTCCTGTAAGGATTCTTGTTGCATGCATTATTTTTCTTAACCCAATTTTGTTGCGTACTTAGTTTTCAGTTTGCTCCCAAGCAGTACTGTAAGCAATACTGTTGGTTGGCTCTGGGCCTAATCGTCCGTCTTACGTTAAAAACTTTATAATCAATTGAAATTGGTTTCAATACAATTCTTTCTGAAAATGTTTCATGTGATAAACTAAGTTATTATAAAAAAATGTGATGTATAAATAATATTTGGTTTCAGCAAACAGTTAAAAAAAAATTCTTTACTCCCTTATGTGCAATAGAAAAAAATATATACTCTATGTAAATATTTTGATCGTGGTTTAAAAAAAACTCCCAGAAATACCCGTTTCTCTCAGCGCAAAATGATTTTTTTAGATAATATACGGGCGAAAGGGTCCTTGAATACAAGTCTTTGAATATATAAAAAAAATGCTAAACTTGGATGTTCCCTTTTTATTTTCTTTTCCGAGAAATTTAACTCACGAAACGACAGTTGTTAAATACTATGTTGTAGGTGTGTTTATTCCATATTGGTTGTTGATTAATACAATAAACAATATAAAGACTTAACGGACCTACCATTAAAAATTGTATTTTAACATTAATTTTTCAGACGTTCAATTTTTTTTTTTATCCCAAGAATGATATTGAAGATAATACAAACGTTAAAGTTTCCTAATTAATCTTAAACAAGCTGTACCATTATTTGTTTAGAAAATTGCTTTTTTGCATGTTTTAATACATAAGAGAATTAATTAAATCTAAATATTAGTTATTTAGTTTATTGTATAGTTATTTAAACACATTTTTTTATGTGTGAAGGGGCAAAAACATCTGGTTTAGGAAATTCCATTTTTAAGACGATTCCAATTTATTATGGTTACCATGTAACTATGCTCTATTTAAAATAACTAAATATTATATATATTTTTACAAATATACTAAAACTTATTCCCAATTTTGCGAATTCTGTTATATTAGGAAGAAAGTTAATACTTACCGTGATTTATTTTTTCTGTTTCTGGTTTTTATTTTGTTTATCATTAAATTAATAACTTAATATGTATAAAATCCCCTGGTCTATTATTTTTTTTTATTTATAATTAAAACCCTCATTGGTTTTATTATTATTGTGATCTGTTCAATAGCGCGATCAATAAACAATTTTAATTTGACTTAACATAATACTAAATACCTTAAAGCTAAGGGTCTTACTCATTAGAAGTCTTTAGGTCCTAAAGCAAATTTTACACTAATACGATTATGAAACTATTACACTTTGCTCTGCTTTTACATTAGCACTTTATTTAACTAGCTCGTAAGGCTTTGTCCTCTTGAGTCTTCTTGTCTGGATTGTGTTGTCGAGGAGTTGGATGGCCTCGACGTTTACATGATCTAGGAGTCGCCATTCAAGGCTCTTGGCATATCTACTGATAATATGTTCTACTGTTTTCATTTCAACGTCCTTAAGTAGGTCACATACCAGGGTGCAATGCCCTGTAAACTTTTGTTTGGGAATCTTTGTATGATTTGAATATTACTATTGCTGGCACATCCCCAGAGTTGGGTACCATACGCCCATATAGGTTTCAGGATTTGCTTGTAGAGGAGCAATTTGTTGTAAATTAACATTTTGGAGCCAACTCATTTTGTTTGTGCTACCTTAGTTTATTTGATCAGTAGGATTTCTACTCTGATTCCAATTATGTCGTTAATTCCGTAAAATTTTGTCTGAAGCCCAGCACAAACATATTAAGCGGTTGTTTGGTTCTGGCTTTTAGTTTAGGTTTAGCAGCTTGTATCTCGTTTTTCTCAAAGTGAAAACTATTTGGTTAGGCTTACATGAGTGAAGCATTTTTTTGCAATGAGTTTGATTGGCCTAATCTGCTTGTTCTCGTAAAAGTGCCAAGAGTCGTCTCTTTCTTCTAACAGTTTTGGGAATAATCTGTAGCTGTCTTCATCTGGGACATATATTTTAATGTTTTTATTATTTAAGCCTTGTATGGAATTTCGTAATTATTGCTTTAATCATCATTGGATATTATTAAAATTATTGATTTCATATATGGTGGCTGCTCTTGTCTTACTTCAGAGACATCGTGCCGTGTTTGCGGAGAGAAAAGAGATGTATTCATTTTTTTCTTTTAGTTATTCTTTTTTCTTATCCACTTCGTTTCTTCTGCGAACTATTTTTCATCGGTCTTTTATTCTATTGTTTTTTATTTGAGTTTTCTAACTTTGGCAATAACCTTTCTACTTTCGCAAGTTTTCGGATTAAACCTTTATTAGTTTAAGAGACCTTCTTTAATTGGAGTCGAATGTGACAACTAAATTTCTTTTATATTTCAATTTTTCCCTCTGTATTCAGTAATTGTTCATTATTTGATGTAACATAATTCTCTAATAGAAAATTATTTTGTTGTATTAATCTTCTTCTTTTTTTACCCCATAACCCTTGGCGGGTTTTGGCTTGCTCAACAATGTTCCTATATCTGGTTCTATTCACCACTATTCTTCTCCAGTTTTCTATTCCCAGAGTTTTTAAGTCTTCCCCCACATCGTCTATCTACCTTTTCTTGGGTCGCCCTTTCGGTCTTGTGTTTTGAGGTTCCCATTCGAGAATTTTTTCACAATTCTCTCTTCCCCCATCCTGTATACATGTCCTAACCATCTTCTATAAGTACCTTCTATAAGTGCATCAATTTCGTAATTCATTCTTATTCTCCATATACCGTTTTCATGTATTGGGCCGTATATTATTCCAAGAATCTTTCTTTTAAATATTCCTAATTGATTTTCATCGTTGTTTGTTAGTGTCCATGTTTCACATCCATAGGTTAAAATTAAAATTAAAATTCTTCGTTGAGCTGTTGTTGTCCTCTTAATAGCTGCTGTCGATTCGGTCATGGTAACTTCCACCATTTTTACTAATTTTTGGGGTATTCCTAGGAGGGTTAAACTTTGTAGCATTTTCTTCCTGTGTACTTTATCGAATGTCTGTTTAAAATCTATAAAGAGATAATGCATATCTATGTTATATTCATAGCATTTCTTCTGTATTTGTCTTAACGTACACATGTGGTTTATGGTTGATACATTCTTTCTGAATTCACATTGGTATTCGCTTAGTATTTCCTCTGAGTAGAGTGTCAATCGATAATGGATTACCCCTGATAATATTTTGCATGGGACACTAAGTAGTGTTATTCCTCTATAGTTACTACAGTTGGTCTTATCACCTGTTTTGTGTATCGGGAGGATAATTCCTAGTTTCCAGTCCTTTGGCATCTCTTCTTGCTCCCAGATGTGTAGTATTAGTTTGTGAATTTGTATCCATAGTCTTTCTCATCTGTTCTTTATTAGGTTCGCTACCTATTCAGAACCTGGTGCTTTCCTGTTTTTCAGATCTTTTACTTTCGTTACCTATTCAAACGAAGATGGTTCTACTTTCAGCTCTGCACTAATAATATGTTATTTCATTTTCCACTTCTTGTTGCTGCTGTTCTCCTTCTAGAACCTTTTTAAAATATTCTTTTCATCGTCTTATTATATCCAGCTTTTCCGTTAGGCTTTTTTCATTTCTGTATTAACAGATATTTAGTCGTGGCATAAATTCTTTTGTATACTCTTTAACGTTGTTGTAAAACTTTCTGCTTTTTTGTTCATTTTATTTCGCTTTTTTCTTGTTGTAATAATATGGGTTCATTATGTGTTTGCGGAATTATTTGCTGACTAACTTTCATCGTGGTAACTTATTAAGTTCGCCGTCGATCACTTGTGGTAAATATGTATAGTTGTAAGCATATTTTATTTTGCATCTTCTAATAATAATTAAGGAAATCCCTATACATTATGATGTCCTTTATAAGCAAAATTTAAGATAATCTTATTAATATTTTTATATGTACCAAGAACGGTGGTCTCATTATTACTCAAAAAGTGTGGTAGTTACTTAGGCCGTATAAGAAATAACCGTTTCGTTTCAAATATGTTCCCTAGGTAATAAGGACCCTTTAGGAAGTGGGTTTTTATACGTTCAAACCGCCGCTAATGGCTGCGCTAAGTCACAACGCTTACGGTGTAGCCTCATGGCCTGTCTTATATTGAATTTTTTATACAAGTTACTGGAAACTTGGACGGCTAACAGCCACACTCAACTTTCAACCACCTGAGCTTTACCGCTCTCGAGGCATCACCTAAATTTTCCGAAAATATTTTCATCCGAGCGACATAAAATAAATTTTTATTTTAAGGTAGATTTGCCGAGTTAGAAAATTATTATCGGCGTGCGGCTGTTTTATCGGCAATGACAGGCATAAAAATAAAAGTTGGAAGGTTAAATTGTGACAGCTTTAATGTGATAACAAATTTCGAAACTCACATGCCTTGTCGGCTTTTATTTTTACTTCCTCATTTTACAAACTTCTGAAAATCCAGTTGCTAGATGATGCGCGATAACATAAAAGTTAAATTATCTACATTCGCGAAAGAAAGATATTTATTTTTCCACCGAATAGGATTCATTTGTCATCAACCAGATCCAGTAGCAAGACTAACACAATATTTTTAAAAGAGCAGTAAAATATTAAAACCTTTGAGAACCTAAGAGACCAGTTAAAAAATAAAAATATGTGCTGGGGTTTATGTGAATTCTCATGACATTGTTAGTTTTTTTTGAAATTTTTTTCGTAATAAGTGACCCTAAAAACCTTCATGTAAAATTTTTTAAATACCAATATTGTTTTTTGTACATTTGGAAAGAAAAAATGTTTATCAATTGCTAATGGCTTTGTTGATAATTACAAATATATCCATCATAACTTAAAATGGTAGTAATTTGAGGTCAGAAAATTTGACATCTTAGCCCGACCACTAGGGTGTTAAACCGATAAGTTTCAATTCGACATTGTCAGCAGTAAAAATACAAATATATAGTGTTGGTTTTTAGTTTTGAACCGAAGTAAAGGTAAGTTGTAAAAAATCAAGATGTGTCGCCGACAATCCTAAAAGGGTTATCTTTTATTCTAGTTCATTTAAGTGGGATCAAATGGGAGAGATAAAATTTTTACCGAAGCGAAACAAGAGTTGAAACTAATCCTTGAGCTAGAACATATTGCTCAGTGGAATGCAAATACTGGCTGCAGAACATCAAGACAGTTGATTAAAGAACCTCTCCAAAAGAGGCCAGACGCACTCTGGACGATGAACCGGAGTAGGCTAAGCAGCACGTTTGGCCTGCTCACTGGCCACGTCGCATTAACAGCGCACCTCTTCAAACTTAAGTTGGCGGCTGAGAAAAACTGCCGACTATGCGGCGAAGAGGAAGAGAGCAGCAAACACATTTTGTGTTGCTGCCTGATGCTAGTGGTGTACAGGTACCAAACCTGGGGCCGCATGATAATGGATCCAAGTGGTCTAAATGAGACAGGGCCAACAGAAATCCTGCGGTTTGACAAAACCAGCGGACTGAAATGACTTGAATACGCAGTGGAAGTCACAAAAGATCAAAGATTTAGGTGACTTAGGTGCCTATATCAATGGCCCAACCGCAAAATGTAATGTAATGTTATATTGTTGCGTGGAAAGAGACAATATGGGATTTTAAACGTATTTAATATTCATATTGTTGCCTGTTGTAGAGATTCACTTTCTTCCCCTCCGAATAAGATCCTTGCGGATCATCTTTTGCAGCATTATTATGTTATCATTTATTTGGTTATTGTAATATTTTATAACACACTTTTTTCCACTTGCTAAGGTTTAATTTTTTTTTATATTTAATGAACATTTTGGGTTTAACCTATTATCTTAATAATAGTGCTTTTTTTAAATAATTAATATTGTTCTTAATTATTTTTCTCTATTTTTTTATATTCTTCTTTAGAGGTAAATACAACGCCAGAAGGTTTCCGGGTATAGGGTATAAATGAAATCCTGCATCCAATTTTACTTTAATTTTATTGTTCTAATATCACGAATCACCTTTCTGTTTCGGCTAATATTTGCCGATAGCATGTTGGATTATCATCCAAACTGTTAACCCCTAACAACGTAACAGTAAGGGAAAAATTAACCCGTTACAAATAATTTAATCTGAAAAAAACGTGATGCTCCTATAATTTAATACAATTTAAGTATTTAACCAAAAATAAAAAGAGAATAAAAAATACAAGCAAGAATTAACGCCATACGAACTGAAGCGTTTAATCTTGATAATAGAATCAAACAGGCATGCTTCCTAATTCCTCTATTATTAAACATAATAGTGAATGAAATAATTAACAAAGTACAAGCAGAAAGGGGATACCGTTTAGGGGATTAAGAATTTTAAATTCTGTGTTAAATGTTGCTTGCAAGAAAAACGACGTGAACGATTTTGATAATTTGATACACATATATATTCTTAATACCTAATTAAATACTTAGATTTTTATTTGTAACCAAAAGAAAGAAATTTTAATGTCTACGCATTTATTTTACAAAGAAACGTTATATTTTAAAGCATTTTTAACATTGTGCAGTATCCTGCCGTCTTTGTAGTCCCTATAAGGATAAAAGGGATTAGTACTGAAGGCATTGTGCAACTTACTAGCTTAAAATTTAAACTATTTAGCAGACCTTTAGAGTTTCCAATTACTTTGTTCTTATTTACACTACAAATTAAATTACTTAATCTGTAGAGTGACACCAACGGTCATCTATTCAATTAAAACTAAAACTAGAAACCAAAACAGAGAAACCATTTTTTTATTTTCAGTTTGTAATTCCTAGGTTTAAAGTATATAAATTAAATGATAAATTAAACCTTTAACACTAATCTGATCTATTTTCTGTTAAGTGTGTTTATTTTACTTTGGCAACTTTTGATTACAATGCAATTTTTAAGATTTTTTCTTGGAATCAACTTTTCCATTTTTTAGTACCTAATAAAAAATATATTATTATACAAATGAACATCACAAAAAAATAAAACAATCTAATATGATTATTTTTGTTTTTGAAAATAAATAATTGTACATTTGGACCGAAGATTAACGTGGAAAAAACTACTAAAAAGGAAACAGCTTGGTCTCAAGCTGCGTAAACTCTATTGGATCATAGATCGCAAATTAAAGTTGTTTCTCAAAAATAAAGTGTATAAAGTTATTCTTAAGACAATTTGGACATATAAAGCTCAACTTTGGGGCTCTGCATCAAATGCAAACATCTCTTTCTTCTCAGTCCTATTACCCTCACAAGAGTTTGGTGGCACTATGCTTCTACCATTTTTATAGCAATTTTCCACTCCTCTCTATTCTGGGCTAGTACTGTGGCCTCGTGCAAAGAGAGTCCAGTTAAGCTTGTGATTCCGTCTAACCATTGGGTTGGAGATCTTCATCGTGACCTTCGTCCGTCGACTTTGCCTTGAACTACAAGCTTTTCTAAAGCATTCGGTCTGCTGGAGACTTGTTCGAAATACCGCACTTTGTTCCGGTTTATTTACTTGGACAAGGATTTTCAGTTCTAGGATCGATACATTGGAGCGGTACTGAGTCCATGATATTCGAAGCATTCGTCGGTAAACCCACATTTCAAATGCATCTATTTTCTTTCTGTTCGTTTGTCTTATCGAACAGGTTTCAGCCGCGTATGATGCAATTGGGAAAATTAAATTAGAGTCTAGCCTGATTTTCGTAACTTTACTAATTGACCTGTCTTTCCATATGCGTGTCAATTTAGTTGTGGCCGTTCTTGTTATTGCTAGCCGTCGCCTTATTTCAGCTTCGCTACCTCCTGTGTTAGTGATGAGGGAGCCAAGATAAATAAATGTATCCACTACTTCGAAACCGGCTACCTGTTGGATATGCGGAGAGTTGTTCGTTTTCCGGTCTACTATCATGACTTTGGTTTTACTGATGTTTAGTTTTAAGCCGTACTCTTTGCTTATATTTTCCAGTCTTGTCATGATCATTTCCAGTTCAAGTTGATCTGACGCCAATATGAGAATATCATCGGCATATCTCAGTTTACTTATGCAAACAGCAATCATATATAGATTTTAATCAAAAACTCTTTCATTTTTTTACGTTTTACTTTTTTATACGTTCAATTGCGTCCGTTACGCCTGACATAAGTCTTAATCTGCCATTTGGACTTCTGTCTCGGAGTGACAGGCCCAACATCGACCTCTCCATTCGTTTTGAGCAATGCGTATCCTATTTATTGTGTTTTTTGTAAGAGTTACTGTTTTTGTCCCATAAGTGAGAACAGGAAATACGCATTGGCTGAAAGTTTTTCTTTTCAGATAAACAGGAATATTGGCATTAAAGACGTTCCGCAGCTTTCCAAAGGCAGCATGTTGAACCAATTCTTCTCTTGATTTCACGGGTTTGATTGTCTCTTCCTATGCAAATTTCATACCCAAGGGAAGTTACTTGCTCTAATGTTATTTCCATCTACCTACAGAAAAACTTTCTCAACTGACAAGGTTGGTCATACACGGGGTCTTGTTTGTATTTATTTTGAGTCCAATTGATTTTAAGGCATTCTCTAGTCTCGATAACATTTCTTTCGCCTTATCGACTCTGTCTGTAATTAACAGAATGTCATCAGCGAATCTTAAGTGTTGTAGTTTCTCGCTATTGATGTTTATACCCATTTCACTAAAATCTATTTTCTTAAACATATATTCAAGAAGTGTCGTGAACAATTTCAGTAATAGGACGTCTCCCTGGCGCACTCCTCTTTTAATATCAAAATCGTGTGTATTCTCGTAAAGTCTGACATATGCGTTTGCCTTTCCATACACATTTTTAATTAAATCGGTATATCTATAATCAACTCTGCATTCCGTCAGAGCAATTAGCATTTTCTGCTGATTTATTGTGACTTTTTCATAGTCGACAAATATCTAAATGTACTGTCGGTTAAACGAGAAATTATGAAGATAAGTGTTAGTTACACACTTAAAAATCATCCAAATATATTTGCTAACAATTTAGCTTTACAACGTATTATAAGACCCAGACTCAAACGTTTCACTCCGTATGACTCAATCATCTACACTTATTTATGCTAGCGCCTGCGATTGTCTCAAGTTAATATTAGATTTAATTTAATAGGAAATAACCAATGGGTTACTTCCCATATCTCTTCTGGCTTGTCAGAATATTTACTTATTGTTCAATACATAAATATATTGTAAATTAAGTGCGAAAATAAAAAAAAAACTTATACAACAATGTTTTTTTTCTTTATCTTTTCTTATTAAATAACTGTACAGTTTTATATTTTTATGTAAAATTTTTCAAATAATGTATTTTTGTTAGGAAAACGTGCTTAAAATATGTACTCGTATTGTAAATAATTAAAATAAAATATTTCAATTTAATGTAAAAGTTTATGAAGTTTGCTGACATTTTATTGGTTTCGCAAATCTTTTAATAAACCTGTGTGTATAATTATTAGGTCACGGTAGTAAACCGTAAATTTTTCTACTTAAAAGACAGCCTTTGTATTAAAATTGTTCAGCCAGTGCTATAATAAAAAATAATATCATAAACCAAATCTTATTAAAAATTTCACTAAAAATTGCTTTGGGAAAATGCAAAATGAAACTCCGAATGTTGTAATGAAGAAGAGAGTAAGGTCGATGCCAACGTCGAATGCCGTATCATTATCATGGATAAAACTTTAATACATTTATAAAACAGAGAAATAAACGATGAAGGCAGATATTTCGTACCTAAGAAAGACTTGTAAAATTTAATAAAATACTTATAATTTGTGAATGTCGTGGAGCCATGACGACTTTTTATAAAAAAATTTCTGCATAATTTTAAATTAAAAAAACATGCAACCTTATAAAAAGTTTGCAATAACTGCAATTCATAGTGTGCAAACACGTGGAAAATACTAGAATTTTAATTGTTTATGGAACTTTTTTTTTTATTGAGTGTATTTTCTAAATATATGAAATAATTTTAAAATTAAATTACTTAAACTCCACCACTGTGATTTTTTAGTTTTTATTTGTTAAAAATTTAACCTATTAGTTTATTGTGGATCTTAAGTTTATTTTTAACTTTTACTTTTTTGTACAAATATATTCTATTGTCTTTTATGTTTTTCGGTTGTCTTTTATCATATTTTGCGCTGTTGGAGCACAAAATAAATTTTTTTTCATCAATTGTCTTTAAAAAGTTTAAATACTTTTGTTATTTAGGTAAAAATCTTTTGTTTGTTTAGATTTTAAGCTTGTTAGGAAAAAAGTTTTATATTAAATATCCCAATACTCTAGTGCCGCTATGTTAATTTAAAAAAAATGTATAGAATATCCTTAATATATTTGAACGACATTAAATAATTTAAATAGGTTTTTGTAGGAATTAATAATGTGCAAAAATTTTATGAACTGCGCCTCTGTTTATCATTGAACCAAAATTTTTATTTCACTTTCGCTACGACTGTGGCCCTTTTTGCGCCTCTGAAATTAAGCTTTGAGTACAGTCTTCAAGGAAAGACAGAAATTTATACCGAGGTTTCGTAATTATAACATGTACTTTGTTGTTTGTTAAAATGAAATTGTTTTAGAAACTCACCGACATTTTCTTTCAAATTTAAAAAACAGTTGAAATAAGATACCGGAAGTAACTTCGCACAGGTCTTTAATTGAAGCTGGAATTGGTTATGCATAGAAACGTACAAAAAGTTTGATGATACAGGTTAGTTTAAAGAGCTATTTCATTAAAAATCGCACAATAAAAAATACTTATTTAGTTTCAATAAGCAAATATTGAAGTATTGAAGAAAGTAAATTCCTCAAATTAGTCCATCACAATGTCCGAAAATACCCTTGAACCAAGTCTTATAATATGTCTTGGCATGACCATGATGCTAACATCGCAAAGTCAGCAAGCCAGAGGCTAGGTTTTCTGTGGAAAGTTAGAAAGTTTTTTTAACTGTTAATGACGTTGATTCGGTTGATAAACAGCTAAACTCTCACAGATACCCTTCACCCACTAGAACATATAAGGAGAGTTGCAGACCAGACATTACTCTACAGATATTTCCATGGCAGCTGCTCCAGAGAAATAAAAACTCTTGTACCACCACTGATCACATTCGGCCGAAGAAATCGGCACGCTGATCAGTCTCACCAATTTTCTCAAGATTGACACTACAAGGACCAATCTCCATCAATAATACTTTTTTACAGGGCTGCTACGGAATGAAACAAGCTTCCAAAATTAGTTTTTCCGGAGAAGTATGACCTGCAACTTTTCAAAAAGCGGGTCCACAATCATCTCCTGTTCATAATCCCTCTCCCTTCTAATAGTCACAGTGCGGGCCGTCATAGGCACACACGATAGGTCTACCTTTTTTGCGACTATTTTCAGTAAAAAAAAAACTGCTATACCTACGAGAGTTAATTGTACCTTATACATTTTATTAAAATCGATTAACTCTTACTGAAAGATAGAAATTTTTTAAAAGTCAGTATGCAATGGATCAAAAGTGACGTTAAAATATTTATTTAAAAATTGTTATTAATTTCATTTTTAACTTCCCAGAGGAAAGTTATAGCAATGAATCCGTTTTTTCGAATCCAGAATTTTGACATATCTCCACATTTCAAGGTCCCCAGAGTCGAATATAATAATTTTTACGTGGATGCCTCTGTGAGTGTATGTACGTATGTGCGTTCGGAATTATTTTTTGTCTCGATTATCTCGATAACAATAAATGATATCGACGTGGGACCAATTGCATTCGACGCAAAATTACGCAACTTAGAACTGATTAGATTTTCAGCAAAATCGGTCAAGCTGTTTTTTATGGCGAATAAAAAACTTAAAAAAATGGTAAACTACCTGAATTTTGCTATTTATAAAAAATGCCATTTTGAATACAGAATTTTAAAATCTTATAAATAATATGATTTTTGCATGTTTGAAATATTTGTATAAAAAATATGATGACAATATTTCATAAAAAGAGATAAGTAGTTTTAGAAAAAATAGGAATTGGAGAATTTGAAAATAGCTTCCGGTAATGAAATGATAAGAAAAAGTTTAAAAGAATACGGTTGACATAAACAGAATATTGTTAATGATAAATATTATTTGTTTTAAACAATTTGAAATTGTTTTTTATAATAATTTTAATAATAATTATATCAATAAAACATATGGTATTTTCTCATTTTTTTTACTGGAAAGTTAGTTGTGTTAGTTAGTCTCGGGTCGCACCCAGACCACTGATATTTTATTTTATTTTACCACCAACTTTTAGAACACCTGTATTGGTAATTTTGCTATCAGCACTAGTTGATAAAGAAAGGTTTGTTTTTCTCGCTTAACCATAGGAGTTTTCATATCTCCAAAGGTTTAGCTGGTTTACTGGTTCACTAGAAAGTCTTTGCACTTTTCTTATTTTATATTTTGGATAACAGTTCCAAATAAACAACTTATTTATATCACTTTTTTTTAAAGCAACAAAAACATTACAACGAAAAATAGAAAAAGTAAATTATTTTTTGTAAAAAAGAACCCTTTTGGGTATGCGAAAGATATTTTTATTTAACACTAACGAGAATCAACTGATGAATATGCTTAATTTTTATATCAAGGTAAAAGTATATACTTTATTTCTTAAGTGAGGTATCTGAGGTATTACCTGAAAAGGATGGGAAAAACAGAGAGTGATAGTTGCCGCTACTGCGAGAACTTCGCTGAAACTGCCTTTACGAATGCCCAGCGCTTTTCTGCAAGAGACTCAAATTTCTCGAAGGGCCCTTCTTAAAGCCTTCCGATGTCAAAAACTTAGCTTCAAGGAAACTGTTAAACTTTGTACGTTTTGGAATCCCGGGCCTCGAATAGATTAAGTTTTATGCACAAAAGATCTGATAGTTGCGTAGCCTTTACGACCCCCTCCTACAATCTACAAGTTTCGACTTCTTTCGAGTCAGTACCATAGTGAGTACCATTAACAACTGCTTTCAAGCTAGTACGATCAACAACTTTAAAATGTTTACTTTCGAGAGTGAAACATCAACGACTTGTTTCGAGCGAGTACCATCAACAACTGCCTTTTTCTAAAATAGATAGCTTGCTTTCAATAGGGTACTTGTGGGTAACGTTAACTGAGTAACAAGTATCTTAATATTAAACACATGTCCGTGTTATTTGGCGACACTAAATTTTGAGATGCTAGTTTATTTCTCTTGAAAAGGATTGCAAACGAATTTTACAGCAAAAGTAACAGTATTTTATTCATATATTTGTAATGATTTATTAATTTTTAAATGTTTAAAATAAAATGTTGATAATTTAAAATTCTTTCCGTAATAGAATTTATTGTAAAAATAAAAAGATAAAATAAAAAAGAATAATAAATGAGATTTGTTCTGTGCTTTAACTTAATTAAATCATTTTTTTAATTATTCCACAAAGATCATGTTGGTAAAAACTTTTAAACGAAAATCCAAACAATTTTGAATAAAATTTTAATAAAGACAATCTCGGCACCCTTTTGATTCTGCTCCAGAGTTTTCCGTGTCATTTACACCGTTTTCCCTTTTTACCAAAGCAAAGACACAACTTAAAGACTTTAAATGAGTTTTTATAAGTTTTGGGTTTTAAAGTTTTTTCACACTTCTTCTTAAAAACGTTACTCTGGATGAGTACGTAATTGTGGGAGTAAAAATTGAGTTTCTCAACAAAATGTTTTTAAAAATAAAAAAAAATTCTTTGTTTAAAAACGGAAATATTTGAATTATTTCAAACCATCAACATTTTTAATGAAGAAAAAAATTCAAAATGAAATATTTTTCTTTTTTTACAAAATCATTAGGTATATATAATGTTGAAATAAAATATTTATTGTTTCTAACATTAAAGTTTTTTGCATTTAAATCATTCAATGTTAATCTATTTCCATTCGAAATCAAGAATTTTGTCTCTTCTTACACAGTTATGATAAAAAAAATGTGAAAATAAAATGTAACAGATCGCCGCACTCCTCACAGCTTCATTGCTATTATTAGATTATACTTTTTAGTACTATTAACAAAACCATCTAATTTATCACTTGTAACATCCAAACGACACACCATATAAATGCTGTTGATTTTTTGAAAATAATTGTAAGTTATCATTTTCATCAAGAGGGTAGGTAATATTGTTGTTTAATGCTAAGCAATACGCCATCTGACGGAATAAACTCGCATTAATATCACGTGATGAACAAGTGTGATTGCTTTGTGTTTAAATACCCTAAAGCTCGCATTCGTGCAAAGATTATAGTTGTTTAATACTGACTAATAATTTGATAATAATGAAAATGACCAGCAGAGCAAATTATTGTGTACCTGGATGTAACTCAGTGAGTAAAAAAACCCAATTTGTCTTTTCATTATTTCCCAAATGAGGGTCAAAGAGTTGAGCATATTAGAGAATCGGGAATGGTGACTATGGTTGATAGAAAGAAACTGGGGGAGATCAAACTGAAAATAAAAAAAAAAGTTACCAAAAACATGAGAGTTTGCTCTAAACATTTTTTTGAGAAAGATTTCATAACTTCTAGTGATTGTAAGTATTTTTTTCTATATTTTATATGCTTAATAAAATCACCTATCAATTTGTCAGGGGGCTATCAAAAACTATATCTGAAAAACACTGCTATACCAAGTAAAAACTTATCTGTGTCCAGCATTTTAACAAAGTCCAAAATTCTGAAGATAGAAGAGAAAAAAAAAAGATATAAAAAATTCGTTGAAAGAAGACAGGCAAGTTCTCTTGTTGATTACTTTTATTGAAGTCAAAAGTAAATAAATACTTATAATCATCATTAAAGTCATGTCATCCATTGATTTCATAAAGATCACTTTTAATTATACTGGTCTGCAAACAATAAGATCTGATTATCCACTTATCATTCTTCTTTTCTTTGACAACACATACAATAATGTGGCTTGCTGCAAGAACAGCTTGCCCCCCACGATGCATCGACTACTTGGAGTAGTAGCCAGATAAACAAAAAATTGAAGACAATGGTAGAAACATATCTGAATTCCTTCCAATTTAAAATATTTAATTTAATAACGTTCAAATATAGAAATTTTCACTAAATTGTATACTTCCCTTAGTAAACATATAGGTTATAGCAAATGCAATCACACTTGGCGTCAAAAACATGTGTTTTTTGACAGAATGACAGCGCTTAAAAATGAAGGTTAAAATGTCAATTATAGACGTAACCAAAGTTTAGTAGATTGTAGGGGGGGTCGTGAAGGCTATGCTGCCACCTAAGCACCTCGATCTATTAGATCTTTTGTAACCAAAATAAGATGTATCTGTAATATTCTATTTAGTACCTTACAATCAAAAATGAACTTTGTCACAGTGTCTGTAACTGTTCTTGAATAATGCAAAAATTTAAATATATTGCTTGAAATATCGACATGATCTTATTAAATCAAACTATTTTGATAGAAATTGGACTGTTTCAAAATATTTAAAATAAATAATAATTATTTATTGAGTTGGGCTACTAGTTACCCTTCTGTATTAACCAAATACGTTTGGATACTTGACATTTTTCATTATGGTAAACCTGTTGCATTTAAATTAGTTTTAGTTCAAAGTAAAGGATGATTTTTTTTTTTTTTTATGTTCTGGTTCCCACGAAAAGGGATATCCTGTAATGTTCAGAGAACATCGTGGGAACCAAGGGAAAGAAGGTAGGAGTTGGTGTTCTTCTTAAATTTCTGGAGGTTGTATGCCTCGGGGAACACCTCCCTAGGCAATGAGTTCCAAAGCCTCGCAATTCGTTGGATAAATGAGTCTTTGGAAAGTGATGTTCTGCAGGTCTCCAAAGTGACCACGAAGGGGTGTGAAGACTGAACTTGACGGGTTAATCTCGAAGAGACTGCCAAAGGAGGAACGATTGTTGATATTTCAGAAGAGCATCGCCCATGAAAATATCTATAAAATAGAGACAAATCGCCAACTTTTCTACGGTGTTCCAGACAAGTGAGCGAGTTTGTAAGCGAGGCATCACCGACGAGACGAATTGCCCTTTTTTGGACAGAATCCAGTAGCTTCAGGATATGTTTAGGTGCTGCACTCCAAATATGGGAACAGTACTCCAGTACAGGTCGGATCTGTGCCTTATAGATCATAAGCAGCTGACTGAAGGTGAAATAGCTCTTGGCACGAAACAAAAAACCAATTTTTTGGGATGCACTTTTGGTAATGGACCTCACGTGATTTTCTCAGGAATGACTTCAGTGGTATGGTTACTCCTGACAAAGTTATGTTAGGCACACATTTGTTATATTCGCGTTGTAAACAGACTGCTATACATATAAAATGTATAAAAGCTTTTGTTTTCTAGATATTGCAAACAAATTTCAATTGTAATATACTCAATCTTTGAATATACCTCTACGAGATTGAGATCCTTGTGAACGGAATTTGTGTTATTAATGACTATCTGTTCTGTCGCCATAATTTTCATTGTTATGATGAGTTGCTAAATTATTATCACACATTTGTTATTCAACACTAGCCATTACAGGCAACATTAAAAGTTATTTATTGGACTTAAATTTATTTTACAAAATAATGTACCTATTTTTAAGCGTAAATAATATTTATGAACACTTAACATCCTGGTGTGTACCCTCTCAAAATACCTTTTCACCAGAATCTTTGAATAACGTGAAAAATTGTAAAGAAATTCACCGAACAGAGAACAAAATAATATATTGGTGTTCTCAAATTATAATAATGTAATATTGTAATTGTTGGAAGGCTTCCATCACGTAGGGACTCAATCCATTTCAACAAAATAATCCTTTGTTATGCTTTTCCTGTTCACATTTTCACTTTTGTGAATTAAATGTCACTTTCCACATGATTTCTTTTTGGTGAAAATGTGTAGCGTGTTTGTTGCATTGAACCAATGTCGACGATTAATATTCGGTACTCACGTAAACCGTTATCCAAATGAAAATTATGAGTTATTTTAACGACTCGGGTTACGACTTAAAGTCGGGAATTTAATAAATTAATTGAAGCCACGACTGCCGCTCATTTTTAATGTGGTTTGATTAATTTAGGGGGGAAACTGAGTCACACGATATCCAATCCTTCAATGGCGAAGGAAAACAATCGGTTCGCAAGGGGATTCCTCGTGACTTACGCGTATCATCAGGGGGGTATTCTTTTGTCAAAAATATGTTATGATAGAGTATAGGTAAGCTTGGAAAAATGTTATCATCAATGTGAATTTATTTTGTAAATGAGTATTATACCGCTTAGGTTATTTTAATTTAGTTAAAACAACAAAATTTTTAAAAATGTAATAATTAAAATAGAATCTACTTTTTTTAAAAATTTTGTATGTTTTTAACTTAACTTTGTATTGAAAGAGTTAAAAGTTTTATCTCAACTAAATACTTTAAATAAATACATTTTTAA
Organism: Agelastica alni; assembly: GCA_950111635.1. Classification (NCBI taxonomy): domain Eukaryota; kingdom Metazoa; phylum Arthropoda; class Insecta; order Coleoptera; family Chrysomelidae; genus Agelastica; species Agelastica alni. Next base: position 84,356,494 of record OX467709.1, read on the forward strand.
ATTATAAATTTCATGAAAATTGTTTTTAAACCATTTTAAGTCAAGAAACATGTTATTTTCAATGTTTATTTAATTTTAAAAGACGATGATAGTAAACACTGCTTTATTTAAATATTTATCACTATAAATGTGCAATAAATAAAAAATTGATTTATTTTTTTAAATGTTTCTTATCTTTAAAAATTAACTTAAGATTTAAAAAAATTGGAAAGTCTATTAACTAAGATACCTACCTACTTATATTTTATGTATAGCTGTTTTTATAAAATGTTATAATCAATGTAAATATATTGTAAGAAGACAAATAATATTAAAATGCCCCTTATTTTAAATATTTAAAACTAAAAAAATGTGATAATTATGATACTGACATGGTTTTTAATTTTTTAATAATTTTAAATTAACTTTAAATTTAAAAAAGTTAAAAGTTGCGAATTTTGCGAAATGTCGGCCGAATTAGGTTATAAATGTTATAAAATACTGTTTTAAAAAAAATGTAACACTAGAAACATGTTATAAGTGACCAACGTGGCTTAATTTAAATTTTTATAATTTATGCGGAATGAGTAGTATCTTAGAGCACGCTGTTGCGGTTGAAACATAGCTGTTTGCCAATTTGAGTTTACTTGGCGCACGCTTACGTCATTTGAGTGTTACTTTGCGCACGCAAATTATACTTAGCACACGCAAACTATCCTTGTCGCACGCAAATTTGAATCACCAACCTTTCGGTTAACAGCCGAACGCGCAACTGTCAAGTTGACATTACAAAGTATATTTTTATTTCAGATTTTATTTTTGGTCTGGACCCCTGTTTTATGCTCGCGTTTATTCCGCATTCGCAATAAAAAATAGTATGTACAACCCGTGCGATGTTGTCGATTGCTCATTCGAGTAATGAACGCTCTTGCTTCGCTTGTGCGTTCAACTTTGTTTTCGTGAGCAATCGCCAACTTATCGCACTAGTTGCACAATATACTATTTTAAAACTGTAAAATATGTAATAATTGTAATACTGTCATGTTTTTAAAATTTTTTTTTCGTGTTTTCAATTTTACTTTAGATTCAAAAGATTCGAAAGGTACTTATACAGGGTGATTCATAACTATTGGGACATAGGCTAGGGGCAGGTTATTTGGACCAATATATAAAGATAGGACCAAATATGCATCAATAAAATATTGCTGTGAAAAAATATACAAGGCGTAAAATTTTGTTTTTATTTTCACTAATAATTTCACTTCATCAATTACTTCACTTTATCAATTGTTATTAAAATCATCAAATAGGCATAACTTTAGACAAGGAATATTATTTTAAATACGATAATTTTATCCGTTTTCGAGAAAAACGCAATTGAAAAATTCTGAGTCTCAGAAGGGGATTTCAAGTAGGGAATAGACAACAAAAAACTTGTAACATAAGGCTTTTATTTCGACGATAAATCAGAATTAATAACAATTTAACATAAACAGAGCAAACTCAAATTAAATATTTTACATGGCCCCTCCTCCGCCTTCAATGCCATTTCTAAATCTTTTAATTAAGGACTTTCGGACTTGAAAGAAAATATTATTATGTCCCCTTATAATTTTTTATGTTTCTCCAGAGTTCGTCTCTAGAAATAATTTCAACTAACGACTTCATATGTTCCCAAACATAAAAATCAAGCGGGTTTTACTCAGGACTTCTTGGTTGGTGGCCATTCAAAATTACTACTTCTGCCAATCCATCGTTGAGGAAATATGTCATTAGATGATTTTTAACACCTAATGGAAAATAATGCATAAATCACATTTTCCTTTTACATCTAGTGACAGATTATGCAAAATATCAGTATCAGTATGAATATCAGGCAAAGCATATGGCCCTAGTTGTTGGTCGTCTATAATGCCACACCATACATTAAATTTAAACTCATGCTAAAAATATCTATCTTTAATAGCATTCGGGTTTTCTTCTTTCCAGTAATAGCTATTTCGCCAATTTAAAACTCATCGTCTGGTTAAAGTCGCTTCATTGGTGAACATAATATTCGGTCATCATTATGCTTGTTTAGAATACGTTGTGGGGGATCTCTTGGAAGCAAATTTTGAACGGGAGCAGAGTCTTATTTTAAAAGTCTAACAATAGATGACTGACTGACTTACTTCTGTTGCTGCTAACAGATGACGTAAACTTACTGCGGGAATTTCTCTACTCGAATCAAAATTGTATCTTCTTGATTAGGTGTGATTTGTTTCGGACAACCACCCTGATTTTTATTGTAAATTGACCTAGTTTTATGCAAACGATGAAATAGATTTGTAAAAGTTTTGCGATTTGGTTTCCTTCTGCCTGGATAAAACAATTTATTCCTTCTTGTAACAATTTTTTGACAGTCCAAAGCACACTCTTAATAAATTAAATAACATTTGAAATCCTCTTCCGAAACTGTAAATTGTTCAATCGTGTTTGAACAGGAGTATCAATATTACGTAAAAATGATAGCTGCATTATATTTTCTAGGCTTTGTCCAATAGTTATTAAAGTCGTACATTTAAAAAAAAATGTTTATCACAATTATGATATTTATACCATTTTTCTGTGGTTACTATGTTTATACTTAACTTACGTACTACGTAATAAAAAAAGTTGGTTCTAAAAACAATATTTGCAAACTTTTGTGTTTTTGTTGCTTCAGTATTAGAAACTCATCGTTGCCCATTTTATTAGTTCGTTAAACGAAATGACGTTTTTTGTATAACTTTCCACAATCGCTACTAAAATTCGAGGAAAGCGAAAACTTTCAAAAGGGCCAAGAACTTCAATAAATCTCTAGTCGCAGTCGTTAACGCTCTTCTATTGCATACTGAACAGTCTTGATTTTTTATGGTTAGGTCACGACCCCAGATATTGCCTTCTTGAGCAATTTACCAATTTTCCACCCTTAATATATACGCTTTTTTATCAGAATTTATAAGAATTATGTATATAAAACGCCGCCTTCAAGGGTCCAAATATTTTTTAACTTAATGCTGAAAAAAACGGGCAATCATTTCAACTTTTTTTGTATTTTAATGCTAAAACAAAAAAATCTTATTTTGTGCCTATTTTGTTACATTTCTTATTAAAAAATTGTTTAAGGAGATCAAATTAAATATCAAATTTCATGTATTAATAATTGTTTAGAAAAATTTACATTATTCAAACAAAACAACTTTTAAAAGATCGAATCACAGGTCATAAAAGTGATCGTAGGAAGTACATAAGATTTTGTGCTGTAGCTACTCATTCTATTGAGAAAGATAACTGTATTGATTATAGTAATAAAAAATTGTAGATGTTGAAAGTTTCTTGATAAAAAGAATGATATGATTTTTTTTATATCAAACATATTATAGAAAAGTCACGATAAAGAAAATAAACATTTTCGAAAGCACGACTGAAAAAAAGAAGAATTGAATTGGTAGCTTGCGTTCGTGACTATTTGTTCTAATCTTCTATATCCGATACTCGGCGGCTTAATGTAGTTAAAGCTTCTTGCTTCCACTAAAAGGTTCAGACTTTCCTTTTCCATTCTCGATCAAGCGAGAATCTTCTCGATTAGTGATCAAATGAGGCATTCAGCAGCGTAGCTTCGGGGATCAGGTTTTTATCCCAAATATCTATTTGGGAATGGAAAACAAGAGCCTTATTGGCCAAATTAAGATACTACTGGGTCTTTTGTGCGAGAAGTAATTGTATGAAGGAAGTTCAAATTAGTTAAAATAATTATTTCATAATTTAAAATTTAGAGATCCTAGAAATTTCGACCATACAATTACTAAAAAATTCTTGTTTATATTCCATTGCAGGACTATTTATCAATTCTTCAGGCAAAACCAATACGCATTTAAATTTTTACTTTACATTTTGTTTTTGCTTCTTTTTCCATTATGTCAACACAAATCAGGTTTGGGGAAATTCCGCACACATTTCTGACTTATACCTCGCCTTTGTTATTGAATGCAATAAAAACTTATTCGACGTTTTCTTTCACAAAAAGCGTTATCTTTTCACTAAAGAATAATAAATGCGAAGCAAGAAAACGTGTTTATGTGTGAATTTTGTATTTTTAAAAACAAACAAGAAGAATACTTACACTGAAAAAACTAATGCACCTATTTATTATTTTAACTATATCTTCTTCTTCTTGTAGTGCCTATCCGTTCCGGATGTTGGCTATCATATTGGCTATTCGCACTTTATTGACTGCAGCTCGGATTAGCTGAGTTGTTGTCTGGTTGAACCAAGCTCTTAAGTTTTTCAGCTACGATATTCGTCGTCTGCCTGGTCCTATAGTTCCATACACTTTGCCTTGTAGAATATTTTGCAAACGTTTGTATTGGCTCTCATTACGCATTACATGTCCTAGATATTGTAACTTTCGTGCCTTAACCGTATCGAGGACTTCTCTTTCCTTGCCCATCCTTTTCAGCACTTCTGCATTGGTAACCCGGTCTTTTTTTTTTATGTTCTGGTTCCCACGAAAAGGGATATCCTGTAATGTTCAGAGAACATCGTAGGAACCAAGGGAAAGAAGGTAGGAGTTGGTGTTCTTCTTAAATTTCTGGAGGTTGTATGCCTCGGTGAACACCTCCCTAGGCAATGAGTTCCAAAGCCTCGCAATTCGTTGGATAAATGAATCTTTGGAAAGTGATGTTCTGCAGGTCTCCAAAGTGACCACGAAGGGGTGTGAAGACTGAACTTGACGGGTTAATCTCGAAGAGACTGCCAAAGGAGGAACGACTGTTGATATTTCAGAAGAGCATCGCCCATGAAAATATCTATAAAATAGAGACAAATCGCCAACTTTTCTACGGTGTTCCAGACAAGTGAGCGAGTTTGTAAGCGAGGCATCACCGATGAGACGAATTGCCCTTTTTTGGACAGAATCCAGTAGCTTCAGGATATGTTTAGGTGCTGCACTCCAAATATGTCCAAGGTATTTTTTGAATTCTCCGGTACAGCCACATTTCAAATGCCTCAAGTTTCTTGGAGGAAGCCTCCGTAAGCGTCCACGATTCGATTCCATAAAATAGTATTAAAAACACGTAACAACGAAGTAAACGTATTTTCGTGGTTAGCTGTATGTCGTGACTTGTGAATGTGGTTCTTGCCTTTTCAATGCGAGTCCTGATCTCAATAGAGTGGTTTTACTCATCATTAATGTTTGTGCCCAAGTATACGTTACTATTAACCCTTTCCGGGGGAGTTCCATCTGCTAATAAGTTTCCACGGATGTCTTGGTTTTTACTTATTATTATAACCTTCGTTTTACTCTTGTTTATTTGCAGCCCACACTGCCGGCTGAAAGCTGTGATTCTGTCCAACAGAAGCTGCAACGTAGCAAGGCTGTCTGCGAAAATAAAAGTGTAATCTGCATACCTTATGTTGTTTAACCTTTCCCATTCAGTAGTATTCCGGCCTCAATATCTTGCAGCGCCTCTCTAAAGATATATTCAGAGTATAAATTGAAGATGACTGGAGACAGTATCCATCCTTGTCTTAGACCTCTAATTATTTTGATGTATTCTGTTCTGTCTTCGTCTATCCTGATACAAGCCACCTGGTTCCAGTAGAGATTTCGAATGATCTTGATATCTTTTTCATTCAGGCCAGTTTTTTTTAAGACACCAACATTTTGGTGTGTCGTACTCGGTCAAACGCTTCTGAGTAATCCATAAAACATGCATACACATCACAGTTGATATCCCTGCATCGCTGAAACAATACTGAAAAACTGAAAAAAAAACTTCCCTGGTTCCTAAGGCACTTTTAAAGCCGAAATGGGACTGAGATATCTGTTCTTTACAAAGTTTAAATATTCGGTCGTGGATTATTTTTAAAAATATCTTTAACAGATGACTCATCAAGCTTATAGTACAAAACTCATTACATTTTCTAGCATTCGGTTTTTGGGAAGGACAATAAATTCAGAATTTAGCCATTCTACGGGTATGTCGCCTTTATCATATATTTTATTAAATACCCTTGTTAACCATTTGCCACGTATTTTTCGTTCTCTAAAGAGTACTCTGCTAGCGGTTTCTCTACTGGCAAATTATGCCCGAGCTCAGCCGTAGAGGGTAGAAGAAAAAAATATAAAAGTGAGCCGCGCCACCGACTTAGACGGTTCAAGCCGGAAACCCCTAGGTCTTATAGGCACTAGCAGAGCCACACGATAAACAACTAAGATTATGGTGAACCAAATAAATAAAATTATAGCTAAAATATATTGAATACTTTACTCACACAATAAATCGAAGTACACAGTTCAATAGCAACATTATAACACATATAGTCAAAAATTAACAGCTTTGGTAAAATTTTCTTGCTAAAACAAACCAAAAATTTAGAATTTACAACTTTATAAAATAACCAGAACAGAAGTAAGAGTAACAGACTTTACCAAGTTACAAAAAAAAAGGCAAAACATATATAAATTGACTCATTAATAACACTAATTCAAACGTTTACATAAGGCTGATAATTCACTCGTTTTAACCATTTACATAAAGATTTTCAAACAATCGAGTTTATTTAAAAATATTTTTACAATGGTTTTCCTTTAAAATATCAAGATTGTAGGATATTTACAAATAAGTAGGAAGAAAATATATTTTTACTTGGACATAAAGAATTATTGAGAAGGTTATTTTAATCCAAGTTTAGTTTTGGCATATTATCTAATGCAATAAATAGTTTCCAACAATGTACTATATTAATAAACTAAAACAAAACTTAATCGTGGTGTCAAAATGAGTCACGGCGTTATATATTTAAAAATAATTCACTGATAACCTTTGGGTATACGAATTCACATGTACTCCTGTGGCCTACTCCTGGGCCTACTCCTGGGGCCGGTTTGATTATGGGGCGGCACCTGCTAATTAACAATGGCTTCCCTCAAATAAATCCCGCTTGCGGATATTTAACTCGACACCAAAATATCAACAACGAAGGTCAAGTTTAAAATTAAGTGGTTCTTCTTCAAAATCCAATTAAGATGGCCCAAATACAGCCAGATATGAGAGAAATCCCATGGAGGTTCTGCACACGTGCTAATAACACACCGTCCCAACAACTCTCACCAACACCCGACTTCGAAGACTATCACCCAACTACTGACACTCCTAGGCCGGAAATCAAGAAATGACACCGAATAAACGTCAACCCACAATCTTCTCAAGTCCGTGCTCCACAATCGCCTCGTCCGTGCTGTTAGCCAACCCCGTCCACACAGAAATGTAAACCAAACAATCGAATCCTCTCACTACTATGTATGCAACACTCTTTACAACTAATTACAACGCAATTAATAATGGAACTGTAGGATTTAATTAAAAATAGGCACGTGACACATTTTAGGTTTTCTTTTTTTATTAGTTTTAGTATTTCAGCAGTAATTCCATCAGGACAAGTTGCTTTTCATTCTTTTGCATTCTTCGGCGCCGATTGTACTTCCACCTATAGGATTGTACGACCTTCAGTTTTCTCGATGGTTGGTGGCTCCGCTCTGACGTCATTAAACAGCTCTTTAACTATATTACAACATCATTATTTTCCGAATAAAAAGAGTAAAGTAATTATTTTAAAATTTTGCTCCCACATCATCTTATAAACTGTTGTAGTTTATTTATAAAAAGAATAGTTAAATTGATTCATATCCTTCTAATATTCTCTAATATTTTACACTGAAATGGTCATTTTTAAATATTTTAATTATTATTCTTTTGATATTTGATTATTAGGTACATTATTCAATATTTTTTTTTGGTATTTTTTTAATAAAAAATGCATAGTGGGTGGTGAATTTTATTATTATTTCTCTTAGTGTAATGGTGCCTAAAGCCAAAAGAGAAAGATATATACTCGGGTAGAAAAATATGAAATATTATGTCGAGTTATTGTTTTAGCAAAAGCTCGTTACTTGTAGCAAATCTAAACAAAGGAAACGGCGGACTACATGCAATATTTCATTTAATTAACTTTTGGAATAGATAAATTACAAAAAAGAGTATTTATTTCTGCTAAACCATTACTATCTATATACCGCCGGTTCTTCTGACTCGTAAGTAGGTCACAAAGTTTTTTTTTCCCTTTTTTGTAAAGAAAGGGTTTAACATGATTTATTTAATATCGATCTCTGAAAGAAAAATTGGAGAGCAATATCTTATTGTAGCAGCTCTGCTAAAGACTAAATTAAACCAAGACGTTTGTTTTAAGGATAACGAGGATTTGTAGATGGATGCAATTCATTTACACAAGTCCAAAGAAAACAACAGCATTAATAAACCTAATACATTACATAAATTATTTTTTTAAATGGTTTTAAAATAAACTCATTCCTTTAAATAAGATAGGAGACAAGGATTAGGACTTAATCGGATAAAGAGATTATCTATTGATTTAATGCTTTACAGATCATGAGCTTTTTGTGGCATTGTGACTGTTATAATTTTTTTGTAAAAAAATGTTGCCAACAAACAGTTTATTAAAGTAATTATTTTTATTTCTAAGAATAATGATTAAACATCTGTCTCAATTAAGAACCTAGAGCGATGTTTTTTAGAATAAGTGATTTTGGTAGACTTGCTCTTTGATCCTCGCTGAGATTGATGTGCTTGTATTGGAGTTTGCCAAACAAGCGGTATTTGATATAATGCGTAATTATAATCTTTGTATTGAGAGAAATGCAGTTTTTTGGATTCGTATGCTTACATTGTTAAAAATAGATACACATATACATAAATATTTTCTTTTATTCTATACCAAAATTTTCCTCTCTGCATTTGCTGTCTAAATATAATAAAACATTTTTATCTTGCTGCGTATATAATAAAATGCAATAATGCGATTTGATTTAACATATTTTCTGGTCCATAAACACTCCCTCATATAATACTTAACAAAAGATTAATTTCTCTTCACTCGTTTATATTTTAGTTACACAACACAGATAACTGCCAAGGGATCAAAATGCTCAGTAGCGTACTTAGTAGGTATCTGTTCAATATACAATAGATCGGTCGCAAACATATTGTTTTATGTTTGCAATAAATATTTTTTGGTATACTTTTAACAAGACGTACTTTAAAAGCTTAAAGCAAAGAAAAAAAAACATTTAATGATCTATAGGCACTTTTCTCAATTAAAGTTTCTAGTGGTGTAAGGGTGCAAATTGTTGGATTAGATTAAATTTGTATGAGACTTATGTCCTAGGAGCCTCTCCACTGCGATCTTTGCAAATCTATTAAGTTTGCCATCAGGTTGCGTTAGAATTCCTATCTAGACCTGTTCTTATTACTCTATAGCCAGACCTTTAGGTCCTTCATATATTTGAGTTAGGATTTTTTCTCTCCTATCGTCCTAAACCCCTTAGCCTTGTAAGGCGTTTTCAGTAGCACAGTATGTGTGCAGAGGTTTCCTTATCTTATTGGCAGAACCTGCATATAGTTGTGTCTGTCAGTTCGATGTTGTTCATGTGTTTGTTAAGTCTACCATACCCTGTCAGAAGCTAAACCATAATCCTTATTGATCGCTTATTTTGGCTTAGTGGGTACTTCGAAAATTTTGGCGATAATTTTTTAATGCTCTTTGACCTGTCTCATTCCCGTTGCCTTGTTTCACCATTATTGAGATTGCTTTTTCTTTTAAGTATATATATATATATATATAAATATATATATATATATATATATATATATATTTTTTATGAAAATAGTCGCAAAAAGGGTAGACCTATCGTGTGGGCTGCGGACGGCCCGCACTGCGACTATTAGAAGGGGAAGGGATTATAGAAAGGAAATGATTGTGGCCACGCTTTTTAAAAAGTTGCAGGTCATAGTTCTCTGGAAAAACTGATTTTGGAAGCTTATTCCATTCCGTAGCAGCCCTGTAGAAGAAGAATTCTTGATGAAGATTGGTCCTTGTAGTGTCAATCTTGAGAGTAAATGGGTGAGACTGATCAGCGTGCCGAGTTCTTTGGCTGAAAGTGACCAGTGGTGGTACAAGAGTTTTTATTTCTCTGGAGCATCTGCCATAGAAATATCTGTAGAGCAATGACTGGTCTGCAACTCTTCTTCTATGTTCCAGAGGGTGAAGGGTATCTGTGAGAGTTGAGCTGTTTATCAAACGAATGGCTCTTTTTTGAATGAAATCTAGAAGATGAAGAGAATGCCTTGGTGCTGAACCCCAAATGTGTGAGCAATACTCCAGTAGAGGTCGGATTTGAGCCTTGTACGTCGTCAACAGTTGATCAGAACTAAAAAACTTTCTAGCTTTCCACAGAAAACCTAGCCTCTGGCTTGCCGACTTTGCGATGTTAGCAACATGGTCATGCCAAGACATATTATTGGACACCGTGACTCCCAAAATCGAGATGGAGGGACTTGGTTCAAGGGTATTTCCGGACATTGTGATGGGATGATTTGAGGAATTTACTTTCTTGGAAAACGTGGCACTTTGTGTTTTTTGGGCGTTGAACTGAACAAGATTGTTGGTTCCCCACTCGACGATTGCTTCAAGATCTCTATTGATGGAATCAACCTGTTCCTGCCTACTATACTTTATTACAAAAAGGACTAATTGGGACACATGTGCTTCTTCTTGTGCAAGTAATTCAGCCGTTTTGTTGTCCTTGTAACCTGTCTAGCCTGGTACCCAGGCTAAATACTCTCTTTTTTAAACGACTTTAAAAAAGGAGGAGGTTCTCAATTCGACTATATTATTTTTTATGTTTGTTACCTCAGAACTTTCTGCTCTACAAAAATTAAATATCAAAATTCGTCTACTAAACCAAATCAATAAAGCATATCTCAGTTACTTTGGCCGTATAGCTAGAAGAACAGATGAGATGAAAAAACTCTTGAACGAGAAAAAAGTTGAGGAAGAGAGACCTAGAGGACGGTCTTCAATAAGGTGGACCGACAGATTAAAAGAAATGACCGGACACTCTATGCAATATATTGAGCACAAGATAGAAACGAACGGAAACAACAAATCCAAACACATACCTAAAATTCCAAATGAACTAAGGAAATATAAAATTTTTTAAAGAAATATCCTTAATAGATTTGCTGCCATGCAGATGAATGATAAATCAGGATGTAGAAGAATGGTTTAAGAGTGATTTAAAAAGAAAAAGCTTTAATCTTTTTAAAATAACCAAAAAAAAATATTTTGCTGATTTTTTTGTTCTTTATAATTTAAATTGGTATTTTATTTTAATCATACAAACAATGTTTTATTATAAAACATGATATTGTATTATAACTATCTATGTAAAAAATTTAATTTTTATTTATTTTAGTCAATGACTTCCAAAAATAAAGACAGCACAATATTAAATAAAAATCTACCATTGAACTGTCATAAATTAGGTAGGGTGAGACCAGCTTTCATAGCTTCACCACTGGTTTGTACAGTTAAATTGACCATAGGGAACTCACGCAACTGCTTTCCAATAAGTATGGTTTAAAACCCCTGCTGAAAAGCTATTGTTGTGTTCACGTGCGTATAAGTCATCGACTACTTAATGTATGTAAGTTAATAAAATATGACCGTCATAAATTTTGTTAATGCTAGCAAGAGAGTATTTAATTTTTAAATTTAAGTTTACCACGAAGCAGATATTTAACTTGAGATAATAAAACTATGCAATTAAAACAAATTTGTAATTATCTAATATTTTTTAATTTAACACATTTGTTAAACATTGCATGAAGTAATATTCCGACTTTATCGGAAAGTTTTTATTTGTTTTTAATGGTAAATAAAATGAATTTAGAATATTTTATTATTAAAAGGAACCTTACTATATTTTTTTAAGATTTAAAGTACATTTAAAAAACAAGAACTTGACACACTCCTGCGTTCATTTAAACCTATCAGTTTTCCGTGTCAATATCTAGGAGCGTATAATTTCTATTTATAAACTATTTTGATTTTTACTAATGTTAAAAAATACGAATCAAGTTGGAGATAAAATACTTTAGTAAACAAACAAATATTTATTAATTTTATGCATTATTTATTACATTAGTTCATACATTTTTTAAAGTCAATAAATCTGCTTAAGAAAATATGTACCGACACCGGTATTAGCCAAATAACTAATAGGGTCTCATTAACATTGTTCAATGGGAAAATTAAAACTGACAGCATATTGTTTTCCCACAAATTATTTCGGTTATTAATTACCTATTACATTTATATCCATTTGTGTATTTAGTGGCTTTAATGTAATTAATTTTCATTATTATGTAAATGTTTCATTAAAAAATTTTCAAATTAAAATTACTTGTACCTACCTGTTCTTTTAATAATATGTATCAAAATTTGAATTTGGAACATGGGGGGCAAGTATTTTTGTATTTATTTACTCGACAATTTTAGTGTCAAAATAGATTTCTTGATATTAATTTAGATAGTAAATTTTAAAAGTTTTTCTCTAATGGGTTAAAATGTTAAAATAAAAATTTAAAAATATGAATCCTACAGCCGGATAAATTCGAAATAAATTAAATTATAACATATAGCACTGCATTAAAGAAAACAGTTAAATAGATAAAAGTGCTACACAAAATTAAAAAAAATTAATGGGGCTGGCTTACAACATAAAAAAAGTAGATCTACCTCATCTAAAGCCTTGACCTCTTCTTTTTACTCATACGTAAATATAGAACAAAGTCCCTTTTTGTTAAGTTCACCAATCAGATTACAAGATGGGTTTTTTTTAATTTAATATTTTAAAAAAAGAAATAGAAAATTTTTAAAAAAAATGTTAATTTTTGTTTTGTTTGGGTTCAGTGTGCTAGTGAACAGAACTTGGTTAATAAAACTTGCTTGCCCACCCAATTATAGATAAACACAAATTACGATCATAATAATTGTTTCCAATCAAATTAAATTCGCTTATAGATACTTTGTGTAAATCGTTCATTACTATATTTATGTAAAAAAAAAAACATTTTAATTATGTTGTTGACTCAGTGTAGATATTTTGCTTTACAATTAGTAAATTTAGGTAAAGTAAATTGAATCGGTTTGCACAAATTTTCCAGTTTAAATTGGTTCACATGTGATTAAAGTTGGTTGTTGTTTTTAATTCCGATAGAAAAAAAATAAATCGAATGATAATGTAAATACAACCGAAATAACAATTTAGTCGGTAATTACATTTTTATTACCTATATTCTTGTTGATAATTTGTAGCTTCCTACTTAATTATTGGAAGTTTAGTAATAAAAAATAGTTTCTACATTAATATTAATGTGTATAAGTATCTAATTTTGTTACATAAATTCTAATTTTTACTCAAACTTATAATTCGCATTAAATATAAGATTATTTCTGTTTAAGAAAATAAATTTTATTTATGCTTAAACCAGTGTTAACTTTTAATTTAATTAAAAGTAGAACAATTAATATTATTTTGAACAATCTGCTTGATATACATTTGATTTAATTAGAACAAAACTTTGATTAAATTGATTTAAATGCATCGATTATGTTATTCAATGAAGCTGGAACTGCATTGAATTTACGAAATTTGTTTTCGCGATATTCAGTTATAATTGGATGCTACATTTAGTTTCCATCGAAATATAAACAGAAATGATGTGCCAAAGCTGATTTTCAGAAATTCGACATAGAACTCGATTTACTGTTATTTTACTCGTACAGTGCAATTTCGTTGCCATTCTTGTTAAACGGAAAATACTTCACAGTTTAGCGAGAACTCACAATTCACTGCTTTATAGATAAAATTAAGGCCAAAGTGATTAAAACAAGATGCGTTGTAATTTGTTACAGACGATAAGAATTTTAATGAAATATGATTTTGTTATTTTTAAATGTTTTATCGTCTCTTTAACAGCATTGTCTTGGTGAAACAATTATGAAATTTACATTTTTTATCATTAAAACCAATAACCGTCGCTGCTATAAATAATAATCAAAATCTTTTAGGCTTAGATTAAAAAAGGAAACAGTTTAGTTAAATGCTTTTAATTAGAGTTCAAACTTTTAACAACTTTAATGTTAAGTTAAGATAAACAATCAGGATTTTTAAAACAATAATTTTTTTAATTGTAATTTTAACAGTTCTACTAATTGTAGAAAACTCTAATAAAGCCATGTTATAAGAATTTTATCTCTTCTTCTTATTGCGTCGTCTTCCTTCGAAGGTTGGTGATCCAACTGGCAATAATAACTCGTGACACAGCTACTCTGATGATTTCGGATGATGTTTTACTGAGCCATCGGTATAGGTCCTTGAGCCAGAAATTCTGCCCTTTTCCTACTGACCTTTTCCCCCTAAATATTTCTCTCGATGATCAACCGAAGTATTTTATATCTATCTCCTCTTATTATATGTCCAATATACCTTAGTTTGCGCTCTTTGATTGTTAGCATCAGCTCCTTGTTTTTCTGCATTCTATTGACAACCTCGGTGTTTCTTACTCTTTCGAACCAGGCTATGCGTAATATCCTCCTATAAAGATACATTTCGAAAGCTTCAATGCGTTTTTCTAGCGAGGGGTTGAGGGTCCAGATTTCGCAGCTGTACAGGAGGATGGAGAATACGTATCAGCGTAGCATTCTGATTCTAAGACCTAAGTCTAGATCACGCCTAATAAAGAAGTTCTTCATGTCGATAAACGTTCTCCTGGCCTATTCAATTCTTGATACCTGCTCAACGATTTTGTTATGTATACGGAGGGCAGTTTGTGTTTGCACCTTCGAGAAAACCATAAGTTTTGTTTTAGGGATGTTTATATGTAATCCATAACTCTTGCTGTACTCAGCAATTGTTTTGCTATTGATTTTGATTCCAGTGCTAATATGCACTCCTTTTTGTATATCTATCTCCTTCGACATTTTGTTCTCTATCCTTATTTAAGCTGTCTAATGCCAGAAGAGTTCTGTAAAGATTCGTAAATCATCTTCGTCTACGCCTGTTTTTCTGAGTATTTTTGCTTATTTTTAATGTTGCACGCAGTCAAAAGCTTTGCGGTAGTCTACGAAATAGGCGTATATTTCTACTATACTTCCTTAATTGCTAGTAATAGTTCAGCCAGATCACCTAATCAAAAATTCAGGCTTTATAAAAAAGCCTTGGTTTGTTAAATGATTTTATTACGTGGACCTTTCCCTTCTTTTACAGATAATTCTATGGCTTTTGCTTTTGAAAGGTGCCTTCTTCAGTTTTATATTTAGCTGTGTCAATAATGTTCACAAATTAGCTGTTTACCTTACATTAACACCTAGAATTTTCCAATTAAAATAGTCATTTTTTATCTACAATCTAAAATAAGCTATTGACGTAAAAATAATAACGGTTTATAACTAAAAACCACTTTTTAGTGGAATTTACTAATTCTCAGTAACAATGGGACTATTTTTTAGGTAAAGAAAAACAAGCATTAAAAAAGTCGTCCTCTACATTCTGGCAGGAAAGTATTAGTTACACTTGAAATAATATCAAATTTCTTCACATAATTCCACTGTGCAACCCTAGAGCTCTTCAGTAACTGAAATTACGTCTTATTGTCCCCCGAAATAAATGATGCTTGAAAATAAGGGCGTTCGTTTTAACCGGTGTCCGTTTTCACCAGATGTAGAAACTAACATTCTCTTCCTTTTCTCTAGGTAATACGTCGGTAATGTCGTCCAATGTATTGTCACATGCACACAAAGGACGCCACTTACGCAATTGTGCTGAACCATTGGCAGGTAATAATTAAGAGCACTGGTGGTCCTGTATTTGTTGTGACATCAATGTCCAATCTCCCCCTTTCTAAAGGAAACTTGATCAGGGGTGTATTCTTCCAGATTGTCTATCGCTTTTTAATTTTGCCAAAAGTTGATTTGGTATTTTTTTTTTATTTTATTTACATTATAAATTTTAAAAATTATTCTGCAACGCTTAGCATTTTTTTTAAGTCCAACTTTAAATACAGTCATCAATCGTTGATATTTATACAAATTGTTAAAACAGTTTATTTTAAAATAAAAAGTAGGACGTCATTAGCAACTAAACAATGGAACCATAAATACAAAAATTTAAAATTATTTATTCTATCCCAGATTTGACCTTTTCTGAACCGGTTGGGGATCCTTGATAATTTTAATCCAAACACAGTTTCCCATATCAGGTTGCTTAGCAGTTAAAAATCATGTTTTTGTTATTACGTTCAGAAAAGTTCGAAGTAAACCACATCTATAAAAAAATATTAAACATTAGAAAGACACCATTTAAACCGCGTAATTTTCTGTTTAAATGCACGTTATGTAGAAAGTGAATAAATAAATAGAACGCACGAGATCAACAACCCATAATAAAGCTGTTATGAACATATGTAACAGAAATTTCTTCCAGTACCTACCATCATAAATCGTTTGCCCAAAGCTCACTTAAGATCAAGAGGACCGCTGAGATGTCAGAGGGAAAGGTCAGGTAAATTAATGTCTATGCCAAAAAAAAATGTAAGACACCAATTATTGTGCTTTTATATGCAACAGTCACTGGACTATAGAGCATTAATAAAGCGTGCTTGAACGAAGAGTTTTAAAATAAGCATGGGTGCCTCACCCAGAAATAAATAATTTGATTTTATCAAGCAAAAACAAAGTAAGTTTGTTATAAATAATCGAGAAGGACACACCACTTATTACTTTATTTTGGAATAAAATTGAATTCAATTTTGAGTTTTATATTTGGATATTTTTGTTGTAAATAATTTTATTTTTAAAATGTGTTGTTAAAATTAATTTATTTTAATTTATCAAATACAAGACCTTCATTATGTTAAAAATTTCTAACCCAGAATAGAATATTCTTTTTATAAATGTAGTTTTGTAAGTAGGATTGAATGAACCATACTATTTGGGGACATAGGTTGGTCTATACAATTCATTTTGATTCCTAACACCTTTTACCAGATTGTTTAGTTAATCAAGATATTTTACAAGATTTCAAAACTATTTAGGTTTTCCTGTTTTGCATAAATGATTAATCTCGGGGTAGAAGATATCCTTGTGAAATAGTTTCATCATCATCATCTCCCAGCCTGGTGTTGAGTCCACTGCTGGACATAGGCCTCCATTAAACTGCTCCACTGGGCTCTATCTTGAGCTGTTCTAATCCAGTGTCCGTCTACTTTTTTTAACTCGTCGCTCCAACGTGTTGGTGGTCTTCCTCTGCTTCTTTTGTCTGCGCAGGGTCTCCAATTTATTATTCTAAGAGACCACGTCTTTGAATCTCGTAACATGTCCTGCCCATTTTCATTTTACTGTCGTGATTCTCTGTATTATGTCTTGAATCTTTATTCTTTGCCGGATGTACGTATTTCTTAAGTGATCTTGGGTTTGAGTTCCAAGCATAGCTCTCTTCATTTTTCTCTGAGCAACCTCCAATCTATGTACGGTGTTCTTTGTCAATGTAAGCGTTTTGGCACCGTAGGTCATTACTGGTAATACGCATTGATTGAAGACTTTTAATTTTAGGCTTATTGGTATGCTGCTTTTAAAGACATCCCTTAGTCTACCGTATGCAGCCCACCCTAGAGAGATTTTTTTTTGTAGTTCCTGCGTTTGATTGTCTCAAATTTTTTTAATTTCGTGACCTAGATATTTGTATTTGTCAACCACTTCAATGATTTTGTCCTCTAGAGATATAATTCCACCAAGTACCAAGTTAGTCATGATTTTTGTTTTTTAATGACTTATATACAGGCCAACGTTTTTTTTATTAGTTTAATACTTAATAAATAATACTTATTTTTAATTGTTTGTTTAATAACACTTTTAATTTGATTTTGTTCATATTGAACCAGCCCTGCTCTGGATGTAATATTAAGAGGGAGAAGTCAAGGGATTCCTCCCTACAGTGAATTATTTGTACCTTTGTTCGTTTCTTTCTATTATTTTATTGCCGGTATCTGATTGGCAAGTATTTATTTGGTAGGAGGAGTCGTCATCAAAAGGGTACCCATGTTTGGAGAATGGCGATAAAAAAATTTGATTATGGTTGATCAACAACATAGTAAAACAAAATTAAATTAAAAATAATTGTGAAAACTCTTTGGGGGTAATATTAACTATGTAATAAATAATGTATTTTAATTAACCAATGTTTGCATTTTAACCAAAAATTACTAGCAAAACAATAAATACCCAATTCAACAAGGCAACAATAAATCATTTATTTTGGGTTTTACAACTTAATTGTTTTAACAATGATTCATTTTGTCAAAAATATCTGTATATTATTTCTTACAAATATTAAAAAAAAATGGAAAAATATTAAAAATTTAGAATCCTTTTTTTAATAAATTTTCAAATTGTAATATTGGAAAATAATTAAAAATACTTAAACTACTTATTTTTATTGAGTTGTATTTCGACGTCGCTTTTTATTAAAGTCAATTTCAAATTATAAAACTGCTTGGTAATAAATAAAAAATGTAAAGTCATGAGTAAAGGAAAATCCTCCGGAAGCTGCCATTGCAACACAAATAATAATGATAGTTGTCACAGTTACTGATCTAAATCAAACTTTTCCAACGACAAATTCGATTTTGCATTGATAATCTACTCTGCGACAATGTGAACTTCAAACTACTCACTGTATTTTTGGAAAACGAGATTGAAGATGACACCTCTTTCTTTTGTTTATAAACTTTCATTGAAACAGAAGTTCTGATTGTATTCGAAACTTTTGCGCTTTGTTCCAAACTTACATTAAGTTTTTATTATAAAAGAAATTGTATTTTACGGTTTGGGGGTAGAGAGTTGTAAAAGTCTAGGTTGAAAAGGGTTTATAGGTGGAAAACGTAATAAAGTAATTTGTATTCTAATGAATAATAAAACTTAAAATAATATGTTGCGGCCATTATAATAATTTGTCAGCAAAAATTGCAATAAATAGCTTTTAATTCTTGCGTTTTCAACTCCTGTTGAAGACTCTGCGAGACGTAATGTCAAAGACAGGGTTTGTTTAAATTTTATCAACTAAATACTTTTCTTGTGTTTCAGTTGTGTTGTTTGGGAGAGTGGATTACTGAAAGTGTCGTTTTAATCATAGATATTAATCTATACGTCATTGGCTGATTTTTTTAAATATACTTCGTAGAAGGCTAGCAAGTATTGAACAGTAGACTTCTTATTTTATATGGGATTTATAATAGAAAATGCAATGTAACAAAATTCTATTCAGTCATTAAAATCATCATTTTGCCTACAAACTAGCGCTCTTTTCACAGGCAAACTTCATGTGATACTTTTAAAGAAAGTTGGAATATATTATGTACCACCGTTTGCATGTACTTATAAAGCTTGAGTGTCGGGAACATGCAAGCACACCTCTGCTACACGTTTGAAAAGCACCAGGTTGTATTTATTTTTCTTTCATAGTGGCATATTATATATATATATATATATATATATATATATATATATACCATATTTGTTTTTGGTGTTTTCTTTTCTGGTTCTTTTGATTTTGGGGTAGAAATCCTAAGATTAGAAAAGTGATAACTTACAAACTAGCTTTATAAATTATGTCTGATAGTGTCCAGACTTTTAAAATAGTAAATATACACAAAGCAGCTGAGGAAGCTCTTGTAACAAGGTGAACACAAAGCCATGGTATACCCCAGAAGTAAAAAGATAACTAAGAAGAAAAAAGAAGCCTTTATAAGACACAAGAACTCAGACTCAAGAAAATTAAAAGACATATATATATATATATATATATATATATATACAAAAGCGAAATGAAGTCAATAACAGAGTCCGACTTATTAAACAGGAATACTGGGAAAACCTAGGGAGAGAAATGGATAACGACCTTTACGGTACTCAAAAGAGAGTATGGAAAATGTTGAGAGGAATGAAGAAAGCAGTCAATGAACACATAGAGATCAAAAGCATTAGCAAAGAACAATGGACTGATTACTTTAAAAACTTATATAACCAGAACAAAATGACACCCAATATAGTATTAGATAAATGGGATGAAACTTCAATAATTATAACAGGTGAGGAAAAAGAAGCAGCAACAAAAAACTCAAGAATCTAAAGACACCAAATACAGGACCGGATACATAATGAATTCATTAAATATGGAGGAGACCTACTACCCAAGAACTAACAACACTATTCAACAAAATTATAAAGAACGACAAAATTCCTAACGAATGGAGGAAAAGCACAACAATCCCCTTTTTTAAAAAAAGGGGGAAAGAACTTACCTTTTTAACTATAGAGGCATCACCCTCCTGAGCTTAGCGATGAAACTGTTTACCAGCATTTTAGCTGCCAAACTAAGCCCCCACACATTGCTAAATGAAGTAAAACAAGGCTTTCTCAAAAATAGATCCACAATAGATGCGACTTTTACCATCAGACAAATAGCAGAGAAGTTCCTAGAATACAACATACAACTGCATTCCTCTGCTTCGTGGACCTAACCAAGGCGTTTGATAGAGTAAGATTGGAATCAACACATTGAAGCAGAAAAATGTACCGAATCAACTACAACAATTAATATTGAAACTGAACACTCACAACACCACCCAAATAAGAATCAACTCCGAATTAACTAGAGAAATAAACAATACAGTTGGTATAGATCAAGGGGACAGCTTAAGCCCGCTGATATTTAACACCATATTGAACAACATAATAGACAGAGTCAAAGAGACCGCTTTCGGATACAGAATGGGTAATACGAAAATAAAAAATTTCTGCTATGCAGATGATGCTGTTCTAATAGCCGAAAACGAAGACAACCTGCAAAAAATGCTATACGCCTTCAGCAACTCTTCCACAACTCCTATTTATTTGTTCATACTTTTAAAATTTATATTTACATCCTAATTCATTTAAAAATCCAGGACAAATTGTCAAATTTGGGAAACTGTTAGTTTTGGCTGTTTTTTTTTAAATAAAGCAAGGTTAAAAGGTTAGGTGCTTTTTGTATCAGAAACACTATTTAGTATGGTGGCGATAATAATAATTTAAAATGTTAGTTGCGGCATGACAAAAAAATTTTGAATATTTATTTCAAAAATTAATTTGAGTGCATTCAAACATCACAATATATCTGGTTAGCCAATCTAATTGCTGTATGTAGTGCTCTGTATTAATTAAGGAAAAATATATATTTTTTAAATTAAATTTTGACAGATGTGTTTTTGTTTTTGGCGGAACATGTATAGTTTTTATAAATTTTTATTTGAACACAATATTCGTTTAATATGTTTGCGATACACGTTACTACAAACTGTATAGAAAAATAATTAATTTTTGTTGGTTGGTTTTGTTTATTTCAGTTTAATATTGGAGAAATTAAATGGGTTAGCAAATATACTCGACAAATACAATATTCACATGTTTTTTAAAAAATATATTATTAATAAAATACTTATTGAGACTATTTATACTTACATTTAAAACTTTTAGTGGGCTCGAGTACCTATTAATTTTTTTAAAGTACACTGCACTTAATTTAAAACTATAATTTATGTTAAAAAGTAATTTAGTTCAAGAACTCTCTTTTTAATTTTCTTAATTCATTTAAAGATTATGTAATATACAATGTATGTAATAAAAGAACCAATTACTTTTTTGAATTTATTAATCATTATTTATTTTTTTTTACTTATCAGTGATTTGTATAGGTTCAATAGGGTGATTGTACTAGATCCCCATGTTCGGTTTGATAAAATTTTTAACAGATTTATTCGGGATTGGCATGACTGTTGAAGGACTTCTTTGTGGGTTTTCCATTTAAGAGAACAATCTAAAGTAAGACCAAGAAAATTTACTTCTTCTACCCGCGTTAGTGGGGTTCTATATAAAAACAGATTAAAATTATGGGTGTCTTTTCGTTTGTCAAAAATCACATAAAGTGTCTTTTCGCTAGAAAATTGAAATCCTGTTTTTTGTGACCAGTTTTCGATTTGATGGAGGCAATCTTAAAGTAAAGTGGAGGCGTACTTTGTGCTTCTACTTCTTGTATAAATGATGAGGTCATCTGCATAAAGGCAAATTTTGATGGGAGGTTTTATCATTTCGGCTATGCTGTTAATTGCAGTGAGAAAAAGTGTGGGTCTCAAAATAGATCCTTGAGGAATGCCATTTTTGAGAGGTCTTGTAGTTGACATGAGGCCATTTGATCTGACTTGAATAGTTCTGTTGTTGAGAAAATTATTTATGAACGCTAGCATGTTTCCTTGTACTTTCCACGTTAGCAGTGTTTTTAAAATATTATATTTGCAGGTTGTATCAAAAGCCTTATTTAAATCGAAGAATATAGCGATTAGTTTTTGGTCATTCAAAAATGCATTGCGTACTTCACTTTCAAAAGATATTAGATTATCAATAGTCGATCTGCACTTTCGCAATCCACTTTGATAGGGTGTTAAAAAAATTTTGTTTTCAAGATGCCATGCTAGTCTGTTGTTTTCTCTAAAATTTTACACATACTGCAGGTTAGGGATATCGGTCTATATGAGGCTGGGTCGTCTTTTGGTTTGTTAAATTTACATATGGGGATAACTGTTGCATTTGTCCAAGTTTCTGGAAACTGATGTTTTAAAAACATAGTGTTGAATAGATTTAGGAGTATTAACTTTGTATTTTAGTCGAAAAATTCTTGGCTAGAAGTCAGAAGGTCTATTGCGCTTTTATAGACTTGGAAAAGGCCTATGACAGAGTGGTGAGGAGTGAATTGTGGTCTACATTGTCTATGTATGGGGTGAGTGGTAGTTTAATACGAGCACTGAAATCACTTTACAAGGATTCCACTGCTTGTGTCAGGATAAACGGAGCTTGCACGGACTGGTTTAACATCGAAAAAGGTGTGAGACAGGGATGTGTGGCTTCGCCATGGCTGTTTAACTTATACATAGACAATTGTTTAAAAGATCTGAAAGAGAGTGCGTATGGATTAAAAATGAATGATTTGATCGTCAAATGCCTTCTTTACGCCGATGATCAAGTCATATTAGCGTTATCTGAAGAGGAGTTGCAGGCGATGGTTAATGTTATGCATGATTTCCTGAAAATCAAAGGGATGAAAATAAATGTGAGCAAAACGAAAGTAATGGTTTTTGAAAGAGAAGAAAGCATGACAAACTGTGGGGTTTCGATTGAGGGAGAAAGAGTGGAACAAGTTAATGAATTTGTGTACTTGGGTTCAAAATTTACTAGAGATGGAAAGTATGACAGTGACATTGAGCGAAGGGTGTTGGCATGAAAACAAATGAATGGGGCACTGCATAGCTTTATGAATAGCCAGAAAGTGTCAAAAAAGGCACGTCTGGCGGTGCATAGAGGTGTGTTGGTTCCTGCACTTATGTATGGTAGTGAATGTTGGGTTTGGCAAAAGAAGCATGAAAATAGGATTAATGATGCGGAGATGAGTAGTCTGAGAATTATAGCCGGAGTGACTCGGTTGGATAAAGTTAAGAATAGTGAGATAAGAAAACGCTGTGGTGTAAAAGAAGATGTGGTCACAAAGATAGATAAAGGAATGCTTAGATGGTTTAGACACGTAGAAAGGATGGATGAAGGAAGATTGACGAAACAAATTTATAAGGCGAGTGTGAATGGGCAAATCGGTAGAGGTCGACCTCGGAGAACATATCTCGATCAGATCAACATTGTTTTGAAGAAAGGCCAGGTCAAAAGTACCAACAACCGAAGAGCATGTATGAGAGCACTGATGAAAGTAGAGGAAGCGAAAGATGTGTGTAAGAGCCGTAGCAAGTGGAAGGAAGTGGTCTCTGCCTACCCCTATGGGAAAAAGGCGTGACTCTATGTATGTTTGTAAAAGGAAGATTTTGCAGAAATATTGTGGGAATGTCATCTGGTCCAGGGGTAGAGTTTTTGGTGTTTTCGAGTGAAAATTCAAGTTCCTGCAGAGCTATGGAAACGTTTAGATAGGAGTCGGAGTCGATAATTTGGATTTCGGAATAATTTAAGTGCGGTATTCAAGGATGTGCTCACCAAAGACACAAGTGCTTTAATTAAATATTTCAAAGACATTAATTTGTATAACAAAATTTAAAAATTATCTATGACACAAATACAACACATACTACTTGTGTAAGTCCTCCTGCTAATAACTCTTAGTAGTTGATGCGGGCATGTTTGTATTAAATAAAAAAAATCATTATTTATATTCATGTCTTTTAAATTTTTAAAATGTTTGTATTCACTATTAATACTCGAGCATTCTAAATTCTCAGCAAATCATGCATCACTAAGAGAATAACAAAATGTTAAATAAAAGCAACATATTAAAACAAAATCAAACACATTTATTCAAACAGCTGTTAAATAATTTTTTTAAGTCAAAAATACTTGATTTGGTAAAGGTATTATTTTCAAAGGACTCAAATTAAAATATGTTTTTATCTTTTAGGTACTTAATTTTTTCGGAAAAAGCAATACTATCCTTTATTTACTTCATTAATTTATTTGGTATTAGTAACTTTCATGTCCTTTGGATTATTGTTTTTGGTAGTAATAATAAAGTATTTGGTTTATTTTTTCGTATCACAGGATTAATAATATATTTTGAAAATCTGTCTTCTTTGTTTATAACCCTTGTTATATTGAATAAGTGGTTTTTACTTTTAACATTTAAATGCTACCCTACGGTACCCCTACGGTAAAAAGGCGTGATTAAATTTATATGTATTTATTAATTTAAATTTTTTTTTAATTTTTTAACATTTAAATAAAAATACACCAGGTATTACATAAATTTTTTTATAAAACTTTGTAACTAATAAAAAACATTTTATAAAAAACAAATCCACCGGCAACATTCAAATTAAGTTTATCTTACTGACTCACCTTGATTTTATATATTACGTTTCCGTCACACACATACATCCGCTGCTGATGTGCAGTGAAACAGATTGTGGTCACATCAAGGAAATAAATTATTTAGGAACGGGGATTATACATCAGGTAAATGGAAATTTAAGTTGAATTGTAGGAACGATAAAAAATTTAAACTTTTAAATTTAGTAACGTAGTTGTCATAATATTTTCATCAAGGAATTTTATGTAACCAACATATACACTATTTTTTTAAAAATTGAAATACCTATTAAATTGGTAGTTTTGAAAAAGATATTGTCAATAAAATTTTTTTTAAAATTTTAAAATGGTCCATAAAATGAAATTATGCTTGGCATCCTTTTTGTTTCCTTAATAATTGTTTATTTTTAATTGTCAGATATTTTGGGTAATATCATTTACATAATGGAATTCATTTTGATTAATTAAAATAATATATACATCCATTTTTTTTTCCAACAGAAATTGTACATTTTTTAATATTTTGGGGTTTTAAGAATCTCCAGTTAATGCTTAGATATATTCTATGACCCTATTAGTTCATATAATTTCTTGTGATAACTTATAATTATTTTATAATTTGTTATTACCATTCAAGAATTTTTTATTACATTTTAATATGTTTACCTATTTTAAATTTCAAATAAAAACATCTTAATTATGAGAAATTTATAATTCAAACATTGATTAGAATTTTAATATTCCTGTCTTTACGGCAGTGGATTCTCTTTTATATGTACAGGGGTTGTTTCCAGGAAATATTAGTTAAGATATTTCTTTTTATTTTTAATTGTAAATAAGAAAATTTACCTATATACTTTTTAGTATTAGTTTTTCTTTTTCCTGTTAAAAGCTCGAAATATTTTCCTATATATATTTATAATTACTTCGACAACATAACTACGCAAACTTTTAATTTTCGTATTATTTTATTATTAAGAAAACTTTTAAAGTGCTAAATACAATATATTTAAATATTTCTTTAATTTTATAGAGCTGACTATACATTGGTGGGTAGAAAAAATGATCAAACTAGCGAAGCATGCTTCCCCAAAATGTTCTTTCGTAACAAATTACAAGACTTTTCAACATTTACTATTCCTGCGAATTATCGCCCTATTGCATTGCTCTCAGTCATATCCCAAAGTTATGGAAAAAGCGATTAACAAAGAACTCATCAAATATCTGAAGAAATTTGAGATAATCCATGACAGACAATATGGATTTCGACAACTTCGGTCTACTGGAGATTTGCTGGCTTATGTCACTCAGCTCTGGACAAACACTATTGAAAAGTTTGGTGAATCCCGTGCAATAGCCTTGGATATATCTAAAGCCTTTGACCGCGTTTGGCACCAGGCATTGTTAAGTAAATTATCTGCCTACGGTCTCCCAACCAAACTGCGCCAATGGCTCTTGAGCTTCATGCAAGATCGCTTCTTACATGTGGCAGTCGACGGTATTTCTTCTGACGTGTTTAAAACCAATGCCGGAGTACACCACGAACCCCATTTACAGTTTCGCCATCCGCGGCCCACACGATAGGTCTACCCTTTTTGCGACTATTTTCATTAAAAAAAAAAAATTTAAAAATCTAAAAAAAAAATGATAAATTAAGCTTTGTAGGTATATTTTTATAGTTACCTTTGTTGCTGGTCTTGCACATTTAGGTTAAAATTAATAACCGTTATTCTATTCTTTAGTCACTTTACTAGCAGATTTTGGTATCAACCTTGTAAAAATAAAACAACATGGGGGTTTAAAGTCGAAAAGGTTTTGTGGAAATCTCGATAGAAAGCAAAAAATTGCTTTCGCTGATATTCCAGGTGGAGCAACTACAATATGACTACACAACCGCATTGTCAAGGTTTATAACAAAAAAAAATTCTTTTAAATAATTGCGCATTAAAATAAAAATTTAGATTTTCCGATATTTACGTTAGTTTCAAAAAGTGTCATTGTGAATGTGTAGGTCAAATTTAGAACAATGTTTATTCAACCTTATTTTGGGTAAAATAGTTTTGTTTTCAATAGACAGCTACCAGTAACCAAATCAATTTAATTTCATCTCTTCTACCCCAAACATCTAAGATCAACTTCCCAAAAATAATATACTTGTAATCCATAGTTTTAAGTATCCTCTTATTTTTTTGATCAAATTTACTTTTATCTCTAAAAAGGTTTAGTTTTTCAGTTAGAAATTTTTTGACCCGGTATTGCAATTATTGTAAATATAATTACAATTATTTAAACAATAAATATATAAAAAAAATTAGGTAGGTAAATATTACCACTTTTAACTATTTTTCATCAACTTGTCAAAAACCACATTGACTAAACGTATGTCATGTTTTTTTGT
Source organism: Agelastica alni (assembly GCA_950111635.1). NCBI lineage: Eukaryota > Metazoa > Arthropoda > Insecta > Coleoptera > Chrysomelidae > Agelastica > Agelastica alni. The sequence continues at coordinate 84,383,762 of OX467709.1, forward strand.
CCTTTTAAAGGTAAATAAATATTTATTACTTTCAATAAACCTTTTTATTGAGACGGTCTGGTGCACAACAATTCGATTGGTATCGCCGCCATTATTATTGAAAAATTTACTACTTTCAAGGGCTTACATTGAAAAAAAAGAGGTGTGCTCTCATGAGATCTAATACTTTATCCCCGAATAAAGTTTTATCGCCTCCGCTTATTTTTTATGAATCGTCAAGTCGTCGATTGGGAGCAGTTATATTTGATATCTTCTATCCATTGGGAATTTATGACTTTAAAGAAAATATAAAGCAAGAAACACCAAAAGAAATAAATATTTTAAGTAAATTTATTAGTTATTTAATGTATGGAAAAACTTGTGGATTAAACCTTTCTCTCTGCTATATTGTTTTATTCATTTAACAGTAAAATATTTGTTTTTATAAAAAGTATACTGCTATTGTAACATTGTAGGGTGGGTTGCAATTGTTCAATATTAATATCAATATTAGGTATTATATAAATAAATTAATTTGCTGAAATCGTAATGGTTGCAAAATCTGGAAAACCTCCAACAAAAGCTGGATTATATCTACCTGTAAGTCTTTTGCCTATACTGTCAAAAATATTTGAAAAATTGCTTTAAAAAAAAAAACAAATCCACAAGATCTTCGGCTTCAGAGAGATAGTACTCTAACAAACAACAATGCCACAGAATTGTCAATCTAATAAGGGAAATTTTGGACGACAAGAAAATGTGTGCATCTGTCTTCCTGGATATTCAACAAACATTTGTCAAAGTATGGCATCAAGCACTTTTGTTTAAATTAAAGCTTAAATCTATTTATTACAATCATTTAGGTATTACAGTCACATCAGATTTAACATGGTCCGAACATATTTTAAAAACTTGTAAGCGTTGTAACTCAGTGATATACCTTCTTCAAAAATCTTTCGCATGGATTTTATTTCAATCTTCTATAAAGCTGAATATGCTTGAATATGCGGGTATAGTGTGGTATCCAGTGCTCATCCGAGATCAAAACCTGCTAGAAAATGTTCAACGCCGGGCTACAAGACTGTCCTTTGGTCGTACGCGTTCAGATTATTCCGAGAGACTACAGATGGCTAACTTACCGTGCTTTGCCGATCGCCGCTTACGCGGAGATCTAATTCTCACCTTCCGGATGATTAAGTTTAATTATGGAAACCTCAGAGACATTTTACTTCTAAATACCGACTACTGTCTCCGAGGACATGATCTAAAGTTAAAAAAGGGAAATTTTAAATGTGTACCAAGACAAACGTTTGTCACCAATCAAGTTTTTATTTTCTGGATCAATTTAAGTGAGGAAACAGCTAGAGCATCATCAGTCATAAATTATTTTATTCACCCATACATTTTGTCGTTAACAATAAGTTTTATTTATGTTAAAATAAAATTAAGTTACTTTATTGTAATAATTTTTACATAAAAAAATAAATAAACTTTTTGTTAAAAAGAGTGAATAGTGACGTAACCAAATATTTTCATGAATACAAACATAGCAAACATTTTATTAGTAATAAAATCCATTTACCCAATACCAATATATCCAATAGTGATCCTATATATTTATTACTTAATAGCCATTAGAATCGACTTTGGATGTGTGTCGGAGCTTTTAGGTAATTCATTTTATCCTATTCAGAGTATAGTTTATATTCGGGAGCTATGCAAATTTTAAAACAAGGTTATTAAATTATTTTCTGTCATATCGTTTTAAAGGGAGCGGTTAAATTTCACGAGTCAATAAATTCAGTTAAAAGATTTGTCTAAATTAATTAAAATTATCAATAACTACATAATTTTTAAGATGAGCAGATATTTATGGCAACTTGAGTCCATTAAGATCAATATAACTATTATGATTTATTACAGATATTTATCTGAAAAAACATAAAAAAAACATTTTTTATTCTTCCCTTTTTCGATGTCTCGAATCAAAATCCTTACACTTAATATTCAAGATCTATCATCAAGACAGGTCATTTACTCCAAAGCATTAAGATTATTTATTTATTTATTTTAAAAAAGTCATATTACGTCTGTTTTTTACGTTTAGATATTGGTTTTATAAATAAAACAATTTTCAATATTTTTTATATTGTTATCTAATTGTGTTTGTCTTTGTTTCAGGTATGTTGAAGATTTTATCTATTTGCTGGCTGGCTGGTAAGTTGCCTATACAATAAGAGAAATAATTGTTAAATCTGTTTTTTTCCTGCCAGAAGGATAACAAATACATAGAAACATAAACTGCATAACTATTTGGCACGTTGGACCATGTATAAATTGTGAATTATTTAATGGATAATTTTTGTAATAATTGTATAAATGTTTGGGTATGAGTGTATAATTATTTGTCGATATTTTTCAAGTGAGGATGTAATAAAAAAGAAATAGATATCGATGGACTTTATTGCAACAGAACTAACAATAAACCGACTTGACTGAATAAATATCTTGACCACTTCTTTGCTTCTGCTCTTTTTTCTACTTTAAATAGAAATAATGGTATAATAGCAGAAGAAACTCTGATTGGTTGACCATTTACAGAGAAAGCATAATTTGTCTTTGAAAAGATCCGTGAGTTTGGTATCCAGATGTCTCATGTGATTGCCAGTAAAATAATAAAAAAAGTTTTTGCGCTTTTAATGTTCGTTACTTAATTGTTAAACATTACTTAATTGTTAAACATCTATAAACTTTCCAAAAATACGTGAGGAAACAAAAGCAGACCCTTTTCCCATAAAAGAATCTTTTAAAAACTAGAAAAATAAAATAAATAAAACATATGTACATCTTAATAAAAATAAAATACATTAAGGATCTGAACAATAGCTTTTAATAAATTTTCATAAAAGCGAATATAAAAATGTTTGTTCCAGAAATAAAAAAATTCACAAGAGGAGAAAAAAATGAGTTTTTAATTTGTTCAACTTCTACGCTTCGTATATTTATTTTAGACGTAAGCTCTATCTCTTTCTTCCTGTCAACATATATTGTGTCTAATGAATATAATGAGTAAATCGAGCAACTAAATGAATAAGGAAATTGTAGTGTGTAAAAGGGAGCGGCTCGTAAAGGAAAACATTACTGTACAATTTAGATATAAAGTTGGGAGCTTTATCGTTACTATCAACAAAACCATGACTTCGAAAAAATAATTTTCCAACAATGTTAAAATAAAATTGGCTTTTGTATTAGGTACTAAAAATTTTCATTTCATAAGCTGTGAGAATAAATAAGATTATTGGAAAAATATAGAAATTATGGTTTCTTACAATTTCCAATTATTTTAAATAATTTAGTAAATATTTAATTTTAAATATGTCGTTAGACTACACAATATTTACAGACAAATACATAAAAAAAAAATTTTAATGGTTAAAGCTTGCTTAGCATATTTCTTTTATTTTCTAAAATATCCCATCTTTTCATCACGAGAGTGGCTAACCATAATTTTACAAAAATAAGAATTTTTTTTTATTATTATTAAATGTTTAAAGTTTATAAACTGTAAAAATAAATAAAATTATTTGAATTTAAAGAAGTTATGCTTTCATATAATTTTAAATAGTTTAATATTTTATTTGATTTTAATTAGATTATTCCGTTAGACTAAACAATATTTATAGTTCTTTCTATAATTGTAATTGGAAGCATAAACAATTGTATTTATTTAATTTCCCTTATCTATTTTTAAGGATAAAAGTTATCTTCCCAAATATCGTTAAAACTTGGTTTTTTATTTCAGCAAATTTATCGTAAAAAAATAAGTATCTATTAAAAAACAAAATATTTAACCATTTTTTACGATTCCTACTTAGTCATAACAAAAAAGTCGTGCTTATATCGCATTCTAACAAGTTTCATGACAAGGTACATATTTAAAAACACATGCGAAACACAAAGTAAAGATCTCACTTGTAGATTACTTACGTAAAATAATTAAATAAGCTTATCATGCACTGGTTCATTTTTGTTTTTATATAATTAAGGTTTTAAATCTTTTCTAAAGTTATTTACTTGTCGATGATAAACAATACAAAAATAGCATAAGTTAACACTTTTTTAGTAATAAATGAAAGAGTAACATAATAAGTGACAAAATAGTCCATTATGCACAAGTCTGTTTATATTTTCTGAAATATGTAATTTAAAAAATTAAAATTCAACCCAGAGAAACAATTTTTAACAAAACTTGCGAAAATTATTTATTTGCAGACGATTTGGTTCTGCTAAGCCAATTGATACTCGGAAAGTCGTGTACAGATCTGCTTTTGTTCTCGAAGAAAATTGGTTTATATGTTAATGACACAAAAATAAATCATTTATACATACATACATACATATAGACACGCCCTTTTTCCGTAGGGGTAGGACGAGACCACTTTCTTCCACTTGCTAAGGTTTTTATACACATCTTTTGCTTCCTCTACTTCCATCAGTGCTCTCATGCACTCCTGCTATACTTCTCAGATTACTCATCTCTGCAGCATTAATTCTATTTTATGCTTCTTCTGCCAAACCCAATATTTACTACCATGCATAAGTGTAGGAACCAACACCCAGACGTGCCTCTTTTAACACTTTCTGGCTGTTTATAAAGCTATACAGTGCCCCCTTCGCTCAATGTCACTGTCATACTTTCCATCTCTCGTATACTTTGAACCTAAGTATACAAACTTATTTACTTGTTCCACTCTTTCTCCCCTAATCAGAACTTCACATTTTGTCATGCTTTCTTCTCTTTCAAAAACCATTACTTTCGTTTTGCTTGCATTTATTTTTATCCCTTTGATTTTTAGGGCATCATGCATAACATTAACCATTGCCTACAACTCTTCTTCAGATGTCGCTAATATGACTTGGTCATCGGCGTAAAGAAGGCATTTAACGATTAAATCATTCATTTTCAATTCATACGAACTCTCTTTCAAATATTTTAAACAATCGTTTATGTATTATAAGTTAAACATGTCTCGCAGCTGTCTCACACCTTTTTTAATGTTAAACTAGTCCGTGTAAGCTCCGTTAATCTTGATACAAGCAGTGGAAACCTCGTAAAGTGATTTTAGTGCTTGTATTAAACTATTGCTCACCCCTTACATAGACAATATCGACCACAATTCACTTCTCACCACTTTGTTATAGGCCTGACTTCTAGCCAAGAATTTTTCGACCATTCCTCGTAATGAAAAGACCTGATCCATACATCTCCTTCCTCTTCTTAATCCTGCTTGCACATCCAATATCATCTTTCCAGTTTCATTCGTAGTAAATTAATACCTCGGTAGTTTTTACAGCCTTGCTGCAAAACTTTTTTCTTGTAAAGCAGCACGATAACGGCCTTGCACCAGTCGTCTGGTACGCTACCACTCCTACAGCAAAGGTTAAAAAGGCGGTACAGCAGACTAGGTACCACGCTTTGTCCAACCTTCAGCATTTCAACTGTTATCCTGTCGTACCCAGCAGCTTTACCCAATTTGACACTGTTCAACGCTTTCACAATTTCTATCGTACCAATTTTACTTTTAAATACAAAAAATATTTATAAATTTAGAAATTTAGAATACTTACTAAATTAGGTAAATATTTGGAATCTCTAACACTAATAAATCTTAAAAATTAAAGCAAAAATTTCTGCTAAAAGCAGATGCTGTTTCGCTTTGCGGAAACTATTGAGATCTAGTTATGTTAATATTAATCCTAAAATTTTAATTTATCAAGTAATAATTAGAACAATTGTTTTATACGGATCCAAGACTTGGACTTTAATTAAAAGATACTCTGACTTTTCAAGAATAAGATAAAGGAAAATTTCATGGAAAATTAAAAAATGGATATTTTTAATATAATTTTTTTGGAATGCGTCCTATTGAAAAAAGATTCTTATAAAATGTGTTTATTCTAACGTCCTCTGTAAGAAAGGTCCTGAAAAAAAAGTGCTAACATTGTTAATCAAGCGGTTAATGGCAAATGAAAATTCTACATTTTATTTTTGCAACCGCAATCATAAGATATGGCCTAAGGTGACTGGACTATAAATCTTGTAGCGTAGAATCATTTTAAAGGTATTTACAGTTATTTTCAGCAGTCTTTTATATTCGCAAATCACCACAATTTCTTTCAATATTCCCAATTTTTTTTTGTAATCATTTTATATGCGTCTTTAACTTCAAAAGCCAGTCAAAAATAACTGAACGGTCGGAAATGTTCTTTGAATAACTCCCAATTACCAAATTCAATATGCCTCACATCGTAAACATCAAAGGTTTTTTTTCGATAGCTGGAAACCAAAATCCCCTTTTTAATTAATCGTAGTTTAAAGAGATGAGCAGAAAAAAATCTAAATTTTATATTTTCTATAACAATAATATTTTTTAAAGTTATGTTAAAATTAAAACGACGTATAAAAATTATAGGACATATTTACCGTTTAAACAACTTTGTTTTATAAATAATTATTAATCGAAGGTTAAAACCAATGGTTATTTTATAATAAAGTTTCTTGTTCTTGGTTTAATGACAGCCCATTATTATAGGAAGATACGGCAACAGAAATAATATGGCCACAGCTCATAAGGTCAGCTTAAATTTCTTAAGCTTAACTTAACACATTCCATTAAATCCCTCTAAATTTAAACCTAACAATTGGTTTGCCTTAGCAGTGATAAGTTAAGCTTATAAAAATATTTGGCAAAGAATAACTTGAAAAGTCTACATTTCCATTAATAAGCAAATCAGTATGGAGTATGGGAGATTATATGCATTTCGGCGTTTATTTTTTATATTATGAAAATAAATAATGCTTTTGCTTTGGGTCTGTTTTTTACCTTCTAAAATAGGCTTGAGAGTGCGTCTGGATTGAAAATGAATGATTTGATCGTCAAATGCCTTCTTTACGCCGATGAACAAGTCATATTAGCGTCATCTGAAGAGGAGTTGCTTACTTCGTAGCGCTACAGCCCCTGATGGGCTTTGACTGACGCGACGACTTGCCTCCATTTAACTCGATCGGTCATAAGCTCCGTGCCATTTTCGACGCCCAATTTTCTTAAATCCGCAGCAATGTTGCCTCGCTATCACAATTTGGGTCTACTAAGTGGCCTTTTCCCCTCTGGGGCTTTCTGCCATACCATTCGTATTAGTCTATCTTCGGGTTGCCTACGTACGTGTCCTGCCCATCTAAACCGTTAAGTAACACAGATCTGGTTCGTCGTATAGCGATGGTTAATGTTATACATGATGCCCTAAAAATCAAAGGGATAAAAATAAATGCAAGCAAAACGAAAGTAATGGTTTTTGAAAGAGAAAAAAGCATGACAAACTGTAAAGTTCTGATTCAGGGAGAAAGAGTGGAACAAGTAAATAAGCTTGTATACTTAGGTTCAAAGTATACGAAAGATAAAAAGTATGACAATGACATTAAGCAAAGGGTGTTGGGGGAAAAAAATGAATGGGGCACTGCATAGCTATATGAACAGCCAGAAAGTGTCAAAAAAGGCACGTCTGGCTGTGCATGGAGAAGTGTTGGTTCCTACACTTATGTATGGTAGTGAACGTTAGGTTTGGCAGAAGTAGCATAAAAATAGAATTAATGCTGCGGAGATGAGTAGTCTGAGAAGTATAGCCGGAGTAACCTAGTTGGATAAAGTAAAGAATAGTGAGATAAGAGAACACTGTGGCGTAAAAGAAGATGTAGTTACAAAGATAGATAAAGGAATGCTTAGATGGTTTGGACACGTAGAAAGGATGGATGAAAGAAGATTGACGAAACAAATTCATAAGGCGAGTGTGAATGGACAAGTCAGTCGAGGTCGACATAAGCGAACATACCTCGATCACATTAACATTGTTTTGAAGAAAGGCCAGGTCAAAAGTACCAACAACCGGCAAGCATTTATGAAAGGACTAATGAAAGTAGAGGAAGCAAAAGATGTGTCTAAGAACCGTAGCAAGTGCAATGAAAGCAAGTGCAAGGAAGTGGTCTCTGCCTACCCCTACGGGAAAAAGGCGTGACTATTTGTTTGTACGTATGAATATAAAATAAGCTTGTATATGAGTAGTAGTTAACGTTCTTTTATATTTGGACAAATCTGCTACTTTTCACTGCTTTATTATCTCCCATTTAAATTAAAAAATTCGATTTCTGAATGCAGCGAAGTATATATTTAGCTTTTATATTTTATTTTTTTTTTAATATTTATAATTTGAAATTAAAAAGTTTTTTTAGGTCTAAAAGGGCGGAAATATATGTAAATAAAGTTAAGAATAATTGCTTGAATTTTACGGGTTGTAGAGTATATTTTAAAAACAAAATATTAGCAGTTTAATATTTTTTTATTCCATAACTTTTTTCGTTTTAAATTAAGGCAGCTTTGCTGAACAATTGTTTACTGGCACCACTGCTTGGTAAGCTGATAAAAACAGGAGGATTAGTGGTAACAAAAACGAATATTTGCGAGCATTCATTCGCCGTCACTTAAAAGGATCTCCTTTTAATGGAAGTTTTTTTTGTTGTTGTAGTCTTGTAGATTTAGTTTTATCGTGGCAGTAGGTTCTACTAATTGGCTACTAGCAAAATTTACATAAATATCATTAAAAAAAAACAAATTACAGAAGTAAAAGACTCACTTCTTGCAGAAACATGTATGTAAATTAATTCAAGATTTCATTCAATTTTTTTTTTGTTAAAACTCTTTAAAATTATTGCAACCAAAAATTGCTGCACAATTTTATTAGATTGTGTTTTAATTATTTAATTTTTAAAATGGTTTTCAAGCTGGTTTACGTGTGATATTTGTTTTTCGAATATTTTAACCAATCTATATTTATATTGAACTTGTTCAAAACTTGTAAAAAAAACGAGTGAGCATTACGGTAGTCGCATATAATGTGTAACCTTTGACATCTCACCTTAGTTATCAGCAATTATAAAATTATATTGACGTCTATCTGACGGTCAACTATAACTGCGCGCTCATTCGTCAAATCAAATGTTAATGTTACTGCTACACATTTCACGAAATAACCCCCACAAATTGCGAGTAAGCGATAGCAAAGATGTTACACATCGAAGCTATTTGATCAAAGTGATATAAAAGTAAGAAATTGAATTAAAAGTCTGATTAAACATCAGCCTTATTTTTTATGTTGGAGCATAAACATTTTTGGTGTTATCATAAGTTTCCGAAATTGTATTCTTTGTCGTTTAAAATATGCTGCTGTAAATAAACGAAATGATTGCGTTGTAACAAATTTGGTAAGTCAAGAGATGTATTGAAATTTTCCATAAAGTTGTTGTTTCGTATAATCCAGCTGATACTGAAAGTAGATATGAATGTCCGTAGGATGATTAAAATTGTGATATTTTGTTTTCATTCTTCCTTCGAAATACTTGAGATGAAGAAATATCGTAGCAGAGAGTTCCTGTTTCCTTTCACCCCCACTTCCGACATCCCTGACGTCTGTTTGAAACATTTTAATTTTGTTCGTAGCGAATCTGAAGAGTTCCTTTGTTTCGAATATTGTACGCGTGAATAACGAATGATGCATACCCGAGGGAATATTAAAAAACTCCCTTCGATCTGCCATATTTCGAAATAATGATCGTGCTACCTAAAAGAATACAAACGCTCGTCTGACCAATTGGTCTAATTAAAGAATGAAAGCTTTTTCTCCATCCTCCATTTCATCGATATTCATTCTTTATTTTAATATCCGCCCATCTTGCAAATCTTTTGTACACTTTTATTTTCTTTTTTAACGACTAACAATGGCTAAAACTTGTAGTTAGATGGTTTCTTTTGTGCTTGAATTGGTGCTTCATTTCAACTTCAAACATTTATTAAAAAACTTTCTTACTTATTCAGGTGTTCTGCTTTTTTATTCTTTTAGAAAAATTTTCTATGTACATTATATACATTACTCTCTATCGCATATAGTTTTTTTTGACACGTTTTAAACAGAATTTTATTTATACTTCTCATTATTGTAATTTTTTTTGTTACTGTGTTATTATTTACTTGAAGAAATCGGCAGGTTATAGTTTTCCCTTTTCTACACGGGAGAAATGTATACTCAACTTCGATATAAGCAGACTAAAAAAATCACAAATTCGGCTGGCTTTTAGACGTTTCTAATTAACGCAAAATATAAAAACTATTTCTATCTTCAAAGAACACAATGCACTTGTACCGACTAGTTTACTACTGCAAGCAATGAAATAAAATCAAAGCCGTGGAAAAATGGGAATTGAACTAACGAAATGAAAGAAAAACCTGAGTGACTCGTCTCTATTGATGGTCGAAGGAATACTACTTATTGCAAGTAACAAGCGATGTTTATTCGCTGTGAAAAAAGGAACTGTATGACAGTCGCTCTCAACGACTGTCGAAGCAATACTGTTGATAACAAGCGATCTTAAATCGCCGTGAAAAGGAACCGAACGACCGTCGTTCTCTACTGTTCCGTCGAAGCGAGACGAAATTGTAAATTACTATAATCAATTTTAAAACCCGAATTCGGACTTGTCGATTTTTATTTCATAATAACCAATAAAAAACAGCGTACTTATCGACAACTAACTTCGACTTTCGATTCAAACCTCCAAAATAAGAACAACAAGCAGCCCCTTAAACACCTATTAATTGGATTTTCAAATTTTAATTGTGACACTATAACTATTATCACATATTTTTATCCTATAACCTTTTTTTTTTCGATTCAATATACATACATACACACATATAGTCACGCCTTTTTTCCATAGGGGTAAGCAGAGACCACCTCCTTCTACTTTCGCTACGGTTCTTACACACATCTTTTGTTTCCTCCACTTTTATTAGTGCTCTCATACATGCTCGTCGGTTGTTGGTACTCTTGACCTGGCCTTACTTCAAAACAATGTTGATCTGATCGAGATCGATGTTCGCCGAGGTCAACCTCTACCGACTTCCGTCCATTCACACTCGCCTAAATTTGTTTTGTCAATCTTCCTTCATCAATTCTTTCTACGTGTCCAAAACATCTAAACATTTCTTTATATTTTTTTTAACCACACTTTCTTTTAGACCTCAGCATTCCCTCAATATTCTTTAATTTATCCAACCGAGTCACCAGCACTCCTCTATGCACACCCAGACGTGCCTGTTTTGACACTTTCTGGCTGTTCATAAAGCTATGTATTTAAAATATTAGCAATATTTAAAAATAATGCTCTTGCTGTCTTTTCTTTTTGTGTATTTTATTTTTATTAATTAAATTTTCTGATTTTTTTTGCTGTTAGGTTAGTGGGTTAGTATTACGTTTAATATATAAGATTTTTCTTTTGAATTCTTAATTTATCAGTTCGTATAAAGTTTTAAGGCTTTTATCGTTGAAGACAACATTTAGTTGAAAGTTGTAGTATAACTCCGGAAAACTTACTAGTTACCGAGAATATTTTGTTCAATCTCCACTGCATCACAGAGTTTTTTTTAATTTTTTTATAATTTTCAATGCCGAAAAAGTAGTAGCAACTTAAACTGAGTTGTGATTTTTTAATTCATTTGATCTTTAACTGCTCATCTTTCATTAGGTACAGCTTAATAGCCAAAACTAGTTGCCTCTTTTTAAACGAAAACTATTGTATTTTTGTCGATTCTTTTTTTACTCTTTAAAATATCGTAACTGTTAATTTTCCGACAATTTAGCTTAAAGTAAAAAAGCTTCCATATTTAGAAATACACTTATTATAAAAAGCAAATGTTGTAGTTAACTTCGGCTAATATGACATTAAAATATACCAAATATCGGGTTTTATTATTGTGTAACTTTTCGTTGACTGTTACCCCTAAACATTTCAACGCTCGCAAGACCCATATGGAGATATTTTATAGCATATAAAAATACTTTTTCGTATTCGTTGAGACATTAACTGTTTTTGAAAAATATTTATTGCGTAAAACAACCGCAAATAAAATGTCTTTAAATTGAATAAAACTCCACGACATAAATATCTTTTGTCGTAAATATGTTTAAAGAAGCGGAAACAGAAAATGTTGCATCAAGTCTTTTTATCAAAGAACTTCAATGGGATAACACTCTAAAACAAACATGATTCAATAAGAAAAAATTAATTTACATTTTTTTTTTAAAATATTAAAAAATTTGTGTTGGAATTTAATAATTTTATGTGCTTATTTTTTTATGTTATTTAATTATAAAATTTTGTTTTCAACTCAGTCATAACGTTAGTGATAAAAATACTGCAAAATTCATTTGTATCTAGTGCTTTAAAATCTTCAATAATTCAACGTGCGCTTGAGTCACATTCGAGACGGCTTGTATAAACATCGAAAATTGAAATTTTAAGGCCGCATTTCTTTATTTACAATAGCTGAAGGCATACACGTATCTAAGGAAAATACGTTTTTTTTAAACTTTCCAGTTTTGGTACATAAATTTGCTACATCAGCACTTTAAAAATAAAAATGAACTAATTTTAGCTAAGATAATCTTGATGGAGAGAGAGAGGTTTTTCTGTCCTCGCTCAGCTATAGGGGTTTTCATCTCCATAGGTTTAGCTGGTTCACTGAGTAGAGTTTTTGCACTTTTCTTATTTTATATTTTAAAAAAATAAACTTATTTTTGTTACCTTTTTTAATGTAACAAAAAATTAAACAACGGGAAACAGAAAAGAGTCTGAGTGAATTATTATTATCTTAAGTCCAAAAAGAACTGTTTTGGGTATGCGAAAGCGATATTTCTATTTAAATCTTATTAACATTAACGAGAATCGACTGATCGAGATAAAGAGATTTCTAATTAATTTTTATACATAAGTGTTTTTTATATAGAGACTAAATTCTTGTACTTTATTTCTTAAGTTTTAAAACAACTTAACATTCACCTTTGAGTGTGAAATATTTACAACTATTACGAGCGAAAACCATCAACTACTTCTTTCGAGCGAGTACTTTTCACGACTTAACAATGTTTACCCTCGGGAGTAAAACATTAACGAGTGCCCTCGAGCCAGTACTACTAACGACTCTTTTCAAAACGAGAACTTTTGGTGACTGCTTTTTTTCTAGAAAAAATAACTTCCAATAAGGTGTTTTCTTAATATTAACCACATGTCCGTGCTGCAATATTACATGTATATCATTTTAAGATGAGATGCAGGGATGATGAGGCGTCCTTTCATCCCTCTTGACATGGGTTGCAACGAGCCTTACAACAACCAAAAAGTTTGCTTTTTAATAACATGTATGTTTACGATAACCGAGGGTTACAAATATCTTAGTTTTAAACACACACCACACTGCTTATCATTCTAGTGTGTCTAGATATTTTTATACCTTTTTGCGACACCACATTTTTGGATTGGCGCCTCTCGAGATGGATTAAAAACGAGTTTTACAACAAATCCCTGTCAAATGCTAAAATTTTTAGTTCATTTAAAATGACTTTTTTAAAATTTTCTAACGAATGCTAGCGAATTTAAAGTTTATTTTTTTAAATGGATAGGAATGTTACTATTGTTAAAATAAAAAAAAAGTCTTATATCACCTTAAACATTTAGTAACAAAACGCCCATGGTTTTCAAGTTTCTACCTACGCTTCGACATTATTGAAGAAGATATTTATATTTACATTGCATATGATGGGAAGTACATCTCTTTTTAGACAATATAAGAAATCCACAACGTTTAGGAAGATATTTGCTCTACCTGAATATATACATTATTTACGTATATTTTCCTAATGAAATGTTTACTTTTTTTATTGTTACATTGTAAAAATAACTAATAGTATGTTTAAAACCTTTCGGAAATTACTTTTTTTTATATTTTATAATATTTTTTGGAACGGTACGATTGATTTAATTAAAAAAATAAACATGTAACAAAAATAAATGTTTTAATTACGAAAAACAGCATTTCTTTTAAATAATTTAACCCACAAAAAGATTTGAGTAATTTAAAATGTTTAGAATATCTTTTCGCAACGATGTTTAATTTTTTTTAACTCCTCTAATTATAAAATCTTGATGTGATTGTAAATATCGGTAAAGGTTTACTTCAGTGAGCAATTTCTTATAAAGTCTACAAGTGCTTATGACAAAATTATTCCAACGTTTAAATACTATATAGTAGGCAATTACTGTCTTTAAACGTGTTGATTTATGTTTGTTATATCTATTTGAATCTGTATCGCAAGACTGCTTGCCTAAAACGCTTTAAACGTCTTGTTTATAGACTTTATTCTAGTAGTCGGTTGACTATGGAATACACTTGAACAAGTTCATTATATTTCTCACTGTGTTGTTAAATTTACTTCTTAACTGATGAAACATTCGCGATTACGTCATTTGGAACATATCACGGTGCGTTTACAATCATTTGAAGCACTTTATTTTGGAATATCTCCAGTATGGGTATATTCAAATTTCTTGCAGTACCCCACAGCTGAATTCCGTATGACAATGTAGGTGTAATCATTGTTTTGTTAGCAATAGAAAGATTTATTTTTCTGCCTATCAGCCAGTATAATTTTTGAAATTGCAAGCCAACTTGTTCCATTTTTGCAAATATGTGTGTTTGCCAATTTAATTTATGATCTAAATGCAAACAAAAGGTACTTTAATGTGTCACTGTAATTTGGTTGCTCGTTGTTAAATTTCATAGGGAGATAGTTTCCTCTTTAGGTTATACGAATTGATTTGCACAAATTTGTTCTTATTCTCCATGTTCTTTGTCAGTGCTAAATTTTATTGACTGCAATCTGTAGGTTTTTAGAGGTTCTTGTTGGATCAACGTGAAATGATAATTTGGTAGTGTCATCACCGTATATTGGAACACTAGTTAGTCCTGTTGTGGTCATATCAGCTGCGTAAAGCAAGTAAAGAGTAGGTCCTATACACTTCTTTTTGGGACACCTGCTAAAATTGGTTGTATTTCTGTACATTTATCCGTTAAGTTTCTGTTCTGCAGTTAAGTTCTTCAAAATCTATCTGTTTACACATATACTGGAGCAACTTGTTAAATAAATTTGGAGATATGGTGTCACCTTGGCGAACCCCTTTTTCGATACGGAAGTTGTTGGAATCTCAATGAAATCTGACAAGGGCTGTCGCGTTCTCATATGTGTGTTTAATCACGGCAATGTATCGGTGATCTATACGAGTGACAGCTGAGGATGGTTGATTGTGTCGAACGCTTTTTCGTAGTCTACGAACACCAAAACTAACGGTTTATTGTATTCGACCGTTTTCTCGATTAGGACTTTTCACCCCATGGACTTGTGTTTATTTTTGAAACCAATGTGGTGTTTAATAAAAAAAATGTGAAAATTTTTAATATTTTTAAATTTTTATCAAAAATTGTTCCATTTAGAACCAGACTGTCGAACATCCCAATAATAAAACATCAATCAATATTCCGCTATTACGAATCCCGATGTCGAAACATGTTTTGTCAGAAATTCTGAATAAAACATATCGAACGATTGTGAAATTCTGATATGCTTCGAATTTTAGTTGTGATACCGAGGCGACGGGATATATAGGTTTCGGAACTATAAATCATTTTGCAATTAAATGTGACACTTAAAATAATTGACCGGGAAGAGAAATTCCAGGAAAAATATTACACATAGTTTTAGCTGCATTTTAGTTCAACTTTTGGGAATTCGTAAGTCGATAAAATAATTGACATTTCGCTAGTCATTTAATTTAATTGTGTTATCATCGATAAAATTACAAATATATCGCGACGTAGATAATTCAATAATTGGCAATTCGCAAACAATTTTAACGAAAAAGATAAAATATTTGGGGGTATTTTTTAAATAAATGACAAATCGTAGATATAAAAAAAATAACGAAAGATTATCAAATATAATTTACGAAAGAAAATGTTTTTAATTTCCCAATTAATTTACGATCTATTCACATCAGAACAATAGGCAAATATTTTGGTTATCAGACAAATACACATGCAGGAAAATGACCCAGTGGTTAATAATAATAATAATAATAATAATAAATGTCTTTATTACCAATTTTAAAAAAGAATTACATTTTGTTTACATATATTTAGGGCGAGATTCAGTTTGTATGTAATAATAAATAAGGTACAATATAACTACATACTTGGTATTTAACATACATCTGCTCTTCCATCTAACCCCAAAAGAAAGTCAAAGACAGCAAATAGAATAATAGAAAAATAATTTAAAATAATAGAAAAAAAAATAGTTTAGCAATAAATTAGCAATTTTAATCCAAAAAATTAAATTATTGTTAAGAAAAATAAAAGTCAAAGAGATTTATAAGTTATTATAAAAAGTTTAAAATCTATTGACTAAACCGTGTGGAGTAAATCGTTTGAGTGTACGTCTTATAATACGTTGCGACACTAGATTTTTTGCAAGACTGTTTGGGTGGGTTTTAAGCCTGTTAGTATAGTTTTCACTTAACTTTATAATTTTTTTTTTTTTTTGAAAATAGTCGCAAAAAGGGTAGACCTATCGTGTGGGCCGCGGACGGCCCGCACTGCGACTATTAGAAGGGGAAGGGATTATAGAAAGGAAATGATTGTGGACACGCTTTTTAAAAAGTTGCAGGTCATAGTTCTCTGGAAAAACTGATTTTGGAAGCTTATTCCATTCCGTAGCAGCCATGTAAAAGAAGGATTCTTGATGAAGATTGGTCCTTGTAGTGTCAATCTTGAGAGTAAATGGGTGAGACTGATCAGCGTGCCGAGTTCTTCGGCCGAATGTGGCCAATGGTGGTACAAGAGTTTTTATTTCTCTGGAGCATCTGCCATGAAAATATCTGTAGAGCATTGACTGGTCTGCAACTCTTCTTCTATGTTCCAGAGGGTGAAGGGTATCTGTGAGAGTTGAGCTGTTTATCAAACGAATGGTTTTTTTCTGAATGGAATCTAAAAGACGAAGAGAATGCCTTGGTGCTGAACCCCAACTGTGCGAGCAATACTCCAGTAAAGGTCGGATTTGAGCCTTGTACGTCGTCAACAGTTGATCAGGAGTAAAAAACTTCCTAGCTTTCCACAGAAAACCTAGCCTCTGGCTTGCCGACTTTGCGATGTTAGCAACATGGTCATGCCAAGACATATTATTGGACACCGTGACTCCCAAAATCGAGATGGAGGGACTTGGTTCAAGGGTATTTCCGGACATTTTGATGGGATGATTTGAGGAATTCACTTTCTTGGAAAACGTGGCACTTTGTGTTTTTTGGGCGTTAAACTGAACAAGATTGTTGGTTCCCCACTCGACGATTGCTTTAAGATCTCTATTGATGGAATCAACCTGTTCCTGCCTGAGTCTATTTGTATCATTCACCGAAAGTGATCGATAGGATGTGAAAGTTGAGACAAGTGTGCTATCGTCTGCGAAACTGTAAATGGGGTTCGTGGTGGTTTTCAAGAGGTCGTTGATGTGTAAAAGAAATAAGGTGGGGGACAGGATGGAACCCTGGGGGACCCCGGCATTAGTTTTAAATGCATCAGAAGAAATACCGTCAACTGCCACATGTAAGGAGCGATCTTGCATGAAGCTCAAGAGCCATTGGCGCAGTTTGGTTGGGAGACCGTAAGCAGATAATTTACTTAACAATGCCTGGTGCCAAACGCAGTCAAAGGCTTTGATATATCCAAGGCTATTGCACGAGATTCACCAAACTTTTCAATAGTGTTTGTCCAGAGCTGAGTGACATAAGCCAGCAAATCTCCAGTAGACCGAAGTTGTCGAAATCCATATTGTCTGTCATGGATTATCTCAAATTTCATTTTTAACTGAGTTCACATTCAGATCTCGAGCGATAGCACTATTAGGCACGAACAATGGAGCATTGGTGATTATTCTAAGTGATTTTGCCTGGAACCTTTCAATTATTTTTATTTTCGAATTTGATGCCGAACCCCAAAGTTGAACTCCGTATGTCCAGACTGGTTTAAGGATAACTTTGTATATCAAGACCTTCTTCTCAATAGATAGCTTGGAGTGACGTCCTATAATCCAGTAGAGTTTGTGCAGCTTAATACCGAGTTGTTTCCTTTTTGCGAAGATGTGATTTTTCCACGTTAGTCTTTGGTCCAAATGAATCCCTAAGTATTTTACGACGTCACGTTGTGGTATTTCTTTGCCATTTAGTCTGACGGGTGGGTAAATTCCTCGTCTATTCGTTATATGTACCGATTTTGTTTCGTTGACTTTTATCCTCAACGCTTTTAACCATACTTGTAGACTCTTAAGAAGACTCAGTACACTTCCCTAAAGTACTCTAGCACATATGGGATGGAACGTCGAGTGTTCGTTGTGGCATTTAACATAGAATTGGCGGTCTTGTAAATAGGATTTAAGGATCAGAAAGAGGTTAAGTGGTAAGAGCTTCTTAATCTTTTACAACAGTCCAGTGTGCCAGACTTTATCGAAAGCCTGGCTCAAAACAAAATGTTGAAGGTAAATAAATGCAACGACTAATGCAAAACAAAGTTAAAAATACTAAAATTCTGTTACTGGATGCATGAAACTATTTAAATTAATTATTTTGTTGCTGACGAGGTTTCAAATTGTTTGCGTTAATGCTAAAGAATTATGGCTTCGTTTGAAATTAATTAAACCCTATTATAAACTCAGTAAAGTCATAATTAAGCATCAGTGAATAAACTTGATGATAAAAACCGTTTCAAATGCATATTTTAATAATGTCGAAGTGCAAAAAATGTAAATTTTACGCTACAATTAAAAACACAAATGTAATAAAGATGGAGGCATTGTGATAAGAAAACTACGGGATATGATGACTAAAAACGTTAACGCATGATACAGTGGATATTTTCCAGTATGGATATTATTAACATAAGAACACACCAGGTTGAAAAAAAATCTAACGTGACTATTAGTATCGTGCTTTTGCCACATAAATAATGTTTACCCAGTCGCCCCATTTGAGTCCCGGCACAATAAATTTAAGCGATAAACGAAAGCTTGCTTAATGTATCACTGTATTTATTTCAAAAATTCACGAATTGCTGTCGTTGTGAATGACCGTTTATTATTTAACTTGATCATAACGTGGTAAAAATGGAAAATAACTGGTTGTTTTAAAATTGCTCATTCAGTTCAATTGTCATGGATTGTTAAATTATCCAAAAACTTTTGATTTACCGTGGAAAATTGATAGATCCAAACATGCCTAAGGTCTTTTATAATGACCTTAAAATATTAATATGTACAAGGTATAAATTTAAAAACTTTCTATAGTCAATAATTCCTCAACAAAAGACTATAACGCAAATTGGAGTGATCTAAAATACTATGAGGCAAAGCTTTATGATAAAATATTTGCTTCGTAAGAAATTTACTGGTTTTAGCGTATGACTACAAGGGGAATTTTTATTCGATTAGAAGCAAAATAAAAGGTCTTTCTAGCAAATATTGTGACTAAAAATGAATTATGAGTATATCATCGTCAATTTAAATCCAAAGCGAACCTTACACAGTCAATAATGGAATGACGAGAAGTAATGATGCGATAATGTTGTGTAATCGGATAATTCGAAAAATGAGCATAATTACCATAAACTGGAGGGGATACTGTCAGTAATAATGATCGTGTAGGGTAGCGCTATCATTCATTTCGTCATTACTGAGTCAGTACGACGAGATAAGCGACAATGGAAGGTTCTGATGTGACAGCCAGTGAAAACGGTGGCGTAGCAAAACAAATTAGCGAAACTGTAGTCACAGAGGAAGGTGTGAACTTTGATGAGATTCTTCCAAATTTCATAGAAACTTATGAATCGATACCAGAGTTGTGGAATCCTTTTTTTGGTTTATATATAAATAAAACTAAAAGAAACGCAAGTCTAAAGGGTACGCCACCGCCGTCACCCATTTTAGTTATTGTAACAACCTAGTAAGGTTCTTTAATACCTTTACACATTTGTAATATTTACTATAATATAGACTGAGTATTTATGAGTATTTCAGATCTTCAAAATCTGTTGCAGTTGCTAGATACCTTAACGTCAATGCCGGTTTCTCACTAGCTGGTATACTTCTTCTCATAATCGTGTCTTGTTTGATCAGAAAAGGTTCACACATTCTCAGTAACATGTTGAGTGTATCCTTAGTCATACGAAAGTAGTTTTTATAGTCATCTACTTCATTCATAGCACTTATGTCTTGCAGAAAAACCATGCGTGAAAAACCTTCACATTTTTTTAACCATTCTTTCATCCAACGTCGGCGTTTCACACGGCGTGTTGTTGCTAACGCCAAAATACAAGCTATACAAGTTTTTTTTTTGGATCTGTTCGCACGTTGGTGTGTAATGACGGAAAATAATGTCAGTAAAACTGAACGTGTAACGTGTTTACAACGAAGATTCAATACTGATGACATTATTATTGATCGTGTAAGGTCGCTCGAGAGACAAATTTTTAGTCAGAACTAAGTCGTTAATCAGAGAGTAGTTCTCTTCTGGTTGGATTTCAGTAACTTTAGACAGTATCGAAGAATATTAAAAAAGATGAATCAAGCTCAATAAAAGTAATGATATCTACGATACCCTTATAATCTCTTTATTTATATTTACCAGCATTTTATGGGCACGGGAACAGTTGAGGCTTTAATATCGCATAAGTATATATTTTAATCGGGTATTTGCTACAATTTTTAAATAGAAACATTATCGAAACAATATTATTGAATATTGACATTATGTATGTAGTCATAATTATCGCAGTCGATATTTTATGTTGGAGAGAGAGAGCATCTCCCCACACATTATTCAAACAAATTTGAAGTGCTAACAGACAACACTCGCTGGTGATTAAACAAACGTAATTGACTTAATAGCCAGTAAATTGAGGTTAGCAAAATTATTTACACAAATGGTTGGATGGCAATATGAAATATGCAAGAGTTTATTCAGCGGAAATAGCGAAAATGTAAACATTAGGAAGAGCCGTTTTTTTATATACGTATTGTATTTTTAAAACGGAATCGTCGATTCAGCTTTGCATCGTACAGCGAGCGTTTAACTGCATTATTAAATTTGAAACCCAATAACTACCTGAGTTGCTCTTTATTATTTTAAACATACTCTTAAAACTATTAAGCAATGTTTGAATAAACGTGGTGAGCTGAATACACTTGTGCAGAATAAAATAAGAAATTTTTTGTAATAAGTTTATTTTAATGCAAAGTGCTTTCGCCCATCGTCATCTTCAATGCTTTAAGTCAGAAACAAGTAGATATAAAATTATAAGGCATTCTTGTTTCTGACTAAATTTCATAATGTTTTTCAATACTTTTTAATTGTATTGGAAGACACGTCTTATAGTTCTGATAACTGAACAAGGAATAATCCTTTTTTGATCACATTTTTTACCTTTTGAATATCGGTCGGGCAGAACATTTGGTTAATAGTCCAAGCAATAGGGAAAAGTGCTTGCAAAAATTAATTTATAAAAAAAAATATTAGCGTATAGGAAATTAAAATTTAGGGTGAGTTTCTATTTCATGCGACTCGATCCTGATTACCGAACATAACCTAAAATAACCTAATATTTTTCAAGATATATGAAGTTTTCTCCAAAAGATGCTCTCTTAATTTCGTTAGTTCTGCTCTGGGGATAATGCTACAATAACGATTTAAGCTTTAATTTCTTTTTTGTAAAATGTGTACTTTTATATTATTAAAAAAGCATATTGATTTCTTAATTTTAAGGGTCAAAAATGACTTTAAAATAATTGCAATATTTTATTACATGTTTTTTTAAAATAAATTTCTACATTTTGTTTTTATATAACTGACTTTCATGAAAATAAATTCCTGGCATCATTTTACGCATTTTAAAAAAAAAATTGAATTCCTACGATCACTAGAAGCCGAGATAATTTTTGTATTTCAAAAAAATCTGAAAGGTGCAATAATCATCGTACAGCAGTCACCTTCATGGATTTTAAGGTTGAATACCTATATTTTCAATAAAAAAATACTGGGATATTATGGGGTATACTGGGGTATTATTAATTGATGAATAAAGTGAGGCGTGCAGGCGCGGAGCGCGGCAACTGTAGCGGATGGCGGAGTGGCGAGCGTTGAGCACTCGAACTGAAAATTAATTTCGTGCGTTCAAAGTTGCTTGCGCTTGAAAAATTTTGAGTATCTCGGCTTCTGGACTATGCACAAAAATCCTTTTGTATTTATTACGTAGAAAACATTTATTAAATAATTACAGTAAAAATACTCGTATATTATATTGAGAAAGATTTACATTAAAAAATAATTCTCCTTTTTTTTATTGGGGGATTGTCTGCTGAATCAATTAGCTTCTCTTTTTCTTTTTCTTTTATATTGTCTGTAAGCAGATCGTCCATAAAGTTTGGCAATTCTTTATCTATTTCGATGGTACGATGATTATTGCGCCTTTCAGATTTTTTTGAAATAAAAAAATTATCTCGGCTTCCAATGATCGTAAATACTAATTTTTTTTAAAAAAATGCGTGAAATGATGCCTGGAATCTATTTTCATGAAAGTCATTTCTATAAAAACAAAATTAAGAAATTTATTAAAAAAAAAAACATGTAAAAATATATTGCAATTTTTTAAAGTCATTTTTTGACCCTTAAAATAAAAAAATCAATATACTTTTTTAATAATATGAAAGTACAACTCTTACAAAAAAATAAACCCTAAATCGTTACTGTAGCATTATAACCCGAGCAGAACTAGCTAAATTAAGAGAGCATCTTTTTGGGGAAAACTTCATATATCTTGAAAAAAAATCAATATTTATCAATACTTTTTTGGCCTGCCATAGGCTACACTTAACAGTAAGTAACAAGTTTGAATACGTTACAGTTAACGAGTTATAGAAAACCCGATTTTTCACGGTTTTTCCAATATAACTCGAAAAGTATCAATGGTATCGAAAAATTATAATTTATTTAAAAGATAGTTTTTTTTAATACCTACAATTTTTTTATATAACTTTTTTGTTTCGAAGCTGTAGTTTTTTAGTTATTAACAAAAAACCGCTTTTCGCAACTTTGCCAATTTTTTAGGTTATGTTCGGTAATCAGGATTGAGTCGAATGAAATAGAAACTCACCTGAATTTTAATTTCCTATACGCTCATATTTTTTTTTTGGATATTAATTTTTTCACATATAACATTGGGCCGCTTCCTCGTTTCTTGGACTATAACAATCGTCAATGAATCTCGTTGATTTTATTTCTTCCTGTAAATTAAAATTTAAAATATTTTTCTGGGATCACGTTGAGTTGTCTATCAGTAATAGACCTAGATGGTAAAAATTTACTATTTATAATTTATCACGAAATAAATAGAGTTTCTAAATAACAGTAAAATAAATAATAATACTAAAATAATTATTATTTCGAAAACCAATAAATTTAGGTATAGTACCTTGTTATAAAAAGTTATTTATAATTAAGTAAGCAATTTAAAAAGTTAAAACTATTCGGGGTGTTTTTGTTTAAAATAACGAAGTTGACGTCAACATCCGGTACAACCGGAAGTTGCCGAAAGCCGATCATATTTTCATTCGACAGACCAATGCCGAAAACCCCTTATTACATATTTTCAGATTTCTTTTCTGACTAGTTTTGCCATAAAGTCTAATGTGCCATCGAGAAAAATCACCCTGTATAATTTTTATTGTTATTGAGGTCACATTAAAAATTCTATTGTCAAAAATATTAAATTAAAAATAAACAAAATAATAATAGTTTTACATTACTAAAATATTTACATAAAAATAGCTTAAACTATTCATAATTACAAACTCTAGATAGTTTTACTTGGACAGTAAAATAAAATTTAATTTTTGTATTTTAAAGAAAATATTGTCAATTTCTTATTATTTTTTTGTCGTAGATAAATTCCCTCGAATTAAAAGCTAGTCTTAAAAGCCTTTTAAAATATTTCGTTCATGAAAAGCGATCCTCGTATTTTCTTTCAGTGCTTCTTAGTAACCTCTTGACTCCAACCACTTCAGTATCTCCTATAAAAAGGACATTAATATCTTAATAGATCCCCGAACGAAATATGTTGTTTCAAAGTTGTGGACGATCATGTCCCGCAGGTTAATAATAAAAATTTCATGCAGCTTCTTATATACTGAAACGAAACCCTTGTTAAATTGAAGGATATACTGGCTTAAGGAATATTCAGCACGAGACCAGCTTTTAGAAATCCCCGTAGCGAATGTTCGTCCCATTACAGGATAAAGTCTTTGATTATTCCGGGTCGTAATTGCGGCTGCTTTGTCCTTTGAAGGCTTTGGCCCATTGTCCGGCCTTCGGCTGAGATAACATCTTCCCTTTCTATCTCTATCACTCTTACTCGTTCTTGGACTCGTTGAACTCTCAGCTCTTTTGAAGAAAACTAAAATGTTTTTCGGTCCATTTCACGATCAAAGAGGATTTATTGGAAAAGAAATTCGTTACAGAGAATGATTATAATTAAGAAAAAAGCAAAAGTAACACCCCACCTCTTGCCTAAAAGTCAATATTTTTTAAGTAATTACAGTGATTCTATTCGATATTTTTACATTTTACGTTTAATGCATGGTTAATGACAGTAACAAGTCAACAGTAAGTGTAAATATGTCACAATCACGATAACGAGTAGCTAAATACGTTTTACATCGAATTATTTATATATTAACACAATTTTTTTAGGATTACCTTTATTTCATGAAGGTCTTTTGTTTGCATAAAGACGAAATTAAAATATCTATTAATTATTTTGATGGCTTGTGTAAAATATAATACATCATGATCGACAATCTTTATTCAAACGCGAAACAGGATATTAATTATCCTTTTTATAACGATTTGTTTGAGATACAGAGAAGAATATATCATTCAGGTCTGTCTGATACGCCATGTTTAGCATAATATCTCTTTTGTGCTATTTACATAATGCGGATCCTATGATAATATCTCTTGCTTGAAAAGGGTGTAGATGTACATTCGGATACGAACATTGCCAGTGGAACCAGCAAGTCTGATCAAACATTGCAACAAAATTGAGAGTGTCATTATGCATGCAGTCGTGCCCACACAACAAATATGCAATGGAAATTATTCAAAATATTATGATGACAGTTTACCGAATAAAGCATGTTATTTATGTTTTTAAATGCTTGAAAAGACCTTTATTCATACAAAAAGTGTCGTAGTGGTACTTACGAGGGTTAGATCTGTAATAATGGCAACTACACAAAATAATCTAAAGATATCCTATTTTCAGCTGGAAATTTTTAACTAAATTAAGGTTTTGCAATTTAAACATTAAAACAAATTAAGTTTATTCTAACCACTATCTATCATTTTTTTAGAAGTTTCTTAACGCGGCTTTAGAGTAGTGCGATTTAGTGCAAATTGTCACGTAATGAAATGAGACGGTTGTTCAGTGGTAGAATGCTCGCCTGCCACGCGGGCAACCCGGGTTCGATTCCCGACCGATACATTCTTTTTGTGCTTTTACCATTTAATACATAATTTTTTTAAATTGTATTAAGGTATTGGCGAACTACATATTAAAATTGTTTGGCATATCAAAACGGAGACAGATAATTTTCTTGGTAAATGAAATAGTTTACTGACGGGAAAATTAATGTCACTGTTCTAAAAGCGTGGGGTGCTTTGTGTGACAAACAGAACAGTGACATTAATTTTCTCGTCAGTAATTTAATTCGTATGTTAAGAATTATTTTTTACTCTTTAGTTGAAGTAACTTTAAAAGCGTGTTTTTTAGTTTTTTTAACGCACATAACGTTCACAATACGAAAAGGAATTGTACCAACTGTAAGTATGAACAACTCTGAGTTACCAGTACGTCAAATACTTGGGAGTTCACCTTGACAATCGACTAACATGGAGAAAACATTTATGGACATAAAGACTACAACTTAACAAAATATACAGAAATATGTATATGTTTATGAACCGCAACTCACATCCTAGCATAAAAAACAAACTGCTAATCTATAAGTGTGTATTAAAGCCTGTCTGGACATACGGAGCTCATATCTGGGGAACTTCAAGTGACTCGAACATTCAAATAATACAGCACTTCCAGTCAAAAGTACTAAGACAAATCTGCAATGCACCTTGGTACGTCCCGAATAACATAATACACAGAGACCTACAAGTAACAACGATTAAAGATGCCATCAATTTACTGCATACCAAATATCAGAGTAGACTACAAGACCATCCCAATACACTAGCAAACGACCTTCTAATTCCAATACAAACCAGATGACTAAAAAGACGAGACCCACTGGACCTCAACGTTCGTGCATAATTATATAAATCTATAGACTATTTCAAGCAGTGCTCATAGACCAAAACTTTAATTACCAAGGTATACACCACTGAGTGTAATACCAACTATGTCAATTGCATTCTTTTACAATTATATTGTTTATTGTTTATTACAGTAATAAAGGATATCAAATAAAAAAAAAGTTTTTTTAAACTATAATTTATTATCATATAACCTCAACACAGGGTTATACAGGCACGTCAGAGTGCAACGACAATACCGAAAACCAATGTTCAGCGCCAACAACAGAATAAAAAAAAGATACAAAAAATTGAAACGTTGAATTCGAATCTTGCCTGGTATTATATACCTTTTGTATAAGAATCAGTATCAATTATATTTGTTTTTCTTTTTTTTTTACAAAATACCTTGATCAAATTTTATAAATAACGTAAGGAACTTTATATCGGGTGTCCAATGACACCACACGGCTTTTTTTAAAATATTTTTTTAAAAAAATATAGAAAAACAAGAAATCAATCTGAAATAGCCAAATCTTAATTTAAAATTTAATTTCGTCGTCTTTGAGAAATGGAATTAAGTTAAACGTATATTTATTAATGGGGTTAGCTTATCCATAGTTCCCGCAAAGTCTCAAATAATTTTTGGCAATTCTCAAAATTCTTCGTTAGAGCTTGTCCCATTTATACTCTGTTGGTTTTAAGTCCGATGATTGCCACGGCAATACTTTAAAACAATTAACATTAAGAAAGCCCCTGTTGCATTGGTCTTGTATTATTAAGCATCGGTACTAAATTTTCCTCAATGGCTAAGGCCTATGGTAACACAATTGGTTAAAGTATTTTTTTAATATATCTATTGACATTTAAAATTTTTTGCAGCAAAATAAGATCAGTTCTACCTCCAAAGCTGATTCCGTCTCAAACTATTATTTTACCTTCTCTATAAGACTGTGCTCCCTGTTCATTCTGCATTCTTCATTTATAATTAAATGGGTTTACAATATCCATTAATTGCTTATAGAATTAGAGTCATGTTGCAGTTAATAATTTTGTCTCCATAATTTTAGTTTTTGAAATATATTATCAACTTTATGGCGCATATTTTTTTGAACTTTTTTATCAAGTTATTTTGTAAAACATTGATTCATTATATTTTGAAAGATATTGATCTAATATATTTAATTTTGTTACATAAAATATTTTTATCAGTGTTTATTTGATTGTATGTATTCAGATTAAAATCTACATTTTTCTTAGATATCTACTGCATTAATACATACGAACATTTCGCATCTTCATTGTAAATTATGGAGATCTACTTTGAAAAGAAGAATGCATTCGTGTAATAAATTGTAGTATACTAGAATATTCTATGCAAAAAATAAAAAAAATATATGCGAATATTATTTAAATGTGGATTTAATGTAAATCTAATTTTTGTAACTGAAAATTTTTAGTTTTTACGATAAAATATATTGTATTTATTAAAATTGGGTATTGATACTTTTTCTTTTTCTTTAACTACCTAGGAATCATCATGGCTATGATGACCTTATTTACGGCTGCTCTGAATAATTCAGTGGTTGTTTTGGAGAACCATGTTCTTAAGTTTTTCAGCCATGATATCCTATGCCTTCCGGGTCCTCTTTTGCCATAGACTTTTTTCTGGAGAATTTCCTTAAGGAGCTAGTATTTGTTTTCGTTTCGCATTATATGGCCTAGATATTCTTCTTTTTATAGTGTTTATCACTTCCCTTCCTTTGTTCATTCTTTCCAGTAAAGATTCATTAGTCCACCCATGAGATCCTCAAAATTATCCTGTATACCCACATTTCAAATGCTTCAAGTCTCTTTTGGGTCGCCTCCGTTAATGTCCATGACTCTACTTCGTAGAAGAGTGTCGAGAAAACGTAACATCGAAGGATTTAGACTTTGATGTTTAGGTCCAAATTGTGGCTTTTAAAAAGTTTTGACATTTTGATAAAGGTTGGTTTTGCTTTTTCTATTCTGTATTTAATCTCTGAAGAGTGGTCCCATTGCTCATTAATTATCGTTCCCAAATAAGTAAATTTGGGTACTCTTTCTACTGTAATCTCTCTGATAAACAGTTGACAGTTTCGGATGTCCTGCTTACTTATTATCATAAACTTTGTTCAACTTTTGTTCATTTTTAGACCATATTGTTCATCGGCATCGTTTATCCTGTTCATCAACTCTTGCAAGCCAATTAAACGGTCTGCAAATACTACGGTATTGTCTGCATATCGAATGTTATTAATATCTCCGTTCAGCAGGATTCCGTGGTTGGTGTTTTTCAAAGCTTCGGTAAATATTTATTTCGAGTATAAGTTAAATATCAGAGGAGAGAGAATACATTCCTGTCTAACTCCATGCTGTATAGCAATGACGTTACTCTATTCCTCTATATAGAGCTTTATGGTGGTTGTTTGGTTCCAGTATAAGTTCCTTATAATTCTAATATCCTTATCATCTAATCCAGTGTTCCTTAGCACTTGCATCATCTTGTTACAATTTAAAAAATTTTAAAAAAATAGTAAGAGACAAATTATAAATCTAATTTAAATATTTTTAAAAAACTAGTAAAATAAGAAACCTTTTAATTACCTACAAATAACTATTTAAATATTTTAAAGCTGCTGATGGCCTATAAATAAACGTAACCCAAAATCGTGTATCTGGTTTACAGAATCTATATTTCTTTGGTCTGTAAGGATATTTTAATAAACAGTTGTCGAGTTGCCGACAAAATTATTAATTTGTATAGACAACTGCGAAGGATAATTTTGTACAAAGTAGTTACCATGATAAAAATGGTTCATGGTCCCTCTTTTACAGGAATATATTTTAAGCTCGTTAACAACTTTATGCATAAGTATTTTTTTAGTTGGTACTTTTTTAATTTTTTTTTAAAACATTTTACGCATTTTAAATTTACCATTTCTTTTTTTTTTGCACCATGCCCGACCTCATTTTTGCTAGCACACTTTTGTACGAAAAATAGCATTTCATTATAAAAGTCTTTTCTCTGTTAAGTGATTTCTTTAATTTGATAAGTAACTATGCAAATATTTTCAGATTAGGTACACTTTACCACATCTACTTTTACACCACAGAGTTCTCTTATCTCATTATTTTTCACTTTATCCAACCGACTCACTCCGGCTATACTTCTCAAACTACTCATCTCCGCAGCATTAATCCTATTTTCATGCTTTTTTTGCCAAACCCAACATTTACTACCATACATAAGTGTAGGAACCAACACACCTCTATGCACAGCCAGAGGTGCCTTTTTTGACACTTTTTGGGTGTTCATAAAGCTATGCAGTGCCCCATTCATCTGTTTTCCTGCCAACATCCTTCGCTCAATGTCACTGTCATACTTTCCATCTTTCGTAAACTTTGAACCCAAGTACACTAATTCATTTACTTGTTTCACTCTTTTCTCCCTCAATCGAAACTTTACAGTTTGACATGCTTTCTTATCTTTTAAAAACTACTACTTTTGTTTTGTTTACATTTATTTTTATCCCTTTGATTTTCAGTGCATCATGCATAACATTAACCATCGCCTGCAACTCCTCTTCAGAAGACGCTAATATGACTTGATCAATGGCGTAAAGAAGGCATTTGACGATCAAATTATTCATTTTCAATCCATACGCACTTTTTTTCAAATCTTTTAAACAATCGTCTATGTATAAGTTAAAGGGTCATAGCGAAGCCACACATCCCTGTTTTACACCTTTTTCGCTATTAAAAGCATTGTTAAAAATTAATAACGATTCTTTTCCTTAACGATAAAATAATTAACTTTATTTCTCATCTCGTTATCTCAAAATCATCGTTTTTAATCTGAATTTTATCTCGGCGTCCCAAGACGACGTTAAAGAAAAAATATCCTACAATAAAGAAGGATCAAAATAAGCGATTTTATCGGCACTCTACTCACGACTTCAATTTGTCAGTTTTGTACAACTGGAAAAATTGAACTTATTATACATCATATTATATAATGCCGTCTCTATCTTTTTTATATTCTTGTTCCCGGTTTCGGATTCCTCGTAAATTCGCAATAAAAATAAAAATCTAATGATTTACATTTGCTACTATAATAAAGAATTAACAAGCTTCTCTGCATTTACAAAAGCGTGCAATAAAAAAACGACACTTTGTTAAAATATACACTACGAGAAAAATCAATATCGCTCCGAACAATGGCAAAATTTGTGGAAGTAATTCAAAACTTACTGTAATTGCACTCTCCAGTTAACACAAAGATATTTTTTCAGTTAAATTCTTTTATCAAAGTTAAATTTAAAATAAACAGTAGGTAATTGCTTATTTTACTTAAACTTTTTAAACAATTAATATTTAAAAAATGACAGTTAAATACTTGTTTAAAAATTAAAATAACTTTAAGATAAAATGTCACTGCATGAAAATACATAAAATCTGATTTTTAAAAACAAGCTAATTTTGCTGCTTAATACCTATACTTATACGTGGGTCGACTATATATCAGAAAACACCACTACTTTCCTGACAATATGCCTCGACGAACATAAATTGTACCTATCTGATAGATAATCGTGCATAGTCTCTTTTTAAAATAACAATCCAGGTGCTTGTTAAGTAAAAGTAAGAATTATTAAATTTATCCACTCGAAATGACCACCTATGGACCGGTTTCGGGGTGTTGCCCCTCATCAGCGTAGGGTAATTCTTGGCAAACTCACGTTTGCCCTTTGAAGAGACAAATCAACAATCCTTTGTTTACTAGGTACACATGAAGAGCCGAACGAAAAGCGCTAGTCACATCTATATCTTTTAACAAGCACCACCCGTATAGCTTCTGAAGAAAGTATTAACATATTATTAATGTATAAATATTAAAGAAAACTATAATATTAGTTGTGTCAGCGAATAAACATGAAAATACATAAATCTGATTTTTAAAACCAGCTAATACCTATAATTATGGGCATATACGCATATGCTGTTTGCTTTTAAAAAAGTTTGGTTAAATAAAATTTAAAAAAACAAAAAAAAAACAGTGAGTACCTACATACATACATATAGTCACGCCTTTTCCCGTAGGGGTAGATAGAGACCACTTATTTTCACTTGCTACGGTTCTTACATACATCTTTTGCTTCCTCTACTTTCATCAGAGCTCTCATACATGCTAGTCGGTTCTGCCAAACCCATCATTCACTACCATACTGTGTAGGAACCAACACACCGCTATGCACCGCCAGATGTGCCTTTTTTGACAATTTCTGGCTGTTCATAAAGCTATACAGTGCCCCATTCATCTGTTTTTCTGCCAACACCTGCTCAATGTCATATTTTCCATCTCTCGTAAACTTTGAACCCAAGTACACAAATTCATTTACTTGTTCCTTTCTTTCTCCCTTAATCGAAACTTTACAGTTTGTCATGTTTGCTTCTCTTTCAAAAACCATTACTTTCGTTTTGCTTACATTTATTTTCATACCTTTGATTTTCAGGGCATTATGCATAACATTAACCATCGCCTTTAACTCCTCTTCAGATGACGCTAATATGACTTGATCATCGGCGTCAAGAAGGCATTTAACGATCAAATCATTCATTTTCAATCCATACGCAATCTCTTTCAAATATTTTAAACAATCGTATATGTATAAGTTAAACAGCCATGGCGAAGCCACACATCACTGCCTCACACCTTTTTCGATGTTAAACCAGTCCGTGAAAACTCCGTTTATCCTGACACTAGCATTGGAATCCTTATAAAGTGATTTCAGTGCTCGTATTAAACTACCGCTCACCCCATACATAGAAAATGTCGACCATAATTCACTCCTCATCATTCTGTCATAGGCCTTTTCCAAGTCTATAAAAGCGCAATAGACCTTCTGACTTCTAGCCAGGAATTTTTCAACTATACCTCGTAATGAAAAGACCTGATCCATACATCTCCTTCCTCTTCTAAATCCTGTTTGCACATCCCATATCATCTTCTTAGTTTCATTCGTTACATACTCCTTTCGCTTCTTCTACTTTAAACAACGCTTTTATATATGATCGTTGGTTGCTTGTACTCTTGACTCGGACTTACTTTAAAATAATTTTGATCTGATTGAGATACATACAGCAAAAGTTACTACAAGGTTCTTGCTTAAATAATACCGTGACCCTGCTTGCAGGGCTTTTTTACTACCCAAACCTTTTATTATTCCAGATATGAACAGCAATCGACTGAGAAATTTACCCCAACTACAAAATAACCTAGTTCACCTTCATCACCGAATTTAAGAAGTCTGGAATGTCATGCCTCATGATACTTTAAATAATTTAACTTAAAGCTTGTCTCAAAAGATTTATTGAGTGCATGAGAAACGGCGGCTGACCCACTCGTTATTGAATAAATTTGGTAATTTTTAATACGTTAGTTAAAAAATTTAATAATTTTTTGAGTTTAATTAAACATTTATTTGTATAAATTTAATAAAGTGGGTCAACTCTTAATATTTATTCGAATTCTTTGAAAAGTTCATTTTGTTAGCGACAAACACTGTTTTTCTGTATTACATATTTACTGCAAAAAGTTACCGACATGGGAAATAATGCAAAGCGAGTAATTAATTTCTATCCAAATTAAAATGTCTTTACTAAAATTGAAATTAATATTGTAAAAGCTAATTATCTATATAATAAACTTCAATACTTTGGTGCTTGTACAAATATTGTAGCTGATCGTTCGGCTGCACATTGTGTATAGTACGTAACTCTGGTGTATAGCATAGTTGTAAGCTACATGTAAACACTGTTGGCGATTGATGCTTGGAATATCAACCTCTTTATGTATAGTACATGCGTAATTATGCTTCCCGGTGTAAATTTCTAGATACATCTCAAAGGTTCTAATGTTAATGCTGATCGCATGATAAACACATATTAATGTATTACGAACGAAATCACGTCTGCCTGAATATTCGCATCAGTTTTGACATACACTATTATATATATTTATGTAAATTCTTTTTCTCAATATTCTATTTTTTATGAATTATTTTTATTATGAATATGAGTATGGGTTACAGTATTACAGTAAAATCTACCAATAACAACCACCATCGGGAATCAAAAATTGGACGCTAAAGAGGAGTGGTCGCTTAAAGAACTGGGAAAATTAAGAACAACTAATATGCACTTTATAATATTTATTTATTAATAATTTTAATAACAATTAAATTATCAATTTTTCTAAAAAACACAAAACTGTTCCAAGTCTCTTAAACTTGCAAAGGCTCCAAATAGACTCGATTATATATACAAGGATAGTTTACAAATTGTTGTCCCTTGAAGGTAATATCGTGGTGCCTATTTGATGCTTTAAATTTACTTAGCTCTAAACTTTGCGCAAATTCACGTGCTTTTGCTTAAATTATGTGCCCCGATATTGGTAAACCTTATTTCTAGCCTTACAAAACCAATTGAAAACCACTTGGTCAACAATAAGTTCCTCCGGTTTTGGGAAATTTTCTTCCCTGTTTAGCTTTGCCACCTTCTCGATACAAATTTCTAATTACTTCTTCATTTTTTAACAACACGGTTACTCGTGTCTTGCCTATTTTTAAGCCAACTTTCTGGTACTTTACTTTTGTTATTATTATCAATTTTTTCCTTGAAAGAAAGACATTTTCGTTTTTGTCATACTCAAATATTTAACGTTGATCAGTAAGCTTACAAAACAAGACTGATATGAATTACATTTGTATTTCATGAGCTTTGTTAGAATTGTTTTTTATGGTCTTTTGTCAGATTTTTTTGCCCTTCATTAAAGATGATAATTGACCGCAGTCGTTTCAATAAAATTCGGGAAATTCAAAATCAGTTGTTATAGCGGTTGGTTGTTTTATAAAGGAGACAGACAATATGGATTTCGACAACTTCGGTCTACTGGAGATTTGCTGGCTTATGTCACTCAGCTCTGGACAAACACTATTGAAAAGTTTGGTGAATCCTGTGCAATAGCCTTGGATATATCTAAAGCCTTTGACCGCGTTTGGCACCAAGCATTGTTAAGTAAATTATCTGCTTATGGTCTCCCAACCAAACTGTGCCAATGGCTCTTAAGCTTTATGCAAGATCGCTCCTTACATGTGGCAGTTGACGGTATTTCTTCTGATGCGTTTAAAACCAATGCCGGGGTCCCCCAGGGTTCCATACTGTCCCCCACCTTATTTCTTTTGCACATCAATGACCTCTTGAAAACCACCACGAACCCCATTTACAGTTTCGCAGACGATAGCACACTTGTCTCAACTTTCACATCCTATCGATCACTTTCGGTGAATGATACAAATAGACTCAGGCAGGAACAGGTTGATTCCATCAATAGAGATCTTAAAGCAATCGTCGAGTGGGGAACCAACAATCTTGTTCAGTTCAACGCCCAAAAAAGACAAAGTGCCACGTTTTCCAAGAAAGCGAATATCTTAAATAATCCCATCACAATGTCCGGAAATACCCTTGAACCAAGTCCCTCCATCTCGATTTTGGGAGTCACGGTGTCCAATAATATGTCTTGGCATAACCATGCTGCTAACATCGCAAAGTCGGCAAGCCAGAGGCTAGATTTTCTGTGGAAAGCCAGAAAGTTTTTTACTCCTGATCAACTGTTGACGACGTACAAGGCTCAAATCCGACCTCTACTGGAGTATTGCTCGCACATTTGGGGTTCAGCACCAAGGCATTCTCTTCGTCTTCTAGATTCCATTCAGAAAAGAGCCATTCGCTTGATAAACAGCTCAACTCTCACAGATACCCTTCACCCTCTAGAACATAGAAAAATAGTTGCAGACCAGTCATTGCTTTACAGATATTTCCATGGCAGATGCTCCAGAAAAATAAAAACTCCTGTACCACCATTGGCCACATTCGGCCGAAGAACTCGGCACGCTGATCAGTCTTACATATTTACTCTCAAGCTTGATACTACAAGGACCAATCTTCATCAAGAATCCTTCCTTTACAGGGCTGCTACGGAATGGAATAAGCTTCCAAAATTAGTTTTTCCAGAGAACTATGACCTGCAACTTTTTAAAAAGCGTGTCCACAATCATTTCCTTTCTATAATCCCTTCCCCTTCTAATAGTCGCAGTGCGGGCCGTCCGCGGCCCACACGATAGGTCTACCCTTTTTGCGACCATTTTCATAAAAAAAAAGGTCCCTAACAGTGATTTTATTGTATAAGTTACAAAATATCCAATTGATGATTGGTTGGTGATATCGTTCTAAACTAATGGTTTATAATATAAGACATTTTATTTTAAAAATATGGAATTAAACGTATGTCTGGAAATTTAAATTAACTTACAGAGGCGTAGCATGGTCTAATACAGACATGGGCGAAGTCGCTTCAGCGAGGTCACTTTTCTTTCGCACCCAAGATCTACCCAATAGATCTATCCCTACCAAACATGCTTCGACACGACATTCCTACTCATTATAGTAAAAAAATATAAATGCACGGTGGGACAATACTGAAAAGCATATATATTTGAATAAAGATTTTTTTTTGTAACTTGCGTGATTTAATGTTTTTACAAAAGTAAATGTTTTTCGGCTTTTTGCTTTACTAAAGTTCTTTAGTAAAGATCTGTAATTTATACGACCGTCTCCGTAAGCACTCCTTAAAGCTGAAGAAAGAGTCTTTTAGAACTCGTTACAGGCAAAACTTTATAAGTAGCAGAATTTTGATATTTGGAATGGTCTACCTCAGCAAATAATTAATTCAGAAAATGTTAATAGTTTCAAAAATCAAATAGACACCTATATTTTTAATTTTTAGTTTTTTAGGCTCAGTGTCAGTTGTTGTTTTATTTATATTTTGTAATTTATTATGGGCAAAACAGGACTTGATTCTCTGCCCTTATCATATAATAATAATAATAATAATATTAATTATTTTTTGCAGCTAAATTTGCTTCGATTGATAGTATTGCTAAAGCAGACAGTCGGTCCTGCTTCATATTGTTTCTTAAGTAGTTTTTAATAATGTTTAACTTAATAAAACTTCTTTCTGCGGAAGCTGTTATTACAGGCATAGTCAACATAATTTTAATAGCAATGTAAACATTAGGATAAATGTCTTTCAATTCATTTGTAATTATGTATTGAATCATCTGATTGGCGTCTCTAATGGAGTTTGGTAGATTAGGCACTAAAAGTTCTTCGTAAAGCTTTGTCTTTGCTTTCACCATCTTGAAGTACTACACCTAAATCATTACAGTGCATCAAAAGTTCGTTATTTGGCAAATATTTTAAATTATTTGTTTTCTTTTTTATGCGCATCTTTTTCCTGACAAGTCTTGTATTCCGTCAATCTAACGGTCGTGGTCTTTGAAGGTAGTTACAACGGCCTCACAGTTGCCCACTTCGCCCACGCCTAGCTACGCCACTGTTAACTTATACAGCAGCAGTGACCATATATTATTAAAGTTCTGACAAGGAGCTTCCATACAATATATAATTATTTACTTTTTTTCAAAATAGTGAACAAGAATATAAAAATTTTACACATTTTTATTTAATTGACGATCTTATTAAGCAACACAGCAAATACAACATGGTAATTTTTTTTTTTGGAAAGGTCGAGATTGGAATAAATTGTTCTTAGTGAGCAAAATTTTAATAAAATGATAGAGTATTTTAGCAAATAAAACTGATGTAGCAGATCTACAATTTATTATTGCAGGATGTTTTTGAAACGGCAGCAATTGAATTACTTTTTATTTAATCTGTTACTGCTTCGGTAAGTAATATAAAAAATAAAACTATGAGAATGTACTTTCAGGGAGATATATTATCGACTTTTCTGAACTTTAGAATTCCATACTATTCGCATTATGAACTGTTTTAGTTGTCTTGAATTTCTCTTCAACTATCCGGGATGTGTCTTGTAAAGTCATATATAACGGATTTAAGAGATTTTGGGGATGATGCAGATAATATCTATCTTGCTAACATAAATGTTCTAATAAAAAATTATGTTGGGTATTAATTTTTGTACATTATTTTTTTTTCGTTGCTAGATTTTATCGTTTTTTTTATTTATATTTTTGCAGATGAAATAGTAATTAAAATTATAATCTTTTGCATAATATTGGTTGTTGCTCGTTTTGTAAATAAATTCTTAAAAATATCTATAGATACATGAAAAAAAAAAATTTTACAGGAGAAACATTTAGATAAAGTAATTATTTTCTTTATTTTGTTATCTAAAACTACTGTAAAAAAAGTGAATGAGTTTATTAACCAGTGACTGATTATTTGTAAAAAGTCATTTAAAATTCTGAATATAGGTACCTAAACATTAAAATGGGTTTTTTTAAATAATTGTATTATTCATTTTATTTTTAATTTTACCCCGGTAAATTATTCCACGTACATATGCTTTTGAAAATGTTACACAGTTTATTGTTGTAGAATGCAATTTTATTTTGTATAATTCTATTGCTGAGGAACGTCGTGTAAAGATACTTGTGACATTTTCAAAGTGTAATAGTGATGAGATAAAACAATACGACTTATGTAGGTCAAAGTTTCATCACGTTTTTCTCTAAAATTATTTCTTCCGCTACATTTTTGTCCTAAATTGTATGTAACCGTTTTATATCTCGCCCGATTTTAAACTGACTCATTTTTTTATTATATTCATAAGTAAGTATAAAAATAAGTTAGTGTTTATATAATTAAAAAATAAATTCTTATAATTTCTCGGAAGCAATGCCCCGAAGGAAAACAGTACGTGCATGTTTAAATAAGTGAATTAGCTGTTGGACGCATTATTATACCAACCTAGGTAATGCTAGATTCTTTTTGATATTATTACATTGAAGGATTTTTCATCTTTAATGACTCATCTGTCGATCTGTTGATCTTTATCCATTTCAACTGCTGTCTTTGAAAGTCTTACTAAAAAATTTGTAATATTAGTGTTAAATTAAGTGGTGTTTTGTCATAAAACCAGTGATCTTTATTTGTAATTTAAAATGATTTTTATTATCATGGCTATCTTAATGCAAATATTAAAAAAAAATTTAAAGCAGTTAATCAATGTTGACCCCTCTTTTTTTAAAGATTTATAACTTCCAAAAATCCTACGCGAGTTCTACTAATTCAAATGAATCAATTACTTTAAATCGGCTGAGTTTAACTTTTTTAATTTATTACTTTTTTGTAATTATAATTGCGGTTGATTAAAAGAAGAAATAAAAAAGCTTAATCAAAATGTAAATGTTCCTGGTAGATTTCTTTATCAATTCGTTTTTCTAATTCCTCGCTTTCTTTATGCAAAGCCGATGGACTTTATTTAGCAAAAAAAAAATAAACCAACAGTGTAGTAGTTAAGCTGCACGTTGGACCAAACTTAAATTTAAATAATTTATTATAACAAATAAAACGGAAACTTTTATTGATAGAAAACGAAAAACCACACTTAAAACGAAAAATCCCCTTTAAAATACTCTATTTGCTTTATTAGTAGCTTGAACGGAGTAATTCTATTATGATTTTATATTTTATTTGGTAATTGACAAAAAACGTTGCCAAATAATTATAATTATTTATAACTTCTTCTTTATGTTATTTTAGCCGACTATGGACCATAGCACTAATGATTGTTCCAGTCCCTTTTTTTTGCTTTCAGTTATATTTTTTACTTTTTCCATGTTGTTAGGTTGGTTAATATTAAAGGCTTTACTTAAAAACCCTTAAAAATTCTAATCTTCTCTTTAAATTCTTCACTTTTCTCGACCTTCTCCTCATCAGTTTTCATTTCTTCCATGTGTCTCTCTTTCGACGTGAAATAACCTATAATTGCTCTTCTTCCTTTTTTCAGTTATCTTCTATTCGTTCTCCATAATATTTATTTCCTTTTTATAAGTCTTGTCTTTACTTACGTAAAAAAAATAAAAAATGAGATTAATTTTTTTATGATTATAATTTTATTTTATTTTTTATGTAGTATTTATTTAAACATATATAATGTTTATACAATTATAAAACTGTAAAACCAAACAAGTATTATATTGTGAACTGAATAAAATCTGCAATATTTAGGTTTACAGTAAGTAGTAAGGAATTAAATCATTTCCATTATATAAATTAAAGTATGTTACAAAATCAATTTTTAATCCAAACACACCCAGTCCCAATTCATTAGTAAATTGTTAAAAGCTCGTTTGTTAAAAAATTGCAAAATTGATTACTGATAACATGCTTTTCCTTTTAGTTTTTACCATTTTTTTTTTGAATGTACGTACATATATACATAGATACATATAGTCACACGCCTTTCTACGTGTCCAAACAATCAAAGCATTTCTTTATATATCTTTGTAACCACATCTTCTTTTACACCACAGCGTTCTCTTATCTCACTCTTCTTTACTTTATCCAACTAGGTTACTCCGGCTATACAATTCTCAGACTACTCATCTCCGCAGCATTAATCCTATTTTCATGCTTCTTCTGCCATGTACGTATTTTTATTAACCAGTAACCAGTATAAGTGTAGCTATTTAATTTATAATGCCCCGCATTATCATGGTTATTAGTACCAAGGTTGATCAAAATTGTTGGGGTGAACGATGAATGTCTTTTATATACTTAACCATTTTGCTTTTCCAGTTAACAGTTTTTGTTTAAAACTAAAGCGTTGAATTACTAGAACGTCATCGTTACAGTTTTGACTTTAATTACTTATATTTTGAACATGAAATTATAGCATCTTGTTTTTGACATTACAACGAAATATCATAAATTTTTCAACGAAAAAATGACAGATCATTTTTCTTAGTGTGTCTCTCTAGTTTATATTAAATTTACCTTTTCCGTTGGGTACTCACTGAAAAATAGTATATTACGATACATTCAAAAAGTTTCTTTTACGTAAACGTAATGTCACATAATAGAATGGATCAACTTATGCTCCCATATTTATGTGCCTGCACCCGATGAAGATAAATGGGATCACTCACATTTTATTTTTTGTCATACCTTTCAGTGCTTGTCACGAAGTGAACTTTCTTGTAAATTTATATTTTCTTTTTTTTTTCACGAACAATGAATTCACATGGGCATATTAATGTGTATTTTCAGATAATCGAATAAAATCAATAAAAAAAGATTAGTGAGCATCGTTTAATGTCATTCTTTGTCCCTGACAAAATGTCGGTGATGTAAAGACAACACAAAAAGAATATTGGATAAATATATTGAACGCTGACAGATTCGTCAACATAAATTGTTTATTTTTATAATACATACACATTGGAAAAGTCTAGAGATAATTTTATAAATGGACGTTTTTTTATTAATTAATGAAAAACAAAAACTAGAGAGATAGGTAGTATGTCGCAAAATTAATGTTTTGCATAAAAAACAATATTTTCGAATGGGGTATGGGGACGAGCCTTATCATGCATTAGGCAAGAGTTTTCACCAACAGCACAAATAAATATAGGCATAATGGTTTAAAAAATAGAAAGCAGCTAATGATGATATGTTATGATACAATTTGCAAAAACGATATCGGTCCTGCCGCCTGTAATAAAATGTTTTGCAATACAGCTCTTTATATTTTATATGTAAAATTATAATATATATAATTTTTAAAATATAATTTTTACCACAGGCAATACATCTCTCCTTCCTCCAAAACTAATCCCTAAACCACATCTGCCACTTCTCATTAGGGAGTACGGCGCACTCGTTCCATCCCCCAAAAGATCCTTTCACTGAAGAACCATCTTTCTTTCAGCTTCATTTTTACAGTGCAAAATCGCTGGGTGCAAGGTCTGGACTGTAAGAAGGGTGCTATAGCAGAGTCAGTCCTGTAGTGGTCAAATATTCGATGCAGGCTTTCGCGCGGTAAGCTGGAGCGTTGTCATGATGAAAGAACCAGGTGTTCATTCTTGAATTTGGTTGAAAATTCTTTGGAAAATCGATGACTTTAGTAAGGCACTGTTCAGTGTACCACTTAGCTGGGACTATCTTCTGTGTACAAATTACACGCTCCATAATTCTACTCGTAATGAAAGACCCAAACTTTTTTAAGACTTGGTGGCACATCATAATAGTACAGCCAAGTTTCTTCACCTGTCACAATGTTGTTAACATACCAAGATTGTGCTTTATCAATCATTTTTAGCGTCTTCCACCACTCCTTCACATGTCGTGTCATCAAGTCTTCAGACTTCAGGCACCTAAAGAGAACGAACTTTCGTCACTTTCCTCAATACGGTAGTAATTCACTCGCCTGTCTTCGTCAAGCATTTTCCTTAAAGCAGTAACGTTTTCCACCGTAACGGAGGTTTTCCTTTCTCCCCGTCCTTTCAGCGTCCTTCAGACTGAAATTTTACATTTGAACTTCTCTGTTCCACCTTAATATCGTACGAGTACAATCTAGACAAGCATCACCTAGTGCAGGTCATTTCTTCTAAGCACTGGTCTATATTTGAACCACGTGCGAAGTTATACCGCATTTTAAACTGTCACTGCTGACAAAAAACTAAACGGACCGACTTGGCGCAGCGGATAGTGTGCAAGTATAAACATGTCTCAATATGCACTAATACTCAGACTCCTGCTCCACGTGGTTGCGTCATATTGAAAATTTTTCCTAGTTCACTTTGTGTGCGTAAAATTCCCAAATGGGTTCATTAGTGAACAAAACTGTGGTCCAAACGTTTGTAACTTAATCCTAATCTGGCTGCATGATTGTTTTTACATAGAGGAGATGGTCGTCGCGTCGTCTATGAAGATTAGTGTGTGGAGACGATTTCTCACAGTATCTTGGCCAACGATTATGTTATGCGCTCGATGCAACTTTGCAACCAATTCTTATGCTGTAATTATAGGGTGCCTTCCAGAACTTAACAATAAAAATGTATCCTAACGTGGCGTTATTCAGCTTTTACACACTTGGTATTGTTTGTTCGGTATACCAGCTTTTTTTAAACGTTTTCATAACTAACTCATGACACTTTAAGAAACACCCATCCGCTCAGCTACTTTCACTTGTCTTAGGTCAGCTAGAAGAAGACCTACCGTTTTATTAATCTCGTCTAAAGTTAAATGTTGTGTTTATCTAGTTTGTTTTTATCTTTTTTACGTGTTTTCCGAACATAACGTGTATTCATACAGGGCAAATAAACTATTACGTAAGTACATACGTTAGAAGTACACGATACACAAATTTTTGGCTTGTATGACTTTGTATAATTTTTATAAATTTATTAACATCTTTTCATATTTAAAACTAAGCTAATTGCTATAAAAATTAAAATAATTTCACAAATTTGTTTTTAAATAAATACTTGGTGCTTAAGGATAAACTCAACAAATGGTTAAATGGATTATTAAAATTGGATCATAGTGGCAAAAATATGTGGATAAATAATATTTATTGTGCTGCAGATTCTTCATGCAGGCAAAAAAGTAAAAAGAAGAAGAGTTTGTGGAATTTGTGGTGTCATTTTGACAAATATTTATTGCAATGAAATATCGTTTACAATTAGTTTAAAAAAATATGTCTACAATATACAAATCCATCATATCATCAGTGGATAAGTTTGTTCCTGCAAGATTACAACCATTATGGATACATCCGGCAGGGCCAAAAACTGTATTTTTTTGGGCACCTGCTTTAAAATGGAGTCTGGTGCTAGCAGGAATAGCAGATTTAAAAAGATCAGCAGACAAAATAAGCGTATCCCAATGTGCTTCTCTGGTGGCAACTGGACTCATATGGTCAAGATATTCCTTAGTCATTATACCGAAGAATTATTCGCTATTTAGCGTCAACGTGTTTATAGCACTTACTCAAGGCATCCAATTAATGAGAGCAATCAGGTATCAGAATTCCACAAGTCAATAATATTATTTAAGTTATTCATTTATAAAAACATATTAATAAATACTAATGGAAACAAACAATTTTCGTTGCAATATTTCATTCACACTCGCCTTATAAATTTGTTTCGTCAATTTTCTTTCATCCATCCTCTTTGAGTGTCCAAACTTTTTAAGCATTCCTTTATTTATCTTTGTTACCACATCTTTTTTCGCACCATAGCGTTCCCTTATCTCACTATTTCTTACTTTATCAACCACAGTCACTCCGGCTTTACTTCTCAGACTACTCATCTCCGCAGAATTGACCGGTTTCAATGTGCATCTTGTGGGGTATAAACCTCTAGTAAAAAGATGCGAGTAAGACCAGTCACAGCAGTCGTTCTAGCATAAAGTATCACAACAACGCCCTAAGAACCTCTGTTGGTGTCCGGAACTCCTGACTAGTAGGTTGTATAA
Organism: Agelastica alni; assembly: GCA_950111635.1. Classification (NCBI taxonomy): domain Eukaryota; kingdom Metazoa; phylum Arthropoda; class Insecta; order Coleoptera; family Chrysomelidae; genus Agelastica; species Agelastica alni. Next base: position 84,427,530 of record OX467709.1, read on the forward strand.
GGCCCAAGCATAGTGGTTACGCATTCTTTTTGCTTGGTCTTATTCAAAAAAAGAACATTAATGTTTATCATTGTGTACATTTTCTTAATTTTATCATTTCATTCCCCCCTTATATTCGGTATAGTAAAGTGACTATCCGCAGTCCACTTTTCGTCCCCATCGGAAACAAGACGTTATAGGTTAATACATATATTACTCATAGCGTTCCCAAAAGATAGATAAGATAAATGTATAATTAATAATACCAAATTAAAATTTAATTTAAATTAATGTTTAAAAATTTAAAAATAACAAAATTTTTATTTAGTCTTCCAAGAGGTAATCAAAAATGTTTCTAAGACTGTTGATAAATATTTTTTTCATACATTACGTATATCAATAATTTAGTTAGGGATAGAGCAAAGTTCACCAAAGGGTTTGCAAAAAAATCTTTATAATAACAATAAGTAAGTAGAAAAATTGTTAATTAAGCAAATTACCTTGTTTTAGACAAAGATTAGCAGCTTCTTCTGGATAATTTCCAGTAGGGCAATTGATCCAAATACTTGATTCCATTTGGAGTTTGTAAACAGAAGTTTTATCTCAGAAATAAACTTTTAGCTGTTTTCTTTTTTAAAGGAGGCAGTATTTTTAATAAATTCATTGCCTAAAATATACAAACACCCCCATCATAATCTTCAAGATCATTTATAGATTCATTTTAAAGTACTTTTTTAATACATTTTAATCTACATGTAATTACGTTTCTTTGTCTTTGTATTTTTGTCCTTAATTAATTTTTTATAAATAATAATTTAAAATAAATTGCTAAGAATTTTCCATCAATATTGAATCTCTGAAAATTAATCTTAAAATTTAGCAATGTACCAAGTTTTCCTAATCAGATAGGAACGAACAGGCTCTCTATTTATCCAATATCTGAAACTAGCAAACATCGTGTACTTGCACTTTCTTTAAATTACTTAGCTCGATTAGATGCACTAGATGCAAGTTTCAAGAGAGGAGAGAAAGAGAGAGAGAGAGAATAAGAGGATAGCAAACACCCTTCGTAGATGAAGTCGAAATTATTCAGCTTAGTGGAACGCCATTTGCATATAATAATGTATTTACCGGCTTGGCTTCATTAGCCAAATGAAATTATGGGTTGCTGGACCCTCGAGTACTCATGCTGTTAGTGTTGGTCTACCTTATAACCTGACGCTCTTCTCCTTTATGATGCCGTAGCGGTCGTATTTGATTTTTATCTACAAATGAAAATCCGTGTTGGGAATGAAACTGAAATCGCATAAAAAGAGAGATATCAAGAGAATGAAAGCCACAGTCACATCTCGCATCGCCGCTTTTAGATACACGCATATTGCAACCGCAAGAATGTATAATGTAGCGTTCTTTTACTTTAACACGAAAGATAAATGATTCCATGGATTTTCCACGGTTGTCTTTTAATTAAGCGATAATTTACAAAGTGATTTACCTACATACCAGGGGCGTACAAAAAGGCATTGCCTACCCTAGCAATATTCGTATATTAGCAAAAATTCTTCTTTTAAATTACAACATAATATTTACTACTTTCTGTTGTCGAATCTTCTTCAACTGCAATTATTATTAAAGCAACCCCAAACACGATTAAAAAGTAGTGCACTCTTGCTTTTAAGCAAGTGATAATGAGCGTACGAAATTAAAGGCATGGATTTAGCGTCGTGTGTTAAAAAGAATTGAGCAAGCCAGGACGACTCTTATGAAAATGAAAAAGTTACTGACAGCCCAGAATCTCTCATTAAGCTTGAGAATAAGAATGGTGCGGTGTTACGTCTTTCCAGTGCTACTGTATGGCCTTGAAAGATGGACACTAAATAAAGAAACATCGAAGAGATTGGAATCGTTTGGGTTGTGGGTGTACAGGTGCATGCTGAAAATATCATGGATGGATAGCATTACGAATCAATGTGTCCTCGATAGAATGGGAAAAGAAGTGAAGATCTTATTTACTATTTAAAAAAGGAAACTAGAAATTATTGGACACATCATGCGTAATTCAAAATACGAAATTTTCCAACTTATCATGAAACGAAAGATCGTGGGACGCAGAATTTCCTGGTTACGTAATCTACGTGAATGGTTTGGCCTCTCCTCGGTTAAACTATTTCGCGCAGCCATCTCTAAAGTTAGAATCGCCATGTTGATCAGCAACCTCCGAGGGAGACGCTGAGATCAAGAAGAAGAAGTTGAAAAGAGATACAGTAGTGGGTGGTATTTCGTAGTACAATTCGTCTTTTTATAGTGTATTTTACCGTTTTAATAATAATTTGGCCACATTTTTTTTAAAAACTCGTTAACAGAAACAATTAAAATTATTTTGATAAACGACTAGTGTTAAATGTAATTAATAGACCTTTTCATCACCAATTTTTTTGGGCGCATGCGTCAGTATCGGCCATTTTTTTCGGACTGTTTTTCGTTAACAAGCCAGTTAAAGTACCCGTATCCACATAATTAAAATTAAAATATTAAATAAAGTAGTCATTGTAAAAAAATCGTGAAGAAATTAAAAAGTTGGATTTTTCAATCGATTTTTATTATATCTGTTCGAAAGGAACAACAAAACGGTGTTGTTATGAAATATGTAAATCGTTTAAAGCCAATAATTATTTTATAAATTTTCCAAAGCCTTGTCCGCAATATCAAAAAAAATTATTAAAACATTAGTTAATATACATATTAAAGCATGCTCAAAATGTGAATTATGGGTAAAAAAATTTGGACGAAGTGATGGTGGTTTTAGGTCGATTGATAATGTCAATAAAGTCACTTATATTTTTTCATTACATTTTCACGGAGTTAAGTGATCCAACAGAAATGAAACTAGATCCTTGAAGCTATCAAGAATTTCAAAAAGTTTTTAATATCACTGTCATCATTGTCTGCACATAATGTAATAAAATGAATCACTCATCGTTAAGAAGTTATTAAAGAAACTTTCTAAATAAAAAATAAGCGTGAATATATTTATGTATGCATGTATTGGAAGAAGAAGCTCCTTTAAATGAACTCCTTGATTCTCAGATATCACACCCATGGATTCTGCTACCTGGTTTTTCTTCCATCAACATTTTGTGATATTGATCATTTGTCCTACCGCCCCGTAAGTGTTTCAAAACATCCAATGTTTGCTTAGAATTGCGTGGAGAGCACTTTTAGCTTTTTTGTAGATTAAATGAACGGTACTGGTACTTTTTGTTAATAATAAAAATGTATTTATATTAAATTTGTATTTTTAACAAGTACCTAATGGCCCTCTCTAAATTATATCTTTAAAGCTTAAACTGTATTGGCAACTACCAGATTAAACTTGTTAATTGTTTAGGTTTAAAATTTTTTTATATAATATGATGTAGTTAACTTATTTAATTATCGAATTTTTTTTAATATTATGTTTTCCTTTGATAAAAACTGCTTTTCTTTTTGTTTACTATCTTGCGAGTAGTAAAATCACAGGACTGATTAAAAAAATGTTCCAAAAAATCGCTCAACCGTTTAAGCAAACAATTTAGATAAAGTTCTAACAATTTGGGCTCCACGATCATAATGAAGGCGGTGAAACTAGAAAATATTATTTGTATGTCCTTAAATTATTAGAGCAACACACGCGAGCAAAGCGAACTTACGTGTTCCATATCTACGTGTTTGTTTGCGTAACCCTTATTAAACTTTTATTTATTCAATAAAGCTGCCACAGCGTTGCCACTGTAAATACTAATGTATAAAACATTTAAATAACATTAAAGCTTTTAAATTGTTCAACAGCAATTTCGGGTCGGTGATTATTCAAAAGGATAGTTGACAACAAACATTTCGGTTTGTACGCGATAGTGACTTTTTACAAAATTCACAAGATTTTGATGGTGCGAATTGTTTTACAGTAGAATTTACATCGAACTATATTCTCTTTCATTTCGGAACACAATGAACATTTGACGCTCAAAAATTTAATGTAAATTCCAGTGTTTACTGTAAACATGTTTCGTGTGTAGAGTATTTAATTCTTTTAGATAATAATAATGGTTATATTTGTACCAAATGACAATAATAAAGTTACTGCTAAAAATAATTTAATTTTTATAGTTTTAACTTATTTTTGTCTGGTTCAGTCCATTTATTGTAATTAATTTTTTTGAAAAAACGGTTTTTATTTAGGTTAACAAAAAAGCGGTACCTTTTATGGGTTAATTGTACACCAAAGCGAATATTTAAAGTAATCCCATAAGAAAGGCATAATTTACACTGGGATCAAACCTTAACTTAAATCCTACCGATCTTATTCTTCTTCCTTCTTTAATTTAGGCGGATAGCCTGTTTCTTTTCATCGTTCTTCTGCCTATTGCACTGCTAAGTTGTCGCTTCATCGTTTTTGGGGGCGTCCTAAACTCCTGCGACCCATTGGTGATTTGTCGCGTACTGTTCTGACTATTCTTTCGTTGTCCATTCTACTGATGTAGTCATTCCACTCCCTACGACGGTAAGTACTGCACGTAAAAATATATAATAAAAACGTAAAAACACCTTCCCCTAATAATACGAAAAAAAACGGTCTCTGCTTTACGAAACCCTTGCAGCACGTCTATGAAATTTCCTTAGCCATAAAATCCAAGACAAAAACTACTTGTTAAATGGCGCTGTTGCCAATAACGCAGCTTTAATTTGCCACGTCATTGTTGATCTCGTCTATTATTTACTGTTAGGGAAAGATATAACTACAACCACACAGATACATTCAAGTTAAATAATACACGCTGTCAACGTTTAATTTTCCATCGAACCCTTAATTGCTTAGAAGAAATGTGAACAGTTTAAAAATAAACCAGTTAAATTAACGAAAATATTTCAACAAAATAAGACCTGTTCGAAAAGTAAAAAACAAATTAATAAGTTATTCTAAAAATATATAAAGATGGCGATTTTCTTAATTTTTATGAAACTACCTGAACGTATAGTCTTTGGAGAGTGAGTAAAAGAGGAAGGTTTTTATAAATTTGTAAAAGATTATGCAGTTTTTGTTAGAACCCACTTACTTTTTTATTAACTATTACTGAATCTTTCTTTTTTTTTGTCGGTAGTCAAAAACTTAACAACTATTAACAACAACTTTTTGGTACAGGGTAAACGTCTAATTTGATTGGCCTATAAAATCGCTCTACAATATGAGTCACTCTTTACAATTGTGGGATTCAATTATAGTTATCTTAATTCTGTGTTTGTCACGACTTGGTTGATATTAGGGATTTTATGACCGTTATGCGCATGTGGTATGGCCAGTTACTCAACTCTCATGCAATATTTCTATAATTCTTCGATCGCAAGTACCTGACGCTACCCAACTAATCCCTTTTATTTTAACAAAACTACAATTTTGCGATTATTTAAGGCATAATAAATTATACTTTTACCATTTGTAATGCTTAAAGTTGTCGATCAAAATTTCGAGTCACGCAAGGATACACAAGATTGTATAAAATTTTAGTCCGTTCTTTTTTTATCTAGGTATTACATAAAAGACGTCGAATCTGTTTTATTTTATTTATTAAATAGGTATTAACAATATTTTGTTATTATACAATTTTATAGCTATACTCTGGGCTTTTATGTAATAAAAACATTAAAATTAAAATAAACGTTTACCAAAAAAATATATTTAACTACTATAACAAAGAAAATGATGTAACTATCCGTAAATTTCCGGCACGTAGGACTTTTTGTGCTCAAACAAACTGTTTAAGAAGTAAAAGATTAATTAAATTAAGAAGCTGTACCAACATACTTTACTTAATTACATTAAAAAGGGGAGGTTTACCCTTATAGTCGTTTTTACGTTACTATATAATGATGTCTTTATTTTTCTAAAGTATGTTGTAAATTGAGAGCTTTCGAGTTGTATAAAATTATTGCTTTTAATACTTTAAAGCACTTCTTGATGAAGCTTTGTTTAAAATAAGGTAATTAATATTTTATTTTTTTTTAATATACAAAGTCTCTTTAATTTTGTTTAACCTGTGCAAAATTATTCTTATATCTTTTTAAATACATCAATAAAATTAGATATTTAATAACTTTTTATAATTTGTTATTAAAAATGAAAACATTGCAATTTTAAAAAGTTAACAAACACATTCCCTATTTAAAATTACAGTTTAAAAAAAATCACTCTGAAAAATAGTTATAGCTTTAATACAAAGTTTAATAAAAAAAACAGTACAATTATATTTTACAAAAATTATATACCGTTTTTTAAAAATGCTTAAAAATGAGCTAGATTTAACTATGCTTGATAATTTATTGTAAAGTAGCGAAGCTCTTAAAGAAGAAATAAGTTATGGCTTGTCTCCAATTCGTTCTGAATACATAGGTACAAATTATGTGGGGTGTGTAAGAACATCTTACGATACGGTACCTTTGAAATCTATATTTAATATCTTGACGAGAACGGACCAAAGGAAAGGATCTTTTAGAGCTCAACGCAAAATCTACTCCACAGACAGAGTGTAATGAAGACTCAAAATATTTTTTCAGAATTATTTCGAGTAACAAATGGCCTTAAACAAGAATGCTGCCTTTCCCCTACTTTGTTTTAAATTTATATTTAATAAGTGCTACAAAAATGGAAATAAAAATGTTCAGTCAAGGGAATTAAGGTTTGCTGACGATCAGGTGATAATTGCGAACTGTGAAGAAGATGTAGACTACATGTAAAAAAAACTGAAAACCGAATATTAATTGACGGAAATGAAATTAAACGTAGCCAAAACAGAATACTTAAGAGTAGGTGAAGAAGATGAAGATCCAGATCTGCAGTTAAGACAGTTATGAAAATGCAAAGAATACAAATACCTAGGTAGTACTATATCAAACAAAAGCTCATCTGTACAAGATATACGACACAGAGTACACAAATGGCAAACGGGCGTACGGGTCAAAACAAAACTGACATTCTTCAGAGCAATCGTAAAGCCAATATTAACATACGGGTCAGTATGTTGGCAGTTGACGGAATCAGCAAGGAGCAAGATAGACGCCGTATAAATGAATTTTCTCAGATCATGCCGAATATCTAGGTTAGAGCAAATATCAAATACAGAAATTAGACGACTTACCAATAAAATACACAAAACAACTGAAAAAAAGAAACAATGCAGATTATATGGTATGGACATATGAGGCGTATGGAAGAACACAGATGGCCAAAAAAGGCTTCTGAATACTCTTCACCGTATAAGAGAAAACGATAAAGATCAGCTACGACATGGTTAGATGGAGTTATGACGACGATGAGGAACCAGGCAATCAATGAAGATATCTGGAGAGATAAAAACATGTGGCGATCGAAATGCGGGATGCGGCAGAAGCTGTAGGACCCCCGCCACCCTATATATATATATATATATATATGTATATATATATATAATTAAATGTGAGAGTGAGATAAAATAAAAAAATTTAAAACAATTCTTACTATTTTCATTGCGCACTAAACTTCAACAAGTATATATTAAAAATGCAAACGACCTTTTTAACTTTGTAATACGAGGGCAGTTTGATAAGTCAGTGACTTTTTGAATTTCCCGCGCAGTTACTCCAAATGCAACAGTGCTGCCGTCAACTATAATCTATCAGTGGGCAACTTTCTAATTTTGAGCAAGCTACGTCGTGCAGTTGGCGTTTGATAGAGTTTCAAAGTAGACAACCTCGTGAATTTTTACGAAAATGGAAAAAAGTGAATTTCTTGTGCTGATTAAGCATTACTTTTTACGTAAAAAATCCATCACTGAAACTAAGGGAAGACTTGATAAATACTACGGGAACTCGGCACCATCAATTTCAATGGTTAAGAAGTGGTTTACAGAGTTCCGTTGTGGTCGCGTACCAGCACTAGTGCCGCCGAACGTCCAGGTCTCCCAAAAGAAGTGATCACGCCGGAAATCGTCGATAAAATCCATGAAATGATATTGGATGATCGGAGAATAAAAGTGCGTGAGTTGGCTCAAGCTGAAGGTATCTCAACTGAACGGGTACATCAAATTTTACACGAATATTTGGACATGAAAAAACTCTTTGCGAGATGGGTGCCGCGATTGCTCACACTCGACCATAAGCACAATCGTGTGACCACTTCAAAAGAGTGTTTAGCGATGTTCAGCCGTAATCCGGACGAATTTTTGCGCCATTTTGTTACTGTGGATGAAACATGGATCCATCCCAACACGCCAGAGACCAAGGAACAATCGAAACAGTGGGTTGCTCGGGGTGAACGTGGACCAAAGAAGGCGAAACAGAGTCTGTCAGCCAACAAGGTCATAGCCACAGATTTTTGGGATGTACGCGGTGTCATTCACATCGATTACCTCAAGAAAGGTAAAACGATCACCGGCGAATATTATTCAAAGCTTTTAAACAGATTCGACGTTGATTTGAAGCAAAAACGGCCGCATTTGGCTAAGAAGAAGAAAGTGCTGTTCCATCAAGACAATGCACGTGTGCACACTTGTCTAGTCACGATTGCCAAAATCCACGAATTGGGATACGAACTGCTACCCCATCCAGCATATTCTCCAGATTTAGCCCCTTGCGACTATTTTCTGTTTCTAAACCTTAAGAAATGGCTGGGCGGTAAGAGATTTGAGTCGAATGAAGAAGTCATTACCGAAACAAACGCGTATTTTGAGAGCTTTGAAAAAACCTATTATTTGGAGGGAATAAAAAAATTAGAAAAACGCTGGACTAAATGTATCGAGCTAAAAGGTGATTATGTAGAAAAATAAAATGTTTATTTGCGGAAAAAAATTTGTTTTATTCAAAAAGTCACTGACTTATCAAACCTCGTACTACTAAAAATGAATCTATTCGATTGACGATGGGTCCTTAATATTTAAATCTTATTAGCGTTAGTCGTTAAGACTTGGTGGGACAGCTTAGTACCAGGATCGGCTTTAAAAAATTCTCAATAAAATTGACAGAAAAAGTCCCCGTTACAATTATTAAAATTGGTATTATAGTTGATTTTCATTATAGTATTTGCCTACTTTCTTCTCTTCTAATAATTTATTTCGTAAATTAAAGTGAACGAGTCCAAATGAAAAAAATATTCTTTTCACCGAAGCTGACGAAGGGACCACTTATAAAAATTGCTTCACCACAGTGAGAAGTTTTTCAATGTCAACGATATTTTTTTGTAAACGCCACCACTATAAGGCACTAACATTACTTATTACCTCTTTTGAAAACATAACTTCCGAAAATGGTTTTATTTTGGCTTTAAATTTTATAATGAAAGGTAGTAGTAATCCACTATTCCCATACATTTCTTGTACCATATTTAAATGCTTGATAATTTGTGCACTGATCAATTTAAATTTGGTTTTTGTTGCATCAAAAATAAAAACTTTAAAATGAAAAATCGTAAGTGCTTGTTTATATCGTTTTTTAATCATTCTTAGTCGATTCAACGATAATTCTTATTCTTTCTGAAATATATGGATATATAATGGGACCTAACAAAGTCAATATAGTATGCTATGCGGACGACGCACTACTGGTGGCGGACAATGAAGACGACCTACAAAGACAACTTCCCACATTCAACGTCACGGCGAAAGCCTATAACATGAAGATATCTGCGAAAAAAACAAAATGCATGGTGACTAGCAGAGACCTTCGAAGGTGCAAGTTGTAAGTGGACGGCAGAAACATAGATCAGGTACATTTACTTACCTAGGAATCGACATCACCAATGTCAGGAACATAACCGCAGAAGCAAAAAGACAGGCAATGAAATCAAAAAAATTAGCGGATGCTTGACAGAAACCATATGGACGAATAAACACATGTCCACAAAGAGCAAAATGAAAATATAAAAAACAACTGTAAGACCGATCCTAACCTATGCGGCAGTAACTCGAGCCGACACAAAAAAAAACACAACAGATAATGAGTAACGTAGGAATGAAGACTCTAAGAACAATAAAGGGCATAACACTCAGAGACGGTCAAACAAATAAAAGCGTACGGCAACAATGTAACATCCAGAGCATCAACAAATAGGTAAAAGCAAGGAAAAGAGACTGGGATAGTCATGTTAACAGAATGGCACCTGACAGACTAGCTAACATCTGCAAAAATAATAAACCTTACACCAAAAGACCAACAGGAAGGCCAAGAAAAAGATGGAAGGACAACCTACTGACATCAATAACAACAGAAACAGAATGAGAGACAGACAGGAGCAATCCTAGTCAGACGGAGAAGAAGAAAAAGGATAAAAAAGCATTTTTTTTTTGGAACTACCGGCTTTAAGATGCTCATTTAATTGTTAGCCGATCGTTTAATTTAATTTTGGCGCAAATTAGTTAAATCTGGCAGTTAGAGTGTAACAGTATATGCAGCTAAAGAATTTTGTGGTTTTCATGTGAAACTATTTATAAAAAAAAACTTCTGTTTAATTAAAGGATACATTTTTTTTGTAAGGTTTGCTGAGGGATGTTTTGTGAAATGCGCCTCAAATCCCAAATTTAACTTAACGACAAAGATTTCTCGAGGTATAAAAAATCCACGACACGAGCAATATGTATCAGTCAGCTTATTTCATTTAATAAATTAGCCAATGAAACGAAAAGATTAAGGTTAACAAAAAAGCCACTATTAACAACAAAACGTTTATGCTAACAAATATCACTTTCGTTTCGGCGCTTCCCGAAAGTGTGTGGTGTCGAAACAAAGCAAGAAAACTTGTTGTTTTTGTTTAAAGCAAAGGTTTGTCCGTGTTTGGTTTGGTTTAACATAACAAGGGTCGGTCCCTGTTATACATATATGTGCCGAAAGAGAAAGAAGACACTTCACTAAAGCTGCTCCACAAATACCAATTTCTGAAGACAAATGCAATACAAATACCTGCCATAAGTGGCTTGATGTTACTATATGGTTCTGTCACACTTTCTTTCATTATTTCTCTTGAGTGTTTCGGTAAAAATTGAAAATTCCAAAATATGTCAGTCACATTATCGGGTTTTAAACTTAATACTTGTCTTTATTATTTAATTTACATTGTTTTTATAAATAATAGGATTCGGATAAATATTGGTTTGTGGAAAAATATTAAGTGAATTCATCTATTACGTATCCGTGATATGCCGAATCAGCCTCTTATTATGTTGAAAAAAAAAAAGACATATTTATAAAAGGCTCCTAGCATATTTTATTAGACCTAACCCTTTTATATTCATCCAGAATTCATGTAACGGATTCCCGAACGAAAAGTTCACAATTTCCAACTTTAAATCATGCAGTTTACTCTTTCAGGAAGGCAGCGAGTTTAACAAACCCATGTATATCTTATGGAAAGCGGTAACGTGACTCTTTTTAAACACAAAGTGACTTGAATTGGTACACAATTGAATAAAACGTCCCGGATTTTGGGAATATACATTACATATCTACCGAATTCTTACATTTATTCTTTCTAAAGGTAACCTCTTTACATTAAAGCGTTGTTTTGTTTTAACGCAATACCTTAGTTGTAACAAATTAAAATTTAAAATTAAATAAGTTTTGTAAAGACCTAATGTCCTCTAAGGAAATCATAATAACAATATTAAGTCAGTATTCGGAAACGAACACTTTCAAATTTTAAACTTACTATAAGTATAATAAATTCAAGATTTTAATTCTACACATTAATTTAACATCAGTTACAAAATAAAAATGCAACAGTTAAAACATAATCGTCAAATGCCTTCTTTACGCCGATGAACAAGTCATATTAGCGTCATCTGAAGAGGATGAAAATAAATGTAAGTAAAACGAAAATAATGGTTTTTGAATGAGAAGAAAGCATGACAAACTGTGAAGTTCTGATTACGGGAGAAATAGTGGAACAAGTAAATGAATTTGTGTACTTTGGTTCAAAGTTTACGAGAGATAAAAAGTATGACAGTGACATTGAGCGAAGGGTGTTTGCTGAAAAACAAATGAAAGGGACACTGCATAGCTTTATGAACAGTCAGAAAGTGTCAAAAATGGTACGTCTGGTTCGTGTTGGATCCTACACTAATATATGGTAGTGAATGTTGGGTTTGGCAGAAGAAGCATGAAAATAGGATTAATGCTGCGGAGATGAGTAGTCTGAGAAGTATAGCCGGAGTGACTCGGTTGAATAAAGTAAAGAATAGTGAGACAAGAGAACGATGTGTTGTAAAAAAAGATGTGCTTACAAAGAAAAATAATGGAATGCTTAGAAGGTTTGGTTATAGGAAGATTGACGAAACAAATTTATAAGGCCAATATGAATGGACAAGTCGGTGAGGTTGATCTCGGCGAACATATCTCGATTAGATCAACATTTTTTTGAAATAAGGCCAGTTCAAGAGTACCAACAACCGACGAGCATGTTTGAGAGCTCTGATGAAAGTAGAGGAAGCAAAAGATGTGTGTAAGAACCGTAGCAAGTGGAAGGAAGTGGTCTCTACCTAACCCTACGGGAAAAAGGCGTGACAATATGTATGTATGAGTATGTAACACGAAATACTAAAACCCAAAATTATTTTAACGAAACTTGGGTCCGTTTAAAAAAAAACAAACTATTTTACACTATTGTCAATTTATTTCCACACAACTATTTACAAAAAATACTTTGACTATAAATATAGCTGGATACTTCACTGTGTTTCGTTTTATTGCTTGTCAAATAAAAACTCTACTTTCGCATCTAGACCAGCGTTAAATACTCCTATTTACGCCTTATGAAGTTCCAAGAAAATCTTTAAAGACCTGCTATGTTTCTAGATCTTGTCGATAGGGATTACGAAATTTCCTTTTGTCGACACAAACAACAGACAGAGCCGGATCGATCTTTTTTCGTAACATAATAACATAAATATTTATAATGTATTCCTTGTTGTTCCAGACAACATTAGGATCGCCGCAAAGTTCACGAGATGTTACATTTCTTAACACTTTAACAGTAGCATTAATGACTTGTAATTTTATTTTTAAACATGCATATATTTACAAGTGACATTTCTTTTCTTCAAATAACTTCATAAAAATAATCCAAAGCTATTAGATCAAGAGATCTAGCTGGCTACCTCTCCGGTCCACATGTGCCGATCCTAGTTTGTTTAAATGACCAGTTACTACTGCAGAATTATGTGCTAGTGCTCCGTTCCTCTGAAAGTACATGTTGGCACGCATATTTAGTGAAGGATGTTTTAACATAATGGGCAAATCGTGTTGCAAAAATTGTAAATAATTATTCCCAGTTAAAGTAGGTACCTTCATAAAATTTTGGTTCAAATTATAAATCCATCTTTAAGAGGCACCGTTAACCCAAGAAAATTAAACTTCTGTTATAATCTGGTACTTGGTGCAGATGGATTTTAAATGTTTTAAAATTTTTAATTTTAAGTATTCGTTGTAAAAAAGTTCGATATCTATTTGTTTTTTGGAGAAGTAACCATAATTTAAATTATTTATTGCTATTATCTACATGCAGTTACAAAGATAGATGGTTTGGACACGTAGAGAGGATGGATGAAGAAAGATTAACGAAACATATTTATTAGGCGAGTGTGAAAGGACAAGTCCATCTTGGCGAACATATATCAATTAGATCGACATAGTTTTGAAAAAAGGCCAGGTTAAGAATACCAACAACTAACGAGCATGTTTGAGAGTACCAATAAAAGGAGAAGAAGCGAAAGATGTGTGTAAGAATCGAAGTAAGTGGAAGGAAACAAAATGAAATACCTTATTAAAAAGAAAATTGTGGGTAAGTCTTAAATTAAATAGACAGTGTCATTTAAATTTTAAATTAGTTTCGTTTCAGTTTAAAAAGGAAGAGACTGAATATTGTTATTAAGCTGGGACTTAAGATCTTTATAAAATATTTAAAATTAAATATATTTAACCAACTGAGATATGGCGTTGGAACAATACAATTGAAGCAACTGATATACAATATTTTCTTTATTCTAATTTTTTTAAATGTTGGTCTTAAAATAATAAAAAAACATTTTTGTAAATCATATTTTTTCAATTTTTCAATACTTTTGACAAAAATGTTGCGCTGGAAATTATTGTGATAATTGTATAGTTTATTTGATTTTTTATTATTTATTTTTTTTTCGGTCATATAATTATGGTTTTTCTCACCCAAATAATAAAATATTTATTGGTAAAGGATTTTGTATTATTGTGCTCGTAGTAGTTCCTGATAAACAACTTTGACGATAATTTTTACGTAATGTTTAGACTAAACATATAACCTTGAAAATAAATTTACCCAATTTTACGAGGAATGAGAGAATTGAACTACCTTTCAGATCAATACTCTATTAGTAAATTAATTGCTTCTAAGACTTGCACCAAATTCAATGACAGCACATTAAACACACATGTCAAAGTGGAGTACACTTGAATGTTAGGAAAAAGGGAAACTCCAAACACAAGTGGGAAGTATGGGATGCAGGTGTAATGAATCGAAAGTGTTCTCGTAGTATTGATATCCACTTCAGGAAGAAGAGGGAGGAATCTTCAGAAACAAGGAATCTCGATTAACACTTATTTCATAGGCGTGTGCCTACATCATTTTTTTTTGCATAATAATGATTTTAATTTTATTTTTACTGAGCTTTACAGTTTTATTTCTTTAACTGTAAATTTCTCACGACTATAGGTATAAAATTCCTGGACGTACGGAGGATAATGAACTTTTTAAATTACCTTATTGCAATAATTCGTGATTGCATCTAGTTCGAATGTCGTTAAATTAAAACTAAAGAACAGCTAATTGAAAAGCAATGTAACACACTTGAATAAACGTGTTTTTGCTTAGTTAAAAAGACTTGAGTATTTGTTTTAGCTGGACTGCAGCAAAGTCCATTAATATTTGCATTTTGGATATAAACGGGATAGCTTTTCAAAATTGTTGGCGGTGACAAATAAAAATTACGTCTTAAGAAACGTTTAACCTTTGCCATTAGAAGCAAAATACAAGTATCTCTAAATAATGACACCAGTCTAGTGACTGAAAATGCGGTAGCTGTACAACTTGCTGTACTATTATCTATATTTTAAAACGGTAAAGGAAGTGCATAAAATATAATGAGAGGAAAATTTATTTCTTATTTACCAACATTTTTATTTGACTTAAATATTTACCTGTAGAAATTATTTTTTATGCAAAAAACTCTTTTTTAGTATAAATTTTGTTAGGATATGTTTCAATACTGCTACGGATTACTTTTGAAGTAAAATACTTCTTATACCCAATTTTAATGTTACAATACTAAAAGTGAGCCATTTTTTTTGGTTTCACTTTCACAGCTTTCATATTTTAATACATAACTTATATTTTTTCCCACCGTTGCTCATCTCTTCCCCACTTACGTTTACATCTGTATTCTAGAAAACATGGTACGATACTCATTCTCATAAACATGAAGCGAGTTAAAAATTCAGACGCACTTGCACCTTTCTCAAAGTTTGAAGTATCTTGTCGAATTTCGAAGAAGGATCCTGATATAAATTTATTATTACTGCTTATAATTTATTACTCGCTGTTCTTCGCCAAGTTTTTATTTGATGAAAACTTTTTCTATAAGTACGTTCGTTTCAAACCTAACAATATTATTTTGTTTGAAAGAAAAGGAATATTTAATGAAATATTTCAAATGATTAGGGACGAATATTATTGATCAAATTAAAATTTTGTGGTAATTATTTAACATTCGTTATATCACATACTTCCATGTTATCGGTTATTAGTTAAAATAACTAAAAGTGAAGAAATGTAATTAAATAATAAAGCATTTGTTAGTATACATACTGATTTCCAAAGTAAAACAGTGGTGTAGCTTGTCACGTGCCTATTTTTTTCCCTTCTACAGTTCCATTATTAATTGGATCTCTGATAGTTTTCTATTTCTCAGGTGCTCGTAAATAGTTTCGCTTACCGTATTTTGTTGTAATTTCAATTTATCACTCGTTGTAAATAGTGTTGCATACCTTGTAGTGTAGGATTTAATTAATAATGGCTGTGACATTTTTATTAATCGATGGAGATGAAGTGGGGGTTTTTGTTATTAGATTTTTTCTTTGATTTTTGGCCTCGATTGTCGTGTGTTGTCAGCTATATTATTGTTTGGTTTGCATTTCTGTGTGGATGGGCTGGCTATCAACACGGGCGAGCGCGATTAGGAGTTTGGAACATAGATTTGCTAAGATTTTTGGCTGACGCGTGTCCCGTGTCATTTCTGATATCCGGCCTGGGAGTGAGTAGTTTAGGGGGTCGCTTGGTGTCAGTCGTCGAAGTCGGGTGAGAGTTTTTGGAACGATTTGATATTAACACGTGAGCAGAACCTCTACGGTTTTTTTCTTTCATATCTGGCTGTATTTGGGCCATCTTAATTGGATTTTGGAAAAACCATTTAATTTTTAACTTGACCATTCTATCTTACCTTTGTTGTTGATATTTTGGTTTTTGGTGTCGAGTTAAAATATCCGCATGCGGGATCTGATGGAGGGAAGCCATTGTTATGTAGCAGGTGCAGTTCCATAATCAATCCGGCCACAGGAGTAGGCCACAGGATTAGTGAATTCGTATACCCACAGGTTACCCACCCACAGGTGATTTATTTTAGAATATTTAAACGACGTGATTTGTTTTTGACACCGCGATTAAGTTTTGTTTTAATTTATTAATATGGTACACTGTTGAAAACTATTTATTGCATTGGATAATATGCCAAGGCTGAACTTTGATTAAAGTAATATTCTCAATAGTTCTTTGTGTCCAAGTAAAAACGTTTTCTTCATACTTATTTGTAAATATCCTACAATATTTCTATTTTGAAGGACAGCCATCGTAAAAAGAAATATCTTTTAAATAAGCTCGATTGTTTTAACAGTGTAAATCTTTATGTAAATGGAAAAAGAAAAAAAACGTGATTAAATTAGCAGCCGTACGTGAACGTAACCTGATAAGGTTTGTCATTCTTACCTTTGTTTTAATTATTTTATGGAATCGTAAACTTTGGATTTTTGATTTAATGTTGTCTCATAAAGTTGTAAATTTTAAAGTTTCGTTTTATTGTTGGCTGTTAATTTTGATGATATTTGTTATAATTTTGTTATTGAGCGTGTATTTTAATTTATTGTGTGAGTAAAGTAACCAATATATTTTAGCTATAATTTTATTTATTTGGTTCACCATAATCTTAGTTGTTTATCGTGTGGCTCTGCTAGTGCCTATAAGACCAAGGGGTTTCCGGCTTGAACCGTCTAAGTCGGTGGCGCGGCTCACTTTTATATTTTTATTTTTTTTTCTTCTACCCTCTACGGCTGAGCTCAGGCATAATTTGCCAGTAGAGAGACCACTGGCAGAGTACTCTTTAGAGAACAAAAAAGACGTGGCAAGCTATATCGAAAACCTTTTTGAAGATTAGCGATCGGACACTCACGAACAATATACACGAGAAGGCCTTGATATAACTTCTTCTTCCTCGTGGTCTGTAGTTTACCATTTGTTTGACCAATCTGTCTTCATTTATTCTTTCAATGTGTTGTATTCATTTTAATGTTTTTTGGTGTATTTTGTCGTTCATTGAAAATATGTTTAATTCAGCCCTTATATCTTTATTTCTTGTATGGTCCCTCAGTGTGCAACCTTTTATCCTGCTTAGAAATTTCATTTCGATATATTTTGTGCTATATTATTAATATTGTCATAAATTAGCAGTCTAGTATTTGCTAAATGTACAAAGGAGCCTCTTTTTTGAAACATACTCCTACGCGTCTTTTTAAAACATTTAAATTGCTTATTGTCCTACTATTGAACAGATTGCAATTTTATTAGAGTAATAAAAGAAAAATCCGTATATAAATAAAAATAATTATGAGGCAAGTTAATGTTTAACGAATAAATTAAATTATACAGTATTAAGCAGCATTAATGCAACAGTAAATTTCTCGTTTTATCCTGAAACCAATTAGGGGTTTGTATACTCATTAATCAAAACGTCGGAAAAACAATTCCAAGACCGAAAATTAAAGCATAAATTGTATTATCCTTAAGAAGCAAGGGACACTACATTTATTTGTAAATAAGTCTACATGAAACCATTCTTGAATAATCCTTTAAATTTAATATGTTGTACATGTAACAATAATTTTGAATCTTATAGTTTTGCTGAGTTTTTAATACTGCGATAGTAATCTAATATTTTACAGATTACAAATTTCTTTATTTCTTCTATTTGTTTTTAAAAAATACCACTACGACCCTTTTTTTTCAAAACCATGTTTATCTGAAACGGTACACAATAAAATAGTTGCGGATGACGTGTAATAAAAATCAATATGTACGGTGAATTCTAAAATTTGTGTAAATTTTTTTAAAAACTGTAAACAATTCAAATGATACTTTTTAAGCTGTTGAACTTTTTTCTTTTTCATAGATATAAATCTAATAAAAAAGGAATTTTTCACAAAACCTTATGATTGTGACTAGCAATCTGCTTCGATAGCAAAGCCGTGCTGAAAGCATTGGCTTACCGATTATCACCCCAAGAAATGTGTTGGAGAGCTACATCAGGACCCCTAACAGCCTCTGGAAGTTGGTAAAACAACTGGGGTTGGAGGAGGAGCTCTAACCACAGGGAGTGCTTACTTACAAAAAGCAACCCATTAAAATCTAGTTTATTCTAATATAGGATTGTGAATTTCACTTTTATGTGCAATTTTTTTTTTAATCTAAAAAATTTCCAGGACCTTATTAAAAAAATTATCTAATTGAAAAAATAGATTTTATTTAATACAATACAATTTAATATAAACTTTTACAAATAATCTATTATCAGTAGTAATACTATAAGCACTTTAAAATAATCAGGCCATACATAGATAACTTGTTGCATAATTACAAAGAGTGTCAGTTTGACAGTTTAAATAATCCGACCGCGAAGCAGCAGGATTATTCTGTCAAACGGACCAGTTTCATTTTGAACATGAGTCAAGCATGACGCTCCTTCCTTTTCTCTCCACGCAAGTTCTACAAAAGCAATTAAGAAAAATGTTATTTCTAATCCTTTCAATGTATTTTCATCCCACGCTTCTATAATTGCTATGTACTGGGTATCTTTAAATGCTGATGCGGTAACATTTGAAGTTCCCTTCTTTTTGAATTTCTTTCGTTTCGTGCGGCTAAAAATATGGGAATAGAGAATGTATTAATTATTTTATCAAACTCCTTCATATATTTTTCTTGTATTTGTTTTGCCGTCTTTTAAAAGGGATGCTATCATATCAGTGGAAATTGATTCGTTTAGTATATAGATTCTTTCACTACAAAACGTAAGAAACCATAGGTACTTTTTCATTTTCACTGTATTATGAGGCTCAGTTTTTTGTATACTTTTGTCTATTGCAATAAATGATAAATCTCCGAATCGACGGAAATGAAATTATTGTAAAATTTTCGATTGGTGGAGCTAATTTATGTATAATCAGTAGTAATACCATAAGTGCTTCAAAATATTCGGGTTATACATCGATAACTTTTTGCATAATTTCAAAGAGTGTCAGTTTGACAGTAGAAATAAACAGACCGCGAAGCGGAAGGTTTATTCTGTTAAACTGACACGATTTGTAATTGTGCAGGAAGTTAGAGATGTACAACCTTAAATATGTTGAAGTACGAATTGTATTCCATACGATTATTTTTTGAGTGGATTTGAATAATATACACAATTTATTAATTGAAATATATTGGTGCAATAAAAATTACAATTATTACAAACAGCATTTTTTTTATTCGTGTTATTTTCTGAGCTGGAAATTTCAACGTGACTTGGTTGTTAATGTACTGGACATTTCGACGTTGCTACTAGATCCAAGAGTGTGTCCTAGTTTGGTTCCCATCTGATTTATTATATAATTGCTCTTGATCTAATTGTAGATACGGTTTTATAGAATTACTACTATCATGCCCTGTAATTTTAATCAGTTCTTGTTCCTATACACCTGCTTTTGCTTATTGTGAAACGGCAGTTGCTCGGTGAGAATGATTTGAAATTTTTTTGTTTGTGATGTCTAAATCGGCCAATTTGCACACTTTTTGGTCCATTTGAAAATTTCATTTCATTTCATTATTGGCATATTTTGGGTACAAGCCACTTATTATGAGCACATGATTTTGCTCCACCCTGCGTTGTTTTTGTGAAATGGTATTATACTGTATCCTACCGATTAAGGAACCATCATTTCTAGTTTCCTTTTGAAAATAGTGGATCAAGCATGACGCTTCTTCTTTCCTCTCCGAGCAAGTTCTACAGAGGCAATCGAGAAAAATTTTATTTGCAACCCTTCTGGTAGATTTTTATCCCAAGCTTTGATCATTGCTTCATACTCATTGTCTGTGAATGCTGATGCACTGACCTATCTTTTATCCGGTAAGGATTGGAGCTTCCTTATTTTTGAATTTCTCGCGTTCCGTGCCTCTAAAAATATTGGACTGGAAAATGGGTCAATTGCTCTGTTGAATTCGTTCATATATTTTTCTTGTATCTGCTTTGCCGTGTAGCATTTGAAATTGCCACCTGTTAATTTTGTTTTCTATATATAATAAATTTTTTATTTATTGGGCATTGTACTTACAGAGAACATTCAGTTTTGATATCAAATTCCTGAATAAAACATCTATTTCACTATTTCAAAACAAACTTATATACTAGTAAATTCACAAGTTCCAACGCTAGGTAATACTCTTGCTTCTGACATTCTAAGGGCTGTTGAAAGTAATGTAATCAAGCTGCAGGAACCTTATGATTTCCGGCTGGATTTCTGGATTTCTAAAATTTAAGATGGTGAAGTCAATAAAAACATCCATTCACATGTGAGCAAGCGACATACCGTTGTGTTCTCTAGTATGATGAATTCTAGGCTATAGAAGGTTGTCCCAGGATTTTGTCGATTCTGAAAGAGATCTCTATGTATTTACTGGGTTTTTTCTCTATTTTTCATAATATAATCTTGGAGGTTATATTTACTTTCTAGACGTCAATGTCATTGTCTGATTGTCATAGTACTTCTTTCATAGAACTTCTGTCATCGGTCTCAAGTCGGTTAGCCGTTTATGTTTCGTGTCCATAGTAGAAAAGAAAGAAGAAGAATGGTCTTTTAGATTACAATAGATGAAATTCATTCTGTCAATCAATAGCATTTATGGTTTTGACCAATGAGAGGCTAGGAATTCAAAACTGGCGCTGATTTCATACAGGATGTGCAGTTTTTTTCTGGCAACTGTTAGAAATAGAGGATGGTTCTGTCCTCGTAGTGGTCGAGGAGTTCTTTTTCGGTGCGGCCATGATGAGGTGCGTTTGACTCGTGTTTGGGATTTTTTTTTCGGTATTGAACCGAAATTAACCCTTAGGGGGGAATTTACGAAGTGCCGTTTGGGCCGAGATCAAGTCGCACCCATCGTTAGTGGTTTTTTTTTTGGAGCCTTCTATGGAGATTTGTGCCAAACACCGGTAAGCTGCCATGCGGTGGGAACACCGCCATTTTGTCCTGATGTCCTGTTAGTCCGTTTTAGTCCTGTTTGCTGTTATGGATATCTTCTAGTTTTACCTCCCTTCTCAGAAGGTAAGTTATGACTTTTGAACTAGCAATGATATCGATCAGGTTGAAAATATACCTACTTCATTTTGTTGGTTTTTTATTTTGCACATGTTCTTTCATGAGTTTATTTTTTGTTAGAGTGTTAGGGTACAGCTTAGCCCTCACCATCAGACTCCTGGTAATCGTACGACGACTCTTGTAGCAACTCTTGACTTTGGTCAAGATTCCCACGAGGACCAACACCGAGTCGCTTTTAAATCCTGGCCAGAGTCGACAGACATCCACCGGATGAGATCTAGTAGTAGCCGATAGAGGCTAGAGACCTGCTGAGCTGCATCATTGACCCCTGGCTGACCTGGAAGGTTAAGCCTTTCTTTATACCTGCTCTTCGTTTTGCTGTCTGTTTCCTGTCTTCTTCCTGTCTTCGTTTTTGTGTCTTCAACTACATCAAGTGGACCTTGGATAGAGGCTACATATGTGGACCATTGGACTTTAATACCAGGTTTTTTTACACCTTCAGTGTTCTCTTACCTTTTTGAGATTTATTTATAACTATCTTATCATATTAGTACTTATCATACCATCATTTTATATAATAACTAATTATTGATATCGTATATTATACCACCGTGATAATTTTATGAACTATAATCTAAAGAACTTTTGTGAAGTTCTCACATAGTACTATGTGACAGCAGGTTCAGTCACAGGTTTATTTCTTACCATTATACCCCATTCTGGTAACTTTGAGCGGTATAACACCAGGTATAAAAGTGTATGTATTTCGCTATAATACATTAGTTAATATTGTTATATATGTTATTTAATTTATGTAATTATTATTTTATGATACCCTGGTCTACAACGTATTTTGCCTTGTCCACTTTGGTGTTCTAATTATATTCTTATATGTGATATGTTTTTTTATTCTCCTATTTGCCCAGCCTGAATGTCTAAGAAAATTTAATACTATGTCATTTTAGGTATTTTGTTAAAGATAGATATTTGGTTTTCTCAATTATCCAAATATAGTATAGCTATATCTAAATTGGGTGGCGCCCTTATGAATTTGAATTTTCAATCTTAGAGCCGTAAATAATTCGAACTCACTTTATCTGTTCTCCGGCGAACAGCTGCCGTCAGCACATTGTGTTCTATTTTTTTATGTAATGAACATAATAAAGTAGGCCACAGCCGTAACGTTTCATATAGTTTTTACAACATGTTCTTTATAATTTTCTCCATTACATTTTCACATATTAAAAGCCCCATCTTTCAAAATTGTTGATATCATTTCAGTAGAAATAGATTCATTTAGTACGTAGTTTCTCTCACTACAAAATGTAAGAAACTGTTTCCATTCGTACTTTTTTGTTTTCAATGTATTATGAGGCTCATTGTTTTAAACACACTCATCTATCACTTTTAATGATAAATCACCCAATCGACTCATTTTCTGACAATCATAAAATAAACGTCAAAATTTTTTTATGCGCATTGTTTGTATGTAACAATTATGAACTGGTTACTATGGAAATTCGAATATATCTGAATTCATGATTGGTGGAGCTACTCGAGCTTCTATTCAAGTATATTTGAAATAATACGAGGTAGCTTAGCTCATTTGGACGTTCCGATTGGTTGAGAATCGCACGAAAAACAATCGATAAAATCCTTCTTGTCTTCCAGGATTATAGTTGTTTGTTTCATCTTTTCCTGATCGTTTAATGTTAACTTTTCTTTTAATATTTTTATTTTATAAAAATACTAACCACACAGAATATTAATTTATTAAATAAATTTTCCCAAATCATTTACTCTATAAAAATGTTTATTACTTTTTCTATAGGAAGTGGATCAATAAATAAAACCAGCAAATACCTTACTTTAAAAGAGTTGGTAATTATATAAAGATCATTTCGTTGACAAATTATTATCACAGCGACTTAATTAATTAGTATATAACAGAAGAGATTTTATTAACGTCCTTATGATTAATTAAATATATTTTGACATTAAAAATAAATTACGTGGATCGTTTTTTTTATTTACGAACATATTCGCTTACTTGAGTGATTTAAGCTTTGGGAAAACTTTATGACAGGCGATTTTTAATTAAGTAAAGTCTTCTCATTTTCGTAGACCGTTTAAATTGATGTTGTTCAGCGCTAGAGCAATATTTTTTACTTGTGCTTATCCGCAAAATTATTGGAAATAAAATTTCCTATTTAGGGTAATAAAAGTTGTTTAAAACCAGAGCAGAGTCAATGAACTTGGTATTAGCAATTCGTTTACATTAGAGAAAATCTACCTTTCGGCAAAAAAATACGATTTTGAGTTCATTCTTTTCGCCGACCCTTCAGCACTTGGTCCTATTTTATAGTTTCTTATATTCTTTATTCCATTCACAGACCGCAAATAAACTGACCTTTTCTAGATGGTGTTCGAGCGTATATTTGGTCTCGCTTACTAGGACCGAGATAGTTCGGTAAATTTCAATTCGACTCAATGTTTGCTCGCCATGCCCATTTAACTGAAAATTAAATGCAATTTATCCACGGCATTTTAATAAACTTTTAATTAAAGCAAAGAACACAACATAAGAATAATGATTTTGTCTTAAAAAAATAGAACAATATTGGAATTATCTTTAGAATCACCCAGATATTTCTAGTATTTTACTATAAGTCATTCACTCACTGAATAAGTGATTAATGTATCTCACAAAAAAGAGCAAGAAAGGCCCAAAAAGGTAAAACATAGTAATTCCTTACATAATGTAGATTGATGTGTAATAAGATGGGGTTTAACAAAAATCTAAATTTAATTGGGCTGTAGGTATCTGATTTCTGATTAAATGTTTTTATTTTAGAGGATTTAACTAGTGTATGTCAACAACTTGACAGATGTTTTTTTTAATTTTGATTTGGAAGTTTGGTAAAAATACTTAGTAAGTATTTTAAATGGGTTTTCTATTCTACCATCGTTGTAATTTTATTTTATAGTTCGTTTCTTATTTT
This sequence comes from Agelastica alni, assembly GCA_950111635.1. Lineage (NCBI taxonomy): Eukaryota > Metazoa > Arthropoda > Insecta > Coleoptera > Chrysomelidae > Agelastica > Agelastica alni. Next base: position 84,452,210 of record OX467709.1, read on the forward strand.
TAAAAAATATACTCAATTAAAAACCTAAATCGGGTTCCTACTTACCATAGTAATTCCCATGGTATAGCTAGAAAGTATATGTCCTACTTACCTTATAGAAGTAAATTAAAGTTAACGAAGTCGTGGTACCTCACCGTATTGTACCTGAGGGTGCAGGTGGGTCGTCCTTCTTCAATTTATTTGTCTTACTTTATGTATATTGTCTCGCATGCAACTGAAGAGCAAATAAACGTTGTACAGTACATTTGTGATAACAGGCAAAGATTTGAGTTGTATACAAAGAGGCCATGTGGCAACGTTTCCAGAACGTTGGCTGAGTTATCATCGTTATCATTATGCAGCCCCTTTCAAGTCCATTGTTGGACATAGGCCTCCTTGAAAAGTTTCCAGTTCTCTCTGTCCAATTTGTCACTATCCTCTTCTAGTCATCCGTCCATCAAGTGGGAGGTCTGCCTCGGCTACGCTTGTTCTTGTTCTCCATTCCAACAGTTTTTTGGTCCAGCTCCTGTCTTTCATCTTTGCAATGTGTCCAGCCCATTTCCATTTCCGTATAGTAATTCGCTGTATAATATAATCTACTCCAGTACGTCGGAGTATCTCTTCATTTCTCACTCGATCCCTCAGAGTCAGGCCAAGCATTGATCTCTCCATTCGCATTTATGTTATTCTTAGTTTTTCTGCGGTTTTTTCGTTAAAGTTAGGGTCTCTGCTTCTTAGGTCAAAACCGGCAATGCGCATTGGTTAAATGATTTCCATTTTAAGCGAATCGGAATATTTCCTTTAAGGATGTCCTTAATATTTTAGTACGCTGCCCGTCCCAGGTTAATTCGTCTGTTTAGTTCGCAGGTTTGGTTGTCTCTGGCTTTTTTAAGCTCATGACCCAAATATATATATTTGTTAACCAATTCTATTTTGCTGTTATTAATTTGTATTTGATCACTGGGAACCAAAATAACAATGTCATCCACGAAGCGTAAATGATTAAGTCTCTCTTCATCGATGAGTATCCTTTTTTGTTGCCATGGCAACCTTTTAAATGCATACTGGAGGGCAGTAATAAACAGCTTTGGCGACATGATGTCACCTTGTCTAACTTCTCTCTCCATACTTATCTTGTTGGTTGTAAAGTGTAGATTTACAGTTGTTGTGGCATTTTCATATATGTTTTTAACTATATCGCAATATCAGTAGTCGACTCTACAATCTTGTAATGCTCTTAAGATGGCCACTAATTCTACTGTATCAAAAGCCTTTTTAAAGTCAACAGATATTAATACTAGGGGGCAGTTATATTCAATTGTCTTTTCTATCAAGGTTTTCAAACACTGCAGGTGGTCGTTTGTACCGTACTTTGAGTGGAAACCAGCTTGCTCCCGCGGCTGATAGAAATCCAGCTTTGTCTCCAGTCTACATCTTATAATTCTGGTAAACAGTTTATAAAGATGGTTAAGGAGACTAATTGGTTTATATGTTTTTAGGTCCGTTATATCTCTCTTCTTGTGCAAAAGTATAGTTATTAAATTGTTCCACTTTGTTGGGATATTTTGATTCCACAGGTATAGATAAGAGAGTTTTTAAATTATGGACATCAGTACTGGTCCTCCTGTCTTTATTGCCTCCGTGATACCGTCATCTTCCGGAGCTCTATTATTATTCATCTTTTTTAAAGCATTATTAATTTTATCCATGGATATCTCCGGAATATCCTCGGAGCCCTGAATTCAAACCATTCTCCGCAGATATTTCTCTAGACTTAGAGTGGTTTGTTAAATGTATTAAATCCCATAAAATGGTTCCACAATTTGTAACAAAAGTTCTCTGTTTGATGTGACATTTCCAGCTTATAATACATGTCACTCTTTACCACATCATTTGTCACCCACCGTAAAATTTAAGCTGCGAGTGAAAATATCCTTATTATTTGGTTGTCTATCGTAAGAATGAGGTAATTTTATAGTCTTTTAAGTAAAAGGAAATAAAGCCCATATTACGCTGATCTGAGCCTATATTAAGTGCCCCCTTTAAGCCTGCCATCCTTTAACCACATTTTTTCTTTTTTACATCTCCTAAGGTTTATCTTTCTATTGGAACTTACCAGACACTGAAAACGTCGTTGTTTTATAGTATTATCACCAAATAATTGAATGTACGTTACCAATATTTGTAAAGAAGCAATGGTAATCAGCTAGTTCTTGTATAAACAAGTATTGCTTCCTGTACTCTCATCACACATTCTTCACACTAACCAATTACAGGTTACACAATAGATCCATCAGTGTTGATGTAATAGTAACTTTTATTTATTTTGTTTTGATCTTTTGATTATTTTATAATTTTACTTAAAATTCTTACAACGTTGTATTGATATATTTCAAAGATTCTTTAATATTGTAAGACTGTAAGACTGCAGTATTTGTATTTTTTTCCGAATCACCCTTATGCTATCGCAATTTTTAGGTGAACGTGATTTTAAATTTTACCGAGTCAAATTAAATATAAAAACTGGAACAACTTTCAGATACATCGTTTGTCCTAAATATCCATTACTTACAAATCCATTAACTTGTTCGTTTGTTTAAGAAAAAAGCAAAAAAAAAATATTGTTTTTTTTTAATTGTACTTTCTCGATGTGGTTTTATTTTGAAACGACAATCGTTAATCCTCAGGCAATAATTTTGTGATTTTTGTTATTATTGCGTTTAGGTTCAACGTTGTTTAAAAACAGTGTTTTGTTGGAATTCGTTAAAGTATGTTATTACGTTTGAAATTTTTTTATTACTGTTATAATTTTTTGGTTTTATTTACTAATTAATTATAGTTTTTAATACGCCTTCATTTTTTGGGGTAGTTACCAGCACTGTCATCTGGTTAACATCCTTATTTTTTTGATCACCAAGGTTTTTATTTCTCTATATATTTCTCTAATACAATTATAATTGTTTCTTGTTCTTGTCATTATTTCTTTTAAATAAATAACAAACTTTATTTTATTATTCTTGTTTACATTTGTGTATTGATACTGCAAGTGATAATGTTTATAATTACATTTTTTGTTTCCAGAACTGCTTCATCTAAAACACTTGTAAATTGGTATTAGTATAGGATTTAGTTAAATTTCTCTTTTATGATGCTGGTCTTGCTGCATTTACATACATACATATGGTCACGCCTTTTTCCCGTAGCGGTAGGCAGAGACCACTTCCTTCCACTTGCTACGGTTCTTGGACACATCTTTTGCTTCCTCTACTTTCATCAGTGCTCTCATGCATGCTCGTCGGGTGTTGGTACTCTTGACCTGTCCATTCTTCAAAACAATGTTGATCTGATGGAGATATGTTCGCCGAGGTCGACCTCTACCGGATTGTCCATTCACACTCGCCTTATAAATTTATTTCGTCAATCTTCCTTCATCCATCCTTTCTACGTGTCCAAAAAAAATATTTGGCTTGCATGAAATATAATCAATTGCACAAAACTTAAAATAAAATAAGGTCCCTTTATCAGCAGTGGCCATTTGCTTTGCAAAAAATAAAAGTGATTAGAGTTTTCCGGCGAGATATTATTTATTCTTATACCGCTATCTTGTACTACTCGAATTTATGAACATTGCCATAAATTCTGCATATTCAGTGGCGTTTTAAATTAAATAACTCCCAGCAATCAAGTTTATTAAATTTTATAAACAAGCTTAGGTTTGCTGTCTGTAATTTGCATACTTCTGTCGAACTAATGAAACGATTTTATTTTATTTTATTTTTTAAAGAATTTTCATTTCTTGACAAAAACGTTTTGAAGCTACACTGCAAATTACGCTTAATAAAAACATTTAATCATAATAATTTATACAAAATATTGCTGCAATATTTAAAAATAGTATAAAGACAAAAAAATGTTACTAGTCTAGGGATATACTTATTTACTCGTAACTGAATTATTTTTGTGTACAGTTATGCTCATGTTATGAATACTATTTTTTTTTAACTCACTGATTTATTTAATTACAGTGGCACAAACGTTAAAAGAGTATTAATGCATTATAATAATAATCCCTTCATTTAAACTTATCTGCGTTATTTGTGTTTATGTTTATTTACCAATAACCCTCTTTTATCCCAAACTTCGTAATTGGAAAATATTCCAATATAAATTTTTCTTTTTTTCAAACGCACCACCATTCTCTTTTATTTAAACGCAAAGCATAAAGGAAAACCGCCACGGCTGTGGCTGTAGCATCGTTTTTGTATCAGTAGTCGTCTATGAGAAAGTTGTATCCGCTTTTGCTAAAAGTTTTCAATATAACAAACTAGGTTGACGTGACAAACATATTATGTTACTGTAGCGGTTTCGCTGATGCTCGTTGTTTCTTTTGAAGTAACTTTTGTATTCCGGATTGGGCTTGAAACAACACATGAGCCATTTAAAATAAGATAATTTAGGTATTAAAAACGTTTTCTTCAAATTTTTCGTTGAAATTAAACATTGAATAATTCTAAAAAAAATTTAACGCAAAAACTGAAAAAGCGAACGATTAAAATTATCATATTTAAATAGATACACCAATATCACAAACAATTGATGTTTACGTCATGTATTAAAATCAAAATCACTAAAAAGTTGCATACTTGGTACAACCCTCATATTTTGGTCCAAATAACCTACGCTTACTCTATGTCCCAATAGTTATGATTCAACCTGTTCAAACTATAGTCTGAGGTTTTTTTCTTCCTTATTTATTTTATGGATGTAAATAATTCTGAGAAATATATATTGCTCAAATAAAAGCGAAAAAATACTGAACAAAATTACAAATGAAATAAGTCGTTGTTGCACGATAACTAAATACACAAAAGTTTCAAGTGGTCCTTGTTGTATCGACTGTTTTGCTCTAAATTTTGCGATGTGTCCCGAGGGCTAAGTACATCATTAACTCAACATTCATCGGAGAGCTGCTGATATCGTTGGTCATGGAAGGTGCTGGCGACGATGCCGAAGCAATAGCCGGCTTTCTGGGAATTGCAAGACTTTGCCTGATAGAGCTCTCCAGACGCCACAAGTACTCTCTGGATGACACTTGCGACTCATGAAGGCAAAGCAATTCCCCTGAGTCAGAACCAATTTCTACGAATAGTGTAAGACATAAATGTACAATAATTATTTATAAATGCATTTTGAATTATGTATTTTCATTTACCATTTTTGTTTGTTACAATAAACAAAGTGATTTACCAGCAAATTGAGAGCTAACAATGTTTATCTTATCGTTTTGATAAATTACTTTGCAGTTTATTCTTTTTTCGTTTTAAAGTTTCCGATGCAAACATTTTTAAAAAATTTTATCTGAAATTCTTGATGTCCTGAAAGATCAAATACACTGTGTTCATTTGAAAAGAACCCACCCTAAATATTTCAGAAATGCGACATATTAGGATAAAATGCCGAAACACGTCAACTTTTAACTTAAAGGGGAACACTTTTTAGCGCTAACGTCATAAACGTCAGATTCACCCCCTCCTTACTGGAGATACCCCTTAAATTTTTTTTAATGGCGTTGGGTAAGTATCTATTTAATAATAATATTGTTGATATTTTGATACCAGCCTTTCATTGTTATTAAATCGTTGTTTAAAATTGGCTCTCTTTAAACTTTTCATTGGCAATAATAAATTAATTCAATTTTCTATTTTCTTTTCATTTTGTTACACAAACAAATAAATGTTTTTATTGTTTTGTTGTTACAAATAATCAATGGCGTTTTTGGTTACAGGTGAGAGTTAGTAATTAAAAATTAACTTTTTAAATAAATAAATTAATAAGCAATTTTCACACTTTAAAAGTTATTAAATATTAAGGTTTATGTCTATTGCTATCATTAAATTGGAATAAGTTAATAAAAAGTCTTTACGCTTTCCTTGCTTTTAATGAATATTTTAGATTATTTTCTAATCACAAATACTTAAAAAAAATAAATTAAAAGGACACCAATGACAATCAGGTTATTTAATTAAAATACTGCTGATTCAGGTTTTGAAACAAACGAGTAAGTTTAAACATGCATTTTCAAGAGAAATTAAAGGTCATTTTTTAGATTTAAGAAAATTCAGGCCTTTGTTTTTATTATCTTGTAAATTTTTGTGGACCACATCCAGTTTTTACATTTATTTAATTTCGATAAATATAATAAACCATAATATTTACAAATTACATCAAAAATAACTAAGGTCCAAAGAGGTTAAAGATAACAAAATGATTATGTCATGTATGTATTTCATTAATGTTTGGTTGTTTATTGAAGAAGAAACAGTTTTAAAAATGTTTACTAAAAATTTAATAGTATCCTTAATAGCAGGTATGTTATTTTAAATAACTTAATAGCATAAAAAAAAATAATGTAGAAATCGGGGGTTTATAATTTCAAAAGGAGTCTTTGAGAAGGAAAGTTAGTACTTCCAGCACGCATTTTCGTTCCTGAACAAGATGATGCATTTTCGAAATATATAAGTGCAAGAAATGCTGTCATTGACACAGAATATCCTGGGTCTCAACCTACCGCTAGCAGAAGAGTCAAAGAATCTGACTTAAAAACCCGCGTGGGTGTGAAAAAAATGATGCTCACAGAAGAACGGAACCAGTCTCGTTTACTTTTCGCCCTAAATTATAACTACCTAATGGAAAAATTCGTGTCTACCGACCAGACATTACACGATTCGAAGAATGCTACACTAGTGATCTTGCTTTCAGACCTGGGCGATTTTCAGTAAATGTATGGGGTTGGTTAAGTACTTTTGGAATTGGTGTCTGTTGGCGATTAGAAGGAAGTTTTAACGCCGAACATTATATGTCTGTTCTTGAAGATACAGAGTGGACCAAAAGTCTGGAAACGGACAATTATCTCTTAATTTGCTTGTCCGAATTGTACAAAATTTGGGATAAGCCCATTTTGAGATACGGAGATTCCGGATTTGACATATGCAATGTAGTCAGATTTGCCGTTTCTCTGATATTACTAGTCACTTTAATTTTTTAAATACATCACCCTGTATATTCAGTCATTATTGAAATTTTCTCTTCAATACGAGCTCAGCCATATGTAACACTTATGATTCTATATAGTCTTTATAGTCCTAATAAAACAGAAGTGTGGCAACGTCCAATTGTCTCAATAATTATTTTAATACAAACTATTTTTAACAACATTTTAACGTAACAATTGAAAGATAAAATGTTTAACATAATGATTACTTAATCAAGTGTTCAAAATGTGCTCAGACAATTATCCGTTTCCAGTCTTTTGGTCCACTCTGTATAATGCTTCCATCTATTGGACAAATATATGCAAATAACTCATTCATCTTTCAGCATGATAACTGCCCAGTCCATACCGCAAATGCTAATATTAAAGTCTTGCCATGGCCCACTTACAGTCCCGATATTAATCCCATAAAGAATGTTTGGGGCCCTATTTTAAAAGAAATATATAAAAGAAATTTTAGGCTTTTAGACAAAACAATTCTAATGAATTTAGATTAGATTTTAATTTTTTTTGTTTTGTTTATCGGCGTCGATAATAAAAGCCTGATTTACACAAATATGGCAAAATCTAGTCATAAGACTTGTTGTAACCATTTTTAATGAATACAACTGTACATACCAGCAAGATATTTAGGTGAAAATTGAAAATTAAAATTAATTGATACATTTACCCTTTTGTTTCTTAAATGATATTATTTAAATGCTAATTGAATACTGTGTTATTTTACAAAACAATTCATTAATATTGAAATATATATAAAATTTTAAGTAATTTAACAAATATAAAACTATATTTTTTTTATTAAAAAAAAACAGAACACGAGTAACACATGTCATTTTTGTTTACAGGATCACTTCTTTTTATGGTATCAGGCATATCAAATGGTTTATTGGGCGTTCATTTAAAGGAGATGTTTTATAAAAATCTTGATACTCGTTCAATAAGTCTATACCAAGTACTATTTCCGATTGGAACCATAATCGGCCCTTTTATATTTTGCTTTTTAGCTGAAATTATTGGTAGAAAGTTTTCTTTGGCAGCAATAAGCCTTCCAACTATTTTATCTTTTCTTATTAATGAATTTTCTATTAACTTCTCTTTATTGTGTATCTCCAATTTTTTATCAGGTTTATCGAACGGAGGAATTTTTTCTGTGTTACCAATATACATTTGCGAAATTGCCGAAAAACAAATAAGAGGAACATTAATTTTATTGACCCATTTAGCATATATCTTGGGAATTGTTATGATAAATACTATTTTTATTAATATGAGGGTTATTAACATTGGTTCTATAGTAATAAGTTTAATAGTGGGAATTTTATTTGCAATATTTGCAACAGAATCACCTAGTTATTACATCAAAAGAGGTAGACAGAATATTGCAAAAATCACTTTATCCAAATTAAGGCCTGTCCATGCAAATACGGAATTGGAACTTAAAAATATACAGGAAAATGTTACAGTTAGTTTGGAAAATGATGATGTAGAGGAACGAGTAATGACGTGTCTAAAATCCTTTGGCTGGATCAAAGCTGCTATTATGATGATAGCATTGTATATATTTCGATTATTTTCTGGAATGTTTAACGTTCCTTTTTATATTATCATGACAATGCAAGAAGCTTCAATAACACCTCGTACTTATTTATATTTACAATGTAAGTATTTATTATTATTATTTATGTTAAAACTATTTTAACTAATAATGAGGACATATTTGGTTACAATCAGAGCAAAAATAATATTTGAAGCAATTGTCTTTAGAGAAATTATTTGTTGGGGTACTACAGCTCGAAAACTACACCAAATAAAAAATGTTTTAATATAACAAGAATCGTGATCACTAAATCAATGAAATCGATATAGGTGATCGTTAATATCAATTTTTTTAACATGTTTACAAAACTTTGATATTAACCAATATTTTTTTCACAGAGGGAATACAATATCTACTTTACAGACTAACGTTAAACCACTTAAAGCCTTAAACAACAATGCGGTTACGTATTAATTGAAAAAAGTTTCAAGTTAATTGGAAAATCCGTTGAATAAAGTACCAGATTATTTTTTTTTTTTATGAAAATAGTCGCAAAAAGGGTAGACCTATCGTGTGAGCCGCGGACGGCCCACACTGCGACTATTAGAAGGGGAAGGGATTATAGAAAGGAAATGATTATGGACACGCTTTTTAAAAAGTTGCAGGTCATAGTTCTCTGGAAAAACTGATTTTGGAAGCTTATTCCATTCCGTAGCAGCCCTGTAAAAGAAGGATTCTTGATGAAGATTGGTCCTTGTAGTGTCAAGCTTGAGAGTAAATGTGTGAGACTGATCAGCGTGCCGAGTTCTTCGGCCGAATTTGGCCAATGGTGGTACAAGAGTTTTTATTTCTCTGGAGCATCTGCCATGGAAATATCTGTAGAGCAATGACTGGTCTGCAACTCTTCTTTTATGTTCTAGAGGGTGAAGGGTATCTGTGAGAGTTGAGCTGTTTATCAAGCGAATGGCTCTTTTCTGAATGGAATCTAGAAGACGAAGAGAATGCCCTGGTGCTGAACCCCAAATATGCGAGCAATACTCCAGTATGGTGAAAAAAGATTAAACCATCGACACTTTAAGAAACTATTCGAATAAATCACTAGCGTAAGCTTAAGATCGATCTAATATAATAAAATTGTTTCTAATCGGCTTGTCTAATTAGCTTCCCAATATTTTAAGTAGCAAAACCAAAGCAAAAGAGAAAAAACTAAGCAAATGTATCCCAAAAAATTATTTTTATTCCACTGTAATTACAACTTTTCTTAATATTGTATTTAAACATTTACGTATTATTTATCTTTTTAGGCATAATTTCTGTGACAACTAGTCTATTGGGTATAGTTTTAGTGGATAAGATTGGAAGAAAAATGTTCCTCGTGTTATCTTACGGTGGAATCGCTTTCAGTTTGACAATTGTTCTAATAATAAGAGCTTTTGTAGCTTTCGATATTCTGTTTGTTAATCCGTACGTATTACTTTCGGTCCTTGTATTTACCGAAATATCCTTTTTCTTTGGCGCTGCTGTCATTCCAATTGTACTAACAGGAGAATTATTTTCTTTAAGAGTAAGAATGGTAGCAGCCGCTCTTATAACGGCGATGTCCTATGGATTGAATTTCATTTATATGGTATTAATAAAATTAATTGAAACAAATTCAATGATTTATATCAATATATTTTTTGCAACGTTATGCGTCATTGTTGTAAAATTATTTTACTTAGAAACTAAAGGAAAAAGTCTGTCCAAAATTCAGTTAATATTAAATAAAACTTAATTTTTAATAAAATATAATAATAAAATTAACGGTAAAATTTAATTTTTTTTATCTGCAAAATCAGTTTAAAACAATTCGTTAATATTCTTGGGTTTCCAGTTTGTAACATTAATGGTTTTGGGAAATTATTTTATAAAAAAAAAATTGTTATACAGTGTGTAACAGCCAAATAGAAAAATTCATTATGTTCAATACGAAAACAAGAATCAAAATGCTTGCCTTAAACGTCTTTATCTCAAATAAAACTTCTTACTTACTTATTCGTGGTGTGACCGTAATCGCAAGTGGTATTCTTCTTCTTAAGTCAGCTAAATCTGCTAATATAGTTTTGTAAACATATCTTTCACATTCACTCATAGAAAGAAATCTAATAGCATAAAATCGGGCGATCATGTTGCCCATCCTATCGATCTTCGTATCCTTATTCACCGATTTGGAAATATTGGGTTGAACTACTGCCGGATATTGATCTTGCTGGAACCATATCACATTCGCTGGAACTTTCGGGTTTGCTGTAAGTGTGCCAACGTTGACACTAAATTATTTTCAAGCATTACTCAATAATTATCTTCATTCAAATTGTCATTAATAAAAAATGACATGGTTTTCAACTATATCTGCCCAAACGTTAACCTTTTAAGGGTATTGCGTATGGGGTTCGATGTTAGGATAATATTGCTACAAAATTTATATCTTTCTTGGTTTCAGTGATTTTAAACTCCCAATACAGTAACAAAACAATTTTTTTCCAATACTTTTACACAATAAGTTTTAATTTTATAATTCACATAGATATTCAACTTATTACAACTATTTAAATTTTATAACTTATAAACACTTTTAATAACTGTCCTTTGTTACGACCGCTGTCCTTTTATATTTCTCAATTATAATTCCAGACCATTTCGCGATAGCTATAAAACCATCTGGAAGTCTCTAGACGCGGCAAAAGTTTATTAGACAGAGGCGGAAGCCGACAAAGGGCTCATTAATTTTCACCCTCGTTGTGGCCGATGCTCGGATGCCGATTAGTAAACAGGGCCGGAATGTTACAATATTATTCATTGCAAAATGTCATTTTTTAATCTAAAATTGACGTGTTTCGGGTTTTTATAAATATGCACAATAATTGTAATAATGAATTTTATTTCAGTTGGCTGTTTTTCATTGTCGGTATAATAATATAAGTTGGAGGTATGCTGCAGTGTTATTAAAAAAAGATTAATGGATTGTGTCGTTTTTGTATTTTAGTTTTATTTAAACGAAAAACTGTATTAAAAATCAATCATTGTATCATGAGTTGAATGACATATCTTTTTAGTAAGTTAAAATTTGAATGGTATGTATTAAATGTTTTTTAATAATATAAAATAATGAGTTTCATTTTACAAAATTATCAATGATAATGATAAATTATGAGTTTCTAATTTTCCAAATAGACAATAATTTAATTTTATTAAAATATTTTCTAAAAGGAATAGGATATTATACTGATAGGTACATATTAAATATATACTTTTTAAAATTAAATATATTTTAAATTATATGAAGTATTATAACCAGGAAAAAAAGTCAGCTCTATATATTTTGATTTTTAGCTGATGTTATTGTTGAAAGTATTTTGTTGGCATCAATAAGCTTGTCATTTGTTTTGCTCTATTTTGTAAGGTAAGGTAATGAAACATTTTTTTGTCGTGTACAGTGAATGAGTAAGAAATACATTTGAAAATACTTTTTAAACAATGAGCATCATTATTTGTATAATATTTAATTGTGTTTTAATTTATTAACAAATTTATAAATAAAAATGACCTGTATGGGATTTGTAAATATTATATCTAAATATTTAATTTAATAATAAATCGATGCAAATCAACTAAAAAAACTTTGCCATTAAATTGAAGTTATACCAAAAGGAAAAGTGTAAAAAATGAAAATTATTTCCGAATGATTTCATCTCATTGTATTCCCTACTTAGAAGCCACTCGTAAATCAGAGAAACGGTTGAAATCTTTCTTGTTAAGTTGATGATGAAAGCGAATCAAATAAACGGAATAATAATTTTAAGTTACATTGGAAGGACTTTGTTTGAACATTAACTATAATAAGTGGATTCGTTTTCGAATGTCTTTTTTTAGCTTTTTTAATTTTAAATGCATATCATCTATAACTAGCTACTTATTGAACAAAAAATTTAAATTTGGATTATTTTCGATAAAAATATAAAAATTTTATAAAGAATGGAAAAGATAAAGATTTATATACTTTTATTAACTCGAATGGTATTGCTTAAAAAATACTTTTGACAGTTGCAACTTATTTAAAACGCCACAAAAAACTAATTATAAAATGGTATATAATTTATACATTTATCATTAGATTTTATACATATTATATTATATTTTAATACAAATTTTTCACGCAGTTGACTCATATAGGTTTCCAGCTAAATTGCAACAACACTTTGCAACATAAACACTTAATGTTTGGACATAAATTTTAAAATATTATTATAGGTCCCTTTTTATCGATGGTAACCTTAACGCTGTTTAATATCTACAGATTCTGCAAAATTAAATTATTTCAACAGTTCAGCTACTTCCTATTAATTTTGGGGACACTTGGTTCCAACAGAATGGTTGTTCAAGTCACAATGCATAAGCAGTGACGCAAACTTCGTTATCATCAGCAAAGGGGAATTTACGAATATGTTCTTTTAATTTTGGGAATAGATGGTAGTCTTTGGGAACCAAATATGAAGAATCAGGGGGTTGTTTAAAAATTTGAAATCTTGCATTGTGAATGGCAGCTATTGCAACACAACTTTTATAGGCCGGAGCGTTGTCCTGGTGGAAAAGCACAACGTGCAACGTGGCGAACATGCCGTCAGCATTCGTGAAACCCAACTTGCAAAACCTACTACTGCTATAGCCTTGACTGTAATTCTTCTGTCCTTTAATACTATGTCATGGACTACATTCATATTTTCTTTGGTTACCACAGTTTTAAAGGGCTTCTGCACCTGATGCATGTTGACAGGACTTTCTTGCCAGTTTTGAAATCTCGTGACAAGTTCTTGATTACCTGGTACGAAGGTGCAGAATCATCCAATACTTCTACCATGTCCTTAAAAATTTCTTGCGGTTATAACTCCTTTTTACAGAGGTACTTTATCACACCTCTTATCTTAATTTTAAGCATTTTTATAAAATCACGCACACCTTAATCAAAAAAAATTAATATTTGGCGTAAACGAACTGATGCGCGGATGCTAATTGGTACACACTAATGTCATGCAATAAGCTTGATTTGCATTTGTCATTCAACGCCAACTATTTTAGGTACAACAATTCGTGCAATCTTCTCGTATGTATAAAAAAAAACGTTAAGAACTATAAAATTTCTCTACTCCTACTTATCAGGCTTTAAAATTACTGTATAATCACGAGAGATCATAAGATGAAAAATAAATTTTGCTTACTTTTTAAATTTCACTGTGTATGATATATAATATGCTATGGAGGGACATGTAAGTTCTGGAAATATTGCTTATTTGAACTTGAGTTAAATTTGAGACGATACCATACAAGACAAGGGATTAAAAAAAGCATGATTCATCTGAACCTCACAGGCATAATACGGTAATTTATTCCAATCTGTAAGAAATATGGGTTTTTAATTTTTTCTAAGAGCATGAAATAAACTATAGGACAAAAATATGAATGTATTGATAGATAAAATCAAAACCATGATAGAATTGAAAACCCACTTAAAATGTTTTAACCAAATTTTAAAATCACAATTAATAAAACATCTCTCAAGACACTAAAGCTGTACAAATGGGTGACGTGCACCGAGTGGCAATTTCTTAAATTTAGATAAAAGTGACGATGTGATTGGTAACGTGCATGTTGTACAACAACTAAGCTGAGCTTTTTGAGTTTAGAGTAAGTTATTTGACCATTATTTAGATTTAAGAAACAAAACGCTGGTGTTATTAGTAATTTTTAAAGACTAAACATTAATATTTAAGAGTAAAAATTGGAATTTATGATACCGGGGGCATTTTTTTAAGATAGAAGAATCTCAAACTATGACGTAACTCTTTTGTCCATTTTTGAGCTGAAACGTCACGTGCACTTCACCCATAAAAACACCTTATTAAAAATAATATCCCACAGATGCTCATTTGTTGAGGGACGAAATTACCTTAAACTTGGAATTTTGTTAAACCTCACTTTATTGCACATCCACATTACACAGGAAACTACGCTGTAAAGTTTTACTTCCCGGACCTTGTCGTTTATGAGAAACAGTGTGTGGTATTTGCATTTGACTTTATTACAAGTTGCCATTTGGTACTCTTTAAAACTTTAGTTCAAAAAGATATTTAAGTTGTTGAATCATATGGGTATAAAAAAAATGGAATATGTGCATAGACTGGATTTTTTTTATAAAATACTATATGCTAACTAAATTTGCTTTTACATCTTTGCATTACAATAAATACTTTTTTAAATGTTGTTTACATTTTTTTGTTTACCACTACGTTGTTCTCAAAGAAAAAAAATTTAAAATAAAATTTATTTATTTAATTACGTTAAAATTGATTGAAAGAGCTATTTTTTAAATAAAAAAGCACCGTAATTTGTATGGTTCAGCAGTTTATTTCTCGAGAGATTTCGTGAAAACAGGGTTGTTTTTATACTTACATAAAGAAACCAAATCGAGGTAAATAAATTTACTCTTTTCAAATATGTTTAGCAATAAATTCAAAGTGACAATTATTTCTCCGGCAATAAAAATCTTCGAATTGTTACCTTTTGGTCTTTAAAGTGTATCAAAGCAGAAAGTGGGAAAACGAATTGTTTCACGTATTTTCCGGCTGAAATAAACAATTTATAGCTTTCCCTTCAATCCCGTTTACCATTAACTTGGTGGAAAGGTTCGGGGGTGCTATATCCTTGCAATACAGCAATTCGAGAGCTATGCGAAACGGCCGATCTAATTGGCAACGTTGACCCAATTAAACGTTTCGTGCTGTTTTCTAAATGAGCGTTGAAGTCTGCGTTCTGTGTTTTTCTGCTTGCGACGCGTTCTTTTCATATGTACCTACACGATGCATCGGAATTTGCTTTTACTTTGCTTATACACTCTAAACGGTCGGTCCACATCACAAAATTAGTTAGTCGACAAAGCAGAGCGGATGACGAAAACAAAATGAAAAAAGTTTTTACGAAAAACTCCCTCTCGAAGTACAACAGCTCATGCAATACGGTTTTTTTGTTTCAAACATTCTTTTACAGGTGTACAGTTCTCTTTAAATTTTAAATTAGTTTACATTCTTTTTTTAACTTTTGGACTTTTTTTGCTTGAATAATAATAACCTTATTTGTGCAAGAAATGTTTCTACTTATTTACATTACAAGGATGTGGAGGATTTTTTTGCTACAATCACATACTACAGAGATCTTCAAGTAAATCGACACAAGATTTACGCTGATTTAAACACTATTTAAAAGTTCATTTTTATTACGATCACCATTATTAGCTTTTAAAATTGTCATTCTTATTTTTAGTTTCCTTTTAATACTTGTGCTAGGTTAACTTAAAAATATTAAAGAATAGTATTTTACCTACATACATATAGTCACGCCTTTTTCCCGTAGGGGTAGGAAGAGACCACTTTCTTTCACTTGCTACGGTTCTAACACATATCTTTTGTTTCCTCTACTTTTATCAAAGCCAAAGTCCAAACCATCTAAGCATTCCTTTATTTACCTTTACAACCACATCTTTAAAATCTTAACACATTAATTAAAGAATCCCTGTGTATTTTTATGAATTTAGACCCTGCGTTTGTAAAATGTTAATAGTGTACAAAGTTCTCGTAACGAAACTAGTTAAATTAAATAACCGTTTACTTTTACAAAAATATATGAGTTATTATTTTATTTAGCTGCAATAAATTACTAATTATTTAATTGTCAGTTATTTAACAATTAATTTTTTTTTCAGGATTTATGCAAGCCAATATCAAAGCAGATACTTCAACGTTACCAACTTTCTTAACGTCCAGTCAAGTCTTTAAAGTTACCGATAAGGACACAGTCGTCTTACCCTGTGAAGTATCTAATGCCGGTAAGTAGTAAAGTTTTATTTAACTAATCAATTAATACCTAAATTGACAGCTTTAGTTAGTAACACAAACAACGCTTTAACAAGATTATTGGTATTTCAGTTAAGATAATGTTACATACCATTAGTGCATCGAATTTATTACCAATATAGACAATAATTTTTAAAAATTTTGTTTAAAAAATGTAAAAACTTTGAACCCCACAAAAAAAATTTATTACTAAAAATGTTGCACCATGATTTTTAAATGTATTGTTTTATTACTTTATTTGTAGTGTCTTTATAAATAATACTAGTTAAAATAAAAGGCAACGAAAACAAAATATAAATTTCGAAGAAATGTTTTCATTATTAATATTTGCGTCAAACAACTTAACACAAGCTGTTGCCTGCGACTTCGTCCGCATGGAGACTGTAGTCTTTAATTATTGTAAAAAAGACAACATTTTACTGAGACAAAATGAAATAAAAATATTTATATTTATTTTACTAATACGGGTTGACAGCCAGGTTGCTTTAAAAGCACTGAGCTCCAACAAGATAAATTCTAAACTTGTATGGAATTTCATCGAATCCCCAGAGTACCTTGGTGCGAACAACAGGGTGACCCTACTGTGGGTACCTGGGCACCAGGTAATGCAACTTCTTTCTTTGCTTTTTTTCCCTGTATCTTTCCCTGCATAATATTCTGCAATAATACAAATTTGTCTACTCTCATCACGTGACCCAGATATTGCAGCTTCCTTATTATTTGACTCTACTGCATAACACATTTCTCATTCTGTGTACTTATTACCTTCATTGACAATTGTTCCTAAGTATTTGTACTCACTGGCTTTCTCTACTAGTTCTTTCTTGATCTATAGGTTTTCCTGTTGCTGAACTGATTTTGTAATAAATTTGCTCTTTTTGATAATATCTGCTTTCCTCGCTGCTCGTCACTACTTAATCAACCAAGCTGTGTACATATTCTATTGTTTCGGCAAAACGTATGGTGTCGTTTGCATACCGGATATTGTTAATGGGTATTCCATTAACCTTTACTTCTGTTGTTGTTTCCTTCAGTGCTCTCTGAATGATTTCTTCCGAGTAAATTAAATTAAATTTAATAATAGCGGCGATAGTACACATCCTTGGCTTACACCACGTTGTATTTTTACTTCTTCTGAGAGTTCATTATCCACTTTGTCTGATTGTAGTATAAATTATTTATTATTTTAATATCTTTCATGTACATATTTTTACTTTTAAGCAATTGAATGAGGTTGTTATGGCCAACTTTATCAAATGATTTGTTGCATCAAGAAAACAGACATACATCGGTTGATGATGACTATACATCTTTGAGTCAACACATTAAAGGCAAACAAGGCATATCCATTGCATATCCAAAACCAAAAATGGATTTTGCTAATATCTTGTTCTACTTTCCTTAAAATTCTCTGATGTATTGTCTTAAGGAATATTTTGAGAGCGTGACTCATTGGACTAATCGATGGTCTCTACATTTTTTTGAGTTAACCTTTTTTGGTAATATAATGAAGGTCTCTCTAAGCCATTCACGGGGAATGATTTTTGTTGAATATTGTGTTATATAGTTCCACCAATATACCTATTCATGTTTTAATGAAGGTTTTTTTTGCTAACACTTCTTAAATGCAATAAGTTTGGCTTCAGACTGACTAAATTCTTACCTGTTGTTAGTACGTCAATCGTTATAAAAAGTGTACATACATAATTTTGATTTGTGATATTTGTGGAGCACCGATATAATATTTTTATTTTTAATGATATTCTCAGTGTATGCTGCAGAATAATTTTATTCTACAGGAATTTGAGATAATCCCAAGATAAAGCAATTCCATCTAGAATTAAATCCAAGCGAGATAATTTTGTTTTTTTCCATTTGGAAAAAAAGTGAAGTAAGAAATAATTTGCCTTTATTATCCTTCCGGGAGAAGATTTTGGCGTTAGCTATGTAATTTGAAATCAGCATTCAAACTCCTCCGAGATATATAGAAGAGCAATTTCAAAGTAGAGATAACTGGGACGTTCTGAATAAAATATAAAATTCCATGCAATTCGTTTACTGACATAATAATGCAATAGCTTTAAAAATATGGGGATATATCACAAAATGGATATGGAAAAAATAAGTTCTCAAAATAAATTCGATAAAATGCAAGTAACTATTTAAATTTTTAATTCTAATGTAATGTTTTTCACAAAAATTAGTGGCTACTATATTAAATACATTTAATAATAATTTTTAACTGTAAATATTTTTAGGCGATCTCAGGTCAATTATTTAAGTGATGATTCGTCTAGACTGGATTTTAATTTTGTACGAATTTCTGTTTTTGGATATTTTTAGGTCATTACGAAATTGTTAGATATTTGATGGCCAATTATCTGTCTAACGAGTCTGAACTGGAAACTATTAAAAGTCATACAGTTCATTTATTGTGGTAATGAGTTTCGTTTGATACACAAGACAAAATAGAATTAATACTTTGAACCTTGCAAAATACATTGAACTAAAGTTAAAAATTTTTATTACAGGAACAAATCGTATTAATTTAAAAATACCCAAAAAATGTTTTTTATTTAAAAATACAAAGTCTTTAGAGCTAATTATTACTGGTGATCGATGTCAAAATATTGGATTATCCAATAAAGTATGAGTGTAAAATAAATTGTTGTAGGTACATATGTTTACGCTCCTTATTCAAACCAAATGAAATAATATTGTGTTTGGTTTTATTTTGATTTTAACTTGTTAGTATAAATTATTCAGACACCCTGTATATAATTACTTATCGTGCACAATAATTTAAAAAAAAAGTAGATTAAACTGTGAGCTGTCGTACAATTTATAATTCTTTAAAAATTTACAAAACGAACAAAATATTTTACTTTTATCAAAATAGATCTATTGATTTTTATTTTATTTATTATATGCTTCAAGTTCTATTGTTGGTACAAGTTAACAGAATCGAACTAATTTTATTTTTTGTTCACAGTAAATTGAAAATTTTAAAGCCAAAATTAATTAAATTTTTACAAATCTTATTTGTTACATTTTTGTAGGTATTTGAAACAATTAAAAATCTTCCATTTTGAGTTACAGTTTTTGTATGATCTTTACTTTTTTTGTTAAAAAATAGATATTCATGTTTTGATAGTCGAACCAGCCCTGGAATTCCAGAACTATGGCAGTATTAGTATTGCCACCTAAATAAATCATATGTATGCGTGCTAGTAGTTCATATTTTTCACGTGACAGGGGGAATTCGGTCATTATTCAGTTAAAAGGTTATGTACGAGGTGGGCTGAACGTTCACACACCAAAACAATAGATTTTAATAACTCTGAAAACACCGGACCCACTGGACATTCTATTAATAAAATTAAAATAAATCTCTCGGGGAATTTCATTCGAATACTTCATTTGAAAATAAGTGCAAATTTGGTAGGTTTCGTGGTACCTATTGTAGTCAACTGAATAATTATTACAAAATTCTATTGGTTGATGATGTTTTTGTCGTATTGATTTTAATTAAAAAAAAAACTGCAACGTAATTAATTAATGTAAAATCTCAAAATACATTTATAATAAAAAAATGATTTATAACTGGTCATTGCTGAAAAATTTATTAATTCTGCCGCAGTTCCTAACTTTTAAAATTTACGATTTTAAATATTTAGTAAGTCATTTTTACTTCCAAAAAATAATCTTAACTTATTAATTACAACTAACTAATCTCTCTTTATTTTCAACTCACTTTATCCAACTAATTATTTCTCAACTACGATTTATTAACTAACTAAATATTTTCGCGGGCCGATATGCTCTTTTAGATTTGGTCATTGAGCATTCCCCAAATTTTCAGAAAACACACGCTTCGACACACATCCGGCGCATTCGCCAACATCGATCATTCGTCGAACGGATGATTCACTGGACGGGTCGTGATTCGTAGTACTGTGTACATCAAATTTGTATAAAATAATTATGTTCCTGATAGTCCAAAGAAATAAAACGATAAGTATGTGTTTAAAATGTAAATAATTAAAAAATATATATAAAAAACTACGTAAAAATATTATGTGATTTTATCGCATCGTCAGCTCATACGTTTATGTAATTATTAATTTAGTAATTTATTTTTTTCTCTTTTCGTCTAAAATGAATACTGAAAACAAAAAAAAATGTCACTTAAAAAAGGAAAAATGTAATAGATATATGTGTAAATGTATTCACCGTACCCTAATCTTAACTTATATTCAGCAACTAAAATAAATATTTTTCCCCATATTCAGCATTTTAGTGATTTCTCATAACTTTTAAAAATGTTGAGCATAAAAATGTGGGAATGAGAGAAATTGCAACGTACATGATATATTTGTAATATCTGCGATTCAAAGATAAAAATATTCTCAATTGACCAAAGAAAGTCTTGGTTTCGTTCAAAACCAAAGTTATTAGGTATATGAAATAAAATTGTTAAAAATTTTTATAAATTATTTTTTTATTTAAAATTTGATCAAATAATTAACTTTTCAGTCCGATTTTTCGAATCCCGAATTTTAACATATCTACACATTTCAAGTTTTCAACTTTATAAAAATGTCCGAGCATATTTGTTAGTGGGCGACTTTCATATTTTCACAAACATTTTTTATGTTTAAATCCTCGTACAAAATTTTTCTGTTTTCCTGTTAATGTTGACCATATTCAGTTTACCGATTCTAGACCTTTCAAAAACCTCTCGTGTCACATAAACATTTTCTTAACGAGACATGTATAATTCTCTTTGTTGGCATTTTTTATTGGGTTTTATTACACATTTTTAATTGACGCGCAGCTTGATTTTTTATTTGACATTTTTTGTTGCGACACTTGTACAAACTCTTTTTTTATTACTGTACTTAAGCATTAAGTGTTTTTAGGTAATTAAAATATCCAATGTTTTAACTAAGTATTACAATTATCTAACTACACATAATTAATAATTTTATCGCGTTTCACCATTCATTCAAGTTATTTTTAAAAAATGTTCTAATTGGTCTTATTTGACAGCTTTTCGTACATCTTTCTACTAAATAATAATCAAAATTTATGTTAATTTTATCGTTTTGTTTTTCAGGGACAATATGTTAGGTACTTCTCTTGTTAAAGTGCCGTATTCATTGATGAATGTTGGCAACAACTTCGGCAAAATTTTCTCGGTTTTTAGCATCTCTTATCATTGCATGGGTACTCATAATATTAGTCCAGTCTTTGATATTTTTGAGCCAGGAGCATCTTCTTCGACCTCGTCCCCTTTTTCCATCGATTTTCTCTTCCATAATGAGCTGTAAAACGTTGCAATTATCATTTCAGTATAGGTGTCCCAGGTATGCTGTTTTCCTTTTTCTTATAATTGTTAGCAGTTCTTTGTGCATTCTTCCCAGCAACTCTTCGTTTGTAATGAAATATCTTCTTTTCTTTATTAGCTTTGAGTGTCCAGACCTCGATGCCTTATACTAACACTGAATATATGTAACATTGCACGAATCTGTATCTTGTTGCCAGTTTAAGGCTGCGGTTGGTGAGTAACTGTTTCATTCTTAAAAAAGACGATCTTGCTAATTCTATTCTTGATTTTACCACCAGATCCGGGTCTCCATCTTCGAGCATCTTCAAGCAAAGTTTATCAGTTTTCTGTGGGCTAAGTTTCTGACATCAAAGGCCCCTTCCAGAAACTTAAGTCTCTTGCAGAAAAGCGCTGGGCATTCGCAAAGCAAATGTTCTGCATTTTCAGCGAAGTTCCTGCAGTAGCGGCAACTATAACTCTTTGTTTTGCCCATCTTTTTCAGGTGATACCTCAGAGGACAGTACAGTGAGGAACCCCGTTATCAGTTTCAAGTCTTTCTTGTCCATCTCGAGAAGCTGTTTAGCTTTCCTTAGCGAAAGACTCACTAGCCTTTTTGCTCGTCTTTGTCCTGGCACTTTATGCCAGTGAGATTTCGTTTCATCTGTTTCCCAGCGTCGAACCTTTTCTTTTAAGTGGGCTTTGGAATTCTTTGGCAAGGCAATCTGCTTCTTCGTTGCCTTTAACTCCCTCTTGTTAGGTACTTGGTACAGCAATTTTTCGAAAACTTTGGGACCACATTTAAAAACAATTAATTATAAATATTAGATGGTTTTTTAAATGATAGAATGCGTTTAATCGCTTTTTACAACTAGTATTTTTAATCTTGGTTAACAATTTTTAAAAAGTAAAATTTTACCATACTATTAAATTCCTATGCAACTCGTATTTCTTTTTTAAACGTTAAAGTGACTTTCTTCTCATCTTATAAGAATTTGGTTTAATATTGAAAGTAATACAGTTAAACAACAAATTTTGCGCTTGGATTTTAAAGCAGATTGCTGGTTTTAAAGTAATAGAAAAGGTTGTCAGACAAGTATTAAACTGAAATGAGAATAGGAACAATAAAATGCTGGAGGATCTTATTAAAACATTCTTGTGTAAAAAGTATTAAGCAATATTAAGTAATAAAATTAGTAAATATTAAATATCTAAGTGCAGACAATATAGACTTGATAATTATTTAAAAAAATTTCTCTTTTATATTTCTTTTTATAAAGTTTTTACGAGTTAAAACAGTGATTTGTTTGCAAGGTTTTGGTTTTTAGGAAAGACTTGTTTTCCTATTGTAATCTTTCTCTATGTGTCATTTTTTGGCTTATTATTATTCTTTTATGATAGCAGAATTCATTATTTTTTTCAATTATTTTGATTTTTAGTTATTAAATGAGGTTATTTCTTGCTTTCATTGCTTTTGTTTTACATTCGCATGTATTTATCCAGAATAAAGTTTGTAATATGTCCTTTATATTAGTATAAGATCACGTTTCTAAACTTACCGCTATATCGCACCTCATCGTTAATACTCTTCCTTCGCATGTCTCTATATAATTTTGTTTGACAGCTTCAAATAATTATATTGAAGAATACAAAATGTGAAGTTCTGATTAAGGGAAAAAGAGTGGAACGAGTAAATGAATTGGTGTACTTGGGTTCAAAGTTTACGAAAGATGGAAAGTATGACAGTGACATTGAGCAAAGGGTGTTGGCAGGAAAAAAAATGAATGGGGCACTGCATAGCTTTATGAACAGCTAGAAAGTGTCAAAAAAGACACGTCTGAGTGTGCATAGAGGTGTGTTGGTTCCTACACTTATGTATGTAAGTGAATGTTGTGTTTGGCAGAGAAAGCATGAAAACAGGATTAATGCTGTGGAGAAGAGTAGTCTGAGAAATATAGCCAAAGTGACTCGGTTGGATAAAGTAAACAATAGTGAGGAAGAAGAACGATGTGGTATAAAAGAAGATGTGGTTACAAAAATAGATAATGGAATGCTTAGATGGTTTGGACACGTAGAAGGGATGGATGAACGAAGATTGAAAATGTATAAGGTGAGTGTGAATGGACAAGTCGATAGACGTCGACCTCGGCGAACATATCTCGATCAAATAAGTATTGTTTTGAAGAAAGGCCAGGTCAAGAGTACCAACAACCGACGAGCATGAGAGCACTTATGAAAGTAGAGGAAGCAAAAGATGTGTGTAAGAACCGTGGCAAGTTGAAGAAAGTGTTTTCTGCCTATTCCTACGGGAAAAAGGCGTGACTATATGTATGTATGAAAGCATTATCTTTTTCAATTGTTTTGATTTTTGATTACTAAATGAGGTTGTTAATTTATCTTTTTTTTTCTATTATTGCTTTTGTTTTACATTCTCATTTATTTATCCAGAAAATTTGTGATATGTCATTCGTATCAGTAGAGATCTGCTAATAATATAATAATATAAGTTTTTTCTTGTATCTCTTATATTAAGACTTTTATAAATATGTTAAACACATAAGGTGAAAGCGGGTATTTTTGTTTAACACCTTTTAAATTTTTTAATTGTTTCCTAAAATAATTATCACAATAAAAATATGACAGTGTGTAAGTTAAGAAGCGTGACTTACACACGCTTCTTAACTTACCGCTCTATCCCACCTTATTGTTAATACTCTTCCGCATGTATCTACATAATTTTGTTTGATAACTCCAAATGATTATGTTGTAAGATGATGAACTCCAAATGATTATATAAAATTATGATGAAATTGGGCACTGCCGAATCAATTTTTATAAAAAAATCCCTAACATTTTATTTGACCATATGAAATATTCAACATTGTTTGGTCATACGGAATAACCGTAAATAAATAATTTTTTCTACTTTATATTTCCTCATTTATCAAACAGTTACTACATGATTAATGATTTGAGTTAGCACCTCTTCCATTGCTCCGGAAAATTAATAAATTAAAAATACCCTCACTTTAATATAAATTAAATCAACCTTGTGTCGTTCTTTTTTACTAAAATCATTTTTTAAAATTTTTTTTAAATAATTTTTCTTTCTAGACATTGATTGCTTCTGTCAGAATTGAAGTAGGTACTGGTAGGTACCTAGGCGTTCCAAATAAAAAAAATGTTAATATTTTAGTTTTGTACAATAAATTTAAAAGAATGTTTCAAAAACGGATTGTGTCTTTTGAGCCGAAAACATGCAAATAAATAATGACTTTCTTACCCAAATTGATTAAAACTGATTACGGTGCGGTTAGCTAAAATACAATATCTTTGTTATATCACTTAACGTGCAGTAAGCTTTGCAAACTTTTTTAATTATAAACTCTCAAACTAATTTGACTACCAGAAACTTTATTATAAGTACAGAAATGATGACGGACAGGTAATATCGCAAGTACCTGTATCGTCAAGATTCATCTTGAAAATGCTTCCGGATTCATCTTTTTTATTACCTCTTTTTGTATTCAATTATTCTTGTTCAACCTTCAAGTTTGCTTGCAATTAAAAATTATACAATTTTTCCACTCTGCAACCGTGGACCATTTTATTTTTTAAAAGAAGCAAATTAACCAACTTAGGATGAAATTTTATTAGCCGTGTCATAAAACATGCAATGAAATAATTTAAGATGGCAAAAATGTGCGCATTTTTACTATAAAGAAAAAAATAAATAACTCGTTTGAAATAGGTCAAGTATGTTGATCGGTGAACTTTAAAATATGACCTTAAATAACGGAAAATTTAACATTTTCAGATCCAAAATATAATTTTTTAAAGTACTTTTAAAACAGCTTTATATCAGTCAACAATATTCTGCCAACAGAAAATATACCAGTTATTAATTTTATAAACCACTTTTTAAGTAGACTATATACTCCTTGTTCAGTTACGTATTTCAAATTATGTAAACGAAGTAATCGAGTTGTCAATATTAATATTATATCTACAATTATTGACTTGAAAATCACTTTACGAGAACTCCACTCCGATAAACGGAGCTTATACGGACTAGTTTAACATCGAAAAAGGTGTAAGACAGGGATGTGTTGCTTCGCCATGGGTGTTTACCTTATACATAGACAATTGTTAAAAAGATTTAAAAAAAAGTGCGTATGGATTAAGAACAAATGATTTGATCGTTGGATGCCTCCTTTTCGACGATGATCAGGTCATATTAGCGTCATCTGCAGGCAATGGTTAATATTATGCATGATTCCCTGAAAATCAATGAGATTAAAGTAAATGAAAGGAAGACGAAAGTAATGGTTTTTAAAAAAAAAGTATGAATGAGTTTACAAGAAACGGAACTTATGACTGTGACATTGAGCGAAGGACGTTGGCAGGAAAACAAATGAATGGTGCACGCATTACTTTCTGAGCAGCAGACAGAACGTGTCAAAATTGTGCTATCTCTACACCTATGTAAGGTAGTAAATGTTGAGTTTGGCAGAAGAAGCATGAAAATAAAAATAATGTTGCGGAGATGAGTAGTCTGAGCAGTATAGCCGAAGTGAATCGGTTGGATAAAGAAAAGATAAAGAAATTTGGTTACAAAGATAAATAAAGGTATGCTTAGATGGTTTGGACAGGAAGAGAGGATGGATAAAGGAAGATTGAGGAAACAGATTTACAAATCGATTGTGTCAATGGGTAAAGGTCAACCTCGGTGAACATATATCAATCAGATGGACATTGCTTTTAAAAAAGGCCAGATCAAAAGTACCCACAACTGACAAGCATGTATGAGAGCACTGATGATAATAGAAGAAGCGAAAGATGTGTGTAAGAACCGTAGCGGAAGTGGTCTCTGCCTACCTCTATGGAAAAAAGGCGTGACTGTATGTCTATATACCAAATACCATACACTGAATTGGTGATTAGTGTATCTCATAAACGACAATGCCCAGAATGGTGAAACTTTGCATGATGTATCTCTGTATATTATAAAGATGTGTTTTAAGGCAAGGTAAAACAAAATTCTAAATTTAAATGGGTTTTATCGCTCAACAGTTGAGTATCTGTGAGGATATGATTTTTAATTAGTTGTTCTTATTTACAGGAAGCTTATCTTTATTTTTAACGACTTGACAGGTGTTTTATTAATTGTGTTTTAAAAGTTTGGCGAAATAAATTTGTAGATATATATTTTAAAGAACATTATTAAATAAAAGTGTTTTAAATGGGTTTTGTATTCTAACCATCGTTGTAATATCATTATTTTGTTTTATTTTTTAAAGGCCCCTCATCCTTTAATACATTCTTTTCGTACAACCATTGAGGTAAGCCTTGCCCTATACATCTCTTCAAAGAACTGAGCATTTTTTTTTAGTTTTTTCTGTCGTTTTTTTTTATATATTATATAATATCAATAAAATGTAAATATGTTAGCAGTCTTGGGACTGTGGATAAAAGTGACGGTGTATGATTTTAGAATGAATGAAGATTTTATTTACTGGAAGATTTTGTTTATTTAAATAGAGTTTTCGGAAGTGTGTCTTAACACCATTAAGAATCGGAGAGAACTAACTGCTTGCAACTTTATTACTACAGTTGTCCTTTTTCATCCTGTAACATTTCGTGTTTTTCAGTTAATACAATGCTCGAATTGTACCTGGTTTTTATGACTCGTAGTTAAAATATTTTAAACTATACCTCTCGGAAATAATAAAATAAAACCTTTTTCAAGGGTAAAATTGTGTTCACCAAATTTTACTCAAAAATGGAAAACTTTTACTTTCAGAATGAAACATTTAGAATATAACATCTTAAAAAGAATTATTTTTGTATAGACGAACTCAATATTTCAACAAGCAGACTGTGTATTATTAACATTTGTAGCAAAGCAAAGATAATCAGCTATTTCTGTATAATTTTTTTCCTGTTTAGTATTTATTACATACACGTTTTAAACTTCTACCATTTTTTTCTTCAATAAGTTTAAATTACTCAATAAATAAACTCTTTATTTCTGTAAAAGTTTTGCTTTTGAGAGTGGCTCGAACTCGATACATAAATCAACTTCTTGCTTCTTTTTTCGTATTCCTACCGATTTTACGGTTCACTTTAACTCCGTATTTCACACACATTTAAATCTATCTCTGCTGTCCTCACTTTTATGTTCCTCCACTCTTCATTTATCTATCGTGAACTTAGTTTGAGTCGCGGAACGTTGGTTTAATAGACCAGGAAATATACGCTCTAAAAATTGTGTCAACTGCAACGAGGTTAATCTCGTTGGTCAACTATGTCAAAAAACGTAAATTTTTTGGATTCTTTTGGATTTTTTATTAAAACTTTTTGTTCGATAAATATATAGTATAAATTATAAAAATGTACCATTAAATTAGAAATAATTTTTGGTCCGAAATTTAAAAAAAAATATCACGAAGGTAGAAGTAAAATGGAATATAATAAATAACATTTTTTTTTCTTAATATTTTACAAAAACTTTGGAAATGCAATTAAATATAAATTTACATGCATTTTCAAAGGTTCTAATTTGGCAATAAAACGTACATGTCATAGCCACCATGACCACTCAAAATTTAAGATTTTTGTTTAAAATATAAAATAATTAATCTATCAATCTACCAACTATGTATGGAGCTTAAGTAAGACTATATTAAATATTTGTTGCTTTATGCATCCTTTATAATAATGGGCCAATTGGGGCCATTTACCTTAATATCCAGAATATCCAGAACTTCCAAATATGTTTTTATTCGTCTTTAATCAAATATTAATAAATATAAGGAGTTTCGATCAGATAACTCTTAACTAATATATCACTAATATATCACTATTTTATTTGTGGCTTATTTTGGAAAACATAGGAGTACCAAAACATATGATTATTTTGCTTAAAAATCTCTATGGCAACAGCTGCGGGAAGATGAAAGTCAACAACAAGCTATCTAAGTCTTTTAGTCCAAAGTGTGGTGTAAGACAGGGCTGTATTGTGTCACCGATACTCTTCAATATATACGGAGAGTATATAATGGGAAAAGTTCTGCAAGGCTGGCGAGGGGGATTAACCATAGGAGAAAAAAATTGCTAACCTTAGATATGCAGATGACACCTTAATACTAGCTCGTTCGGAAGAAGAACTCACGGAAATCATGAGAAAGTTGGACAGGATCAGCAGAGAACATGGTATTACGTTGAACAAAAAGAAGACGAAAATTATAATAATAGACCGCAACCCTGCCAATGTTAGACAGATCGATGGTTTTAAAGTGATTAAGAAATTTAACTATTTTGGATCACTTATCTCAAACAAAGGCAGCTGTGACGGAGAAATTAAACGCAGACTGGCCATGGCACGTAACTCAACAATAAAACTAACTCGAATATGGAAAGTCTCTGAAATATCTCAACGCGACAAACTGAAATTATTAAATTTCTTGATCTTTCCTATTGCCACATATGCCTCTGAGACCTGGACTTAAAAAATGGCCAATAAAAGAATAATAGATGCTTTTGAAATGTGTGCCTACAGAAGAATGCTGCGAATATCATACACAGAACATCGTACTAACGTGTCAATGCTTAAAAAACTAAAAATTACCACGAGGCTATTAACCAGGATAAACCAATCATACCTACGGTATTTTGGACAAATTTTAAGAAGAACGAATGGGTTGGAAAACTTATTGTTGAGAGAAAAATCAATGGTTAACGACCAAGGAAAAGGTCTCCGACGCGCTGGGTGAAGCTTCTCTTGCAGCTCAAGACAGAGAAGGATGGAGAACTACTATTGAGAGCTTCGTAAGAAGTAGGTCTCAAAATGGATCTGGAGGAGACAAAGATAATGATGAATACACAGGACTTCAGACAGATAACACTCAATAAGAAAAATTTTGAAACAGTAAGCGAATACATATACTTAGGACAAATAATAAAAGTAAACAAAAAAAATCAAACTGCGGAAATTACAAGACAAATAAGGCTGGCTTGGGCAGGTTTTGGAAAGCTGAGCTGGACACTGAAAAGTGGTCAAATACAACAATATCTAAAAACAAGAGTTTATGATTAATGTATACTTACTTATGGCTCACAAACTTGGACTCTTACCAATGCTAATATGGATAAAATTACAAAGACACAAAGAGCGATAAAAAGTTAATGTTGGGAGTGAAACTTAATGATAGAAAAACAAACGAATGTATTAAAAGTAAAATGAAAGTGCAAGACGCAGGAGAATATGCCGCCCGACTAAATTGGAGTTTCGCATGATATAATGCCCGTCTGAAAGACAAAATATGAAATAATGAAATACAGCAATGTAGGTAAAAGACATAGAGGAAGGCCACAAATGAGATGGGGAGGTGACATAAAAAAGATTGGCGGACTTTCCTGGAAGCAAATGGCGCAAAATAGACGACGGTGGATTGAAATGGGGGAGGGCTATGTCCAAAGTTGGATCACTTGAGGCTAAAGAAGTTAGATAAAAACGCAAACTTTTACACAAGACAATATTTAATATCGAGGTAATTTTAAATAGTAAACAAATAAATGCAATTATTATAATAAGAAATACTCGTAAACACGGCAGCAGTTCTATATCGATCGTGCTGGTGACTATGACTGAAATCTCTCACACGACCGTCGGTATTATTGCTTATGTAATGATATATATTTTTTTGGATATATCAGATAATAGTCATCCAGTTTCTAACACTAGACTATATTATTCCAATATAAACCTACTGGATTTCGAGTAGCAATCTTTGAAAACGTTTGACGGAAAAAAGATCCGATAATATTTTACGAGAATGTTATATTAAAAAATTCTGATTTAAAAAATACAAATAAGCGTTTTAAAGTGTTTTTCTTAAATATTTTTTCTTCATTGTATATAATAGTTGGTACCTACTTAATAAAATAATTACAAAATTATGTTTAGAGATTTCTAAAAATTATTTTTATATTCAAAAGGGGTAAATTTTTGCAATTAGTAAGATTTCACTTTGCGTAGCACAGCTAAATTTACTAAAAGATACGGCTAATGCCAATTTAACAAACTTTGACTTTAAGAATACTAAAAGAAATGTCGACTAATGGACGTCGAAAGTGATTTAAATATCCCCCAAAGAAAGAAAAAGTGTGTGATAGCGTTTACTGAATAGTAACTGGCAATTTGGGATTCGGTAAAAAAATTGCTGTGGGATAGAAGATTTTAGACTAAAAGCAGACTTAAGTTCCATATCAGTGGTAAAAGATTTTCGAGTTAATGGAGAATCGGCGCTCTGATGTGCATTTTAATTATACGCTTACATTGTGAATGGTTGATGTGCGTTAAACTGAATAATAAAACATTTTTAGACAAAATCTATTTTTATAAAAGGATATTTATTTATCAAGTGAAATATTTTTTATAAAGAGGGCAAATTACTTATCTTTTGACTACTAAAACGAAGTATATTTTTTGGAAACTCCCAAACCAGAAATATAAAAGTTAAAAGTTAAATTGGTGTAATAATAATATTTAATACTAAAAACAAGTAATATCAATTTTATACGTTTTTTATGGACTAATTTCCACTTGTGTTTCTTTGATAATTTGTCAATTAAAGACTTAAAAAAATAACCAACCTTTAAAGGAGAAATGTATTTAATAAAAATGATCTTTATAATTTTATACCGGTGCCTGAAATTTAATTCTTTTTACTGAAAATAGTCGCATAGACTACTATTAGCCTCGAGAACAGGCAGGTTTCCGAGCGGGATTCGGCACAAACGACCACCTCCTAGTCCTCATAAAGAAATCAATAGAATACAAGTAACCCCTTATCCTCATATTCGTCGATCACGAAAAGGCATTCGATACAATAAACCAACAAATAATGCTACAATCTTTATCAGAAGTTCGAATAGACCATAGACCACAACAATTATTAAAAACATTTATCAAAATGCAAAAGCGACAGTTAGACTACATGAAGACACCGCAGACATTCCCTTTATGCGAGGACTACGCCAGGGTGACGTCATTTCACCGAAACTTTTTATAACTCTAATGGTATTTTTGTTAAAAAAGTTGCCCTTTGGAGATATGGCCATTAATATAGACAGAGAAAAACTAAACCACTTTAGATTTGCAGACAACATCGTTCTCATTGTGGATCGAGTTGATGAAGCCAGGGAGATGTTACGAAGACTTCACGAGATCTCAAACTCAGTAGGACAAAAAATAAATGGCAGCAAAACACAATTTATGACAAACCCGATCGTAAGCAAAGGTATAAATTTAAATGGATCAAATCTTTAATTGGTAAGTCCTTACAAGTACCTGGAACATGGTGAAAAATTGTATGTGGGTGGTTTAGTCAAACTGACCCACCAGAAATAGCTTAATTTCAAATTAAACAAACCCTTCTCCAGACGTACGGGATTATCTTTGCCATATGTCAAAAAGGGTCGCCCAAAACGATCCCCCAATATGCTTCAACAAATGCAAATAGTTATTATTTATATTTAGATTAAAAATGTGATGAGCACAATCACCCGAATTTTTGGGAATTTTCAAGGTCTATGTTGAACAGCTTTTTGTAAATATTTTGGAGGGTAGGGGTAAGGAGTGTCATCCCATATGGTAGAAAACTTAAAAAAGTGACAAGCTCTTAGCTTTTTTTATCATTTAATTTTTTGAAAAAGTGTGTGATAACAGTCATGGGTAAAATTTGTGTTGTAAAAAGTACAAGTACCTGGAACATGCGTTACGCATCGGAAGTGACAATCAAACATGCGATGGTTATCTCGCATGTTTGATTGTTCCAATAGGGCTCGCTCGGGACGGATTTGGAAAGCTGCAATATGTCTTTAAAGCTAATATCCCTGTGTGTCTGAAGAAAAAAGTCTACAAGCAGTGTGTGCTGCCAGTACTTACCTATGGGGCAGAAACACTAACACTTTCCAAAAAGACGGTTGATAAATTCTGTATTCTCCAGAGAAAAATGCAACGATCGCTGCTTGGCATTTCACTCAGAGACAGAACAAGGAACATTGTGGTGAGAGAGAGAGGACTAAGTTAAGAGATGCCGTAGAAAGAATAGCAAATCTGAAGTGGAAATTGGGCTGGACACGTAGCGCGTCTCACGGATGAGCGCTGGACAAAGAAGATCGTAAAATAGAGGCCACGACAGGAATCATATAGCAGTAGAGGTAGACCGCCAACTAGGTGGTCAGAAGACATAAAGAGAATCCAAACAAACTGGATTAATGCTGCATAAGATAGATCTAGATGAAAAAATGTAGGAGATGCCTATGTCTAACAGTGGACGTACATGATGATGTTTAGTGCTGATAATTAATAATATTCTTGTACGTTTTTTATAGCACCAATTCCTGCTTGTTCTTTAATTAATTAATTATGTTAACTTCTTATTCTTAAAGAGCCATGAAGTAGGATGTTGCGCAACCAAGATAACTTCTTATGACCAATACCTCTTTTTCCTTCAATTTTCACTTCTAATATTAGTCGTGGAAACTCATATCTGTCTCCTCTTATTATGTGTCCAAAATATGCGATTTTCCTCTTTTTGATTGTCTTGAACAGTTCTCTGTCTTCTAGTTTTGCTTATCTAATGACTTTTTCGTTTCTTACTCTCTCAACCCATGATATTTTAAGCATTCGATGAAGGGTATACATTTAAAATACTTCGAGCTTGTTAATTGACGAAGCCTTAAGAGTCCACGCTTCCATGCCATATAGAAGAAGAGGACACACATAAAATTTGGTCATCTTGAGTCTTAATTTAATGTCAACTAAAAACTTACGTAGACGTAAAAATGCGGCTCTCGCCTGTTCTATACGGCACCTAATTTTCTCCTCCAGGTCACACTTATCATTCAAGTAGCAGCCTAGGTATTTAAATTTCCTTACTTGCCCTATGTGGTTAATACCATTGATGGTTAATCTGAAATTTGGCAGGACGTTTTTTGAAATTGTCATAAACTTGGTCTTAGCGAAATTTTTTTTTTTGGACCCAACGCATTGCTTGCATCATTTACGGCATTCATTAGCGACTGTTAATCATCTGCTGTGTCAGCTAAGATCACAGTATCATCAGCGTATCGGATATTGTTGATAGGGATGCCGTTAACTTTAATTATTAAAGTGCTTGTCGCAAGTGCTTCCTGAAAGGCTTTTTCCACGTACAGATTGAACAGCATTGCTGATAAAATGCATCCTTGTCTTGCCCTTTTTTTAATTGGGAATTCTTCTGTTTCACTTCCACATGGCAGACGTACTATGGCGGTCTAGTTCCAGTAGAGGTTGCGAATTATTCTATCGTCTTTGTTGTCCAGGCCCAAGTCCTCCAAATATCGCAATAATAAATCGTGCCTGACATTATCAAATGCTTTCTCGTAGTCGATAAAGCATATAAATACGTTTCTGCGTTGATCTAGGCAGTTCTGGATTAGCAATTTGCCACGTCTTTTTTTGGTTCTCTAATGAGTACTCTGCTAGTGGTCTCTCTACTGGCAAATTATGCCCGAGCTCAGCCGTAGAGGGTAGAAGAAAAAAATCTAAAAGTGAGCCGCGCCACCGACTTAAAACGGTACAAGCCGGAAACCCCTAGGTCTTGTAGGCACCAGCAGAGCCACGCGAAAAACAACAAACAATTATGGTGAACTAGATAAATAAAACTATATTTAAAATTACTGCAATATATTAATTAAGTAAAAATGATGTTCTGATTTTTTACAATAAATTCTGTATTTTCGTAAAGTGGTTTAAACGAATTTAATACACTTTCTTAAAATAATATTTAAATTAATTATAACAATCTTCCAGACAGTAATAAAAACCTAATGAGGTACAAAAGAGAATTAAAATAACAAAAAAAAACAACAACAAGAAAATGTTCACAATATTTAAAATTTCGAAAATAATTGGTTTTATATAAAATTCCTGATAGCAAAAGATTAACACAACAAAAAAAAGGAAAAACCAAATAAATGGACTTGCTACAAAAATAATATTTTAAAACCCTTACAATATCCACATAAATTATATTCAGTGATATATAAATTCAGATTCAGCTTGGAGCCGGTACAAATTTAACGAAAAATAATTTGGTTACTTTTAAACTATTGAAAACTTTATTGGGACGTCACTGGGAGCAGGTACAAATTAAATGAGAATAACTTGTTACTTTTAAATTATTGAAAACACTTATATCAAACACATAACTGATAAGTTGATAAAATTAAATTCCATACCATGTAACCAATTGAAAACCTCACTGAGACGTCACGCTAACATCGATGATCCAAGAACCAAAAAACCAAATAGTATTATCAATAATTTCTGCTAAAATTACCAGGCAAGTCTTTATAACGCTGAAATTTATCGTCGATGTGGATGGAACGGCACGTGGTACTTCACGATGGCTTCACTTCATCAAATCCCACAAGTGGTGATCTTAACTCGACACCAATATCCAAAAATATTCACCACATAGGCACGACAGAATGGTCAAGTTAAGAATTAAATGGTTTATCTTCCTAATCCAATAAAGATGGCCCCAAATTCAGCCAGATATGGAAGAAGAAACCGTAGAAGTTCCGCTCCCGTGTTAATATTCAACCGTTCCAAAAACTCTCAACCGACTTCCACCACTGCCACCAAACGAAAGATGATCCTTCCTCGCTCCCAGACCGGACATCAAGAAAATGACCCGGGACACGCGTCAGCCAACCTTTCCATGTATAAGTCCCTAGTTCATAAACGCGCTCGTTCGCATCAGTTGCCAGCCCATGCAAACCAACAATAATATATCGAACAACACACTACAATCGAGGCCAATAATCAAGGCGAAGTCCAATAAGAGAGACAAAAATGTCACAGTTATCAATAATCGAATTCTATCACTACTACATAGGCAACACTACATACAACGAACCCAAATGCAGACTATTGAAACGGCAGATAGGAGAAGAAAATAATAGGCACGTGACAAATTATGTGAACACTTAAAAAATAATTAACTCAAATCAGAAGTGTAATAAAAATTATTTGAAAAAACACAAATTTCTGAATACTGCTTAAACTTATGTTAATGCTTGTAACTCTTATAACTAATAACAATCTGGTATGTTTTTCGTACTTGGGCACTATTTAACCTATTATATTTAGCAATTTATACATCTGTTTTAAACTACTAATGAACGTCTACAAAAGATCACAATTTTTTGGCAGGTATGAACAGTTAAATAATGCTCCTCTGGGTTTAAAGGCTAAAGTGAAATGATGATTTAGCGATAAAAAGGGGGTAAATAGAAATTGCTATATTAATTCTTGTAAAGTCAGTTCTGAGTTTTTTGCGTAAGCGAGGTAAATTTATGAAGTTCATTATTTCGCGAACAAGTCGTTGTAGCATGTGGTCGGGGCGTAGGGAAGGAGCTGAACGTTGGGTCCAATTAAAAGGATGAGTTATGTTCATAATCTAGATTGAACCAGTCTCTTCGAATGCGGCCGGTACATTTTTTCGAAACCGGATAAAATTTCCGTTTCAATTTATTTTGAATTGTAAACGTTTTTTGAGGAAACAAATATTTTATCCAGTTAAAGTGTGACAAATAGCCGAATGTGCAAAATATTTTTCACGTTTACGAAATTTAAAAGGAGAGTTTTTTCGGCGAACAAAAAAAAAGGGTTAAATGGGTTAAATTTAATTTCACGCAGAGTAATAGATTAAATAGTATTAAAAGTAACTTTAAGAGAGGTTAGCGTATTAATTAATTATTTTAAAATTATGGATATACTTAATACAAAACACACAACTACAAACTCTTGTCGGAATTATAAGAAAATCTTTTTACTTTAAATTTGAGACTAAACAGTTTGTAAAAACAAAATAACACTGACTGAAAAGATTCTAATTAAAGCGGCAACAATGCATTTTAATCGATACAGCCGCCAGATGCTTATGTTTTGCATTGCATTTTAATAGCTGATGAATATCATATTTTTTTACAGTTAAATAGGCACTAATCAAAACAAGTTTTATCGTTACTTTTTCCTATTTGTAAACTGTTATGAAACGTTGTGTTTAAAATACCTACTACAAAATAATTAAATGTATTCCACACGAATTTGAACATGCCGATAGACGTTGATTTTCAGTAGGTGGTATCACCACTATAGATTATATATGTCATTAGTGACGCACATTGGATTTGGTTTTATATTAACTGTTAATTTACAGCAGGACTTTAAGAACTACCGAGTCATTACTTTACTCCGCATCGTCGGAAACTGTATGCAAAGATATTGATTAAAAGATTGACAAATGAAGCTGATATGAAAATATGGGATGTGCAAGCAGGATTTTAAAGCGAAAGCAGTTTTTTTATTAAGAGGCATAGTCAAAAATTTTTTGGCTAAAAGTCAAAAGGTCTACTGCGCTTTCGTAGACTTGAAAAAGGCCTATGACAGAGTGGTGACAAATTAATTGTGGTCGACATTGTCTATGTATGAGGTAGGCGGTAGTTTAATAGGAAAAGGTTTAAAAGGGATAAAAGTAAATGTAAGCAAGACGAAGTAATATGAAATGATAGAGAAAAAAGCATGGAAAACTGTAAGATGCTGATTGAAGGAGAAAGATTGAAACAAGTGAATGATTTTGTAAACTTGGGTTGGATTACCAGAGAAGTAAATAATGACTGTGAAATTAAGCATAACTTTATTAGCAGCCAGACCGTGTCAAAAAAGGCACGTCTGGTTGTGCATAGAGGAGTGTTGGTCTCTACACTTATGTATAATAGTAAGTGTTGGGTTTGGCATAAAAGTAAGATCAATGCTGCGGAGATGAATAGTCTGAGAAGTAAGGCCGGAGTGACTCATGAAGTAACGCTGCAGTGTTAAAGAAGATGTGGCTACAAAGATAAATAAAGAAATGCTTGTATGGGTTGGATACGTAGAGAGGATAAATGAAAAAAGATTGACGAAACAGATTTATAAGGTGAGTGTGAATGGGCAAGTCGGTAAAGATTGAACTCGCCGAACATAACTCGATCACATCCGCATTGTTTAAAAAAAAGGCCAAGTCAAGAGTTCCAACAACCGAAGAGCATGTATGAGAGCACTGATGAAAGTAGAAAAAGCAAAAGAAGCGAAATATGTGTGTAAGAATCTTACCAAGTGGAAGGAAGTGGTCTCTGTCTATCCCATCGGGAA
Organism: Agelastica alni; assembly: GCA_950111635.1. Lineage (NCBI taxonomy): Eukaryota > Metazoa > Arthropoda > Insecta > Coleoptera > Chrysomelidae > Agelastica > Agelastica alni. Next base: position 84,490,298 of record OX467709.1, read on the forward strand.
TAAGGTGTAACTAAATGTATGTATGTATTATTTGTGATATTTTTGGAAAAAATACCTATGGACATTACTTAAATTTTAGTAGTTCTATTTAAGATCATACTTTAGGATAATTAGCGTTTTTAAATAAGCTATAACTAGTATTGAGAAAATTTGTATTTTTCATATTATTTTTATATATTTTTTAAATTGGTACATCATATAAACCTAGTGTTGAAAATTGACTAATCGACAATTTTTTGTATTCTTTAATTTAATAAAAAAAGTGGTAGGTTTAGGAAGAATCAAGATGCTTACTCTTTACTATACGTTTTTTGACCTTTTAGAAGAAGAAATAATACTCTTATTGGTAAAAAATTGTATGTGGGTGGTTTAGCCAAACTAGCTTAATTTCAAATGAAACAAACCCTTCTCCAGACGTCCGGGATTATCTTTGCCATATGTCAAAAAGGGTCGCCCAAAACGATTCCCCAATATGCTTCAACAAATGCAAATAGTTATTATTTATATTTAGATTAAAAATGTGATGAGCACAATCACCCGAATTTTTGGGAATTTTCAAGGTCTATGTTGAACAGCTTTTTGTAAATATTTTGGAGGGTAGGGGTAAGGAGAGTCATCCCATATGGTAGAAAACTTAAAAAAGTGACAAGCTCTTAGCTTTTTTTATCATTTAATTTTTTGAAAAAGTGTGTGATAACAGTCATGGGTAAAATTTGTGTTGTAAAAAGTCGTCCCAGTGGACGTAAATCCAAAAACAAAAAAAATGATCCATTTTAGCCTCTTTCGTATTTTCAACCAGTATGTAAAACAACTTTTTGCAAAAAATTTACTTTATAAACCATTGCTCATTTTTATAATTGTTTTAATCAATGAAGACGTCGGCGAGATTACAAAATTGGAAAATTTCGCGCTTTCTTTAAAATTTACCCTGATGCTATTGTGGCGCCACCCTAAATTAATGCATTTGGACGGACACCTTTTCATGTATACCGATGATTCTCAATACCTCTACCCTCCATAGTAAATATTCCATGATTGTTATGACCATTAAATCCCACAACTGAAATAACTTAAACAGTATTTTATGGAAACTTAAAAAACGTTTTTCGTAGCTACAAGCAATAAACATGTATTTAAAAAATAAATTAAATTAGTAGCGAAACATGTCTCGAGGGGAAAGTAGGTGCGTCGGTAGCTCCTGATTTTTAATGCAGCAATTTGCACGAGGTGGTCTTGAAATGCTATGAGGAAATCGAGAAATGGCAGAATATAAAGTAAAATAAAAATAACGAACCGAATAAAAAGCCATAAAATGGTAAAACTACATGAAAATGCTTTTTCTTTTCTAGAAGCATTTGAAACATTCATCACACAATTTAGAGGATGCGGTTTAATTTGATATAGATGTTGACGTGAGTAAAGCTTTGCCATTTTTCAAATTTTATTGGCCCGTCACGAGATGCTTTTTAAAAAAAAATTTGGTTTATTTTATTTCCTAAACCTTATTTTAACCATTTATCATCTTATTAAGGGAAATAAATTTTATAGTACTGATAAATTTATAAAAAAAATTTATGATCACTTTAGCACATTTTGTCTGGTTTGTACAGGTTAGACGTTCTTAATTTTATAAAGAGTGATGTGTGTAAAAAAAACCCTCTATTGGAATCGTGAATTACTTTGGTGTTGATTTTTCGTGTTATCGTATTTTACAAATAAATTCCGTTTGTTTTAGGTCCGTACGTGTTAGTATGGAAGAAGGGAATTGCCGTTCTTTCGGCGGGAAACGTAAAAGTATCTCCCGACCCCCGCTTTAACTTGGTGCACGGCTACAGCTTGGAGATTAAAGACGTGGGCCCCCAGGATGCTGGCGACTACATCTGCCAGATAGGTACTCTCGAGCCAAGAGAAATTACTCACACCGTCGAAATACTCGGTAAGTTTTAATGGAAAATCGATGTCTTGCGTTTAAGTGCTGTACGAAACAGGAAAAATATTTAAGAGCGGGAAATGGGAAAATGGTAAAGAGCTACTTAATAGGTATCTATATATTTTTGGTAAAGCGTTTTACCTTTTCATTTTTTATTTAAACGAATTTTATCATACTAAGGAATCTGCAGATTTTTATTAATATATAATAAAGAACAATAGTCTTTTTAAAAATGTTACAAATAAAAATAATAAAATAAGAATAATGTATTAAGGCTAATATCCTATTCCGTTAAGAAGTATTTTTCTGAATTTTGCTCCGTTTTTAAGAATTCTCTGTTTTGTTTTTATGGGGTATTGCCAATTGGGAGAAATGGCGATATTCTCGCAAAAGGGACCAACGAGATAAACCTTGGCCTTTTCGAGGTGATAAAATTAGGGTGAGCAAGCTTTATTAGAGGACCGAAGATCCGTCTGCGGACCTTTTTCCTTTTCTGATAGCGTTAAGAATTTTCCCTCTTTAGCTAGACAACGGTAAACAAAACCATTGTACGTGCGATTTTGAATTAATATCTGAGCTATTCGGAGCAGATTTCGCGGTTGAAAAATAACAAAGCTTTTTAAAAAATGTATTATTGTATAAGTACGATAAAATGCAAAAATTTAATCATTGCTTTAGTTTTTTTTCATGTTACATTAAAAATATTAATTCCACTGCTTGTATTAGAATAAACGGAGCTTACTAGGACTGGTTTAACATCGAAATAGGTGTTTGACAGGGATGTGTGGCTTCACCATGGCTGTTTAACTTGTACATGCGTATACGTGCGTATGTATTTAGAATAAATGATTTGATCGTCAAATGTTTCCTTTACGCCAATGATCAGGTGATATTAGCGTCATCTAAAAAGTTAAAGGCGATGGTTATTATTATGCATGATGCCTTGAAAATCAAAGTGCATGACCCTAACCAGAGAACTCATAAGTTGTAAGCTCGTAGTCCAAGATCATCCTATCGAGCAAGTATCCAAGTTTAAGTACGTGAGCATGGATATATCGGACCACCACAATCCAATAAATGATCTACGAAGTCAGATCAACAAGGCAACTGCAATAGCAGGATGCTCACAATAGGTGGTATGAACAAATAAATATTTGCGTATTGACAGCAAGGTCAAGATTAACAAGACTTGCGTTAGGCCAATCATGACTTACGGTATTGAAGTTCGAAAAGAGACAACTAAAACAAAAATCATGCTGCGTGTAACAGAAATAAAAACCCTAAAAAGCATACTAGGAAGGACAAGAAGAGACCAAATCTGGAACGAGGTTATAAAAAATGAATGTTAAGTGCAGGACGTGGTGAGATGGAGGGGGGGGGGGCAAAAGAAACGACAATGGCACGCTCTTGTAACCCGAATGGCAAAAGATCGACTACCGCGGATAGCATTTCAAAATAGACCAGCGGGATATAGACCCATAGGAAGACCACCTAAGAGATGAAAGGACAGCTGGCAATTGATATCCCAAGAGATCCTAAGATGATCCAATTAACAAATTTTCAGATTTAATTAAAGAAGAAGAAGAGAAAAAAGAAAAAGCCCTGAAAATCAAAGGAATAAAAGTAAATAAAAGCAAAAAAAAGCATGACAAACTGCGAGGTGCTGTTTGAAGAAGAAACAGTGAAACAAGTTCAAATTGAAAGACGGAAAGTATGACTGTGACATTGAGCGAAGAGAGTTGACAGGTAAGCAAATGAATGGGGCCCAGCATAACTTTATGAGCTGCAGGATTGTGTCAAAAAATGCACGCCTGGCTATGCACAGAGGAGTGTTGGTCCCTTCATTTATGTATGGTAATGAATTTTGGGTTTGGTAGAAGAAGCATGAAAATAAGATTAATGCTGTTTTAGTAGTCTGAAAAGTATAGCTAGAGTGACTTAATTAGATAAAGTGAAGAATAGTGAGATAAGGAAACGCTGTGGTGTGAAAGAAGATGTGGTTACAAAGAAAGATAAAGAAATGTTTAGATAATTTGAACACGTAGAGAGAGATGAATAAAGGAAGATTGATGAAACAGATTTATAAGGCGAGTGTGAATGGACAAGTCGGCAGAGGTCGACCTCGGCGAACAATTCTCGATCAGATCGACATTGTTTTGAAGAAAGGCCAGGTCAAGAGTACCAACAACTGACGAGCATGTATGAGAGCACTGATAAAAGTAAAAAAAGCTAAAAATATATGTAAGAACCATAGCAAGTGGAGGTAGTGGTTTCTGCCTACCCCCACGGGAAAAAGATGTTACTATATGTCTTTATATATTAATAATATAGACTTTTTTTTTTCTTTTAGGATATTATTTATAAATTAATAGTTTAAAAATGATTTAAAAAAATTAAACCCACAATTGTTTAATTCGCTTCAACACGTTTTTGAACTTGTGAAACAGCTTATAGCGTATATGTAAAATATTGCGACATATTGGAAAAAAATCCAAATAAATGTGCATTTTTAAAAGGGCGACATAAGATCTCAGGAATGGGACGTCCTCTAGCGTATTTCCACTGTTCCGCCGCGAACAATGTTACATTTTATAGGCGATCGGGTTTTCGAACACGAACCGGAGAGATCGGTCAAACAATATCACACCTCAACGAACACTGTCAAAGACTCCAAAGCTGTCTTTTGATATTTCACCAGCAACAGAATATATAGTTTATTACCCACCCCGCTCTACCGTAGGGCCCTTTCCTTTTCATCCCGAGTTTATGAAATTCTCCTCGGTGACATATAGAGGTATCGGAATGTCAAATGTATCGTGAAATTATTAATCGATAGCGGTGTGATCGTTTGAAAATTGGCTGGTATGTTATTTACGGAATTTCACTGCATTTAACGATAAATATCCTATGGTTAACTAAACACATGCAAATAGTCTAATGATATTAATTCATTTTTAAATATTTTTAAGTTGGTTCACATCGGTCGGAATTTTTAAATAAATTAATCCTACAAGGTGTCCAATTGCCAACAAATATTGTTATTCTGCTGAGTACATTCAAAGAAGATATATACATAATAATTATGGAATTTCTGATTAAAGAAAAAATCACAATTTAATTTCAATCTAATATCACGATAATATATAGATAAAAATAATAAAAAAGTCTGTGGCAAAAAAACTATAGTTTAATGCCAACCAACCTTAAAAAAAAAGTTTGTTTGTTAAATATATTGTATTTTTAATCCATATTAAAAATATTTAAATATCTTTTGTTACTGTTCTATATTTAATCGGTTTCAAACACTAAAGAAAATATGTTAGTTTTGATTAATGGTTAATTTTTATATTTCGGATACCGATACCGAGGCCAATTACTGGTAATGTTTGTCAATTTAACTATACATAAAATTTCTTGTTATAACAAAATGGATACCAAAAACATCCACTTTTTTCGTTATGTAATCAACAACCCATTAGTTGGGAGAGACCAAGTCATGCTAACGCTTGCATATTAAATTGGGGATTATGAAACAATTTATGATGGCTTCGAATATAGTTGAGCGATAAACTAGACGAGCGTAAATATCACATAGAATTATTTGTTTAAGGGCTAATAAATACTATGAACTATACTTTACTGCACTAACAGCTTCTAATAATAAAAGTATTAAAATATTTAATAAATAGATTTTACTTAGCACAAGTTTAATTACGAAGCTTTAAAATATGTTTTTTTTTTGAGACGAGAAAAAATGTTTGACATTTTATCTGTGTTGATAGTTCTAATTAGGGGAGAAAGAGGGGAACAAGTAAATGAGTTTGTATACCTGGGTTCAAAATTTACGAGAGATGGAAAGTATGACAGTGACATTGAGCGAAGGGTGTTGGCAAAAAAACAAATGAATGGGGAATTACATGGTTTTTTGAACAGCTAGAAAGTGTCAAAAAAGGCACGTTTGGCTGTGCATAGAGGAGTGTTCGTTCCTACACTTATGTATGGTAGTGAATGTTGGGTTTGGCAGAAGAAACATGGAAATAGGATTAATGCTGTGGAGATGAGTAGTCTGAAAAGTATAGCTGGAGTGATTCTGATGGATAAAGTAAAGAATAGTGACATAAGGGAACGATGTGGTGTAAAAGAGGATAAGTTTTTTAAATTTGGTGAAATCATGACTGAAAAAAATTATTTAAAAAATGTAAAATGTTTATACTCTATATATTTATTAAAAAAACCTGAAACATATCGATTTCTATTCTTAATTTGACAATTTATAGTAATATAAAATATAATATAAAAATATCACCCCCTTCTTGCACCCCTTCTGAATTATAAGCACCCTCTCAAAAAATTTGAATGAGAAAGGAGGTCGTGTTGCACCTTTTTTAAAAGGGATTTCAATTCTCTGTTCAGTAATACTAAGTTTTTAAAATTTGGTGCAATTATAGCAGAGAAAATTTGTTTCGAAAATGTGAAATTTTTATACTTTACGTAGAATAAAGGAAATATCTTTTACGAAGTTTTTTTCAATATATTTTACAATTAAATGAAATTTTCAAGACGACCTATATTCACTCCTTGACAATAAGCAAGGCGATCTTGGAATTCTCGTACAACATTTTGTAGGACCTCAAAGGTAATGTTGTTAATTTCTTCCGTTATCCATATTCATCCATAGTATACACATTCAGATTAAATTTTCTCAGTTTTGATTGCACCAAATATGAAAAACTGGAAAACTATTGCTGAACAGACAATAAAAATCCCTTTCGAATAAGATGCCACCCGACCCCTCTTCTCTTTAAAATTTTTTGAGGAACTGCTCATAATTTATGTATTTTATTATACATTATACATTTTCTTAATATCAAAAATACATGTATTAAATGTGCATTGCATGAATGATATATTCCTTGAACTATTCGGTCGAATTTTCTTGTGTTGAAATTATATTTTTTTCTGCCATGGACAAAATTGCTTTTAAAGTACCTGGTCGCAAAACGGGTGTTACTTTAACACTGCCTCGCGTTTCAAACCGATTTATCAACATACCCTTCAGCGACCGTTGATGACTTCCAACCGACATGTTTCTTTAATGTCATCAAGTCTTCCCCTGATTCAACTAAAAGTGTAGAAGACGATCTTCGAAATGAATGACCTGTATCTAAGTTAAAGAAAATTAGCTACTCTTTCAGATATCTTCTAAAATTGATTTTTACACAAAGAACCTAATTAATACGTTTTCCATTGCAATATGCATAAAACAGGCGGCGATCCTTTATTCTTAGTTTGCTTAGGTTTCACAATTAATAACGTTCCCGAATCTTCAATATCGTCTAATGTTAACTGGCTGATTTTATAAATTTCACATGCTCCTGCAATCCCAAATACAACAACAACATTGGCCATTAAACAAACTTCATCGTGAGCATTATTTAAAAAAATCAATAATTTGTGTATGTATTCGCACCTTCTTGGACGTGTAACCTTTCCCATTTCGTTTCAGAAATATAATTAGAAATATTTTGAAATGATTACAATATTATTGGTTTGTAACATATTTTAAATTAATGAATAATGGCTTTTCTTGTTGTGCCAGTTCTTAAAAATAAGCCAATAACACCGTCGCCGTCTTTGTCATCTTCCATAAATCTTAAATTTGCAGTTTCGCAAATTTTCCGCAATTTAGCTGGTAATAATTTTTGTGACGCTACTTTCGCTATTTTTACTAACTCCGGCGGAGTCAGATAAATCTCGAAATCAGGCATTTTTTACACATATATACATATAGTCACGCCTTTTTCCAGTAGGGGTAGGCAAAAACCACTTCCGCTATGGTTCTTACACACATCTTTTGCTTCCTCTACATTCATCAGTGTTCTCATGCATGCTCGTCGTTTGTTGGTACTCTTGACCTGGCCTTTCTTTAAAACAATGTTGTTCTGATCGAGATCGATGTTTGCCGAGGTTGACCTTTACCGACTTCCGTCCATTCATACTCTCCTTATAAATTTATTTCGTCAATATTCCTTCATCCATCCTTTCTACGTGTCATTTTTTAACTTAATATTATTCAAAATTATTTGTAAACAACCACTAAGTTCACAATTTTTAAATCAAATCACAGAATTAAATTGACAGATATTTGATAACTTTAAATGTTTCCTTAGCAACGCAGGTCTAATTGTCGCTATAAGTACAACAGCCTAACAGTTTACAACTTCAAATTATGCTTCGATAATTCTCTGACTTTATTATAATGTAATATTTTTTAATATTAAATCGTCGTTTTTTCCGTCACGGAAAAAATACACGGAAAAAAACACTAAAATCTAATACTTTTTTTAATTTAATATAAAATCCGACAGTTAAAAAAAACATATGTAACTATCAAATAATGTTTTACGTATATTATATATCTCGATCAGATCAACATTGTTTTGAAGAAAGGCCAGGTCAAGAGTACCAACAACCGAAGAGCATGTATGAGAGCACTGATGAAAGTAGAGGAAGCAAAAGATGTGTGTACGAACCGTAGCAAGTGGAAGGAAGTGATCTCTGCCTACCCCTATGCGAAAAAGGCGTTACTTTATGTATGTATGTATGTAAAATTGGATTGTTATTGTTTTTTTAAAAGATAATTTGTCTAACTTCTACTACGAATTAGCTAAATTTTTTTAACATCCAAAGGTTTTTATTGCTTTGCATGCTGCCCAAACTTGTCTTCTGCGATACAATACTTTGCCTTTTGACAGTGTGTTTGGTTGTTTTTATTCTTTACCGCATTGCAGAACAGGTATTAATTGTTCAGCCCCATTTTGGCAGGTGTCGTCTTATTGGACTGTGTAAGTGTGCTATGTAATTCTTCTAACCTGATACCGGTAATCTTTTTTTGGTGGTTCGTTAGTTCAGTTATTTGAGTTAAATTCTAGCGGTCAAATGGAGCGGTTGGGCAATTTAATGTAATTAATGTCTTGGAGTTTTTAAACGCATCAGTGTTAATGTCACTTAAGGATTCTCAACTACCTACCTTTAATAATATCTAACTGATTTATTTCTGAAGATTGGCAATTATTATAATCATTTAAATTACACTAAATACTTATATAATACGTTTGGAAGAACAAAACATTAATTTTACCTTAGAAATTGACACAATCCAATACAAGTACCTGTTTTTTTATTCTACGAATACTAAATAATTTAATTAGTCATAATTTCAAATTAATCTATAAAAATACAATAGTATATACACAAGTAAACGAACAGGCTTAAAATTATTTCTTAATAATTAATACTAAATATTAATTATAATAATAATAATTAATGGTAAATAACAAATGCATTAAATAAAGATACCAACAAAGTTCTTCCTTTTAAATTTAATACTTAAGTGGGTCAATAACTACAAAACATCTTTCTGTTTATCACTATTGATCCATCTCTGATTCCGAACCCTTCATTAGTCCCATTCCCTGCCGAAACAATAATGTACAAAATTGGAATAATTCATTAACTTAAATATATAGTTATTAGAAATGTTTGGTAACCCGTTTCAATTAAGTCGAGGAAACCGATTGTATATCATTGTTTGAATTGGGTTATTAAATTATCAATTATTATTTCCAAAAGAACGAATTTTCACAAAACCCCAATTAAAATATGTTTGTATTTATACTTTAATGACTGATTGTATGCTTGCACACAATGTACTTATATTTTTGGAAAAAGCTTTATTCCGATTCTTTTAGTTAAATATTTTTTAAAATATCGATTCCCAAACTACTGCATCTTTTATCAAATTTTATTTCAAATTCAAATTTTATTTATTTCCATATTAAAGTACAATTAACTGTAATAATAATAATTGTAGTTATAGAATTATATATAAGAGTATTTAACCTAGACATTTCTGCCTGTTTTGTTACTACTAAATTAGGTATTCTTTTCTCCTTAAATTTAATCTTAGATAATATTGAATACATAGGTATAAAAAAAAGAAAAATATGAATTAACCAAGTCACAGTGAAAGCAAGGTTAAAAGACGAAGAAACTCATACAATTAATAAAACTAAACAACTAAAAGAGGACCATGCATTACACAAGGAATAGCAGACAGAAACGATGATGAATCAGAAGCTTGCAGGTTATAATGCCATCATATCAAAAATTCTATTTTGGTTACTTGTTAAATGTTTTCACTATGAGACCTCTGATTCAAGATCCTCTTTATATCCTCTTTAAACCATACAGCGTAAAGTTAATCTAGATTAATACTTTTTATTTCTGACAATGATTTATGCAGTGCTTGTAGTCCTCTGGACTATTTGATAATTGATAATTGATAATTTCCAGATAATTTAAAAATACCTTACCACAATCATCGTTCGTCTTTTTAAGTGCGATTGGTTTGTGACAAAGAAAGATGGGTAAAGGCTGTAGCTTTATTTGTTGGGATTGTAGTCTTTTTAAATAATATCGACTTTAAAGACACTAATCGTTAAAGAAACTAATGTATTAATAAAATATTTGAAATTATAATCAAATATTCTAAGAAAAATTACTTTAAAATGTTTCCTGCGAACTCATGTACCATTGATGTTTTGTTTTTCTAGCCTTGGAACTATAAGATCTCTTAAACTTGTGTCAAAACCTAATACAACGGTAGTTTATTTAATTGCAATGTTACAGAATAACCAAATTAATATAGCGAATATTAGACAAGAAAAGTATAACTTATTTCGAATTGGTGAGAGAGGGTTAATTGTTCGACTGGATGGTGATTACACACGAGGTATATTAGTTAGAGTTGAGTTAATTAGATATACCGTTAGACATTTTCAAGTTTCATTAATTTTACATATTTAACCGAGCTGTTGCCCTTGAATGACCTAATAGACGTAAAACTTAGTTAAAATATAATTCATAATAATGACGACAGTCAAAGTTCATGCATTTTTGTTTAAAAAACATCTCTTGCTATAATGCAAAGTACAATTTTTAATATTCCAAAAAAATGAAACTATTTGTATATATATATATATATATATACATATATATTAGCTTTGTGTTATCATTTACCAACAAATCAGCAAAATTAATGTTATTTTAAATTTTTGTTACAAAAATATTTTTTTTGGCAACCGACGCTTTTTCTTTGAAAAAGTAGCCGTGAAGAATCGCATCGTTGTTGTCATTGTAAATATTAAAATCTTGGTAGGTATGGTTTTGATAAAGGCAGTTGATCATTACCATAACAGCGAAATAACGACTGACAGCTATTTGACATAAAATTAGTTGACGTTTTGATTTTTGAAAGTTTGCATGATTTTTGGTCGCAATTATCGCAATAAACAATGGAAAGCAGCAGTAATATTGAATTTAAAAATGTGCATTACGAAATTTCCAATGCATATAGTCACGCCTTTTTCCAGTATGGGTAGACAAAGACCACTTCCTTCCACTTGCTATGGTTTTTACACACATCTTTTGCTTCCCCTACTTTCATCAGGGCTCTCATGAATGCTCGTCGGTTGTTGGTACTCTTGACTTGGCCTTTCTTCAAAACAATGTTTCTCAAACTACTCATCTCCACAGCATTAATCCTATTTTCATGCTTCTTCTGCCAAACCCAACACTTACTACCACACATAACTGTAGGAACCAACACACCTCTATGCACAGCCAGACGTGCCTTTTTTGATACTTTCTGGCTGTTCATAAAGCTATGCAGTGCCCCGTTAATCTGTTTTCCTGCCAACACCCTTCGCTCAATGTCACTATCATACTTTCAATCTCTCGTAAACTTTTAACCCAAGTACACAAATTCATTTACTTGTTTTACTCTTTCTCCCTCAATCGAAACTTAACAGTTTGTCATACTTTCTTCTATTTCAAAAACCATTACTTTCGTTTTGCTTACATTTATTTCATCCCTTTAATTTTCAGGGCATCATGCATAACATTAACCATCGCCTGCAACTCCTCTTCAGATGACGCTAACATGACTTGATCATCGGCGTAAAGAAGGCATTTGACGATCAATTCATTCATTTTAAATCCATACGCACTCTCTTTCAAATCTTTTAAAGTACAATTATTGCCTGAAAAATCCAAGTCCTGGTACGAGAACGTTTATAATTTGGTCACGAAATGGATTATTTGGCGCTAAAATCTAAAGATTTATATAAAAATAATCAATAAACGTGTATGTAACAAGCTCGAATAAGACATCAGTGAAAGTCAATTTGAATTTAAATATGCAATTGGGACACGAGAAGCATTATTTGCCCTAAATGTTTTAATACAGAGGTGCCTAGATGTAAACCAAGATCTATTCGTCTGTTTTTTAGATTACAACAAAGCATTCGATTGTGTAAGACACAACATACTCATGAAAATACTAAGTGAGAAGCATAAAGACTTTAACGACATGCGAATAATTAGCAATCTATATTACAATCAAAGAGCTGTTTTTAGGGAGGGCAATTAGCAATCTATATTACAATCAAAGAGCTGTTTTTAGGGAGGACAAGATGTCAAACGTATTAAAGATTAAAAGAGGAGTAAGACAGGGATGTGTTCTCTCTCCTATACTTTTTAATCTCTACTCGGAGAAAACCATGCAAAAGGCTATATCTGAAGAAACAGCGGTAATAAGGGTGAAATTATAAACAATATCCGTTTTGCCGACGATACCCTGGTTGTAGCCCAGAGTAGCGCGGACCTACAAAGAATGATGGAAAAAATCGTCAACAACAGTGAGACTTACACTTAATATCAAGAAGACAAAACTCAAGATTATCAGCAAAGTACATGTCCAGGGCAGTATGTATATTCGCAATGAGGAGGTTAAAAGAGTGAAAAAGTACAAATACCTGGGTACTTTGTTGAACGAGACTGGAAGACATTCCCGAGAAATAAGATGCAGAATAGATCAAGCTAGAGCTGCGTTTACAAACATACGGAAAGTATTCTGCAATAGAGACATGAGTGTCAAACTTAAGATCAGACTAGCCAAATGTTATGTTTTTACAATACTTCTCTATCAAATGGAGTCGTGGACAAAGAACACATATGACTTAAAGAGACTCCAAGCTTTTGAAATGTGGGTCTACAGACGGATACTCAGGCTTTCTTGGGCACAACGTGTAATAAACGCAGAGATATTGAGGCGAGAAGGCAAAGAGGCAGAAATAGTGGTCACAACTTGATATCTGTTCTTCAACTTTTTTATAATACATTTAATCTACATGTCTATCAAGACTATGCTGTGTGGCTGCAATAGCTGCCAATCTCCTTTCTTGAGAACCGAAGGAAACAGAGAGATCTTACATTACTTTTTAAAATCATAAATGGTACATGTAACTGTCCTATTAAAAGGGTTTGCCCGTGAATAAATAAATAAATAAATAAATTAGAATGTTTCTGTTCGTACCTATCTTCTGTTCAAATTTCAATATTTAATACAAATTTTTTTCTACAATAAAATATAATAAAGAAATGTGTCTCATTGATTTGTTATTCTACACGGCTGCCAAAAAAATAGTGTACGCAACACGTCCCAAAAAAGTTTTTTGGACTCGCCTACGGCTCGTCTTACAATTTTGTCTACTCGTCCAAAAAAACAGTATTTTCCGGACTAATAAAATTAACACTTTATAAATGTAATGTTAGTATCGTATATGCCCTCCCTGACCCCCACCTGGGCATGCTAAAAATTTGATGCCGAATAACTTTTTGGGAAGTATTATTTCATCCCATTACTGATTCTACCAGTTGATCGTGTTGCAGGTGATGTTCTACGATAGCATTGGCTGATAATTCCATAAACGGAATATCAACAGCAATTATGTTTAGGTTAGGTTAAAACGGCGGTTCGCAGGAAACTCACTTAGGCCATTTGGCCCGTTGTGATACCGTGATGGACAACGGTACCTTCTCCCTCTACAACAGTAATTATGCAGTCGATAACTTGTCTTGCTAAAATTGTGACGAGCGTTATTTTACATGAATAAAAATTTGAGCCACATAAAAGTATCAAATGGAATGACATTTGCTACTATAATGTTTTTAAGGTGAAAATCCGTATTTATAAACCCTGCCCATATAGCGACTATCTCTGCGTTATTTAACACAAATTCTTTTTAAAATTCGGTTTTTATAGATAAATTGACTTATAAGTAATTTTTGATGAGGTATTTTGAAACTTTTGGGCAAAATTGAAATTTTAAAACAACAAATTTATTGACAGCATTTGCTTCATGTGTCAGTTGGCAGTAAGCAAACCAAAAGTTATTGTTAATTGGTCCTTTCATTAAATTAATGAAAAATTCCTAAAATTTTGGAATAGTTCAAAAATTGATACCACCATTTAGGGATAAAGAAGAACCAGGGTGTTGTATTTTACATTGCAATAGAAAAATATATCATTTTATAAATAAGCAGCAAAAAAGCTCGAGTGTAACAGAGTAACTCATAAAGAAACGTCAAGTTTATGGAATGTTTATCGCAACAGAAACTGTCCATTTTGTAGACCACTTTAAAAAAAATATGCAGCTTCATAAACTATATGAATAGCAGTTTGTTTGTCGGGATATATCATTTCGAAAAACCTTACAGTATTTTCTTAGAGCTTTTTCTCGTCCTTATTATAAGCCAGAACGTTCACGAGAAGGGCAAATAAGCAATTGGTATTGCAGATAAACAACGTAACTTTATTATTTTCATTTTGTGCACATGGGCAAATATATGGGAATCTTTATAGCGACGTTGTCGTATAAAAGCTTACGTATTGTGTTTTTACTCTACCAGAAAATGTTGCTTTGTTGACGGAATTTATCGCTATGACATTCGGTATTTAATTCTTCAACAGTTATTACCAATTTTTCTTGTTGGTCAGGCCATCACCGAGATATGAAACATTTAAGTCACGCAAAACCGCTGATACCACATCGTTATGTGCAATAGGGTGTAGCAAGCTTATTGTTTAAAGAGAAATTTATAAGTTTTCATCGTCAGGGAACAGTCACTAGTTTATGATTTATTAATCGCGATTATTGGTAATCTCCTACGACTTACATGTTTACCAACTTTCGAAAGTTACTTCGTTGAATGTTTTTTTTATTACATTCATTGGAACTTGAACAATATAAAAAATAAAACAAATTATTGTAAGACTTTTTAGTTAACGCTTCAATAAAGATTTCTCAATTAAATCGAGTTCTAAACGATTTTAGCTAATGAAATATTTGGTGAATCAACAAAAGATTGACGTATATTGCCCTGCAAATTTGCATAAAAAACTTTAAAACGGTATTTTCATGTTCTCGGTTAGTTATTAAATGATTTTTTTACCTTTTTTATTAACTTCCCAGTGGCACCTTATAGTAATAAGTTCGATTTTGCGAATCATGAATTTTGACATGTCTCTACATTTTAAGGTCCCCAGAGTCGAAAACAATAGTTATAAAGTGGACGTCTGTGTGTATGTACAGTGCAACAGAAGTAGCTTGGCGGGCGACTAGCCTCTAAAATAACAAATTTTTGGCTGAATATACTTCACATTCGTAAACTTCTTCCTCCGATTGTACTTGAGACTCACGATTACTGAAAATTTCGTCGTCGCCGATCAGATCGCTATTCGAATGTTTTCGTTGTGCGAAGATTTTGTGATCTTTGCCCGCCTAGCTACTTCTGTTGCACTGTATGTATGTTCGTATGTGCGTTCGGAATTATTCTTCCTCTCGATTATCTCGAGGACAAAAAATGATATCGACGTGGGACCAATTGCATTCGACGCATAATTACGCAACTTAGAACTGTGTAAGAACCGTAGCAAGTGGAGGGAAGTGGCCTACCCCTACGGGAAAGAGGCGTGACTATATGTATGTATGTATAGAACTGATTAGATTCACAGCAAAATCGGTCAAGCTGTTTTTTATGGAGAATAAAAAAACTGAAAAAAATGGTAAACTACCTGAATTTGCAATTTCCAAATTATACTATTTTTAATACAGAATTCGAAGATCATTTAAATAATATGATTATTGCATGTTACGAATATTTGTATGAAAAATATGATGACAATATTTCATAAAAAGAGATAATTTTAGAAAACAAAAATAGGAATTGGAGAATTTTGAAGTTGTGAATTACTAACCTTAGATATGCAGATGACACCTTAATACTAGCTCGTTCGAAAGAAGAACTCACTGAATTCATAAAAAATTTGGACAGGATCAGCAGAGAACATGGTCTTATTCTTAAACTCCTTGATCTTTCCTATTGCCACATATGCCTTTGACGCCTGGACTTTAAAAATGGTTAATCGAAGAATAATAGATGCTTTTGAAATATATACTAACGTGTCAATTCTTAAAAAACTAAAAATCACCACACAATTGTTACAAACAATTGAAAATAGCTCCCGCTTATGAAAAGATAAGAAAAAGTTTGAAAGAATACGGTTGACATAAACAGAATATTGTTAATGAAACCAAATGTTATTAAAATTGTTACCAGCTGCATTTCTTATCGCAGGAACTATTTAATTTCTTAACATATTTAAATAATTTGTTCCATTCAATTTGCCTTTTACAAAGAATGATCCAATAACAGTGGTACTGGTAATACCTGCCCAAACATTAACCTTTAAAGGCCTTTGTGTTCTATGTTTCCGCATCCATCTAGGATTAGTGT
Source organism: Agelastica alni (assembly GCA_950111635.1). Classification (NCBI taxonomy): domain Eukaryota; kingdom Metazoa; phylum Arthropoda; class Insecta; order Coleoptera; family Chrysomelidae; genus Agelastica; species Agelastica alni. Next base: position 84,506,928 of record OX467709.1, read on the forward strand.
CACTTCAGTATTCACAAATGTGGCGATTAACTGTACCATTTAATATAACATACGTCGAAAAAAACTATCTTACTTGTTAAATAAGGGGCTGCATCTATCTTTTGCATTATAGTTTCACAAAATTCCATTATGCGGTTATAATCATTTCCAGATAATTTTTACAAAAGCGTTACTTAAAAGGATAAAACTTATGTTTTTTAATAATATTACAGACGGATCTCACACTAACTCCATGTTCTAATGCAGTTTTCTAAATTTCTAAAAAAGGATTTTCTACAAAGTTTTGCAGAACGTCCAAGGATTTTTTATCATTAGTTACGGTCTTTGGTCGGCCAGTTTTGGGGCGATTTTCAATTGAACCCACTTCTTAAAAAGTTTTACAATCCTCCAAACTGCAGTTTTGGTAATTTAGTTGTATTTGGATACGTATCACTCTAAGTAAGCTACCTCATCATGTTCTTTTACGATCTTCGTAATCTCTTATCATAAGGATCATTATTCTTTTTTGTTCGGTAAACATACTTAAATTTCAAAAGTAACTAATTACAATAAGCACCTTTCACTTATGCCAATAAAAAATAATTTATGACATTTAAAGGTAGAAAAACCTACTACTTTTTTGACATTAACCATTTTTTTAACATTTTAGTTTCAAACCACTGTTACTTTGGAACTATTAAAGGTATAATTATACGGACTTGGCGGTTGTATTTGTAATTTAATAGGTCATAAAAAATCCAAAAATACATAAAGGGTGTACTATTAAAAAAATTATGTAACTAAATTATTTTGTAGTAACGGTTCTTATTGACTCATGCAGATAACCTGAGCTATTTTAAAAAACTATAATTCAACATTTTTTTTGTAAACCCAACAAAAATTGAAATATTGGTAAATTACATTACTACTTTATGTACACGCTGTATAATAAGTTATAGCGAAGTACTACTCAGTGTCTTGACATTGGGTGCAAATAATAGCAGCAGTTGATGCTGCCTTATCAAGCAGTAAAAAAAAATTCTTTGTTTTCCTACCTATAGCTAATAGTTAACGTTTGCATGTATATTGTGACTTTGTTAAATATTTTGTAATAAAATGAAAAAGCCGCTAATTAGTAAATAAATAAATATAAATCCACACTATTATAAAACTGTAAATGTTTGTTTGTTCAAGCATCACGCAAAAACTACTGAATCGATGTTAATAAAACTGTATTTAAAAGCTTGTGACTGGATTTAAAAATTGGTATACATTTTATCTCGCTAAATTAAAGGACTTTTATTGCTTTTATTTTAAAAAGCTCTAAGTGGATAAGTGCTGTTGTAAAACACCTTTATAAAACTAAAATATAAATCTGTCTGTACATTGAAAATATTTACAAAAAAAAATACGATCAGATATGTACATGTCCTTGACACTAAATGCACTTAAATATGTTTTTTTAAAAGTCCTTAACGATTAATCGTCTGACCTAAAGAAACTGTATAAAAAGTATTTATTGTCCATAAAGACAGAATTACTATACCTATAAAGAAACTTTACTATTTTCAACAATACTTTTCTTTTTATTTTTACCTATATTGTCTTAATGCAATGATTCAGCATACCTTTTTACAATCAAATAATACATTTTAAAAGCTTGCATTAAATAAAGTCGTTTCTCACATTTAGAATTTCACGCAATTTTGTTAAACTCCAATTTGATTAGTTGATCAGTTTTTGTTGAAATGTGTGAACATAAACTGATTTGAGTCACAAATAATTATCCAATTAAAATGTGACTCGTAAGCACGGACCTTTAGCTCGTGTGAAAATCCGTTACATAATGGTACATAAATAATAAAAAAAGCTCGTACGGTACATTAAACATTAAAATATAAATCATTCAGTTTATAGAAAACGTTTTTTTTATATATATATATATATATATATATATATAAATTGGCATTTTAGCAGCTCAAATAACGATCCGCTTTTTCATAAACATTATTGAGCATCAACATTCGAATCTCTTGTGCTATTGAATGACTATAATTTTATAAATTTACATAAATATTTCATTTCGATGCGGTCAATACCGAAATTTTATTTGTTGTCCATAAAAATTAACGACAATTGAAGCAGTAAATTTGCGGAGAACATATGTGGTAACAGCTGTAAAGCGCCTCATTAAATGAATTTGGGATTATTGTTATAGTCCGGTTTCGAACGTTAGGTGTGAAATCATTAAACAGTCTTTCTTTTAATTGACATAATACCGATGGTATTGCCAAATGGGTACAGTAATATACTGCGTGAATAACTGCGAAATTGGAGTGGAGAGTTTATGATTATTGAACACGAGGTGAAATTACACTGGAAGACTAAGTGCATGGCAATTTCATTTACAGAAGTTTTCTAAAATAGAAAACAAAACATTTTTTAGCCCCCTTGAATAATAGTTTTAAAGTATATAAATAAATTATTTATTAAAATTGTTAGGTTTAGGTGTGTTGGTACCTACACTTATGTATGGTAGTGAATGTTGGGTTTGGCAGAAGAAGCATGAAAAAAGGATTAATGCTGCGGAGATGAATAGTCTGAAAATGATAGTCTGAGTGACTCGGTTGGATAAAGTGAAGAAAAGTGAGATAAGAGAACGCTGTGGTGTAAAAGATGTGGTTACAAAGACAAAGACAAAGACAAAGCAATGGTTTGGACACTTAGAAAGGATGGACGAAGAAAGATTGAAGAAACAAATTTATAAGACGAGTGTGAATGGACAAGTCGGTAGAGGTCGACCTCGGCGAACATATCTCAATCAGATCAACATTGTTTTGAAGAAGACCAAGACCATTGTTTTCAAGAGTACCAACAACCGACGAGAACACTAATGAAACTAAAGAAAGCAAAAGATGTGTGTAAGAACCGTAGCTAGTGGAAGGAAGTGGTCTCTGCCAACCCCTACGGGTAAAAGGCGTGTATGTATGTATGAATAAACGTTTTTTCCAATTCATATTTTAACAAAGACTGTAAAAAAAGGTTTGCCAAGTTTCATTGAGGACGAATTCTGCAGTAATTTTTCCCTCCCTTGGTTAGTCATGCATGTATGTCTCTTAAAATTTAAATTAAAAATCTTCAACACACATTCGGTTTATGTAATTTTTAATTATTTATTAGTAATGATGGAAAGAGGGGTTTTTCTAACCTCGCTTATACTACATAAACCCTCGAGAAAAACAAGCAGATTCTAGAATGGAGCAGAAATGACCTGCGAATTCTAACGGGACTGCTTACAAGACAATGTCGTCTAAGATACCACCTCGGATGGATAGGTCTGAACCAACAAACGGACTGTCGGTTTTGCTGCGTGGAAGACAAAACTGCTGAACATATACTATGTTCATGCCCCGGCCTGAAAAGAATAAGGTTCAACTTATTTGGTTACACCAACCCAGAAGATACCGATTTCAATAAAATCTCACCCCATACAACCATGAACTTCGTGAGAAGGGCTGGATTGTGCAGTGAACTGTAACCTCTAGGGGTGAGCCACAATAGACCTACTAAAGGTCGCAGTGGAGGGGCGACCACACCCCACTCACATGATACCTAACCTAACCTAACCTTGCTTAACCAAAGGGGTTTTCATATTTCCATAAGTTTAGTTGGTTTACTGTGTAGAGAGTTTTGCACTTTTCTTATTTTATATTTTGTATCATAGTTCCAATAAAAACAGCTTATTTTAATCACTTTTTTTTAATGTATCGAATACAAAACAACGTAAAACAGAAAAGGGCCTAAGTCAATTATTAATATTTTAAGTCCATAAAGAGCACTTTTGGGTATGCGAAAATCAACTGATCGAGATTACAAGATTTCTATACTTAATTTTTATACAATAGTGTTTTTATATTGAGACCAAAAGTATGAACTTTATTTCTTTAGTTATGTGACAGCTTAATATTTACCTTCGAGTGTGAAATATTAACACTTATTACGAGCGAGTAGCATCAACAACTTTTTTCGAGCAAGTACGTAAAACGACTGCTTTTTAAATTAGGATTATTCGCGACTTCAAAATTTTCACCTTCGGAAGTGAAACATAACGTAACTGAGGCTTGCAATTATCTTTATATTAAACACACACTATACAGCTTATCATTTTAATGTAGCGCTGTTTAGATATTTCCATACCTTTTTGTGATACTACATTTTTGGTTGGCGCCTTTCAAAATGGATTACAAACGAGTTTCACAACAAGTAATTTTATTTCATTTTATCTTCAAGTATCAATTAAAAAAACTAAATTAAAATTTACTGATACAATACCAAGTAGCGTAATTTTCTTGCTGAAAATTAAAAAAAATCACGAGTGATAAAATTATTAAATGTGTAATCCAATTTTCAAGTTTAATTTATATCTGTGTTAAAAGACTGAGAAATAAAAAACTCTTTTATAAATTTTTTAAAAATTGTTACTTGTTTTTTAAAATTTCAATTACGTTCAGTTTAAGTACACCTTAGTCCACTTAAATGTATTAGCTTTAAACTTGATGAGTATATTTTTTAATTTTGCGAAAGACGCCCATCCTAGTCTAATTCTTCTTTCGATATCGATATCTTTGTTTTACTTTCCAAGAGTGATTCGTTGGCCTAATTATATGTATAATCTTTTACATTTTCTATTTTGTGGTTGTTTATTATAATATTGGGATCCACCGGACACACAGTTTTGGTTTTATTACCATTGTCAATATGTTTGCTGCCATATGTACATATTATTCTTAAAATATTTAAAGCTGACAAATATTCGATGTTACCCAACTTTATATTTTTACGGATTTATTTTTTGTACTGAAAAATATTTTAAAATAGCTGTAAAGTTTACAAATAATTTAAAAATTTTAATTATTAAAAGAATCCTTTCTAAAAATGTTGTTTTTAAATAATTTTAAAGTAGGTTAGGTTACATTTAGGTAAATTTTGATTAGTTTTGGTTTCCATGAGTTTAAATGTCTAAAACTGATTTTGCTATTTATTTTAAAAAAAACCTATGTGATGTCAATTTCTAAAGTTGGATATACGAACTTGGATCCACATTCAAAATTTCAATTCCATTAACTTTTTTATGCTAATTTAATCGTAATTTTTGTTTACCTTTAATATTTTATGCTACACATCGTCTTCCCAATCCAAATTTAAAGTAAACACAAACCAAATCATATCCTTTTAATTTCACAGCGGCGTCTTTATTTAATGACAAAAAATTGTTGGGACTACCACATTTTAGGGTCAACATGACAATATTATTTTAGGGATGATTCTCAAGATGTTTGAGCGGTAATAATTTGTTTTTGGTTTAATGTTCGCATTAACTTATTGCCCGGTTGTAAGAATGTTTATTAAAGCCCTTATTTTTTTTCTTCTTTCCTTCTTGACTGAAAGGTAGTGATCACATAGACGATTCTTATGTTTTATTTATTACTTCTCTCCACTTATACCTATTCACTACTTTTCAAGCAGCTTCTATAAAAATTGTTCCAGTGCATTTTTTTATTTGGTCAGACCATCTTCTCGAGTAACGACCTCTCGGTCTAGTCCCTTCCACCTTGCCATAGACAACCAACCGCTCTAAATCATCATTATTGCGTCTTGTAACGTGAACAAAGTATTTTAGTAGCTTGGTGTTCACTATTTGGGATAGTCCCCGCGGTTCCTTAATTTCCCTAAGGACAGACTCGTTTGTTCTTCTTGCCGTCCATGGGACTCTAAGTATTCTTCTCCAGCAGTGCATCTCGAATGCATCTATTTTTCTTCGGTCTTGTGCTTTCATGGTCCACGATTTCGTTCCGTACAGAAATATTAGTAATATTAGAGTTTCAACCATTTTCTTTTTGGTGTTTAGCGTGTTAGCACTGTCCTTCCATGCTTTTTATTTTTCTCCTTGCTATTTCTGTTTTGCGTTTTATCTCTTGTGTGCAGCCTCCTTTATTTGTTATTAGTACACCCAGGTAAACGAACTGCTGTACTACTTGGCACCCTCCTAATTTTGTTATATCTGTTCTATTACTATTTTCCTGTCCACAATGATGATTTTTGTTTTTTCATGGTTGATATCTAGACCATATTCTCTGCTTTGTGTTTCAAGTTTGCTAATCAGGGTGCCACGTCTTTTTCGTTCTCTAAAGAGTACTCTGCTAGCGGTTTCTCTACTGGCAAATTATACCCGAGCTCAGCCGTAGAGGGTAGAAGAAAAAAAATATAAAAGTGAGCCGCGCCACCGACTTAGACGGTATAAGCCGGAAACCCCTAGATCTTATAGGCACTAGCAGAGCCACAAGATAAACAACTATGATTATGGTGAACCAAATAAATAAAATTATAGCAAAAATATGTTGGATACTTTACTCACACAATAAATAATTAAGGTACACAGCTCAATAGCAACATCATAACAAATATAGTCAAAGTTAACAGCTATGGTAAAATTTCCTTGCTAAAACAAACCAAAAATGTAAAATTTACAACTTTATATAATAACCAGAACAGAAGTAAGAGTAACAGACTTTACCAAGTTACAACAAAAAGTAAGACATATATAAATTAACTCATTAATAACACTAATTCAAACATTTACATAAAGGCAAAGAAAAAAAAAGGGAAAACATATATAAATTAACTCATTAATAACACTAATTCAAACATTCACATAAAGGCTGATAATTCATTAGTTAACCGTTTACATAAAGATTTTTACTGCCAAAACAATCGAGTTTATTTAAAAATATTTTTACAATGGTTGTCCTTTAAAATATCAAGATTGTAGGATATTTACAAATAAGTAGGAAGAAAATATATTTTTACTTGGACATAAAGAATTATTGAGAAGGTTATTTTAATCCAAGTTTAGTTTTGGCATATAATCTAATGCAATAAATAGTTTCCAACAATGTACTATATTAATAAACTAAAACAGAACGTAATCGTGGTGTCAGAATGAGTCACTGCGTTATATATTTAAAAATAAATCACTTATAACCTTTGGGTATACGAATTCACAAAGTACTATATTTATAAACTAAAACAAAACTTACTCGTGGTGTCGAATGAGACACGGCGTTATATATTTAAAAATTAATCACTGATAACCTTTGGGTATACGAATTCACATGTACTCCTGTGGCCTACTCCTGGGCCCACTCCTGGGCCTACTCCTGGGCCTACTCCTGGGGCTGGTTAGATTATGGGGCGGCACCGGCTAATTAACAATGGCTTCCCTCAAATAAATCCCGACAATGGATATTTAACTTGACACCAGAAATCCAAAATATCAACAACGTAGGTAAGATAGAATGGTCAAGTTAAAAATTAAGTGGTTTTTCTTCAAAATCCAATTAAGATGGCCCAAATACAGCCAGATATGAAAGAAATCCCATAGAGGTTCTGTCCACGTGCTAATAACACACCGTCCCCAACGACTTTCACCAACACCTCCGACTTTCAAGACTCTCAAAACACGACTGCCGCTCCTATATCGGAAATCAAGAAAAATGGCGCGGAATCAACGTCAACCTGCAATCTTCTCAAGTCCGCGCTCGCCTCGTCCGTGTGGATATCCAGTCCCATCCACACAGAAATTGCAAACCAAACTATCGAATCCTACCCCTACAAGTTATGCAACATTATCTACAACGAATGATATATTTGAGTTACCACAGAGTACGGTATGGCATAAAGGAATACGAAACTCATCTGAGACAATTATAATGAACGGTAGAAGGAAAAAATAGCACGTGACATAGTTCCTCTGGATCATTTGCTAGTAGGACGGTGTCATCCGCGTATCGAAGATTGTTAATTCCCCGTACACATTAAACAGCATTGGTGATAAGATACATCCCTGCCTGACGTCTTTTCGTATTGTGAATATGTCCGATAAAAAGTTCCCAACATGTACCACGGCTTCATTAGATGTTTATAGTTTGGCTATGAGGAATATCAGTGTTGTGGGGTTCCCATGTCATATAGTTGGTATAGTCCATAATTTGTCCCATTTTAAGTTATCGAATGCTTTGCGATAGTCCACGAAGCACATGTATAAGGGTTTGTTAAACTCACGACTTTTCTCCCTAATTTGACGAATGTTGAGAATGTGTTCACGGGTCTCTCTACCTTTCACAAAGATTGCTTCTTCTAGAGAAACTTGCCACTGTAAAAAAACTTTCATTTATACATAAATGCATACATTTTTAATTAGTTAAATACTCTTTTAAATGGGATGAAAAATGTGTATTACCCTTTTTTTTTAATAACCAAGTCAAATTTCATTTGTTATTGTATCAAAGAAATTTTAATTTTAAAAAGTTCTTTTTAAATCACGCGTCATAGAAATTAATTTTCTTTGTAATCTTAAATAAAGTAAAAACGTATTAAACGAATGAAATTATTTCGTAATTTAACACTAAGGCACTGAAATCCGGTTCAGATGCTTCCTACGTCTGCTTTTCCCTTAAGACCGTGTTTGTTCTGCGAAGTAAAAGTTTAATCAAAAATGTGGACAGTGCTGGCGTGTACTTTACTTAAATATTAATTTTGACTTGCTGCCTTGTACCATTTTTATGCGGAATTCAAAAGTAGAGTCTTATGTTTTCTCTTTTTGCTCCATAAAAGCGTATTCTTTGCCAGATTTTCATTATTGTATTTATTCAGTAAACCCTATGTAATTGATCGTAACTTCGAAAATTTCGTTATTTTTGGTATCCCTAATTAAAAAAAATGTTTTTATTATGAATAGAAATTATAAAAGCCCAAAATCAAAGCAAACAACCACGTTAAAACAACATAAGAACATTTTGTTAACGAATTTATATTCTAAAATATTTGAATTACTTTCATTTTTTTGTGTTTTAACTATAGATTCTTAAAACTCAATAAATTATTAATAAGTTATGATGCTACCTACACAAGCCAGAGTTAAACTAGTTTAAAATCGTACTTAAATATGTTTTCTTTTTAAATGTTATTTGTTTTTGAAATTATACATTTAACGCTGGGTTACTATATCAATTAATGCTTTTTCATTTCAGTGCCTCCTCGAATACACTACGTTACCTCAAACGGTCGCGTCGAAGTGAAAAAAGGTTCGTCGGTAAAACTAGAGTGCAAAGCTTCGGGAAATCCTCCCCCCAAAGTGACATGGTCACGGAAAAATAATCTTTTACCGGACGGTGTTCAAACCGCTGTGACCCCCATTCTCAGCCTCGACCGGGTCGACCGTCATCAGGCTGGAGTGTACCAGTGCACGGCTAATAATGGAGTTGGAGAAGATGTGTCCGAGCAGATTGTTCTTCATGTCTTATGTAAGTTTTATTTTTTATTACTACTCTACGTAAAAAAGAAGAATTTCGGATATTTTTGATGAAATTAATGATGGGGTAGATAGGTATATTGGAAACGAATACAATGGCAAATAATAATTTTAATTTTTTATATCCTTTTATTTTTGGCCATCAAACGAATTAGTTAAAAGAATTATTTGAATCTATACTAATATAAAACTAAGAAGGGTGTTTGTGTATTGAGTAAATTTCCAAAAAATAATAGTTACAACCCACTTTTCCGATAACAAACATATAAAAAAGAATAAGAATAACCTAAAATAACCAATAATAAAACTCAAATTTAAATTCAATTTCCTGTCAAAGAAATTAATATATCATGTGTTCATTACTTCTCTATGAAAACCTCATATTCATCCTACTTCTTTATTGGCCGGTACTCTCTACACCCTAATTCGTCTTGGGTGAGCGTATATTTCAAATCTTAAATATTCTGAAAAAAAAAATAAAACTCCGTTAGACATTTTGCCATGATACGTGTTCCTTTATCACATTTGCTGGAGGAGCGGCAGCGTACCAGGAGACTAAAGCAAGGCGGTTATATTTCCGTATGTTTGGCAGCAGAAGTATAAAAATAAGAATAATGCTGAGGGAGATGAGTAGTCTGATAAGTATGGCCGGAGTGATGGAGTGAGGAAGCGATGGATAAAATGAGGAATAGTGAGATAATGGAACGCTGTGGTGTTAAAGAAGATGTGGTAAAGGAATGCTTAGATGGTTTTGACACGTATATAGGATGAATGCAAAAAGATTGACGAAACAAATTTATAATGCGAGTGTGAATAGGCAAGTCAGTGGAGGTCGACCTAGGCGATCAGATTAAAATTATTTTAAAGAAAGGCTAGATCAGGAGTTCCAGCAACGTGCGAGCAAGAATAAAAGCGCTGATGAAAGTAGAAGAAGCGAAAGACGTGTTAAAAACCGTAGTAAGTGGAAAGAAGTGGTCTCCGCCTGCGAAAAAGTTGTGGCTATATGTATGTATGAATGTTCCTCAGCCTAAGTTTATAATGGCAGCTCTTAAAGATTGTCATTTCAGCGGTTTCTTCTCGATCTTAAGTGAGCTTTATGATGGTCCTGGAAGAAATTTGTGCTATATATATTTGGAACAGTTGCAATTATAATTTATTTGGCGTTACCGTGGTGATTATTCTAGCAGCTGCTTGCAAAAAATGAACTTTATTATAATATTTTTAAATAAACCAGAAAAGTGTTGTATTTAATTTCTACTTTATTAAACGTATTGGTATTTATAAATAATTATTATACGATCATAACCATAATATTTTATTAAATAACTGGTAGGTGCTAATATTTTAGAAATCATACCAAAAAAAATTCTTTTTATTTATTTTCCTATATAAAATTTTTGTATTGGTATTAATGAATGATTTCAATTTTATTCAATACATGGTGCTGTTGTACAACAAACATATTTTACAATCAAAGAGTTTACGCAGACAAAGTTTTGGGCAAAATCTGAAAACTAATTCATCAAAAAATGTAAAAAAAAATACAATATATAAAAATATATAATTTGTTTTTTTATATTATCTATGGCTACTTTTACTCTTTTTATTTTTTTGTTGGTTTCGAAGAATTTAAAGAAACAGGAAATGAAAAAAATTTTACCTTTCCAAAAAGTTCCGTAGAGATAATCGCAAACATTCTTTAGAAAGTAGATCATAAATCACATTTTTCGTAAACAAAGAATTTGTGTCAATTTTAATTTGAAACATTCCTGTATTAATTCTACGATTGTATTTCATTCCGAATACCCTCTAAAATAAAAAGCTTTGTAATTATGGCATTTTCATGCTTGTGCTTTTATTAAACTTCCCATATTTGTAAATTTCGCGTTAGAGGCGAGAGTTCCAAATTGCTCTTTGTACTAAATTATATTTATATCCCAGGTATAGGAGGAATTCGTAGTGCCGATTCGCATACGAAATCACTGAATTACTTGAATTATTGCACTTTAATGCACGAATCCATTTTCTCCATTGCATTCAGCGTCAGGCGTACTTGACAATTAATTTATTTATATTTTAAATGTCCCCACACTTATCGATGAATTGCGGAAAATAAAAGCACTTAAATATTTTTTAAGGAATTTAAGGGAATGTTAACACTGACACAAAAGCTCCTTCTTATAAAAATAACGCATTATGCCACGTTTTCATTGATCATGTTTAAGTATCTATTTTTTTTTGGAATTATTTTTTCCTTCTTTTATAATTCCATCAAATTTTTTATATATCGTTTTTAGTTACGACTGTATAACAGATTTAAGAAAATAATAAAATCCAAATCCAATGAATGCAAAGTGTTCGTTACTTTTTTTACTGTCACTTTATTACAATAAACAACTTCCTCAATCTGAAGCTTGTTAAACTCGAAACTCTTTGAATGCAAATTTGAAGTAAATAGATGTTAAATTAACCGTGCTTGCACGTCGTTTATGCAACAAATTTATCATTTTATTTTTGTATTATAAAGCATGAAAGAACTTTTTTAGTCGCATCTAATACTTGATTAAACGACCGAAAAAATGTGACTTATTTTAAGACTTATATTTGTGGAAAAAAAAGATTTTTATCATTTGCTTAATCCTTAATTTAATAAAATAAGAAAAAAAGTGATTGAAATGAATTGTGCCTGACGGGGTAAACCTGAGCAGGGAAAAACAAATATTTAAGAGAATCTTATGATGAAAAACGGTAGAATGTCTGCAAAGCGTATTTATATTACAAATATAAAACTTCCTTTGATACCTAATAAAACAATTATCTTTTAATTACCTTATTAGCATCGGTATTTTATTAAACGAATAAAATTATTATCATATACTTATTTAGTAAAAATAAGGATAGTAATATTAATGAGCGTCAAAAATTTCACATCTTTATTGTATACCTATTTATAGGTTATTTAGGTATCTTTAGACAAACTGTTTTTAGTTAGATTTTTTTAAACTTAAACAAGCTTAATTATAAAAATAAAAGTGTATAAATATTCAAAACGTCGACGAACTCACAGATACATCCACTTTTAAATATTCAGTGTGGGCCGGGAATTAAAATCTAACATGATAAATGTAATTATATCTGGCAAAGTGGTCACTTGCCTAAAGACTGGACAACGTCTGTATTTATTCCTATTCACAAAAAGGGATCTACCAAAAAATGTGAAAATTATCGAACTATATTTCTAATTTCACATGCCGGCAAAATCCTGCTTAAAATAATAGATAGACGGCTGCAGAACTACTTAGAGAGCCAGATTCCTTCAGAACAAGCAGGCTTCGTTAAGGGAAGAGGGACTAGGGACCAAATATTTAATATCCGCCAATTAATCGAAAAAACCCGGTGGTTTAATACACCTATGCTTCTATGCTTTATAGATTACAAGAAGGCCTTCGATTGTGTTCGATGAAGTAGTCTTTGGAATGTATTGAAAGAAATGGGTGTCCCTTTTCATCTCATATCTCTGATCAGCAACCTATATGGAAATAACAACGCCATAGTTAAGTCTCGACTATAAAACATCAAACATTTTCAAAGTACATAGGAGAGTACGTCCAGAATGTATCCTATCGCCGAGACTGTTTAACGCTAACGGTAAATTCATAATGAGATGAGCCCTAAAAATGTTGAAGGAGGTGTATCAATCAATGGTAGAAAGATACATAATCTCAGGTACGCAGACAACACTACCCTACTAACAAGAGATGAAGATGAGATGATTACACTTTTTGATCAGGTCGCAAATGAAAGCCGAGCTTTGGGTCTCGAAATAAATTTAGACCAGACCAAGCTAATGGTCATTGATAGGAGTAACACCACACAGTTAAGAAATCTGCAAAAAAGAATTGAAGTAGATCGCTAATAAACAGCAAGGGAAGGTGTAAAACAGAAATAAGAAGACAGATAGTATTAGCGAGGACAGCAATGTCAAACTTATCAAAGATATGGAAAGACAGATGCATAACCAGAAACGCTAAAAGAGCCCTGGTAAACACCGAGCGACAGGCAACGATTAGATGCATTTGAAATATTGTGCTGGCGGAGGATTCTTCGCATACCCTGGACTGTACACCGGACCAATGTGTCAGTATTAAGTGAATTAGGAATCACCGATCGATTATTCACCAGTTGCCGACGCCGCATTCTGGGTTACTTCGGACACATCACCAGACGAGATCAAGACAATCTAGAAAGACTTATTGTGCAGGGCAAAGTGGAAGGTAAAAGGTAAAGGGGAAGATCTCCATCACGATGGATAGACCAAATTAAATAATTTACAGGGCAAACCTTGCAGACAAATGTGAGAGTAGCGGAAGACCGACAACAGTGGAGACAATCGACCCATCAATGCTCATAGACATGATGTCACAACTCTTCAGTAATGAAGATATAACTAAGAAGACGAAGAAGCACTTTAAAGGATTTACCGCAATAATTTTAGACTGATAAACAACCACAATTATACACACGGAGTGTTCATTTTGAGTAAAAGGTATGTGGTTGTAACACAAATGTTCATATTTTTCAAATAATATTTATTTTTAATATTATAAACGATTTTTAAAAAAAAATTTAACCAATAATATTCCAGTTTACTTAGTTCAATCCTCTATTATTGCAAAAATTATTAGTTTATGTAAAAAAAGATCATCAAATTATGCTAAATAAACAAGTAATATCTATAATATCTTGTAATTTTTTAAGCACAACTGTTGGTCATTTAGTTTCTTTCATGATTTCTTTCTTCATGTTCGTGTTTAACACTCGTTGTTAGTACAAGTAGTAACTCATTTTGAGATAAGATCTGTAGTCGTAGTTGTTAACCATTTACTATTTTTAAAAATTACCTACTTATAAATACTTTTTATGAACTTGGCGTGTTTTGATATATATTTTTGTTTTAAATTTGCAATTGTTCGGTAAAAGTGTTTCATCCAAATACGATGACGAAATACAATTGATGATTATTACCGATCCAGCAAAACACCCGAAATCACTAAAAATAAAAGCTTTAGTTAAATAATTAAGAAACAACAAAGTTTTAATATGTTGTAAGAACGATTATTTTGACACGCAAACATGTAGGTCTATTCTAGACAAACAGAAAATCCAATAACGATTTTTTACTGCGAGCAGTTTTTTTTACCATTAATAATAAATGGTTAAGTCCCTAGATTTTTATTAATGTTAGTATTTTTAAAATATTTATTGTTTATTGACAGTTTAACGATAATATAAATTATTATTTTAAAGGAAATTAATAAAAATTAAACAGAAATAAAAAAAAAACTTCAAACGATGAATTGATAAAAAGTTAGTGTGACAAAATAAATCATTTATTTTTTCAGTTGTAGTAGCTTATTTTTATATTTTTAAAAATTTAAGTTACTTTTTTTCATCTTCCATTGACAACTTCTATAAGTAACACTTAAATTAGTGTTAAAGCAATTTACCACAGAACTGCAACAACACAAGTTAATGCTTTAAAGAACTGTTATGTCAGTTTATCGTTGAAGATTTTTTTTTTTGATTTTTTTTTTTTTTTTATGTTCGGTTTCTCACGAAAAGGGATATCCTGTAATGTTCAGAGAACATCGTGGGAACCAAGGAAAAGAAGGTAGGAGTTGGTGTTCTTCTTAAATTTCTGGAGGTTGTATGCCTCGGGGAACACCTCCCTAGGCAATGAGTTCCAAAGCCTCGCAATTCGTTGGATGAATGAGTCTTTGGAAAGTGATGTTCTGCAGGTCTCCAAAGTGACCACGAAGGGGTGTGAAGACTGAACTTGACGGGTTAATCTCGAAGAGACTGCCAAAGGAGGATTGGACAACTTAATGAGATTAAAGTCAAACTTCTTTATAGAGAACGAAACAAATATAACAGGAGTTTTGGACCGTTGTTACTACCAGTCGGGAGATTTTGAATAATAGTATTAGTTTGTAATGCAATAGATCAAAACCTTTTAGTGTACACGCCATATTAGTTATCTATTATATTCTTTTCATTTCCCTAATATCGCCTACAACAATAATAATGTTTTTGTTCTAGTTAAGCATCAAATAGAAAATTTTTAAAAATGATGATTTATAGATTTTATTGGCTTATTTGTGGCTGAGCAGAATTTTTTTCGGCTGTTAAAAAAATTGTATATGAATAGTTTTGTTTATAATAACGCATTAAAATTAAAACATTAGTAACAGTGCTTATAAGAAACCACTTTCATTATGCCGATGTCTTTTAAATCCGTACCACCGTACCTCAGGTGTTTCCTTTCGAAAAATTCCCATCTTAAATTTTACTTAAAAAAATTACTACTGCTAAAACAATGCGCTAACCAAACACCTGGTACAAATTTTCACGAATTAGATTCATAAACTGTTAGAGGCATAAAGAGTTTAAACTATTAGTTCTTGGGGTTTACCACTTTTTTTTACTACATGACGAATATAAATCGGTTTAAGTAATGTTGATAATTAATTTAAACAAAATTTATGAAAATTTGTTTAATACTTTTTAAAATATTTACAAAATGCACATTTTTCTTTTACTATTAATTCTTATTATTATTTTTAACTGCAGACCAATATATATATATATATGCAAAAATGTGTAACTGATTATTTAAAAACCAGCTTACTTTCACTGTATAATACCTATTTTTATATAGGTATATGTGTGGGTCGATTGTACATCAGATAACAACTACTCCCCTGACTATGTGTCGCGACAGGTATTGAATTACATCCATCTTTGGAAGCAAGATATACAGATGCTTGTTAAATAGGACAAAAGGCTATTGAATTTATTTGCTCGAAGAAACCACCTGTATACTAGTTTCGGAGTGATTGCTCCTCATCAGTACAGGGCAGGTTTTCTCAAACAAACACATTCAACCTTAGACTCCTATTAAGTACACATGAAGGACCACGCAAAAGCGTTAGTGGCGACATCTGTACTTTTTAACAAAAAACTCGAGAAAACCTGCCCTGTACTGATGAGGAGCAATCACTCCGAAACTAGTATACAGGTGGTTTCTTTGAGCAAATAAATTCAATAGCCTTTTGTCCTATTTAACAAGCATCTGTATATCTTGCTTCCAAAGATGGGGTGTTATACACGATTATACATTGGATGTAATTCAATACCTGTCGCGACACATAGCTGTATGATACCTACATTAAAATAGGTATCATCCAGTGAAAGTAAGCTGGTTTTTAAACAATCAGTTACACGTTTTTATACCTATTATATAACTAAAAAACTTTTATAGTGTTTTATACTGTAATAGCACTACAGTTTTCTATAACTTTTACATATATATAAATATGGGTTTCAGAAATGTAACATTATTGTAAACAAAACTTTTATATTAATTTTTTATTATTCTCTTAAATATTTACAAAATACACATGTTTTTACATTGATTTTAAAGCCATGATGGGCCGTATCTAGTTTCGCTTTTATTGATAACACGAGGAAGGAAAAACATAAAGTAGTGGGTAGTTAGCGATGATTTATTGTGGCCGAAGGTGAGTGAATCTTTTGTTTTTCACCTTTTATGAGGCCGAGCCGGTGTTGAGCCAAGTAAGGGTGTCGGGGAGTTGTTAATCATTCGAGGTGCCGGCTCTAATTTGCTACGCCATAAACTAGATAGAGTGGTGAGCATCATTATGCATACCTTGGGACCTCTTTACATCCTACACGATACCAACTCCAGCCTTCATCATTGATTCATGATTTTGTTCAAAATTTTTTTTCACTAATACTTTTTAACCATAATTATGTAGTTTTCCTAAAATTTAAAAGGATATATTAGTTTCTGTTTTTATCAAAACAGTCAATTTTAGACGAATGGATTATACAGGATGTTCCGATATTCGACCGTCAACGCTTTACAGGGAAACACAAACCTTTAAAGCGCTTTAGTTTTAGAGGTTATACATGGGCAATTAAAATCAGTTTTTGCTAATCTTTTGAACACAATTTTTTTTAAACTTTGCAGTTTTCTTTTTACAGACTTAAAAATTTATTAAAATTTTTATTTCATGTAGTTTATCCAAAAATATGTTTATTTTTGAAAAATAGTCATCTTATTGTTTTTACCATGTCGATTTTGAATCCTTGGATTTATTTGTGTTGCGTATAGTGATATTTTATAGAAATGTAAAAAAAAGAAGCGTTAGTTGAACATGCACTTACCAAAATGATTTTTTCTGATATTCCAATTTTCTTGTAAAAGCGGAAAATATTTATTTAAATTATCTTTGTTTTTGATTAAATTATGTCGAATAATTGTCTTGAAATAATAGCAAATAGTCTGGTGGGCTCGGAATTTTACACGCATAATACGGGAATTGACCTTAAAGAATGTAAACTTAAACATCAAATATCTCGTGTTATAGACAGTTGAAAATTTTAAAGTTTTAAAATTAGATAGCAAACAATGGTATATATATATATATATATATATATATATATATATATATATATATATATAGTATATATATATATAGTATATATATATATATAATGTGTACTTTATTTTTAACAAATTAATAGGAACACCCTTTATATTATTAGTAGAAATAGACAAATACATAACTCAAACTAATTATAAAATAATTGTCTGTCGAGCTTTCTTGTATTTTACATTTTAATACGACGTTAGCGGAAATCCGAGGCGACCGACCGTTGAAGAGAATAGAAATTTTAGTCATGAATTTTACATTCAAAATAAATAGCAAAATGCGACGAAATATTTCGTAAATTTTTAATAGTCTGAATTTAATTTAAAATGATTTAAACTGGCAACTTTAAAAATATTATAACGGCAATATTTATTTAAATAAACTACACGCAAGTTGTTATATTTGCAGTGGACTCACGACATTTTCCATAAAATTGGTTTATATTCTTTATTTTTGTAAAACTGTTATGTTAAATACACTAACTAGTCTAATTGTTAGGTAAAGAGGAAATATTTCCGGTTCAATAAGGCACCAGATTTTTTCACACAATAAGATAAATCTCAACAAAGATTTTTTTAGAAAAGCCTCGGCTTAATAAAACATTTAAAGCGCTATATACCAAGTTAACAAAGGTAATAGAAAAAAAGTCGAATAAGTAAGAATATAAATATATTTATTTTAAAATAATTTACTATATTGACAACTTATTGCTTTTTAAAAAAATAAAGTAGATTTACAAGCGTATTCCGCATTGTCTAGAAAAATCCATCCTAAAAACCACTCCTTTTATTTGAAGTGTTAATCAACAAAAAAATTTCTTGTTTGTATTAAAAAAATCCATTAAGGGAGACTACAGTAATAGGAAAAATTTAATCTCAATTTGCAGCATAATCTAGCAAAAAAAAGATACCAAACAAAAAACTAATACTCGTTTGAACAAAAACGTTTTCTGTCCTATATTCATTCTTGCTTTCACTTGATCCCCTCAATTACACGGGGATTATATTGATCATATTATATCGTTTACTATAAATCCATAAATACACTAAATAAAAATGAGCGAAAAAACCTTATCAACCATAAAAAAAGAATAAAAACCCGTTTTCACTTCTTGCGATACGAGTATCGAAAATTCGTTTAAGTTCTAAAGAAAATGGTCTGAAAAGATATTATATTAAGTAAAACGTGATCTGTATTGTAGTAGAAAATAAAACATCTTGTTGCCCCGGGTCAGCAATGAAACTGCAATTTCCTCATTTTATAGTGGTGATCCGAATTTTTATGTGAACATATTTTAAGTTGCGCTTTATGTTTTTCTCTAGTTTAGTAGTGAAATAATATTTAAATTGTAAAAACTCAAGACAGTAATGCTTAATAATTATCATATTTCATACTTTATAACTGTTATTTTGTTGTTTGTTTAATTTACTATAAATGATATTGATGTACCAACCCAAAACACTCGCTTGCTACATTAAAATTAAAAAAAAAGATAATTGTAAATTTTGTTCATTATTCTTCTTGGTCACTGGTATGGATTAGGGGTTAAAGGGGAACAAGGAGACAGATACACTGGCCAAAACGGACTCAGAGACTGTCCTCACCGGTCCTTAACCCCACTGTTAGGTTTCAAAAATCCTCAGGGGCACCATAAAAAAATGGATGCGCTCAACCTTAGCCGTTTCATTTCATTTATTTTTTCCACACTCCGTGTAGGTCGAGATTTTCTCTCTAAAATTGTGTCCTAGAAAACTTTTGTGTTTCTGCACTGGAGAACGAACTAAAATACTTGGTGAAGGCCAGCAGCCTGCGATATAGATCTTTGCTAGCCAAAGGTACTCTTACATGATTTACTGTTACAAAGAGGTGGTTCCTTGGTCTAGCGAGTGCCTCGCAATTAAAGATGATGTGGGTTGCTGTTTCTTCTTTGCTCCCACAGTTTCTGCAAATGGGATTCTTATTGAATATTCCCAGTTTGGGCAGGAATTTTCTAGTTAAACAGTGTCCCGTTAGAAGTAATGTTACCTGTCGGACCTCGTTCCTGCTAAGAGTTATCAAGTCTTTTATCAGGGTTCAACAGAGCTATTAGCTATAAACTATTAGCTATCAGCTTATTTTTCTGGCCATTGTAATCTCTCTTCATTTTTTTATTCTTTTTTTTTAACCTTATTTGTACTATGCTAAGAGTAACGATAGGGCTGCTGACAGGATATTGACGATTCAGAAAACACCTTTGTAGGTTAAAAAGGACTCGCGAGGTCCCGATTTTTGTGCTTGGTGAGAAAAAACCTAAGCCAGAGAACTACATCAGAACCCCCAACAGCCTCTGGAAGTTGATAAAACAACCTAACCTCATCATGTCACAATAGATACTTACAAAAATCCTTCCATTACAATTTAATCTAATTTAATTTTCTTGGCATTACATGTAGCGAAATAATAACTTACCAATTTGACATTAAAATAGTTGACTTTTTTGACATTTGACATCGGGTATTTAAATAAAATGCATTTCAAACAAACTGAATCTCTTTAATAGATTGTTCGAATTTTAATAAACTCAATATTAATACAACGAAACTTTTATTTTTAGTATAAATTATTGAATAAAATAATTTATTGTTTAATTGTACAAAATAAATTTCCTATTTTATAAACAGGCTGTTTTAAAAATAATAATAATGTTTTATAAACATTATTAAAAATCGCTAATGTTTTGCATATTTTTTCGTTTTTTTTTTTAAATTAAAATTTTCTCAATTATTGTTGTGTTAAATTGTAATTGTTTTGCAAAAAAAAGGTAAAGGTACTTACATTGAAGCATTTAGCACAAAAAAAGTTATTCAACAAATTTTTTTATTGCTATAAAACATTTTTTACACATTTCTCAACACTTTACAAAAGATTTTCAAATTTGCATACAGTAATGCAATTATTTTAAGTGATTGGAAAATATAACAAAAATCGGGTTTCATTTCGACATAAAATTCGAAAAAACATTCACTCTTTTCATTTACTTTAAAGTATTTACCTAGCAAGAACTATTCAAAGTTATTTTTATTAGAAAAGTTTTGCTGCAAACAGCTTTCAATGACTGTTCTCTTAGATAACTTTTTAAACAAAGATTTGTCAAAAACTATTATCACAAAACTAGGTTAAAAAAATAAGAATTACAATTAAATTATGCATAAAAAAAATATATAAAATAATTTTTTTGATCTTTTTTAAATTAATTATTAAACAATATTTCCAGTTTTACTATGTTTCCTTTTTGCAATGAATCAAGTCTTTTTTTTATTTTTAATTTTATTGTATACCTTTCTTCTGATTTATTTCTTTTGGAATAATTTAGCTAAATTATTTTATATATTATTTTATTAGATATTTTATATCTTTTAGTGTATTAATATCTTAAAAATATTACAAATCCGAGTGAAGTAAATGTACGTCATATTAAATAAGATATATATGTGTAAGCAACATTATTTAGATGGACGGTATATATTTGAACTGCATTTTAATAAGGAATACATACATATTTACTATGTATTTGCATGGAATTTAGCAGAGTGCCCTTATTTTTTATACACTTTTTATATTGTCTGACGTCAGTTTAATACGTATGTAAATTTTATTTATTAAGTTTATATGCATCATTACATGATGCACTTTTACATAGTCTTCAGTTATGCAAAAAATTTATTAAAAAAAAGTATTTGGGTTACATAAAAAAAAATTATTATCAAATGGCTTCTTTTCGCTGATGATCATGTCATATTAGCATCATCCGAAGAGGAGTTGCAAGCGATGGTTAATAAATGCATGATGCCCTAAAAATTTAGGGAAATGAATGGAACTCCACATTATTTCATGAGCAGTCAAAACGTGTCAAAAAAGGCACGAATGACTGTGCATATATGAGTAGATGTTGGGTTTGGTAGAAGAAGCATAAAAATAAGATTAATACTGCGGAGATGAGAAGTCTAAGAAGAAGGTAGTGCCGGAGTGACTTATAAATAAAATAAAGAATAGTAAGATAAGGAAACGCTGTGGTGTGAAAGAAAGATTACACAGATATAGATAAAGGAATGCTTAGATAGTTTGGACATGTAGAAAGAATGTATTAAAGAAAATTGACGAAACAGATTTATAAGGCGAGTGTGAATGGGCAAGCGAACATATCTCGATATTGTTTTAAAAAAAGGCAAGGTCAGGAACACTAACAACCAACGAGCATGTAGGAGAGCACTGATAAAAGTGGAAGATTTGTGTTAAAACCATAGTAAGTGCAAGAAAAAGGTCTCTGCCTTCCACTATACGGATAAAAGGCGTGACTATATTTATGTATGTATGTTTATACTGTTTAAATTTTTTTTAATATAATTTGCTCGTTTCGAGGCTGTTAAAATGTTAATTATCGTTGGCAATTTTTTAACTGCTTTTGGACCAGCATAACTTATGTGGCACATACGCTTATTTTGTAAACATAAAAGTTAACAACAGCTACGTAATGAACACACTTACACACATTTATCCATTATGGTATTATATTACTCGACTAAAATAAAATGAGAAGTTGGTTTATTTTTACGTTTTGTTTTGTTCAAATTTTTTAATAAAATTTTAAAACTTTCTAGAATTAATTTAACTTTTGTAGAGTAAATTAGCAGTAGTAGAGTTTTAAAAAGTCAGAAAAGTTTTACCAACGTTTGTAAAATGGTTATTATCCAAACAATTTATTACTTTATTAATCAATATCAATTTTGGTTTGGTTAAAATTAAAAGACTTAACTTAAAAGACTTTAGTATGTTTTTCTTAGCTCTATTGTGACTTGCAACTGATGAGTTAATTTTGACATTTTAGTGTTAGATATCAAGAGTGTGGCTTTGTCAAAATGTTCTAAATATAATTAAAGCTTAGTCCCTTACAGTTTATTAGATTTTTGTGTGAATGCTGATTCTTTCCTCAATTGGATTAGATTAAATTAATACTGGAATTTAAATGAATAGCTTCTTTATTGCGAATTCTGTCAGTCTGTTTATTTATCTATTTATTTCTTTATTTTTAAATTTAAATTCCGAGAAGCCAAGTGTGAATATGTGTTATTAGCTTCTAATATTTTCTTATGCCTAATTTTTTTTGCTTAACAACGAGGATAGTGTGTGTCTATATTCACAACTCTAAAAAAGTTTTTTTATTTCATGAAATACAATCTTAGTCCCTTTTTTAACCTCCGGTCCTGTGACTGCATTCATAAATTTTTGCCGAGATTAAGATTTCCAGTAAATTTCTACCAATCTTCGAGAGATTTCTTCATTGTTAACAATCTGAAACACTGACTTTTTTTGCTTCGTACAAAATCCATAATTGCTAGAAAACGGATGAAGTAGAACAATTCGAACAACTAGTATTAACTTGAAAACGCTTTTCTTAAGATTTTACCCTTAAATCGGATGAAAAGTAATGGAAAAATCAAAATGAAAGATTAGAAAAAAGATTGGCCTTTTATTAAACCTAGAGAACGAATTAGACGCAAATCTTTTATGGTATAACAAGTCAAATAAAAATCTTAACGACTTTGAGTAATTAAATGATAGGAAGTCATGGTCACAATACTTCTCTGGGCAAATGATTTATTAAGTAAACAAAATAAAAATAATACTACTACTCAGATTATCTAGAACTGTTCTTAAGAATCACAAGTAGTGATAATACAAGTTTAATAAGTTAAAATGGTAACGTATCTACTCTTGATTTTAATGAAGTATAATATTCTAAGAATTACATATATTGAATAAAAGGTTAATTTTACTGTTATATTAACAAAAAGGACTAAATTTCTATGAAATTAGAAAATGATTGTAGTACATACTAATATTATAAAAGTCTTTTAAGACTTTTTGACCATTAAAATAAGAAAACATAAAAGCTGTTACTACAGTTGGACTTATTTAGATTATGTACCTGCAGTAAAACCATATTTATAAAATTTAAATACCTGTTAGCTATAGACACTAATAATAACTTATTTATTAAACATAAGTTTATTAACTTTTCTGTGAAAGTTATAGTAATGGGTCCAATTTTGCGAGTTTTAAGGTCCTCAAAGTCAAATACAATAGTTTTTAAGTGGACGTCCGTGTGTGCGTATGTGCGTATGTTCGTATGTGCGTTCCGAATTATATTTCGTCTCTATTATCTCGAGAAAAAAAATGATATTGACGTCAGACCAATTGCATTCCACGCATAATTACGCAACTTAGTAATAATTAGATTTTTAGCAAAATGGGTCAAGTTGTTTTTTATGAAGAATAAAAAAACTAAAAAAAATGGTAAACTTTCGGAATTATTTTTCGTCTCGATTATCTAGAGAACAAAAAATGATATTGAAGTGCATTTGACGCATAATTACGCAACTGAGAGCTAATTAGATTTGTAGCAAAATCGGTCCAACTGTTTTTTATAGAGAATTAAAAAACTGAAAAAAAGTAAACTACCTGAATGTTGCAATTTATAAATTATACTATTTTAAGATTTTTAAATAATATGATTATTGCATGTTAGGATTATTTGTATGAAAAATATGTTGACAATATTTCATAAAAAGAGATAGTTTTAGAAAACAAAAATAGGAATTGGAGAATTTTAAACCTGTGTCACTATTGAGAGAATATCATTTAAGACGCTATAACAGTGAAAAATTATTGTTAGTAATAATCAAGCATTGTTTATAACAATTAAATATTGTTAGTATCAAATAATTATTGATCATAATAATTAAAAAAAAAATTCAATTGTTATAAACAATTAAAAATAGCTCATGCTTATGAAATTATGAGAAAAAGAAAGAAAGAATAGGGTTGACATAAACAGATTATTATTGACAATTATAATTTGTTGTAAACAACTTCAAATAATTTTTTATAATAATTTTACTAATAAATATAAAAACAAAACATATGGTATTTTTTCATTCTTTCCACTGGGAAGTTAGTTTTGTAGACCTCTCGGGTCGCACCCATACCACTGATATTTTCATTTTAATTAAGTAAAAAAAATGAAAATTTAAAAAAAAACGTAGTGATTTAAATTTAAAGTCTTGAAATTCCATTACTTTTCTGTTTTTTATAATTAACTTCTGATTATTTTTTAATCCACACTCGATATTTACAAACTGAAAACAACCGTGGTTTTTTTTAAATACAACACACAAATAAGTAAAATACTGTAAAATGGTTCAAATACTAATCTCCCGCTTTTTATTTACCATTAATATTTTCAATTTTTCGGCATGAAAAAGTAGAGAGTGATGGCATAAAACTGATTTTTGGTATTACATTTGATTTAAACGTAAACTGGTCAAACGAAGTTTTTAAATTAAAAAAAAACGAATGAATAGGAAAATAAAAGAGATTGAACAGAAATCACGATCAAATACTAAAGTAATGCTGAATTCCCTTTTTCCCAAAAAAAAAGACTGTAGGTATACCGAAAATAATTCTTTAAAAATTTAAAATACCAAAATTTATAACTTTAACTTATTTAATCTTTATTATAACCACTTATTCTCACAGAAAAAAATCTTGTTTACTTTTTATATGTAAAAATAACAAGGCTTGTGACACGGAAAATGCTTTAATTTTTAAATGACAAAATAATTAAAAATTAATTGTAGATAATCCAACATTTATTTACTGCAGGCATTAATAAAAAAATTTAAACAATTTGTTAAATTAATTCCAGCAAATGGCAAGGGGGTTGAGTTTTTAAAAGGCAAGTTTATTTATCGAGTGTTTAAACTTATTGGAGGAATATCAAGTGAGGTCTGTGTTGCTTGGCCGTATCGCTATTAATTTTTCAAACTATTTACATTATATTTATTCCATTCTATTACTTATGCGGAATAAGTAGTATCTTAGAGCACGCTGTTGCGGTTGAAAAATAGCTGTTTGCTCATTAGAGTGCGACAAGTTTACTTGGCGCACGCTTACGTCATTTGAGTGTTACTTGGCTCACACAAATTATGCTTAGCATACGCAAACTATCCTTGTCGCACGCAAATTCGAACCACCAACGTTTCGTTTAACAGCCGAACGGGCAACTGTCAAGTTGACAATACAAAGTTTATATTTTTATTTCAGTTAATATCTTTGGTCTGGACCCCTATTTTATGCTCGCGTTTATTCCGCATTCGCAATAAAAAATAGTATGTGCAACCCGTGCGATGTTGTCGATTACTCACTCGCCTTGACACAATTTTAAAACCGCTATGAGAATTATACTTGGAGCATTCTGTACTAGTCCTACAGAGAGCTTATGTTGTGAAGCTAGAGAAGCGCCTTTAACATTCCGAAGACAGTATCTCTCACTTTCATACGCAGCATTGATCCAGGCGTACACAGACAACCCCGTCTCGAGTTATGTTTTCTATTATCGATTCCATCAAATCTTCAAAAGAAATTCTATAGTGAACCGTCCGTTTTACGAAAGGTTTAACAAATATTTGAAAGATCTCAAATTTAACTTCCCAGAAACATATCCGTTGTCACGTATTAAAACCCCTCCTTCTTGAAGGATATCCTCACCAACTATTAATAATAGCCTTAGTTACTATAAAAAATCAGACACCCTTCCAAAACAATATTAACAAATGGTTTGCCAGCAGCTGAGTCACTATCAAGAACATACCAAAAAGTGTTTTGGGAGTAGAAGCAGCCTTCACTGTAAATAACAACCATTCTCTATATAAACTTTCAAAATATACCTCTACTTATACACAGCAAAGCTCACCGCCATACTTCACGCACTAATTTTTATAGATAACAATAACATCAATAAATGTGTCATCATCACAGATTCCTTAGGTGCAGTCACATTTTAAAATCAACTCTACCCTCAACACCCAATTCTTCTTTTAATAAAATCCTTACTAAACAGGATCGAAATCAAAAACCTGTTAACCATTTTCATGTGGTTACCTTTCCACGTTGGAATCCGCGGCAATGAAGAAGTTAATATCCTTGCTAAAGAAGCCCTATCAAGTCCAGAAGAAATTGAATAGAATTGGTTACACTCGAGTTACGCATCGACACCTTCTTACAAGAGACGAAGCCCCCATGTGCCACGCGTTGATTTACCCATCAGAGTAAAACAGATTTTGGTAGAAAATCCGCTGTTTACCTTAGACAGGCACAAAAATAATATAACAGGATCAATAAAAACATTTATCCGCATAAACTGACTTTACAAGTTTACTAAAATTTCTAGAAAATAAATAAATAAATTTTGTATAAGTTATAATTATAACCTTAAATTCACAATGCCAACAACCCTTAGCGGTTGAGGCATTATTTAAAATAAAAAAAAACTTTTAATTGAAGGCCTAATATTTATGTAAGGTTTCGTGTACTATTTAGATTATTAAATCACAAATAACAATTAATTATGCAGAAGTACGATTTAATCTATAAAACGATACACCTTTATATTTCAAAGTCATTAAGACTGACGTTTCTTTTTACAAGAAATTATAATGTAAACACTAAAAATTCATATATCGTCGACCGAGGCTCGAGACAAAAAAATATCTGCCTCGTCATCAACAAGATAACATTTATATTCTGCGTAGTCGTCATCATCCAAACAATCTTTTCCATAAACACTAGGATTAAGTTATATTTCGTGTCCAGCATTTGAGATGGTTGCTCACATACATAACATTGATTTAATATTTGTCTTCTGCAGTTAAAAAAAAATGTTACATACCTATCCTGACCTGACCAAAGCTATGGTGAAAAAATACCCGAGGTTTATATTTTTGTACTCGCTAAACGTGTTATCAGCAAAAAATGAATTGTAGTTGTCGCGGCTACTCACGCTTACATGGTACAAAATGCATGGGTACTGTTCCATAATTTATAACTGCAAACAATTTGCATTTATATTAGTTTACTTCACATGCTTTTAACTATCATAATAAAGAGTTTTTTTTAAGATCTCAAGCCACAATGCCTATTTATAACAAACCATAAATTGTTTTGTTTATCTTACAAAAGTTTTACATTTGTGAAATAGTGAAATAATGAAATATAAATTGGGTTAAGGGTAGTAAAGTATGTTACGATACAAAACGGGACACTTACGTCACAGCTTTGTACGAGAAAATGACGTTATAGTCAGCGGCGTACACATTTTTTATTTTAAGGCATAAACTATATCGCCCCATTTATTTTTAACGAAAATATCGCAATTTTGTGTGCTGTTGATAAAAGCGTTGTTTTTAAAAGCATCCATTACAACTGATATTTATTATCTGACCTTATTAGTTTTAAAAAGCTTTTTATCTTCCCGCTCGTGTCGCTGTTGAATATTTCCAAGCTTTCACCTAGTAATAGCACTGTGGAGACGTGAGTATTAGGTATTGCGAGTGCGACAGCAAAGATAACTTCAAAATACTCTGGACGGTGTCTGTTAATAAAGTAACAACACACCTCGGGGAATGACTCGTTTCTTTTACCTTTGAATAATACCGAAACAAACAGATCCGTATTTTTTCAAGATTTAAAATTGTTTAGTCTTAAATATAAAAAATATGCAATTGTAAAAATTTCAGTTGACTGGAAAAAATGTCCTTATTAACTATTATTAAAATTTGTAAAATTTGAATAAGAATAATTAAAATAAGGACATAGTTCGACAGTAACAGAGAATAATTATTTAAAGAATATTATTCTGATTGTTAAATTGGTAAGACTTCGGTTTTAAAACTTTGTTGTTTTATTTTTAGGACAAGTTTTACAATAAAAACTTGTATAATTAAATATAATTCCCGTATTTTATGTATACCTAAAGTAATTTATATGAATACACAAAGGTAAATGAACATTTGGAATAGTTTACAAAACAACAATAAACATGCATACTCGTATACTCTCCCAGTTTAAGGGGGGATTGCAAGATAAATAAAACAACTGGCTTAACAAATATTCTAAGTCTTAATGAAAAAAGTTTCAAAAAAATACATTAAAAAAATACCAATTAAAAATAATTATGATAAATAACATTTGATTTTATTGTTTTGGGTAATTAATTAATTAAGTGATCCCTGTCAATTGTTAAGCAGTGTATTTACCATAAAATATTTTCTTCTTTAAATTAAACAATAAATTAATTTATTAAGTAGCTAGAGTAGCTGTTCTTTAGTAATATTGAGGCATTTGTTTTTAAAAATATAATATTGTTTTAAAATTTTTCCAAAATGACGTGGTGATGCGACTAAGAACCAAATTTCCCTGTGTGGCCTAGTTAAAACTTTAAGATGCATCAATTTGATCAAATATTTGACATTTTTGGTAGTGAGAAAAGGAAATGATGACAAAATACCTGACCATCAGGTTTAAAAGTAAATCAAATTTATTGAAAAAATGTAATCAAGATTCACATGTATCGAAAATTGTTTAATACCATTTACAAATTAATAAAAGATATTTGGGATCAGAGCATGATTTATTTTATCTCTAAAATTGATTTCAACTACTGCAGAAGTTTGTATGTAGTGGCGACGAATAACAAAATATTTTTCTGGTTGGTTTTAGATAATGAGAATTATTATAGGTACAATTTTTAAATTAATAAACCCTGTCCTGAATAAAAAAAACAGAAAAGCAAAACAAGAAGTCAACCCGAATATTAAAAATAAAATGGTGTGGGTAGCAATTTGTTCCAGTAGAATATTAACTTTCGGGAAAACAAAAAACATGTTTGCCGAGTTATTACGAAAAAAAAAGAAAAATTTATAATGAAACAATTTATTAAAAACGGATAGTGGATCACGAAACAGTATTTTTGTAATATTCGTACGCATTGACACATGGATGACTACAAAAATCTATTTTAATAAAATCTAAAATCGTTAAATATTCGCATTAACAGTCACAAGAGAATTAAAAATCCAATAATACACATAAACTAACATTTACAAAGTTCCCATTGAAAAATCCTTAGTAGTTAAGCAACAGAGAATCGCGGACTATGACAAAAGGAAAATATCACGGGAACAATTGCAAAGCAAAATGCCAGAGACTAGGGGTAATAAATAATTTCGTTGAGAAATGAAAGGTTGGCCACCACCTCATGAAGTTTATAATTAGATTTTCAGCTCAATTAAAATACAATCAAGTATGTTCCATTGTTTGTTTGAAGCACTAGTTAAAGTGTACGGTTATAAATTGAATTTGGTGTATTTTGCAAATCGTTTAAATGTATAATTCAACCATAAATTTAAATAACGAGTTATTAGAATGTTTTTTTGTACACAACAAGTAAATATAACTAGTTAATTTTTAAACTTTGGATATTTTATTATTTTAAAAACTATTGACATATTGGCTTTCCAGCTAGCTCGAATATAGCACCATCTCGAAATCCAATTTTTGAACAACTGAGGCCGCAAATCAGTAATAACACGTTGGCTTTAACATGTTGGCTTCCAAGTGGCTTTAGTTTCTCAGCATAAACTAGCAATTTAAAAACATACTGTGTAAAAAAATTTATGCACTTTAAAATGCTAAATAAGCCAATCAAAAAACACGAAAAGTTAAAAATGTATAATAACAATCTATATTAGACGCAGGCAGGAACATACAATCAAATATTTTTTAATAAAGTTTTGGGTGTGTCAATAAGTTAAAAAGAATTTTACGACATAGAACCAAAAGATTGTGTATTTATTTATTAAAATTCTGCTTTTATAATTATTATTTACCAGGGTGTAATATCAGTGACCTAGATTATGTAAATATTAGTCGGACTAAATTTACATATCTCAAAATAAAATTCTTCATTTTCAAACCTGAAACGCAGTCAAATAAATTCATCGTTTTTAATATCAAGGCAGGTAGGTCCTTTTTTTAAATGTAGAATATCAAAATGATAGCGCGGTGTCGTGAAAATTCAACTACAACTCGGAGCGATAAAATTTTAATTTGGACGTGCATATAAGGAACTTTTCTATTTTTAGTAATTATGTTCGGGCATGCGAAATATATTTAGAATTTAATTTAATATAGGTATGAGTAGGTTGCACACAGCGGCGTATCTTGCAAATTTCGACCATTTTTTACTGTTTTTTTTTATTTTTCAATTACCTTAGTATTTTTGAAACTATTTGTATATATATTTAAAAAAGCTTTTAAAAGCGCTGCTATAAGAAGGCAATTTTTATTTGAGTTAAATTATGCAACAAAGCAAATAGTCAAATTGATATCAGCATTACAACGATCAATAATGTTATTTGAAATAGAAACATTTTTTATTTTATTGCAAATTCATTTTTTTTTTCATTGAAAAATCCATCATCAGGTTAATAAAAGGTAAATCAAATATTTGTAACAGTAATTGGTGAAACGTATTAATTTTTAAAAATTAATTTGAAACATGTAGTAAAAGAAATATATTATATAATATATAAATATAAAATATATATATATAAAATCGAGTGAGAGATATATTGATACTGGGCAGGGATATTCTCCAAGCATCTGCATAAAAGACCCGTACTGGGTATTATACAGGATTATGTACCAGATGTAATTCAATGCTTGTCGCGGCATATAGCCAGAAAAGTGTTTTGTTTTCTGATACATAATCGACCCACATATACCTATAGTATAGGTTAACATGCAGCAAAATTAACTGGTTATTTTAAAAATCAGTTTTATAGATTTTTATATTTATTTTCGCTGTCAAGAATTTTTAGAGTTTTCTATAATAGTACTATAGTTTTCTATAATTTTAACGTTATAATTTAATAAATATATTTTGCATTGAATGTAACGTTATAAAAGCGTTTAACTTTACAGCATGCTATCTGAAGGATAGTTTTCATTCTTGTTGATTAACTTGTGCCAATACGGTTAGAATAATCGTCACTAATCTGTTAGGATATGATACCAGTTTACTAAAGACAAATAGTTTACTTGTCGATGAGTAAGTAATCCTTTGACTATGTTTTCGATTATACGTTAACTTTGTAGAATATTCAAACTTGAAATGAATTTGGCGTTTCCACTCATTACTCCTTACGTTCAAAACTATATGCACCGCTGAACTACTTATAATATGCCACTGCAATATGAGTTTTCATAAAGACGATGATGGCGAAAACACGATTGAATTCCGGAATGTCACAAAGGCGTCATCTAGGAGGCAGCTTATTTACTTGGTAAATAACGACTTGGATAAAATATACCATCTTACAAACTCTCTTCTCATCAACCCAAGTATTTAAATTATTTAGATATCCTTGATTACTTACGAAGCTAATTTTTTTTTAATTCCAAGTGTGCTTGATGTATTTTTGGTTATTAACACACTCTTTAAACTACTGTTTTTTTTGTTTAGTACCAACGAACGTCTTTCTAAATTTTTAAAAAGGTTCCTTCCTTATACAAAGTCCAATCTTACTTGCAAGTTCACATTTTGATACTTTGTTGTCCAGTTGTATAAACAAATCCACCAAGCTTCTTGTGATTGACCATCTATTTAAATTTGTATTTTATTTTTAGTTAATGCACTTTTTGCTGTTGGATTTGTCAGACTTTTATTTTCTTTGAAAATTGGTTATTGATGTCAACTACTCTTAAAAAATTGTATGGTAATGGTAAACGTTTTTATTGCTTTTTGTTAATTTTTAAACATTTATTTATTAGTTTAATGGACAAGCTAATTTAATTATTACAAAAAAATCGAATAGATCAAATTAACATTTACACAGATAAATAAGAAATAAATATAAAATTAAATAAATACAGTTTTTTTTACTGCTGGTACAGACAACGAAAAGTTTTATAAAAAAAATCTTTTAAACGTCACTGTTCCTATTTTAAAAAGTGAGGTAAGCTCAGCAATTTACATACATATAGTCACGCTTTTTTCCCGCAAAAGTAGGCAAAGACCACTTTCTTTCACTTCCGCTACGGCTCTTACACACATCTTTTGCTTCTTCTATTTTTATCAGTTCTCTCATACATGCTCGTCGGTTGTTTGGTACACTTGACCTGACCTTTCTTCAAAACAATGTTGATCTGATCGAGATATGTTCGACGAGGTCGACCTCTACCGACTTATCCATTTACACTCGCCTTATAAATTTGTTTCGTCAATCTTCCTTCATCCTTTCTCTCTACGTTTTCAAAACATCTAGGCATTCCTTTATCTATCTTTGTAACCACATTTTCTTTTACAACACAGCGTTTTTTTATCTCACTATTCTTTACTTTATCCAATCTAATCACTCCGGCTATACTTCTTAGACTACTCACCTCCGCAGCATTAATCCTATTTTCATGCTTCTTCAGATGATGCATATATGACTTGATCATCGACGTAAAGAAGACATTTGACGATTAAATCATTCATTTTCAATCCATACGCACTCTCTTTCAAATTTTTAAAACAATCGTCTTAGTATAAGTTAAACAGCCCCATGGCGAAGCCACACATCCCTGTCTCATACCCTTGATATACTGCACTTGATATATTTATGAAGGAATATCAGTCTTCCATGTGTTAAAGTACTTAAAATTTAATAATAATTATTGTATTCATCTCTACTCATTCCCAAATTAAAGCCACAGTATCTTAGGAATATATTTTGAATATTCTCCAAGAGATCCAAACCAACTGTGTAGCATGGCGACCAAATGATAGAATTGTACTGAAGTATTGACCTTACCTCTGCACAAGAAATAATCACGTAGAAAGGATGAATAAGGGAAGATTGACGAAACAAATTTATAAGGCGAGTGTGAATGGACGGAAGTCGGTAGAGGTCGACCTCGGCGAACATATTTCGATCAGATCAACATTGTTTTGAAGAATGGCCAGGTCAGGAGTACCAACAACCGACGAGCATGTATGAGAGCGCCGATGAAAGTATAGAAAGCAAAAGATGTGTGTAAGAACCGTAGCGGAAGTGGGAGGAAGTAGTCTCTGTCTACCCCTACGGAAAAAAGGCGTGACTATATGTATGTATGTTAACTTTTTTAAATAGTAAAAAGGAACTACTAGTAATAGAAAAGTCATAAACAAATATATTAAATAATATCGATCACTTGTGAGATCCCTGTGGTACACCTGAAGGAACTCTCGACTGGTGTTATGTTAAACTTTGATCAGATCTTGGCAATTATTTATAATTTAGAAGTTTATCTTTTTTGAGGATGTATTTAAATTTATTGTCGTGTTTTAAAAAACCTAGCGTACGGTTTTGATAATATTTATGTGGTTTATCTCCGCGATATCCAAGTGCACGTTACCAGAATGAAATTCTGTACTAGTGGGAGATATTCAGTTTTAAAGACATTGTAATTAACTCGTGTGTTATCTGTAAAGTTGTTTGTACACAGAGAAGGCACCAGCTTTATAGTAACAAATAGAAGCAATGGGAATTTATTGCTTTCTTAAAATTAAAGTGTATTTAGTACATCACGTTTACGTCGAAAATACCATACTATCAAATCGTAATATTTTTTCATTTATATAATATAAAATAACCGTTTTTAAAATTAATGTTATTATACAATAGTTACAAATTTAAGCTCCGGTTCTGTGTTAATTCATATTAATTTCACGATTTTGTTTTCTAAATATAACGGGAATGTAACATGAAAATATAGATATAATCACAATTAGCATTTACCTGAGTAATTAATTAAAGAAAATAATTCCGTTAGGTGTTAGTTTTATGCAAAGATCTCTAATTCCATTTTAATACTATTTAAAGTGTTTGTTTAAACGAAAAACTTTTGTGAGTTGCATATTTTAATTTAAAAGTCAACTCTTTTTGATTATTTTATAAAGGTTTACGTTTTTAATTTTATTATCGTATTTCCGCATTAAAAAAACCAAACCCAAGAGCTATTTTAACAATACAAATTAAAGAAAAGAGTAATAAAATTTAAATTAAGTAACAACCCACACAAATATAATAAAGAATTTATGGTTGGAAAAGAATTAGTAGTTCATTTTTTTTAACGAAAATCTTGTAGGAGGTTTCTTTTGACGGCTCTTGTTGGCATTAAATTAAATAAAAAGATATTTTGGTAAAATTTAATGAAACGAAATTATGATTAAATTATGCTTATCATAGTACCTACTTTGTTACCTTTTGTTATATTAGGTAATGAATATTGCAAAAGAAGTTTAGAATTTACTGGACAAACATCAAATTCTTTTAAAAACATTGTACAG
Source organism: Agelastica alni (assembly GCA_950111635.1). NCBI lineage: Eukaryota > Metazoa > Arthropoda > Insecta > Coleoptera > Chrysomelidae > Agelastica > Agelastica alni. The sequence continues at coordinate 84,542,047 of OX467709.1, forward strand.
AGTCCGTCCAGTACTGCAAGTATTACTAAAATTGTTTATTTTTATTATATTTGTAAGCAAAACGAAAGTAATGGTTTTTGAAACAGAAAAAAGCATGAAAAACTGTAAAGTTTCGATTAAGGAAGAAAGAGTGGAACAAGTAAATGAATTTGTGTACTTGTGTTCAAAGTTTACAGGAGATGGAAAGTATGACAGTGACACTGAGCGAAGGGTGTTGGCAGGAAAACAAATGAATGGGGCACTGCATAGTTTTATGAACTTCCAGAAAGTGTTAAAAAAGGCACGTATGGCTGTGCACAGAGGTGTGTTGGTTGCTACACTTATGTATGGTAGTAAATGTTTGGTTTGGCAAAAGAAGCATAAAAATAGGATTAATTCTGCGGAGACGAGTAGTCTGAGAAGTATAGCCGGAGTGACTACGTTGGATAAAGTAAAAAATAGTGAGATAAGAGAACGCTGTGGTGTAAACGAAGATGTGGTTACAAAGATAGATAAAGGAATGCTAAGATGGTTTGGAAACGTAGAAAGGATGGATGAAGGAAGATTGTCGAAACAAATTTATAAGGCGAGTGTGAAAGGACAAATCGGTAGAGGTCGACCTCAGCGAACATATCTCGATCAGATTAACATTGTTTTCAAGAAAGGCCAGGTCAAGAGTACCAACAACCGACGAGCATGTATGAGAGCACTGAATAAAGTAGAGAAAGCCAAAGATGTGTGTAAGATATATATATATATATATATATATATATATATATATATATATATATATATATATATATATATACAAAATAGAACAAGTTAAAGAGTTTAAATATCTTGGAGTAACAATGGACAAAAAGGAAAGACATGAAGCGGAAATCAACGACAGAATTGAGAAAACCATAAAACTGTATTATGCAAATTTATCAACAAAAAAGAAATTTCAAGACATACAAAACTAAAAATATACCAGACAATAAATAGACCTGTATTAACATATGTTTGTGAATCTTGAATATTAACAAAAAAACCAAAAGTAGAATACAAGCAACAGAAATGAAATATCTGAGAAGAATTAAAGGAGTGACAAGAAGAGATAAAATAAGAAATACACAAATAAGAGAAGAACTAGACATTATTTCATTCGTAGAACAAAATGAATTGGGATGGTGGGGACACATACAGAGAATGTCAAACAGTAGACCTGTTAAACAAATACATGAAGCAAAAACACAAAACAAGAGAAAAAGAGGAAGACCTAGAAAAACCTGGAACGACATAATAGGAAAGATTTTACAAGGAAGAAATAAAAAATAGAGCGAAGCAAAGACATTGACAGGAGACAGAAAAGAATGGAAGAAGTTTATAAAACAAGAATAAAATGATAACCCGACACCCTCAGGGTAAATGGTTTCAAGATTATATATATATATATATATATATATATATATATATATATATATATGTATTTGTATTATATTTCATATCTTAAAAAGGGAAAAACCCTTGGAAAATAATAAATAAATAAATAAATTTGAATTGTATATCTGAGATCAAAGGCTCGCTCGCATTAAAAGGATTTGTTTTCTTTTCTTCTCCCAGGCAGATTTCTTTTGCAATGCCATTTTAACTCATTAATAAATATTCTGTGAATGTTGACTTTTAATTTTTTTATATTTCTTGTCTTGTCGCATTCTGGATGATTTAATGCATCATTTTAAAAAAAACATTTACGACAGGCATACGATTATTAATTGCTAATAAAATGAAGATTTTTTTAATAAACCAAAAAATCGAAATTATTTCGAAATATTGTGGCTAATGCATTTTCAAAAGTCATGATAACTTGTTTTTATTATGTGTTTAACCAAAGAAATGAAATTAATACGTACGTTTAGAACAATCCAAAATTTATAATCAACCACTAGAAAATAGTACTTATAATATTTGTCGGAAGTGAAGAAACTAATACGATAACAATATCAAACGTAAGGAAGTGACCTAGTAAGGATCAAATAACCGAACGAGAAAGTAGAGCTGAAAAATATAGTAAAGTGAAATAAAAGCAACTCAGCTTTTTACTTGAATAATTTATCGTTGTTTTTCGAGCAGATGTATTAGGAAATTTGTAGTTTGAATTATGATAAATAAAACAAAAATAAATATTTTTAAAGTTTGTTTAAAAAATATATGCAAGTAAAGATAATTATTATAGTTTGTTTTTTTTTTAATCATTTTAAACTAAAGTTTGTCTGTGGATTGCTTTTCGTTATCAACTAATTAAGCAAAGAAGACAAAAAACATTGGCAAAAAAACAATAAAGAGTGTTTTTGCAAGACATTATTCGCTTATAAACGAATACACAGCATCTGGTCTCTTATATAACCAATTATTAATGTCGTAAAAAATTGGTCACAAGACTTAATCCAACCTAACCTTTAAAATAATAAAAAACCATTTTTTTACACAATTTTTACCCAATTATATTTAAGTAGCAATATTATATAATTTAAATTTACTTGTATAATCATTAACGACAACCATAATGGAAGTGTTATATCAACGAAAGTAGCATCATCTAAGCCAGAGCTGTTTAAATAAGCCAAGTGTTGAAATAAAATTTCGGTTGTGAGGGTTGCATAAACAAAAATTTTTTTTTGTAGAGGTGGATAAAATCCTTTACGGAAAGGTTATGAGTCTTTAGCTCAAGGTTTTGTGAGACTCCCCTGACTGTTTTAGGTCTACTCACTAAAAACTCCACCCCTATTTAGGTCCGTTTGGCCATTGCCTCCGGTGACACTTAGGCATGTTGGCCCATTGTATCTTTGCATGATGAAATAGTTCGTATGCAACTTTATCAGTGATTTGTAATGCATCAAAAGAAAAACGTGTTTGCTTGCATAATTATTTTTATTTAAGCAAATTAGTGAAGTTTGGGGATGTAAATTTTCACTTATCAGTGTATTTAGACTAAATTTTGTTAATGACAAACAAAGCAACTAAATAAGTAACTTACAAGGCTTGGAACAGCTATATTTTAACTTTATAAGTTTTATGTTAGAAATGCTACTTTCGCAAAGATACGGGCTTTCTAGCATTCAGCCTATTATACCTATACCTATGTTTTAAAAATTGGATTAATGTTCTCCCGAGAGTAATTTAAAACCTCAATCTTATTTTGGTTCTTCACTGTTTGAAAACATTCTGACCGCAAATCTCACAATTCCAGTTAATGGTCTGCTCTGCTTACGTTCTTAACAAAAATAGTAAGTGGCTAGATCCAGCTGGATCTTCCAGTAATTTAATTGCGACCTTCCATCCATCACCAGTGACGTTACATAGCCTATGTATGTGTTAATTTATTTCATCTTTAGAGTATATTTTTTATTTATTAGGCATAATTATATGCCATTTTCAATTTTTATTTTTTTTTGAAAAACAATGCCGGCAAAAATAATTTAATTGATAAAACAGCGCAGCATGCCCAATCCTATAAAATAATATAAGTCACGTCAAAGCATTTGGCAGAAAATACTTTTTCTGATAATACTGTGGGTAATTTATGTATGTTATTAGAAGTAATAAAGAATAAAACAAAGCCGCATTTGTTCTTTTTAATAACGTTAAAATAATTCAGTGATAAACTCCTAAAGAAAACGTTATTTTAGCTGAAACATTCGTTAAACACCCCGAATCATTAATCAAATAATAATTAGAACAATTTTACTGGTAACTTAATAGTTAAAAAAGCACGAAATGGCTGGATGATCGCTTGGAAGCATATTTATCATTCTGACAGGCAGTGTATTGTTCGCGTCTTATGTTACTAAGTCGCGGGAGTGGCAGGGAAGAACTTTCGTTTTAACAAATTGATATAAACTTTGGTGGTTTTAAGTCGGCTGAATAGTGTAGCTGTGCGAATCGATTATAGTAATGTGGGTCTCTTTTCCTCCATTTTTACTTTTGTTGTTGTTTGAGTGATAGCTTTGGAAATATGTTTATCCAGGTGAGGGCTTTATATAAAATTATTAAAATAGATGCGTGTTTGTGCGTTTTTTCTATACTATATAAAGATGTTAGGTCCAATTTTTTGACATATTTGTTAGTTTTTTTAAAAAAATAAAGATAAATTATATATTACATTACATTTTATTATTTATTAATGATAATTTGATTATTTATTAATAATGATTTCAGTTACATCAATTTATTGTAATGATAGATAGATTTATGATGTTAATTAAAATATTTTTTAGAAATAATATTGAATCTAAAAAAATTAGTTAATGTTAAAATTTTAAAAACTCGTTTAACAAAAATTTAACATTATATTTTCCCTTAGGTACTCGTACTTGCTGTTGGAAGTCACCAAGCTATCGGGTCACCCAATATTACTGGGTATTTTCTATGGTATAGAACCCCTCTGGGTAAAGGTGGGTCTTACTCGTTTCTTTTTACTAGGGGTTTATGCCCCACAAGATGCGCAGTGGAACCAATCTTTAAAAGCCCTAAAAGAAAGGCGGTAGTTTTGGGATAGTATAACTGATATTCTGAATAAGTGTAACCAGAATGAAAGAATTGTTATGTTGGGTGATTTTAATAGTTGGGTAGCAGTAAAGCGTAATGGATATAAAAGTCTTCTGGGAATGTACGGTGACGGCAGAGTACCCAAAAAAAAACGAAGAAGTCTACTTGAAGTATATTTGGAGTGGAATCTTGTGGTAACAAACACAATGTTTAACCATAAAAGGATCCACTTGTACACGACAAGAAAAATACCAGAGAATTAAAATTGATTTCGTAATTGTGGATAAAAGATTGAAAAAGAAAGTAATGGACACTCGGGCATACCATTGTGCAGGTATTGACATTGTCATTTTTGGTTGTAGCCCCAAAGTTGTAGCATACTTTATCATACATATTAAATTCTACAATTGTTTAACTATTTGTGTAGCTGTTGGTTTATTCCTAGATTACTTCTATGTATTTGGCCTATGCTAATCGGTTGAGCTATCAACTTTGAAAGACCTAAGAAAATTTTTTTCTTTAAAATTTCTTGTTTCTTGTTAGATAAATAATTTTATTTTAGAGGGGATATGATTACCTACATAATAGGCATACAAAAACTAAAGTAAAATTTATAATCTGTAATAAAATGTAGTTTTTCGTGTAAATCTAAACAACCCTCTCACGCTGTAAATCCCTTTTGTAATCTAATCTATCTACCCTTCTCAAAATATGACGGCATTTTTTGTAGATAATTATCAATATTTTGTTCGATTCTAACTTACTAATAACGAGAAAATAAGTACCAAAAGTTTTTCAATTACATACGTGATCATGACGCACGACTGGCGCAGTATTTTTTTATTCTGTTTTAATAATTTTTTGACTATTTTTTTAAGACACAAAGAAAACAACACTGACAAGACATTTTGGTCCAATACGAAAAATATTTTTATGTCTCATTAACTTGTTAGCTATTTAGATATTTTTTAAATTGTTAATCTTACACTCTTAAACACATGAAAAGATATTAATTTTTATTTAAGTATTGTAAAGCTTAAGACAAAAATTATATATTTTTTTTATGAAAATTATTTTTTACGGGTTTAAATGAATTGATGAAAACCATGACGCCCACTTTTTGACATTATACTTAAACCAAAAAATATCTAATCTGCAAAAACAAGAAATAATTTTGAAAAATACTGTTATAATAATAGTATGACGAAGGGAATTTTTTAAATAAAGAAATTACAGCATTGCAAACTTTATTATAAAATTTATACTTAAATAATTTATAAAAAATTGTTTAACCAAAAATTTAAAATGACCTACACGTGTAGGTGGATATATACAGGGTTTTTTAAAAAAAGGTGACCCCGTCTCTAGGATAGGTAGAAAACTAAAAAATAATTGGGGTTTACTTTGTAAAAAATATTCGTAACTCCATTTATTTAAGATAAAGGGCTTTAAAGCAAAACAAATTTATACACATTTTTTACGATTTTGCCGAAACCACTGAAAACATTGTAATGAAATTTTATAGGAATATATTTAATAAGCTGATACATCCCATGAATTTTATTTTTGTATCTGACTCTCATAGAGAGCGCTAGCTACACGGTTCGTACCGAAAAGTATTAAACATAACTTTTTAAGGTGAGATTTGTAAATCAAAATTTCAGGTGAACTTAAACATTTTTCAATTTTACACCAAAAAGGTACTATTGGTAAAACTCGATACTGTGTACCGTTTTCGGGATATTATGATTTGAAAATTATGAAGTAATAACCGATGCTGGTATAAAGTAATGATGTTTCAAAAAAAGGTAACCCCGTCTCTAGGATAGGTAAAAAACTGAAAAATAATGTTTTAAAAGCTGATACATCCCATGAATTTGTTTTTATATCTGACTCTCATAGAGGGCGCTAGTTTTACGGTTCGTACCAAGTAGTATTGAATATAATTTTATTAATGTAGATTTATTATTTAAAATTTTAAATAAACTTTAACATCATTCAATTTTACACCAAAAAGGTACTATTGGTAAAACTCGATACTGTGTACCGTTTTCGGAATATTTGGATTTAAAAATTATGAAGTAATAACCAAATGTTTTTTCTTCAACGCCTGGAATACGGATGGCGTTACGAAAAATTTTTTCTCTACAAATTTTTTTCAGTTTTTTACCTTTTCTAGAGACGGGGTCACCATTTTTTTAAAACACCCTGTATAGTGAAAACAAATATAGATCCTGATAAACTTTACAGTGACACAACAATTACGTACCGACTTGTAAAGATGTAAATATTAATGGTTTTTCTATGTTGCCGTAAGTTTTAAAGAGAACATTCCAAAATGGTGAGACTCTGATGTAGTACAGAGGAAGACTCCTCTTAAAAGTGATAGGATAAGTGGTTTTACGGGAATGTGTTAATTTACAATGAATTAAACCTGACGGCTTAAATGTTTGCTCTTATAAGTTGAAAATAGTTTAAAAATATATTTTATGTTTAACCAAACTGTTAGACATCTTGAATGTTTGTAAAATAATTGAAGAATAAAAAATTTAGGTATTAAATCTAAACATACGTAATAAATAAATAAATCAATTAAACATTTGTAAGAAAATATCGCCCCTATGTAGTATGTTTTTTGAAATATCATTCCATTTTTATTAAAAATTACCGATTCAAAAATTAATCATGATGAACAGACTAACTAATTTTTTTTTAAATTTGAATAGTGTAATCATGACTTTAAAAACACATTTTTTGTGACTTTTAGTAAAATCAATAATTGTTTTTATTAAATTTCCTTAAATTATATAAAAAAAAATGGTTCATAAATAAAGGACGACGAAGTTGAACACAGGATTCAAAATTAGTTACAAGTGTTCTGTTGATTTGGCAAGGTTTTCGTCAAAATTTGATTTATTATTGGGGGCAATAAAAAACATCCGTCGTTCTTAAAGCTTCTTCCCGTTTCCAATTCGTCTTTCATTTTCGGGCGCGACATAATCCAGTTTATTGATTCTTTACTAAAGGTAGAAAAATTGAATGCTTAAGATAAAAAAAACACTCTGGAAAATTAGATGGTGATAATGGGTTTACTTTTAATAAAAGCTCACCTAATAAAACAGAAAGCTTTGAATTTTTTGCTTTGAATTTTTATATTACTTTTATTGCGATGTTTGCAAAAAAAATGTTACACTTTTTAGTTAAATAGTTGGCAATAAACGGCCGAACCCTTAGTGGAACAACCTACAATGAAAGAAGTATCACGAGCTATTCACAAACTAAAAAACAACAAAGCCCCAGGAAACGATACTATATCGGCAGAATGTCTGAAACATGGAGGAGAAATTTTGGAACTCGCTTTCTATCAGCTGATCTGCCAGATATGAAAAAGAGAACAAATACCAACTCCCTGGAAAGAAAGTATTATACTACCCATTCATTAAAAGGGTAATAAAATTATTAACACAAGATATAAAGTATTCTCTCTAATTTCATTACAGCGACTGACTGCGTGTGTAGAGTACCAAATAGGAAATTACCAGTGTGGATTCAGAAAGAATCGATCAACAGTAGACCAGATTTTTACTATAGGGCAGTTTTTTTTATTTTTTATGTTCTGGTTCCCACGAAAAGGGATATCCTGTAATGTTCAGAGAACATCGTGGGAACCAAGGGAAAGAAGGTAGGAGTTGATGGAGAAGTAATGAAAATACAACAAAACATTGCATCAGCTTTTTATAGATTTTAAGCAAGCATATGATAGCATCCTACGAGTGAAATTGTGAAATACCATGGCAGAACTGGGCTTACCGAAAAAGTTGATCAGTCTCACAAAAGCTTGTGTAAAGGAAAAGTGCAGTAAGACTTGAAGGAAACCTTTCCAATCAACGGTGGTCTCAAACAAGGAGATGCGTTATCCCCACTCCTCTTTAACATTGCCTTGGAAGGCATCGTATGAAGGGCAAATATAGAAACGCTTCCATTTGGAAATCAGGGTCCGCGCATTGTAGTATCTTTTGCTGACGATTTAGATATAGTAGGAAGTACAACTATTAACGTTAAGAAAGAGTTAATTAAACTGGAAAATGCTGCAAAGAAGGTTGGCCTGCAAATAAACGAAGATAAAACAAAATACATGACTACAACAAGAACAGAACGAAGAGACAGGATAACTCAGTTGAGTGAGAAGACTCAATAGGACCAAGCCTTTTCAGTTGGTGCAGTGATGGTGACAAAAGTTAAACAATGTGTGTGATAGAATACAAGTGTACAAAGTGTAATAGAAATCTAAGTATACTGTTGAGTAAGACCGTGGTTAGTTATAAAGTAATTAGGTAATAAAACTATAGATTTATTTAAGTCCATTTTTATAATAAATGACTTCTTTTCTTCAAGTTTGTTCACAAATACTAAATTAAATTATTTTCATTACTTTAAACTCTTGCATAAGTACTGGGTTATAGCTTCAATTTCTGCTTGACTAAAAACACGACAATTTTTTTATTTTTATTTATCATAATATTAATTTATTGGAAAGGCAAAGCGTATTTACCATTTAAGTATTTATGGAAATTATTTTTTTACCAAGTTGTTTGCTTCTATTCAAACACGGATCAACTTAACTAAGTAATTAAAACAAAAATTTTATAAAACCTTTTTTACTTTTAATTGATACCTATGTTAGTTTTGTAATCGCTAACTGGAATTAAATTTATCCAAACTCTGGTTTGTTTAAATGCAATATTAAAAGGTGAAATCGAACCATACTAAAGTATATTTACAAATCCTCCTGAGCTGTTAAAGTTGCTTCTCTATTCCCTATTCGTCTCTCATTTTTCAAAGAAGACATAATCCATCTTATTGATCCTTCTGTATTCGTGGTATACCTACTTTATAAAAGTCTCTGCTTGAGTAAAATGCATAATCGCGCTGACAAAATTTCCAAGAGGATTCCTGTGGGAATTTTTAATATACAAAAAATAGAAATATCTTCTTTATGATGTTATAAGCAACTCCGCTAACAATTGCGACATCAAAACCGTACATAAACTCTGTTTATTGTCTATAAGTCAACAGGAAGAGGTCACAGGAAGTTACATTAGTCGAGGGTAGGGATTTGTTTTTCGAACAAAAATTGCTTCCCAGAGAAGGATTTGTGGGCGAGTGCATTGTCTTGATGAAGATTTCAAGTTTTATTCTCCTATAAATCGGGTCGACGTCGACCTGTGTTATCGCAGTCTTTCCAAAACTTCCAAGTTGTAGATTTTATTTACATTCTGCCTCTGAGTATCGCCTTCAATTCGTTTTATCTTAGTTTTTTTATTCTGGATATTGATGGTAGCTCTTAATGCATAGTTTACCTCTTATGATCATACCGGAATATTCAAATTTCATAGTAAGTAATTTCATTTTTCAATATACTTTATCTATTTAAAAACTTTTAAGTCGGCGTCTTTTTGATGCTGAAATAGGAAATATCTTTACACAAATATTTTTAATGAACAAATTCTTTAGCAAAATATTTTAAACTGTTCTTCTGTTGATAAATTTGATATCATTCTGATACTTAAAGATTGTCGATCTCTGACGGTTTTTGCAATTTTGTTTAAATTTTTATCATCAATTGTCTCTGTAGTACAACTGTGTGAACATTAGTTAATATTCGAGTGGTTATTATCAATATCTATAGACGCGCTGCTTATTTTTTCACTACCCTCATGACGGCAGCAAGCGAAATTCTGGCGAAATTCTCCGATTTGGATTCTGAAAGTATCTTAAATAGATGCTTTTTGGATGCTAGTTTGGTGCTGAGTTCATTATTTTCGGGTCTTTTTTCACGTTAAAATTTTTATTCGCGATCGCGCGGGGGTTGTATACCGACCTTGAAACTGGAGCACCAAAATCAAACAATACATTTTCCGAAATCACCTAATTTATAGCATATTTCTACCAATTGAAAAAACGGTTTTATCGTTGAGAAAATTTTTCGTATTGTAAGGGATGGTGCCCTCGACTTAGGGGTTGAGCACGAAAATCCTATATTATCTTATTAAAAAGCAACTAATTTATTGAAAACAATGTACATTGGTAAATTCAGCTATTACAAATAAGTCAAAATTTGAAATTTTGATAAATTTTCAAAATTTTGATTATGCGATTTCCGGTCGGACTTCCGGTTTGATTCTTATATATATCGAAAGGACCTAAAAAGCAATTAATTTGGGTACTTTCAATTTTTAATTTATATTGATTTTGTAAAAAAATCGTCAAAATCGTCCCCAACCCCTGAAAAACGAGCACGAAAATAATGAACTCAGCAACAAATTAGCACCTAAATAAGGTACTTTCGGAATCGAAATCGAAGAATTTCGCCAGAATTGCGCCTGCTGCCGTCACAGGGGTTTTTTTCACTCGCCATACTATGACGTAACGCTTGTAAAAGGTCCCTTTATTTTTATTTGGTACTACACTAAAACATTAAAACTTGACTTGACTGTTCGAAATATGAATTTGCAAAGAATAATACGGAGTCGTAAAACTTTATTGTCGTCGTATTGTAATTATTGTTAAATATACGTTTATAAAGGTTTTTTGCTAAAAGAATAGCGCAAAATTTAAATAAATAAAAGTTTAGATTCGTTCTTACATCAAAACCGACCCCGTTGTTCTACGTCTATCGCAAAAGGAAACAGAATAGATGCGAGATTCTCATTTGAATATCTGAAATTCAAATTATTCCGAAAATGTAGTTGGCCAGAATTGAAACCCACAAAATATGCTAATTACACAAAGAGTTAGGACCAAAATTTTGTTACGTCTTGCGTAAAATGCGGGTAATGAGGATGGAAGTGGTGCTGAAAGGTAAAAGAGGGAAGCGAGTGGTGAATAAGATAAGAAAACTTTTTTCTTTTAATAATTCTTGAAGATCATAATTTAATCTAATAAATAAATTGTATTATTCATAAAAATACACTTTTATTGTAGAAAAATTATTTTTCAAAAACCTTTTTGAACCAATAAAATTGCTTAATTTTTTTATTTGTATTCAACATACAAACTTTTAAGTGTGTCTTAAAAATTGATAAAAAGTTATGGAAATTTTCAGACTTTTATGATTTGGTTTGGTTTGATGTTTAACAGCTTTGAGAACCTATAAATAATAGTTACTATTTTAAAAAATAAAGTGACGTATTATGGATTCAATCGTTTCAGACGTTTTTAATAAATGATGATGAGAAATGACCAGTGTATAGTAGACATTATTAATATTCTTATGACAATAAAAGTTACGGGACCATTTAAGAGATTTTGCATGTCAATCCCAAAATGACAAAATCACCTTTTTTATAATTATTGTCACAATGCGTTGTCAACATTTTTTAAATTATTTTTGTTATTTAAAAACGCTATTAGAATAAAAGTAATTCATGGTCGAATTTACCCTAAGTGTGAGGAGTACTTGAGTGAGTCTCAATTCAGATTTCGCAGTGGTTTTAGTACAGGGGAAGCTTTGTTTGGCATAAATGTTCTTGCTCAGAGAAATCGTAATATTTCAATTTTTTTTTTTTTTTTGATAATAGTCGCAAAAAGGGTAGACCTATCGTGTGGGCCGCGGACGGCCCGCACTGCGATTATTAGAAGGCGAAGGGATTATAGAAAGGAAATGATTGTGGACACGCTTTTTAAAAAGTTATAGGTCATAGTTCTCTGGAAAAACTGATTTTGGAAGCTTATTTCATTCCGTAGCAGGCCTGTAAAAGAAGGATTCTTGATGAAGATTGGTCCTTGTAGTGTCAATCTTGAAAGTAAATGGGTGAGTCTGATCAGCGTGCCAAGTTCTTCGGCCGAATGTGGCCAATGGTGGTACAAGAGTTTTTATTTCTCTGGAGCATCTGCCATGGAAATATCTGTAGAGCAATGACTGGTCTGCAACTCTTCTTTTATGTTCTAGAGGGTGAAGGGTATCTGTGAAAGTTGAGCTGTTTATCAAGCGAATGGCTCTTTTCTGAATGGAATCTAGAAGTCGAAGAGAATGCCTTGGTGCTGAACCCCAAATGTGCGAGCAATACTCCAGTATTCACTTTCTTGGAAAACGTGGCACCTTGTGTTTTTTGGGCGTTAAACTGAACAAGATTGTTGTTTCCCCACTCGACGATTGCTTTAAGATCTCTATTGATGGAATCAACCTGTTCCTGCCTGAGTCTATTTGTATCATTCACCGAAAGTGATCGATAGGATGTGAAAGTTGAGACAAGTGTGCTATCGTCTGCGAAACTGTAAATGGGGTTAGTGGTGGTTTTCAAGAGGTCGTTGATGTGTAAAAGAAATAAGGTGGGGGACAGTATGAAACCCTGGGGGACCCCGGCATTAGTTTTAAACGCATCAGAAGAAATACCGTCAACTGCCACATGTAAGGAGCGATCTTGCATGAAGCTCAAAAGCCATTGGCGCAGTTTGGTTGGGATACCGTAGGCATATAATTTACTTAACAATGCCTGGTGCCAAACGCGGTCAAAGGCTTTAGATATATCCAAGGCTATTGCACGGGATTCACCAAACTTTTCAATAGTGTTTGTCCAGAGCTGAGTGACATAAGCCAGCAAATCTCCAGTAGACCGAAGTTGTCGAAATCCATATTGTCTGTCATGGATTATCTCAAATTTCTCTAGATATTTGATAATTTCTGTGTTAATCGCTTTTTCCATAACTTTGGATATGACTGAGAGCAATGCAATAGGGCGATAATTTGCGGGAATAGTCTTCTTTCCTTTTTTCGGAATCGGTTGGACTTTAGCGTTTTTTCACATGGACGGAAATACTCCTTTGCTGCATGATAAATTGATCTATATGCCTGCTTTATATATTTCCAAAAGGCTTTTGATCGTGTCCGATACAACATACTAATAGAGCCCCTTAAAAACATTGGACTGGATGGGAGAGATATTCGTGTTATCTCTAATCTATACTGGAATCAAACATCTATTGTAAAGTTTTAAGGAGTTGATTCAACTGCAATCGATATCAAAAGAGAAGTAAAGAGAAAGAGAAGTTTTTTTTAATGTTTACTTCGACAGAATTTTTAGAGATGCACTTCTCAAAATATCAGCGGGCATTATTGTCAATGGTAAGGTCATTAACAATTTACGGTACGCAGATGACACGGTGCTCTTGGCGTCCAATTAATAAGATCTGCAGGACATCCTTGACAGAGTTGTTTTAGAATGTGCCACGGCTGGTCTTAACTTAAACATCAAAAAGACGAAAGTGAAATAAGGTCACGAATTGAACACGCTCGTACTGTTTTTAGGAAAATGAGTAAAGTCTTAAGCTGTAAAGATTTTAAGTTGCTCCTAAGGATCCGTCTTCTGAGATGTTATGAGTTCTCTACCCTCCTATACGGCGAAGAAGCCTGGACACTTAACAACAAAGACATAAAACGTCTTGAAGCTTTTGAGATGTGGGCCTACAGGCGAATATTAAAAGTAGCGTGGACAGAAAAAGTTTGCAATTCCTAGATACTCACGAGAGTACAGAAGGACACCGAGATTATCGTCACCGTTAAGAAAAGAAAATTAGAATATTTTGGGCAAAAAATATCGTTTGCTGCAGAACATAATGCAAGGCGGGTAGACGAGCTCCAGGTAGAAGAAAGAAATCCTGGATAAAGAACCTCCGAGACTGGTTTGACGTGAGTTTCAGTACGCCGTTTAGACTGGCATTTGACAAGATAAGAATAGCCATGAATGTGTCACCAACGTCCTAAAAGGACATGGTACTTGAGAAAAAGATAATATTAAAACGTTGTTTATTAGTAATATAGAATTATAATACTAAATACTAAATATAATATTAAATATGATTTTTTTTTATCCCTTTTTAACATGAATAAAAAGTGAACTTTCATAAACAAAATTAATTGTTTAAAAAACCTGATATATATTTTTAGAAGTAATATTGCCTTATGTTTAAGTTTATCTAGCTCCCAAGTTCGATCAAACTAAAAAGAATCTATACATCCACATTCGTTAACTACTCATGCAGTAACACTGACCCCATTAGGGTTTAAAGGATTATACAGTACAGATATAGAAGGTAAAACGTTTCGATTCACTCGTGACACTGGCACTGTTACAATTCACTTAACGAAACGTGAGCTGTGTAACAGCTTTCGTTGTTTATCAAAATTCAAATATAAATGCAAATGGGAAGTTATCAGAACGGTTATCAGCCGAGTTTGATAACCGTGTCTCTCCCGATCCCGTGAACAATGTCCCTAGTGCTTTTAACCTAATTTACCTGATGCCTAACTGAATATACATGTAAATCTCTTCGAACTAATAATCTGAAACCTTAGCGTGGCTTTTCCTCGGGCATCTTACATCACATTTCCCAAGTGTCCTGAAGACGGTCCCGCGACACGTGTTAACGAATTCCTCGAGGTATGTATGGGGACCGCTATATAAACAGGTCCCGTATATTGAGTCACTCCGCGGCTCTGTTTTACTATCTTCATTTTGTAAATGTCTTTTTAAAACGACGACTAACAACTTGACTGACAATTAAGATTGATTCCTAAGCTCTGTTTTTTATAAAAAAGAACTTTAATAACCAAAATACCCTTACTAATAATAACTATTTAGCAAAATATACAAGATATAAATTACATAATAAAAATAAATTTATTTGATTTAACATTTCTAACTACAGACGAAATTTAAAAGAAAAAAAAACCAACCATTCCAATATATTGGCTGACAAAAGAAAAAATATTTAGAAAGTTTTTTTTGATGTGAAACATCTAATGGTGCGCTTTGGCAATAACGACTGCTGTTGCCGTGATATCGTAAAACGAAAGCTTCGGGCAGCCCCGTAACTACCCGGCTTGATTAAAATTTATAGAAACGTCATAATTAATATATTTGTCAAAATTTAACATAAGATTCCATGACAAATAGATGTCATAAAATAAGATTCTGTTCAGAATTCAGATTTCTTTAAAAAATAAAATTATCAAATTTAAAAATTGTTATAAGAGTGTTCTAAAATAATATTTAAATTTCAAATAAAAAAATTAATTTAAATTTAACAAGCATAATAAAATTTGATTAACAGTAATGGTTTAGAACATAAAAGTGAGCGGCCTTTTGCAAAAAGTGATTTAAGTCAAGAGTAAGTTAATTATATTTTTATAATTAGGGTGTGCATTTATGTGTGTACATGAGTACGGGTATATTTTTAATATTATCTGAATATTTTGCTTTTAATTATGCCATATTTGTTTATTTTAATAAAGGATCCTTTTATACAATTTTTTTATATCAAATAGTTTTACACCTGCTTGACGTCCCGCGACGGTTCATTAATTTTTTTATTTATTTTAGCTTGACAAAATCTTGTAAAAGCAAAATATTATCTCCAAGCAAAAGGTTATTAAGACCAACAAAAAACCAATAATAATGACAAATAAATAAAAAAATAATTTCAAAGAATAAACACAATCTCCAGAGAAGATTTAATAAAAAAAAGAAAATAAAAGTTAACTCGGACTATGACAAACCATTGATTTTTGGATAATCTAAAAATCATATAATTGGTAAAAAGAATAAAAATCACTTGAAATTTTTGATCTGTTAAATAAAATATTTAAAATAATACAACCTCTCATATTTTCTTTTCAGATTTTTAACAAATGTGCTAAACAAATGAATATAAATGATGTCACTCTACAAATTTATACAATTTTACGATTTTCTACATTAATATTAACATCATTTAGCCAATACAGGTGAACATCTGCGATTAAACCTATAAATACACTTATGCAAATAGTCTAAAGATATTTTATTCTTCTACTTGTTAGAGATCTAGATGATTTGTTGATTCCGGACTTGCCTCTGTAACATTTCCTGAGATGTGAACTGCCAGCTCTCTCTCCATCTCTTTGGTGGTCTTCCGGGTGGACAAGTCCCTGCTGGTTTTCCCTCTAGTACAATGCGTGGTAGTCTATCGTCGGTCATTCTCTTCACGTGGTTATACCATTCTCTTCTCCTCTGCCTTTTCCATTTTACCACATCCTGTACGTCGCATTGTGCTCTAATGTCAGTACTGACATTTCAGCGACTCGTAGCATCCTTTTGGTCTTGTTGGTATCATTTCTTGCTTCTATACCATATGTCATTATTGGCCTGACGCATGTCATATATTTTGATTTTGATTTTACTCTTCTTTTGCATATAAGGATTAGCCCATACAGCTTTTCTTAGACATCCTGATATTATGACTGATTTTTTAATTTGGTTTCTCAGGTCCTTTACCGGGTCGTGAGCGCTGGACATATCTATGAACAGGTATCTAAATTGAATGACCTGCTCTATGGGTTTATTATCTATTACCAGCTTGCATCTAATTGGCTCCCTAGCGATGGTTATGGTTTTCGTTTTACCTATGGATATATCCATATTGAGTTGCTGACTGATCTGGTAGAACTTAAATAACTGTCTCTGTAGGTCATTCTCACTTTCTGCGAATATTGCAGCGTCGTCGGCGTAGTAGACCATGCTGATAGCCCTATTGTTCATTCTGTATCCCGAATTCATGGATGTTACTTCTATAATTTTGTCCATCAGGAAGTTGAATAAAAAAGGACTAAGACTAAGACTCTCCCTGTCTAATTCTCTCCAGCTTTAATCTTATTTTGAGCTAATACTTTTTAAATAAGTTTTAGTTTTGCAGTTGATAAATTATGACAATTTAATTTTGATAAAGTTTATTTTAAATAACAACTAATAAGTGTTGTGTCCTCAATTATTTATAACAGCTCTAACATCGCATAGAATAAAATTATCAATTTCCTGTTAAGGTATAGCTATCCGTGCTTCTTGCAAAGTCTTGAGAATACCTGCCACCTCCCAAAATTCTTCGTCGATATTATTTTCAAAAAAAAAAAGCAAATCACTGTATCCGCATCATGTACTCGTAAATTATTATGCATCTGTACAAAATTTTCTCCAAAAACTGGTCAAAATATTTCTTACATGTCTTGAGCCACGTTGTATCGCAAAACAAATACTTACGACACCATTGGATATTTTGCCATAACACGTATTTCTCAGCCCAAAGTAAAAAAACACCACAATTGCCTCAATTTAAGAACTAACATCGTTGTCTTCTCGATTTAACGAGCCTTGTGCAAACGATTTATGATGGTCTTAGAATCAATTTGTGTTCCATATATTGCAACTTAGGTGTCGTTGCCGAATGGCGTTGCAGCTTATTACAAAAAACAATATTCATTATGGGTTGTAGATATCGTGTGTCCTTTGTATCTTTTAGACAAATCCCCTCTTTTTGCATATCGGACATTCAAATGGAAAATTACTCTTTAAGGTGTATCAAATGGTCATGTTAAATCTGTTTGTCAAGCATTACTTTCTAGCATGCCAATGACTCTTAGCATTTGTTCACGGTTTAATTAGTGCCTTTTTTTTACTATCAAAGTTTATCTAATGTACAATACGTACGTAGATATCACGCCCTTTTTTCTTCCACTCGTCACGGTTCTTACACACATCTTTCGCCTCTTCCATTTTGATCTGCGCTCTTTGTACTTCTGACCTGACCATTTAAGTAAAAACTACACTTATCAATAATAAATTAGTAGTGCTACTTTAATTAAAACTAAAAGAATTTATCGTTCCATAGGACGAAAACTTTTCCTAATATGGAAAACTGTGTTTTGAAATTTTAACGAGTTTCTTTTTAATACATTTAAAAGTATCCCCTGCAAATTAAATAAAAAACTTTGGAACGAATCTCACTAATATCTGTCGAGTTGCGGATACAAATTTATGTAAAGCAGGTGACAGGCGAGATTAAAAAAGATAAAGCAAAGTCTGCAAAGATATTGTAAAAAAGTTATGGGTTTATTCGCTGTTTTTCTTTAATGCTAGCAAAATGATAAAACACTCGATATTAAAAAAAAATTGCATGAAAAAACTAGTTGTAAGCGAAACGAAAAAAGAAAACAGATAAATAAAAAAGTTTTCATAAATGATTTGGAAAGACGAGATTTTATTTAAGGAAATGTGAAATAAACGGAAACAGATAACAACATGATGAAACATCACCCTCTTGCATAGCGCTTCTTTATTGAACAGTGTTTGATGGACGTGTCTAATCTACAATCTTGACAGTTATGTTTTTATATTATATTCACTTTTCATCGACGCCTTTGAGATGAAAAATGTTGGAACTTTTTCGCATAGTTAAGTCTCTGTTAGCGTTTAAAAAATAAAAAGGATCGCAGGAAAAACATTCGAATAACAACGTTTTTCAGTCGTAGATTTATGTCCCCTTCATTATTTAGAATATTCACCAAAAAAATCTATCGACCGTATATATTCATCCTTCTATGAATCTTTTATTTATTTTAACATGCACAAATCTACTTCGATTATTATTTTTCAAGATAACGACCACAAAGTTTTTGATAAATTTTTATTGCCGATAAATCAAATTGTTGCTGCAAATTCAATGCCACAATCAATTATTTTTATTTTTGACACTCCAGATGAAATAATCTCCAAACGTTCAGTTGTTGTGTGATTTATCACAACATAAAGTGGTGTTTTTAAAAAGAAGATAGGCACTAAAACATACTTCAGCCATGACTTTATCAATAAATTCATTGTTATGGATAAAAAATAAATAACATCTACAATAACCCATAAAATAAGTGTCAAAATTTAAGATTATGAGCTACAACTTATTTTACTTTAATTATGTCTACAATTGAAGTAGTCCGACTTTTATTCTACTCTTCCTTACTTTTCTTTATGAGTCAATATTTCATTCAATATTATTGTCATTGGTCATGTCATTTTTTTAACTTCCCAGTGGAAAGTTATAGTAATGGGTCCGGTTTTGCGGATCCCGAATTTTGACATATCTCCACATTTCAAGGTCCTCAAAGTCGAATACAATAGTTTTTAAGTGGACGTATGTGTGTGTGTGTGTATGTACGTATGTTCGTATGTGCGTTCTGAATTATTTTTCGTCTCGATTATCTCGAGAACAAAAAATGATATTGACGTGGGACCAATTGAATTCGACGAATAATTACGCAACTTGGAAATGATAGATTTTCAGCAAAATCGGTCAAGCTGTTTATTATGGAAAATCAAAAAACTGAAAAAAATGGTAAACTACCTAAATTTTGCAATTTATAAATTATACTTTCTTAACGTGGCCGTGGCGTAGTTGCTAGCGCGCCAGCCTCGATTCCCAGGTCAAACCAACGAATTATAAGCGACCACTGCCGTTCGGAAGGCAATGGCAAACCACCGAATGTATTCTGCCTAGTATAGCCTCTCTAAATTAGCCGTTCGGAACCGGCATTAAACTGTAGGTCCCTTCTATTCATGCAACACTGATTGAGCGTGCACATGAATAGTTGCAGAGAGGTCGCCGACGCCCCCAGGGGTATGGCACAACAAGAAGAAGAACGTGGCCAAACAACACTTTAAAGGTTTTAGCCTCATCGACCACCGCCCTCCATCTAGTCCTATCTTTTGCTACTTTTTCCCAATTTCGTACTTCCATCATATTGGCGTCTCTCTCTACATTATCTTTCCACCTTTGTCTAGGTCCTCCTGTTGGCCTTCTTGCCTTTGGTCTGTCTTTATAAACGGTCCCAATATCCCTATTCTCCGCTCTGACTACGTGACCTGTCCATACGAGCCTTCTGGATCTTATTGTGCTAGTAATCCATGGCTGTTTAGTCATTTCCCTTATTTCACCACATGTGCGTTTCCTCCAATGGGTTATTTCTGGATCTTGTATGGGTCCACATATTTTCCTTATTCTCGAAGAAGAGTAACCTTTCTTGTTCTCTAAGAGTCATGGTCCACGCCTCGCACTCATACAGGACCACCGGGATCACTATTGTATTGTATATCTTCAGTTTAACTTTTCTTGGAAGATTGTGTGCTCAGGGCAGCTACGAATCTATTTTCGCTATGTATACGAATCTGTATTTCATCTCTAACATTATTTTTTTCGTTTATCTGTGAGCCCAGGTACTTTAAATCTGGTGAAATCTTTTGAATAATATGATTATTGCATATTAGGAATATTTGTAGGAAAAATATGATGACAATATTTCATAAAAAGAGTTAGTTTTAGAAAAAAAAAATAGAAATTGGAGAATTTTAAAGTTGTGTCAGTATTGAGAAAATAGCATTGAATTTAATAATAATAATAATTATAACAACAAAACATATGGTATTTTTTCATTATTTCCACTGGAAAAGATAATATTACTGTTTGATACGCTTTTATTAAAGAAAATAAAGAACTATTAAAATGAATCGAAGTAGAACAGTATTATTGGCAAATTTTTAATAATAAAATTGATGTAGGTGGACATAACTTAGTTGAATTTTTTATATACTTATCGAGTATGGTATTGGTATTTTTCCGTTAGAAAGCAATGAGCTCTGCAGGTCATTATTTATTTAAATAAGAGCGAATAGTTTACACAGGTTTTATATTGCAGGGCATTATTTATCGGTTGCAAGTTTCTCTCCTTTGAGTTTCGACCCGATGGATTTCCGTCTGCATCACGTAACAACGAGTATCGTCGACTAGAATAAATTATGAATGGATCGTCAGATAAAATCGTAGCTCTCGTTTTGTATAATGTGCGGCCGGCATGCTTCCAGTTTTAAGCCGCTTGTAAACAATTGCACCGGCACGAACGCAAACATATATCACCGCTTTATCTGCTCTAAGTGACCCAAAAGAGCCGCCGCGAAAGCTTGACCTGGCTCTTTTATTTAATTTCCATTGAGCGTCAGTCGCGTACTGTCAATATGTCAATGTCTTTACCCACAACGGACATGAAAGAACACTCTATCGCTATACCAAACCAAATATTTATACATAAATATATATATATATATATATATATATATATATATATATATATATATATATATATATTTATGTATATATATGTATAAATATATGTAAAAATTATAGAAAACTGTAGTGTTCTTACAGTAAACTATAAAAGGTTTTTCAGTTTCGACAAGGTGTAAAAATATGTATCTGATTGTTTAAAAACCAGTTTACTCTCGCTGTATGATACCTATTTGCAAATAGTACAGGACATTCAATTGATTTTACTAATATTTTAATTTTAACTCTAGAAAATAATTTATTTAAAAGAAGTTTTTTAGAAATGGTTTACATAAAAAATGAAAAAAAATCAATGAATAAAAAAACTGATTTTCTAAATTTAAACATAATTTATTCCAATATTTTGGATATTGAAATGAAATCGGGTAAGAACTACCATATACTCAATATTTCAGCAATAACTTGATTTAACCTTTAACAAAAATAATTTCTATTAACTATTTTACAACATCCGTAATACCTACATCTTTCATTAAATAACTTTATAGTGACTTTTTAAATTAAGTACAGTCTAAATATTATTTCATTTTTTAAATGTTAATTTATATTTTACTTATATACTGTAAGTGGAGAAATGGAGAAATTTGAGATAATCCATGACAAACAATATGGATTTCGACAAATTCGGTC
The DNA here is from genome assembly GCA_950111635.1 of Agelastica alni. NCBI lineage: Eukaryota > Metazoa > Arthropoda > Insecta > Coleoptera > Chrysomelidae > Agelastica > Agelastica alni. Next base: position 84,564,166 of record OX467709.1, read on the forward strand.
TACTGGAGATTTGCTGGCTTATGTCACTTAGCTCTGGACAAACACTATTGAAAAGTTTGGTGAATCCCGTGCAATAGCATTGGATATATCTAAAGCCTTTGAGCGCGTTTGGCATCGGTGAATGATACAAATAGACTCAGGCAGGAACAGGTTGATTCCATCAATAGAGATCTTAAAGAAATCGTCGAGTGGGGAACCAACAATCTTGTTCAGTTCAACGCCCAAAAAACACAAAGTGCCACGTTTTCCAAGAAAGTGAATTCCTTAAATCATCCCATCACAATGTCCGGAAATACCCTAGAACCAAGTCCCTCCATCTCGATTTTGGGAGTCACGGTGTCCAATAATATGTCTTGGTATGACCATGTTGACAACATCGCAAAGTCGGCAAACCGGAGGCTAGGTTTTCTGTGTCTTCTAGATTCCATTCAGAAAAGAGCCATTCGCTTGATAAACAGCTCAACTCTCACAGATACCCTTCACCCTCTAGAACATAGAAGAAGAGTTGCAGACCAGTTATTGCACTACAGATATTTCCATGGCAGATGCTCCAGAGAAATAAAAACTCTTGTACCACCATTGGCCACATTCGGCCGAAGAACTTGGCACGCTGATCAGTCTCACCCATTTACTCTCAAGATTGACACTACAAGGACCAATCTTCATCAAGAATCCTTCTTTTACAGGCCTGCTACGGAATGGAATAAGCTTCCAAAATCAGTTTTTCCAGAGAACTATGACCTGCAACTTTTTAAAAAGCGTGTCCACAATCATTTCATTTCTATAATCCCTTTCCCTTCTAATAGTTGCAGTGCGGGCCGTCCGTGGCCCACACGATAGGTTTACCCTTTTTACGACTATTTTCATAAAAAAAAAAATAGTATTTTTTAAAAATTTGTCCATTATTTTACCATGTTTTTTGTAGAGTAACTGATGAAGAAATAAAAATAATTTCGAAAGCTTTTACAAAAAAGTTAAAAAAGAGTTTCAATAAAAAATAGCTGCATCCCCAAAATGAATTTTATAATATATATATATATATATATATATATATATATATATATATATATATATATATATATATATATATGGTTATTACGTTGTTTGCTACTACACGATACGCGAAATGCATATTATATTTTCATTGGTTTGATGGTAATGTTATTGAAAATGAAGTCTAGTGCGTGAGTTCGATGAAAAAGTATAAAATATGGAGAACGTTTTAAATTTAAATGTGTCTCTACATCAAAAACTACTCACACCACGTTGGTAGCAAATTAAATTTTACTGGAATTTTATTTAAATTTAATATTTTCATGAATATTGTATGAAAGTTTCTGTATTAATTCAAAATTATTATTTTTTTCATAGTAGCTCTAACAACTATACGTTTCGACGATGTGCGAAATTTTAAATAATATTTTTAAAACTTTTTCTTTGCTTTTACAAATTCGAGTCCACATAGTTTCTATCGAGTTAGTTAGTTAGTTTGTTGGCTGACGAGCAAGAGACCGGGTAAGCTCTTGAATTGCGACAGCTGGGGTCTATTGTATTACTCTTTTGTCAGTGGTTCCTCACACGAACAGGTTTGTGCCATTGATTGATTCCAAGCACATGATCTGGCCTTGTGACTGGTGTTTCAGATGTTTGTCCTGCTAACTGGTGAGCTTTTTCATTGCCCGTTATTCCTGTATGACCTGGCGCCCACATCTAATAACTCTATTACATAACAAAATATAAAAAATTGTTAAGAAATAAATATTCGGACGTTAATCTTTACATAAATAAATATAAGTTTATTTTTAAACATTTCGTACATTTATCTCTGTCAACCTTTAGATGCTGTGGTTTTAAGGGAAGCAGCACCAAAAAAGTTTCTTTGAATAATCTTTTGCAATTTCTTTTGTTGATTTTATTTGTTCCATATCGAAATGGGACAAGTGGGCTTCACCAACTGGACACGACTAACTTGGCAACTTGACGTGACGACAAATGAGCGCCAGCACAGCTTATTACAAGCTGCATCTTTCAATCTTCTTGCCGGTCTTTTCTCAATTCGTTTACCGTGCTTTCTACTATTTGCAAAGACAATTATTGAAATTTGTTCCAAATTAAATGTGTGCCATTCAATACGAAAGTAAAGATCTCAAATTTAAGAGAAATTTGATATTCTTCAGGTGTTGAGTTACCCTTTTAAGGTGTTTCATATAAAATTCATAATAAAACTTGTTTATTTTTTGGTAAAAACAACATTTTATGTATAAAATACCAATTTTCTATCAAATTTTTAATGCAAGGAGTTAAATTGTAAAAGGCTTGCGAAAATATAATTAAAACAATTTTAATAAAGTTGACCTCTCGAAATATATTGAACATCTCTTTAAATATTTATTAAAAGGTACTAAATGTTCTTAATAATGTCGTGAGTTTCCCTATTGTTTCCGACAGTATCAATTAAAAAATTGAAATCCGTCTTCCGTTAAAATTATCCTTTGCCAGTCGCTACCTATCCAATCCTACCGAATCTCCTTTAACAAAATTAAGGCAATAATAATTAGATTCTGAAGTGTAAACGTTGTTTGCGTCAAAGTCAATTGATTATTCTAATGGGGAAGTAAATTCCACAGAGACTTCAATAAGTGCACCATTGGTTGAATTGTCCATGAACTGAATGGCATGGAAAATAAGCAGAACCGTTTCTAGCCATTTTTTTTACTTTAAAACAAAAAATTCTTACGAAAAAAAGCAATGTACAGTATTTTAAAAAATCATTTTTCTTTTTAGAAATTTTTTTTTTTGAAAATAGTCGCAAAAAGGGGAGACCTATCGTGTGGGCCGCGGACGGCCCGCACTGCGACTATTAGAAAGGGGAGGAATTATAGAAAGGAGTAGATTGTGGACCCGCTTTTTAAAAAGTTGCAGGTCATAGTTCTCTGGAATTTAGGAAGCTTGTTCCATTCCGTAGCAGCCCTGTAAAGGAAGGATTTTTTATGGAGATTGGTCCTTGTAGTGTCAATCTTGAGAGTAAACGGGTGAGACTGATTAGAGTGCCGAGTTTTTCAGCCGAATGTGGCCAATGGTGGTAAAAGAGTTTTTATTTCTCTGTAGCATCTGCCATGGATATATCTGTAGAGTAATGTCTGGTCTGCAACTCTTCTTCTATGTTCTAGTGGGTGAAAGGTATCTGTAAGAGTTGGCTGTTTATCAACCAAATGGCCCTTTTCTGAATGTAATCTAGAAGACGAAGAGAATGCCTTGGTGCTGAACCCCAAATGTGCGAGCAATACTCCAGTAGAGATCGGATTTTAGCCCTGTACGTTGTCAACAGAGGATCAGGAGTAAAAAACTTTCTAGCTTTTCACAAAAAACCTAGCCTCTGGCTTGCTGACTTTGCGATGTTAGCAACATGGTCATGCCAAGACATAATATTAGATTCAAGATTTAATTTGCGGACATTGTGATGGAGTGATTTGAGGAATTTACTTTCTTGGAAAACGTGGCGCTTTGTGTTTTCTGGGCGTTAAACTGAACAAGATTGTTGGTTCCCCACTCGTCGATTGCTTTAAGATCTCTAGTGATGGAGTCAACCTGTTCTTGCCTGAGTTTATTTGTATCATTCACCGAATGTGATCGATAGGATGTGAAAGTTGAGACAATTTTGCTGTTGTCTGCGAAACTGTAAATGGGGCTCATGGCAGTTTGCAAGAGGTTGTTGATGTGTAAAAGAAATATTGTAGAGGACAGGATGGAACCCTGTGGGACCCTGGCATTGGTTTTTACCGCATCAGAAGAAATACCGTCAATTGATACATGTAAGGAGATATCTTGCTTGAAGCTCATGAGCCATTGGTTCAATTTGGTTGTGAGACCATTACGGCATATTAATGTACCCCGTTTGATTTTTGCATAAATATGTGGGTGTATCAAATATATCAATTAAAACATTATTTTTATTTGCTAATTAATCTATTTGTGTAATTGACTCATTTTAGCTACAGTTTGTACTGTAATGAGTAACCTTGAACAGTGCTAAAATGCTTGTTATTCCTGAATTTACAATTAAACTCGGGCAATCTATTTATAATATTTTGGACGCCGACAAATAAAACAGGACTGGATTGTAACATAATGCAATTATACTTAATAACTGATGTACTCGTAAATGATTTAGAATTAACATTATAAATATGTGTCTTAAATGTTTTATTGGAACGAAGATCCCAAACACCATCAACCTTTGACAAATTAACATTTTTTACTTGGTAAGAGTATTGAATCGGATATGTAATTTTAGAAAAAGTGTTTTAATGACTGCTGTTATTATTACTTTTGATTATGTAAAATAACATAAAATTTTAAAGCTTTGGCCCTGATCTGTCTTGTCTAATAAACCATCTAAAAGCGGTCCTGAAAAAGTAGGTAATAAAGGTGAAGGACCTAGTGCTAACATGTTTGGAATCATTGATGGGTGAAACACATGATGCGGCATCCCAATAGAGCCCTAAATACTTTGACCATTTCATTGGTCTGTCCTGCATAATTCAGCAATTTGATAGTTCAAAAAGTGAATAACTTCAGTCCTCTGATGTTAAGAGAAATGCGGTGTGTCGTGGGAGTAACAGCGATGAAATATTCATAATATTTCCGCAATAACTGACATTTAAAGGAAATTTGGCAGTAATGATGTTTATTTTTAATAATTTTATGTGTTGTACAACCGTAAAAGTTCTTTATTCACTTAAATACATATATTTTTAATTTTATAAACAATAACTTTGTACTTCCGAAACGATAAAAAAATTTGTATATTATTTCGATAAAAATGTATTTAGTGTATCTATTAACAATTGGCAGTCGTTAAAAATATTGTTGTTTTTGTGCATAAATACAAAATAAAATACTTTAAATATGTAAAGTAACAAAGCAAACTGGATTTACTGTCTGATTTACTATCGCATGTTTTGTTTTGATGTGTTTTCTTTTCGTCAAATGGCAATTTTCTTTGACCTTTGTTTTTTTTTGTTATCTACTTTTAGACAGACACATCCACTAGGGTTAAAATGAGACTTTTGTCGAGTCGAATATTTTTTTGTCTTGGTGACAAATTTATCGGGCTTTGTCATCGACTTTTGCACGTTTTTATGTTATTACAGATGTGTCTTGTTCCACTTTTAAGTACAATTTGTAAATTTTTATAAAGGATGTACCAAAATTTAAAAGCCAGTAGATAGGGTAATTTATTTCTCTATAGTCTGTACAAAATTTTAAAGTTAATGAATAACAAAACAATGTATTTAACAGTGGTATAAAATGTTAGCAGGAAACAAAAAATATGTTTTTCCGGTTAAATTAAACATTGCTCTGCAAATACCATAGGTCTACCCTTTTTGCGACTATTTTCATAAATAAAAAAAAAAGTTTAAGTAACTTTTAAAAGACTAATTTTTTTAAAAATCAAAAACACCTCGGTTAACCTTTTAAAGGAAAGATAGTCACCAAGCCATGTTTGGACTTGCTAAAAAAGTCACTTTTTCATCACTAATATCCCTTTAATTTTTTTTAAATGACTTTTTATTTTTTATTATTTAAAAAATGTATTAGATATGTGGTTTTAATTATTTGGTTTATGTTCTTCAGATTTTTAATTGAAATTAAAATTAAATAACGCAAAACTTATATTTTAATAATTTTATCATAAGGGTTTCTAATGATGGAAAGAATTAATTTTAAAATTTTATAACACTATGTAATTGTTTTAAATAATCACCATTTACTTTTGTATACTGGTATAATCTAGTTTAAAAGCCTCTCTGACATTACTTAACACGTGTGCATTTCATTTTTTATTCATTATTGTAAGTCTTTCAGAGATTTTGACAGCGTATCATAAATATTATTTTCTTGATAACTCTATAATTATAAATCTAGAGAAATTAAAATCGGAGGCATAGGTGGCCATTTTATCAACAATCTTTTTCTACCTATTTAGCGAAGGAGGAATTTCATTAAAAAGCTGTCGTACAGGCAAAGAAAATGTGGAGCATATCCATACTGTTGCAATACAAGCATATCTTTGGTAAAGTTGTAATCAAACCCATTTTTAAAATTTGTTATACGAGAAGAATCTAAAAATGGTAAAAAAATAAGGTAAGCCATTTAAAAAAATTGAAGGATAGATTAAATTTTTCAGCAAGTCTAAATATGGCATACTTTTTTCTACTTCAAAAATTAATTGACGTGTTTTTAAGTAAAAATAAGTTCTTTAAAAGTTACTTTTAAGGTGTGGATATTTCTTTATAAAATGCACTGCATGTGTAAAAATATTGGTTTTTTAAAACGCAAGAAATGAAAGCAATGAAAATAAATGTAAGCAAAACGAAAGTAATGGTTTTTAAAAAAGAAGAAAGCATGACAAAATGTGAAGTTCTGATTAAGATAGAAAGAGTGGAACAAGTAAATGAGTTTGTATACCTGGGTTCAAAGTTTACGAGAGATTTAAAGCATGACAGTGACATCAAGCAAAGGGTGTTGGCAAAAAAAAAATGAATAGGGCACTGCATAGCTTTATGAACAGCCAGAAAGTGTGCAAAGAGGTGTGTTGGTTCCTACACTTATTTATGGTAGGTTTGAAGAAGCATGAATATAGGATTAATGCTGCGGAGATGAGTAGTCTGAGAATTGTATAGCCGGAGTGACTAGGTTGGATAAAGTAAAGAATAGTGAGATAAGAGAACGCTGTGGTGTAAAAGAGTATGTGGTTACAAAGATAGATAAAGGAATGCTTAGATAGTTTGGACACGTAGAAAGAATGGATGTAGAGGTCGACCTCGGAGAACATATCTTGATCAGATCAACATTGTTTTAAGGAAAGGCCAGATCAAGAGTACCAACAACCGACGAGCATGTATGAGAGCACTGATGAGAGTAGAGGAAGCAAAATATGTGTGTAAGAACCGTAGCGGAAGTGAAAGAAAGTGGTCTCTGCCTACCCCTAATGGGAAAAACGCGTGACTTTATGTATGTATGTATGAAATGAACTAAATCAAATTAAATTAATAAAGTAATTATATTTACTCCTTTTTTTAAAAATATTTATAAATCTGGAATATCGAAAAGTCGTCGTCTTTTCACGAAAACAATTTTTCACCTTTTTCTGTTTTGCTGACATTTTACAAACAAAGAAAACCGAATTTGGCAACTACGTTCATGAAATATGTATGCTTTTCCGTAATATATTTAAATCATATATTGTTGTGAATGCGCATGTTGAATGATTTTTGTTGGGAATATTTTTAAAAATTATGTGTATTATATACTTGCAAAAACATTTCAAAGAATTTGTCATGATACCTGGATAATTTTGAATGGCGTTAATAATTGTGAAAAAAAAACATGATTTTTATATTATTTTTTTGTGAATTAAACAGGTTAATTAAATAATATATAAATACAAGTTTTTCAGGTAATAATTTATGGATAGTAGTGGGGTTAATGGGTACAAATGATTTACCACCGAGCATAAAACCGCGATAAAATAACTTTAGCCCCAAAGTGAATAAATTATCACCGTCATATATCCATATTATTATGGTAAAATTACCCCACATGAATATCTATGCACTATTTTTTTTATAAATTAAAGGTTAGTAAATTAATCAATACGATAGTTTTAAGTGAAAAGTTATGTTTAAATATACATAGTGTTTTATTAAAACCACTTTTAGGTTGAATGAAAAATGCTATAATAAAATGTTCTTTTGTTTCAGGTAAGTGTGACCAGATAATTCGTATTCGTAAGTACAAAAATATTTAAATTAAAATAAAGTTTTTATTATTAATGAAAAAAAAGTACTGGAAAATAATAAAATTAAAAAATAATTATCATCAAATATTTTTCATTTGCAAATTTTTTATTTAAATAAACGTATTTAAAGGATTCTTTTCTTCTTCTTCTTGAAATTCCGCTCCTATCGGAGATTGCAAATCATCACCACTACTCGGACCCTATCAATCGCCCGCCTGAAGAGTTTTGCGGACGTACGACCAAACCACTCCCTCCAATTGCGCAGCCAAGAGATTCTTCTTCTGCCAATCGTTCTCTTGCCTTTTTTTTGCCTCGAATAATTAGCTTAGGGATATTATATCTATCTCCTCTCAGAGCATGTCTTAGATATTCTAATTTTCTCCTTTTTATGGTGTTACTAATTTCTTTGGCTTAATTCATTCGTCGTAGTACTTCCTCATTTGAAACCTTGTCAACCCATGATATTCTTAGCATCATCCCATAGCACCACATGTCAAATGCTTCTATGTTCTTGATTTTTTCTGATTTAAGTGTCCAAGCCTTCATTTTATGCAATAGAATGGAGAATATATAGCATTTTAGCATTCCGGTTCTCAGTTCTAATGTTATATCTCGGATGCAGAGTATTTTATTCATTTTTATGAAAGGGCTGCGACCTACTTCAATTCGACACTTGATTTCTTTTGTGTGCTCTGCTGTTTCAGTTACCCGTGTGCCAAGATATTTGTAAGAGGATACCCATTCCAGGTTGTCGTTATTACTTTTACTTATCTTAAATTATACCTTAATATATTTAGTATTATTAAATTGAATTCAATTTGGAATTAAGCCGGGTGCTCAGCTTTATAGCCATTGTGCCCGGGCCCTACGAAGAAAAATAATTCATGTTGAAGGGAATGAGTTCAGAAGACCAACCTTATGCGCAAAGCGAATCATCCTACCTCCTTGATGTCGGTGTTGTTTCCGGTGTCTAGCCCGAGGATGTCCTTGCGGATTCCTCTAAGCAATACACAGTTAACCAACACATTGAGTGGAGTTTCTTCTTTCGCCCTGCATCTTTGACATAGTGCGTCATGGCTGATGCCTTGCGGTGAACCAGTGACCAGTTATCTTCCCGATGATCGGTCTCAACTGATTTATCTCTCGGACTCTTTAAAAGGTGCTTCGGTATGTCGCATCCCGTTGGTTTTAAGCTACCTCTCCATGAATCTGTCTCTAGATTACCTGTCCATTGCACCTTTTATGAAACCATTAGATACGGGACTTGAGCAGACAGGGAGTGTACTTATGGCCCCACTTTTCGCTAGACTATCTGCCCTATCATTCCCTGGATACCGCAGTGCCCAGGGACCCAATCTACGTGTTTCGCCATTCTATTTAAGGTTATTCATAGATACAAATATTCAATTAAATCTTACTCTCTTTAAACCATTTTATTTTAAAAGGTCTACTTATCGAGTTTATTTATGTTATTCTTAATGGCTATGTTTATTAAATACTTATTTTAAATAACTTACTTAAATATTCTGCACCCGCTTTAATGATAATTTTAAGTAAAATCCTTTTAATTTTTTTTAACAATCCTGTATTTTTTCTTAAACTCTAAAATAGTTACAGCTTTTCATTTATTTACTTCTCTTTTGTCTGAACTCCACATACATACTTAACATACCTACCTAATTTGAGTCAAATCGATTTAGAAATTATTCACATAAATTTAGTTTCACTGGCAGCAATCATAATGCATCAAATAAAATAAAACCCCAACTGCTCGGGTATTTCACAAGGAATACGCATCTAGATTGCGAGAGTTAACGCTTCAAAGTCAAAGTATTTGACAGACTTGATAAAATTGGGTTTTGGTAAATGTAAAGCAATACATACCTGTATTAATTTAGTTGTACCAAATTTGATTAATTAAGAAAGTCGTAAGTAACCACCTACCTACTTTGCTGCTATCAAATATTGAACGACGCGACGTTTAATAATTCCGTAGTACGAACATATGCTCAAAATATGTGTCGAAGAGAGTACACGTGTTTCGCAGTGTTGCTACTTCATAGTAAAAGGTCGTTGAACGTTCATCTATAAACTTAAGAATTTTGGAAAAACTAGCAGAAGTAAACAAAAGCGTAATTCTCAACTATCAAATCAACTGATTCCTCTGAACTGCTGTAAGTTTGATCTTTGTCTTAGTTATGAGTAAAGATACAAGCAAACAAAACCTTACCAGTAGGGACGAGAATGAATATTTGCACTCAATAATAAAGATCTTATTAATAAATTGTGCACAGTGAATGATTTCATTAGTCATCTAACCGAAACGATGGCTCAAATAATCGAGGACAGGTATAGTGAAAGATTTAGTGAACTGAAACCGGAAAATTACAATGTCGAAAAACTTCAGCAAAAGCGAGAAACCACCAATGTTCCAGTTAACCAGCAGAGAAAGCAGGAACAAAAGAAAAGAAGCAGAAATTTGAGATTGTATGGTGTTATCGAAACAACAACCCATGAAGATCTCACTAAGACTGTCCTTGATATCTTCAATAATGAATTAAAACTGAAAATGGATGGTTCTAGTATAAAATTTTGCTATCGATTGGGAAAGAAAGAAAGGAAAAATATTAGGGCAATAATGATGAGGTTTTCACGAACTATTTCAAAAATCTTATGTTTAATAATAAAAGACTCCTAAACGCCAGCAAAATGGAGATCAAAAAGGATGTTAGGTTGGGAATCATATGAGTGGGGCATAGTAGCGAGCGTTAGTAGGTCTATTGTGGCTTACCCCTAGAGGTTAAAGTTTACCGCACAATCCAGTTCTTTTCGCGAAGTTTATGGTTGTGTGGGGTTCTAAGTTGGTGAAACTAAATTTATTGAATCTTGTTCTTTATAAGCAGGGGCTTGAACGTAGTAAGTGTTCAGCAGTTTCGTCTTCTACACAGCAAAACCGACAGACCTATCCTTCCGAGGTTAGGTATCTTAGACGACAGTGTCCTGTAAGCAGTCCCGTCAGAATTCTAAGGTTGATTCTACTGCATTCCAGAATCTGCTTGGTTGTGTTTTTTGAGGGTTTAGGTAAAAACGCCTTCGAATGTGTCAACCCTGGTATATAAGACCAGTGAGTGAATCTTTTTTTCTACGCCCAGCCCGAAATAATGGGTTTTGCAGCATTTGTGACTTCAAAAACTGGGAACGCACATTTGGCTCCTTGTTTTGCGAGGATGTCTGCTTTCTTGTTACTCTCCACCCCATCACTTGAAAAAGATGAGCAAAACAGAGAGTGATAGTTGCCGCTACTGAGAGAACTTCGCTGAAACTGCAAATTTGCAAATGCCCAGCGCTTTTCTGCAGAAGGCTTAAGTTTCTGGAAGTGGCCTTCCTAAAGCCGTTTGATGTCAGAAACTTAGCCCCCAGGAAACTAATAAACTTTGCTCCAAGTCTCGGAATCCCGGGCCTCGAATAGATTAAGGGTTATGCACAAAAGATCTGATCTGAGGTCGAAGTGCTTGAGAGGCAGCATAGCTTTCACGACCCACCCTACAGTCTACATCTACAATTTACCCTCCACCCTCTGGTGCCCAGGTACCCACAACAAAGTCATTCACACCAAGGCACTTTAGAGATGCAATACAATTCCATACAAAGAATCTCATGTAAACTTAAAGAAATTGGATTGGTAAACATGGAAAAAAGAGTATTATATGCAGTTTGTCTTTATCATAAAATAATTATAATAAAAAAGCCTTCATATCTATATAGAAAAATTACGTATCGTACAGACATTCACAATTTGAATAATCGATACAAAAATATGCTCGCAGTGCCAGAAGTGTTCGGACGGTCTTTTGTATATCAATTTTGTCAGAGGTATAATTTTGTTCCCACCTTAAACACTTAAACAATTCAATTTTATAAAATTCAAAACTAAATATAAAGACTATTTGTAGGATTGAAATGAAACAAATTAATTGAAATTTTGTCAATTTTGTCACTTTCCCATACCTGTGCATTATGATTATGATTTGCCCCCTTTTTGTTCATTCAAGGTTGGATACATTTTGTCCAATTGAAAGTTTCTCTTTTTTAATCTCCCATTTCTCAATTTAAATTTAATGTATCATTATAGGAGAGGGAAGGATTAGAACGACTGTCTAAGTTAAGAAAAGATCAGCTTAATTGTTCCGTGTTTACAATGTGAAATAAAGTATATTGGCCAAACTAAAAGTAAACTTAAAGATAGAATTTCTTCCCACAAAAGCAATATTAGAAATTCCAAACATTCTAGTTCATTAGCTATACATGCTATAACTGAAGTTTACATCCCAGATTATGCTAATGTGAGCATATTAGATAATGAATCTAATTTATCCAAAAGACTTTTTCTTGAAATGTCCAACATTGTCAAAGAACCAAATTCTATGAATGCTAGAACTGACATTGACAATCTTAGCATTATTTATTCCTATTCACTTAGTCTTCCTTCCCACTTATCAAATCATAATACAAATAACAATTTTTGAATTTCTAATCAAAAATCCCGTTTTCAAGTTTGTCAACCTGTTGTTTCAATCTGATAAATTTCTGAATGACATTGTTTTCTATGATTCCATGTCATGAATTGTCAACTTGTCAATTAATCTTTCATTTTCTTTCCCGCCAGAATTTTCTTACATGGTTGTTTTTAAGGTTATAATTTATTAATAATGAGAATAATTTTTCCGAAACCTACAAAAAAAAATTTTTAATGTTTTTACAACTTCTGTCCTACAATTGTTTGTCTATATAATGAAAAATACGTAAGAGATGTTTCACTTAAATAAATGTTTTATATAATTGTGATAATGAACAATGCTTCTTTCAAATCTCAACTTTGTTAGTACTGTTTGCTTTTATGGATTTCCAATGAATTGTTTCAATGTTATTTGTAGAGTTCCTGATGAAGAGCCAATAAATACTAGAAAGCTTGAACAAAAAAAAGAGTTACACTTTTTCTAGCCAAAGACTGCATACCCCAATTAAGCTGATCTTTTCATTGTATCATTATATCAAGCATTAATAAAAATTGAAATCTTGCAATCGGTTTTTAAACTTTTTTCTGCCGTGTTCACCTAATAATAGTATTTTTATAAATGAACTTAAATAAAAATACAAAAATTGTTTAATTTATACATTTCCACTTTAATTCAGGTGGCATTGTAGCTTTTCTCGGTAATAATTCAATAAAAGCGGTTTCAGCCTTTGAAGGAGTAATTTTTCAAACAATTTTAAATGTAAATATTGTGAAAGTCTTTCGCTGTCATCGTTTATTGTTGAATGGTTTTTCGGGTTCATTGGCCGTCGTAAGTCTAATACTCGACGTTTCGCTATCTCGAGTGGATGGCTCTTCTGGAGATATAATGTCTGCTTTTTAAGGCTGACGGTTTGTGACATATGTATGTCACGATCGCAGGTTATATACGTTTTGGTAGGCGGGGCATACTTGACAGCTGTTCAGGAATTGGTAACGTTCCGGTGATTCATTCTCATTTTTGTAAGGAAGCAGCGTTGTATTTTTAAGTACAGTTACCCATGTTCTATTAATTTTAAGTGTTTTTTCAGATTTATTAAAGTTCTGCTGGTATTTATGTATTTCAATCGCTTCTCTATAAAGCCTCGGGTTATATGCAAATGTTGTATATAAAACTTGGGTATCGTTGAATTTAATTCTTTGATTATTATTATTAATTGTGTGTTCCGCGACAGCAAATTTTTCTAAATGACCAAGACGGCGGATGGCTTTGTGTTCTTTGATCCTGGTGTTAATGAACTGTTTAGTTATTCCAATGTAGACACTTCCACAAGTGCATGCATTTTTCAAATTGTAATTTGAAGCTGCACCAATCAGTTTATTAACTAAACTAAGAGCTAGTTACTTTTGTATATGCTATCGCTGAGTATCAAAAAATAAAGAAGTGATTATAGTTCTTGTACGTTGCCTTTTCAACATACTTACATCTAACTCACAGAGAAATTTCCAGTTATGGAATTTTATTTGGGACCGTTGGCCAATTGTAGTCTTTTCTGTTAAAATTGTATTACATTTTAGTTCTTTGGTCTCTTTTAAGAGTTCTTTTCCTTTAGTTGTTATAAGCTTAGATCCCCAGTGGATTTTCTTGGCGTTGTAATCACCTCCAACAATGAATTTGTGACCAAGACAGTTCAGAAAGTTATCCCTACTATATATTTTTCTATAGCATTGATAATGATATTTCTTTAAAAAAAAAATTTTATTTAAAATAAATAGACATATTTTATCATAGGGCGTTTTTCCCAAAATAAAAATTGACATTTTTGTTATATACGCCTTTCAAGTTTATTAAAAAAAAATTCATGATGCTTGTATCTACGTCCAATAACCGTATCCTTGGTGCGTATTTTTAAATTTAAAAAAAATAAGCTAGTTCAAGCTTAAAAAATAAATGGTACAATTTGTAATATTATGCATTATATATGTAAGAGGATCATAAACCGAACCGTCGTAACTTTTACAAGACTCAACCCGTGTACGAGACGGCCAAATAATGTGGTGGTTTTATATCTAATAAAAATGTTGGCTTTAAAGAGTCAATTTATGGTATTTTATTTATATTTCTTCTGGAATTAAGACACTTTTGAATTTCTCTCCTCTATTACTTACTTTTTATAGCACTCGACTACACTGAACGATTCGTTGTTCGTTGATCAATACTTTTTTTTAAACAAACTGATTTAAAAAAAAAAAATGTCACCCAGAAAGAGCCGATAAATTGCAATGAAATTTCCATACTCAGACTCTAATAAGAAAAGATAACAAATTTTTATAATTCTTGTACACTTTTTTAATTTTGTTATCAAAAACGTATATTAAGTTTGCATTTCCATTTTGAAGCAATATCTCGTAGTGATTTGTGTTTAATTTATTTAAGTATTAAGGATCAATTACAATCATTAAAGTGAATTTGAAAAGGGGCACAGTTGGTGTGCGGAAAACCGGTTTTTAAATCAGCCAAATTTCCTTTCATATAGGACGTAGTGTGTCAACAGTATTGGTCAGGTTTATCTACAGAAGGAATCGATAACTGTCGTCATGGATCTGTACGAATAGGGGTGCAATTTTTAGTGAGTAGTCCTGACACAGTCAGTGGAGTCTCACAGTAGACCTTGAGTTTTCGGACTCATAACCTCTTCATAAAGGATTTTCTTCACATCTGCAAAAAAAAAGTGAAAAGTGGTGTTGCTCTTATGCATCCCGATGTAATTCTGCATGCTTCGTTAAGATCTGCCTTTTGCATAAGAAACCGCGGCTGATCCACTCATTATTGCAGTAGACATATTTTAATAATTGATTATTATTTAATTACATATTGTTACAAATCCGGTCCTGTCAGCAACCGAGAAATCGACAGCGTCGAGGGTCCGTATTCGACCGCTTTCCTTTGTAACCGCCGACGGGGCCAAGGAAAGTCGCGCAACCTCTCGAATCTGCGTCGAATAATAGAGAAATAGGTAGAATGATCTGGAACTGAGATATCGGAAATATAAAAGGGGAAACGATCATAACAAGAATCAGTATTAGCTTATGTGTTTCATCATCATCATCATGCAGCCGTTTGCGTCCACTGCTGGACATAGGCCTCCCTTAAATTGTTCCAGGTTCTCCTATTCTGGGCAACTTGCATCCAGTTTTTAGTCACCCTTCTTAGATCGTCCGCCCATCTAGTTGGAGGTCTTCCTTGATTTCTTTTGCTGTCTCTTGGTCTCCATTCCATGACTCGTTTGGTCCATCTATCATCTCGAAGTCTCGCCAGATGACCCGCCCAGTTCCATTTCAAGTTCGCGATTTTTTCAATGACATCCTGAACTCCTGATCGTCTTCGGACTTGTTTACTTGGTAAGTGATCTCTTAGGCTTATCCCTAACATAGCACGTTCCATTGCTCGTTGACTTATTCTCAGCTTACTTACTGATTTTTTTGTTAGTGTTAAGGTTTCCGCACCGTATTTTTGCACCGGTAAGATACACTGATCGTATACTTTACGTTTGAGACATATTGGTATGTTGCCTCTTAAAATATGACTCAGCTTTCCGAATGCCGCCCAGGTTAAGCCTATTCTCCCGTTTATTTCATGCGTTTGATTATCTTTTCCCATTTTTATTTCGTGTCCTAGGTATTTATATGTTTGTACTTGATGTATAACATTATCATTGATGTTTATGTTATCACTCATTACCATATTTGTAAGAAATTTTGTCTTTTCGAAGTTCATTTTTAGTCCAGCTTTCTCAGATGAATTTTTAAGTGTTTCTATCATGAATACTGTGTCTTGCAGATTGTCTGAAATTAGAACAATATCGTCAGCGAATCTTAAATGATTTAGCCTTTGGCCATCAATGTTAAGGCCGATATTCTGCCATTCAGTACTCTTAAATACGGTTTCCAGAGCCGCTGTGAATTGCTTCGGCGAGATGTTATCACCTTGTCTTACTCCACGATTGATGGGAAATTTTTCGGTATTCTCGTACAGGCGTATATTCGATGTAGCATTTTGGTATATATTTCTAATTAAAGTCGTGTATCTATAATCCATTCTACTTTGTTTAAGTGCTTCTAATATTACATCCAGTTCTACTGAATCAAACGCCTTCTCGTAATCTATATGTGTTATGTGTTTACGAATTATTAAATGTAAATAGTTATATAGAGTTGTAAAAGTGAATATCTAAGTGGTTAATGAAAAAAAAATTATTGTATTGAAATAAACATTGTTTGGTTATTGGATCAAGAGTTTTAATCGCCGAACCCAAGAAAGAACTTAAAATAGTAGCAATATATATAAATTTGCCGTTAATTGAATATTAGTGAATATAAATACGGAAGCATGCTGCAGGCAAATGTATCTTAATGTGATAAATCTAATATTCCATAAATGTTGAAGGTTCCAGCATTGTATTGTTATCTACAACTGAATTATGTACAATCGAAAATGAAATATTATTCGGCTGCCAATAAGTAATAGCGATCGATGGAGAATTATAAATATATTATACGATAATAAATATCGATTTAAAATGACCGCATACGATCATAAATTTAGTCTGACGGTCGTTATTTTGTACAAAATTATTAGTCATGTTCTTGTTAATTACGCATACAATTATTTTTTGGCTAAAGCAATAGCAAAAATTCTGCAATATATTATTTAAGGAAACATATAGCAGCGGGGTTCCCACAATGTAAGTTAAAGTCTTACAAAGTCTCTAAATTTTAAAATTCTGATAAAATTAGTGAAAAGTCAAGATTTTAGAAGGTTTTTTTGTAAAAAGTGTACCTAATATTAGTAACACAAAAACTTACTTCAGAAGTTTTAAACCTAAATTAAACCGACCGTTCGTTAAAAAACAAGTTTTTTTTTTTTATGAAAATATTTTTTCCTTTTCTTATACCTGTTTTCCAACATTTAAAACTCTAAAAAAAAGTCTGAGAGTCATAATTGAAAAAAAAAGGAAACCTTTTACAGCATAACTTTAGGCAACTTTGAGCAACAGCTGTGATTCGTCCGCGCTATTTTAAATATCCGATGCTCTTAGAGCGGGACTGCAAATGACAGTAAAAAATTACTTTTATTGATTTTTGACCGATGAGCAGTAACACAATACAGTAACAAACAAGAACAATGGCTGCTTCCTTTAGAACCAGAATCCTGTTCATCTTCTTGTCGGAAAGAAAAGCTAAAAGTTGAGTTTTTCTGCTGTCATTGACATAATCAATAAAAAGGTTTTTTTTGCAGCCGTTTCGAAAACAAAATTTTCGGTATGATTTATTAAATCGAAAATACCACTTTACACAAATCGTACCAAAAATATCTATTTTCGGCACGATTTTTTTCATTTTCGAAACGATTACTTTACTTTCGGTACGATTTTAGATATCCATGTAGGTGCTTTTGACAACAACATGAACTTGTATTTTATTATGACAGCGATTGTCACGTAACATTGGTTTATGTTTTTTCGATTTTTAAATCCAAAAAATGAAAATCAGTTGTGAAAGTAAGACTGAAATGATCCCACATGAGATAAGTGAATCTGCTTGAGAAGCTACTTACGAATTATTGCTGGTAAAGTCAAGAGAGAGGTATGAATTGGTTTACAGTTTATTTAAAAAATGGAGTAATGATAAAAATGTGCATATTATAAATGAACAAGTGATTCTTGCATTTAATTTTAACACTGCCACTTCTTTTAATATCCCTAATAATATTAATATAAGTAATTGTCATTGTCAGAGAATTATCAGAACAGTCCAAAATATGTACAAAAAAAATACCGTAAGGATTAAAGGGGGAAATAAACTATCAAATGCCTTCAAAACAACTAAGGGTCTCCTCCAAGGATGCTCAACATCACCCACACTATTCAAAATATTTCTACAACAGACACTAAGACCATGGAAGAGAAAATGTGCAAGAATGGGAATACCAATTAGAAATGATCATCTGTATACTCTAAGCTTTGCCGATGATCAAGTAATCATAGCTCAAGATGAGGAGGATTTAGGTTTTATGATGCGGAAACTAGAGGAGGAATATGGGAAAAATGGAGTGGAAATCAACCTCGAAAAGACCCAATATATGCCAACGGCACAAGACAGGATATATCACCTAGAAATAGATGATAACCGACAGATCTCAGGAACAGACAAATTTAAGTACCTAGGGTTTATAATATCAAAAAGTGGAACAACAGAGGAAGAAATAAAAAATAGACTAGGTCAAACTAGGGCATGTATTAATCAATTAAACCCAATATTATGGGACCGCCACATAACCAAGACTAATAAAACGAGAATATTCAATTCAATAGTTCGCAGCATAATGACTTATGGAGCTGAAATGTGGGTGATCAACAAAAAAAAACAAAGGGAAGATTGTAGCCACAGAAATGGACTTTTGGAGAAGGAGTTGTGGAGTGAACAGATTAGATCGAATAAGAAATGAGGAGATCAGGAGAAGAATGGAGGTAAAAAAAGACATACTAGAACACATAGAGGAAAAGAAACTAACGTGGTACGGACATGTTAGAAGAACTCCGGAGGATCGCTGGATACACCGGGTAACTGAGTGGAGTCCACTAGGCAGACGAAAGAGAGGTCGACCAAGGCGATCATGGAGAGACGAAGTGGATGAGGCGATGGAATTAAGAAACCTACAGGACGGAGACTGGCAGGACAAGGACAACTGGAGACAAGGGCTGAAAGCAGGAAGGCAGCGACAGCTGTAGATATCCTGGATTATATATATATATATATATATATATATATATATATATATATATATATATATATATATATATATATATATATATATATATATATATATTGTCATAATTGTGTAGTTAATATTCATAAGTAATGTATTTATAAGAGTTATTGTTTTATGCAATTGTCTATATAAAGTTATTATCCATCGATATTCTTTTTAACATAAAAAACGGCTACAGAAAAATATATTGTACGTAACACCATCCGAAAGTGATATTTTACGGAACTCGCAAGATTCCAGGACTCACCTACGGCTCGTCCTGGAAACTTCCTACTCATCCCGTAAAATATCACCTTCGGAACTTGTTACGTAAATTACTATTACTTTTCTTTCAACAAAATTACAGTGCACCCGTTATTCGAATCTCGTACAGTATCTTAATACATATTTTTGGTAAACCTACTTCGAATTTCACACCCCTTAAAAAAATTTTCCCTAACAGTTAAACGACAGGGTTGCTAATGAAGCGAAAGCAAGTAAAGTATATTCAAATTCACCATCCAAATAACACTACTTCAATTTATGTTGATGATAACCAAAGGAAATATTGATATTGTAGTTCCCCAAATACACGCCGCTAAATTATTTACATTCGATATTTTCGTAGTCCCTTCTCTCCTAGTTGAGTAAAGTACACACAGTTTAAACATTAATTAGCAGTGGCAATTATCCGTTTGAAAACAAAAGATTTTTTTTGCGAGTTAATCAAAACGCGTTAAGCTCGGTTCGTTGCTCCAAATTAATTCTCTCGCGTGAAAAATCTAGGAAAACCCAGAAGAGTAACACTATCGTTAATAAAAGCTTACACGGTGTTGATACAATTCACCCTTCCATTTTACGAACTTTATGCTAGAGATGCGGATGAGATTTCACAGTCCGCGAATTAGTCACTGCTCAAACAATAGCGTCGTTTCGGTGACTGTATCTTTTTTTATTAGCAACGTTGCTGATACCTGCGCCAAAATAACACAATTAATTGGTTTTTTTTATTTTACATTATCGAACAAAACTTTATTTATTGTTTTTATTTTTGGTTAAAATTGTTAAAACTCACTTATACATACATACATACATATATGGCTTTACACCCCCCGCTTTCGCATTTTAAATCCATTTAACGTGGTGGATCAGTCCCGGTCATTGGTTCATCATTGTATTTATTCGCTGATTTGCCGTCATTTTTTCCGGTCTCTTGTATTCTCCTTTTATCTTGTAACTCCTACCTTGCTTAAGTTCTCTTCTATCTCTGCCAACCATTTCAATTATGGTCGTTCACGTCTTATTTTTCCTTTTGGCTGCCATTGTAGCATAGCTTTTATTACTGTTTATTTTTTACTTTCTTTAATTTTCTTTATTATATCCTCTCCATTTAGTTCTTTTAACATTCCTCGATTCGTTCTCCTTCTATTCTCCTGCTCCACGAGCTTTACTGGACCCAAAATTATTCTTATTTTGTTCGTTTATCCTCAACTTATATTCTTTTATTTTTGTCATAATAATCGTTTCTGCTGCATATATTTTTATCGGCTTTATTATTACTTTGTATATGTTCATCTTTGTTTGTTTAGTCAATATATTGCCTTTTAACAGTTTTTTTATTTGCTTAGTAAGCTCGGTTTTTTGCTATTATTTTTTCTTCGAACTTCGTTATTCTTTCCCCTTTATTGGTTATTATTATGCCCAGGTATTTAAATTTTTCTACTTTTTCGAACTTTGATTATTCTAACTTTTACTTTTATTTTGATTATTTGATAGTAGTTACATATAATAATTGTCATTGTAACATTTTATATAAAAAATTATTATCCAATATTGCACGTTTACTGTTTAGTCCGATATTTTATATTTATCATATCTCATTAAAATTGAACATCAGTCATTTTGACTTTGACGTCAACCAATTTTCCAAAAGTTGATTAGACAAATGAGCGTGCGGTTAGAGTTGGCCATCAGATAGACGTCACCCAATTTTCCAAAAGTGTTGTTTATAAAGTTTGCTGTTATATGCGTAAACTATATGAATAAATATTTACTGTTAATAATAAGTCTCAATAAAGTGCAGACCAAAATTTCAAGTAAATAATAATAAATAATTATTTGAATAAAATATTTCAGTATTTGGCTTATTTAAATTTTGCGGTTGATTTCTGTCACTGTCAGTGGCAATTAAATAAAATACAATTTTCATTAAGAAGAATCATTGTTTGTTATGAAAAATCATTTCAAATAATACCTGAGCCATTTTTTTCATATAATTTTAAAGTTAATTATTATTAAGGTGAAATGTCAAATGTTACACATCATATGCGACTATTGTAAGGCTCGCTCGTTTTTTATATAAATTAGTATATACTTTATAACTGGTAAACATAGAATAATTGTAGTATGCGAAACGTGTAAGTACCAAAGTTTCATTTTTTTTAAAATTAGGGAGTTTACAGCATAACTTAATGATTTTTTCATTACTTTGGCAAAGTAACAGTCTCAGCATTTGCCTGTTTTACGGTTCCAAAAGAAGGCGCCGCCACTATCCGGTATTAACGAAATAGAACAGAAAGTCCGGAAAGTCCAGTTAATCTTCCGCTTGTTTAAACTCCATCGGTCTCTTCCGTGTAGATACCATTCAAACATTTGATAGTTTAGGTCTCTCGAAGATGATTACTTACTTTTTCGATGAGTTTCGGACGTGTTTAAATCTTTTTCTCGAAATTGGACTTCCATTCAGACAAGATATTATGGACAAGATTGTTTCGCAAGAGCTTTTAACTTAAGGGGAAAATTGAAGTTGGAGGATTTATTTTATTTGAAAATCTTTTGTTCCTGTTTGCAATACCTTTCTTTTTTTGCATCAAGTAGAATTTTATTTTATATTTTTGTCAAACATCCACAATTTATATGCAAAGTGACACTATTTTTATTAATCAAATTATTAACCTTTTAAAATATTTTTGCCAAATGGCATTTACTCACTTAATGAGTAATCACTGCATATTATGGACAAGGCCTAGAAAGATAAAATTTTACATGATAGTGACCTGTATAATGTAAGAGGACTTTGCTTTAGTATATAATAGATTTGGCAGAGTTTTTTTTAATCGTGATTTTAAAGTTTAGTAAGTTTAGTTTGTATTATACCAGCGTTTTAATTTTATTTGTTAACACTTTCTTGGTTTTATTTTTGTCTTACTTTTACAAAATATAACTAAAACTCTATATCTTTTATAAAATGGAGAAACTTAAAATAATTGGGATCAAATAACTCACTATAGGTTAGGTTAGGTTAGGTGGGCTATGCATTTTTTACTAAGTATTGTCTTGCACGCGAATTAGCGTTGTACAGTACATTTGTACTAACTGGCAAGGGTTTAAGTTGTATACAATAAGGCGTTGTGGAAATATTTACAAAACTTTGCCCAAGTACTGTGCTCACATGTACCTTCATACCACATTAGCCACCTTCAGTGAAATTTAAGCTGCTTCCATCTGGTATGAGGAAGAAGTTCCCACTTTAAGCCTCTCATCCTCCAGCACATTTCTCCTCCTAAATCTACTAAAGTTAGCCTTTTCATCTATTGCTTACCAGGCACTGAGTGCATTAAAAAAGTCTTTTTATAGTTTTTTATGGTTTTTTTTATTTATTATAGACTATTAAATAATTGTATGTATACTAACCGTATCCGTGCGAAGCACTTGTAATAAATTTAGCACTTCTATAAATAAAAGAAATTTGAGAACTCTATTGCTCCTTAATGTTGGAAAATCCTGGGATCCTTTTTGATAAATCTAAATAAACAGAAATTTCTTCAGAATGTAATTGTACCAAGGAAACTCCACGATGAATCAACAATGACAGTTAGTTGCATGTTAAAGTTGCATAAATCCAATTTAGTTTTTATTATTTTGGCTTCGTTAAAAGATCTAGATTTTGTAAAAAAGTACTAAATTGTAACTTCGATTTAGGCTATTTTATGGTTGTTTTCAATAATCCTTGGTTTCAACGTTTATTTGAAAACTTTTTAAAATGTTCATGATTCACCCCCTTTTTTATTTATACAAGGTTGGATACTTTTATACAGTTGATCGTTTTTTTTTAATATTTCATTCGTTTGTTTAAATTTACGTAAAGGACCAATTGCTTTATATATTAAGCCTAAATAAATATTTGAAATTTGACAATCAGTTTTAAACATTTTTTTGTTATTTTTACAAAATAATTTTTGTTATTTACACAGATTTAAATAAAAAAGTACAAAAATTGGTTAATTTATAAACTACCACTTTAATTTAGATAATATTGTAGTTGTTCTCCAAATTAATTGATTAAAAATATTAACTTTCAACATTTTTATTGTTGCCTGCAACATAGGTAATTTGGCTATCCATTTTAAAATTAACATTTTAATGATAAATAATTACTTTCATTTGATTTTACAACAGTTTATTTATTTTATAAAAGGTAAAATAAATTTATTGAGTAGTAATGTCAAAAAAAAGGTAATTTGATCTGCAACAGGTAATTTTATTATTTATTAGAATCTGCTTAAATTAATTAATTTTTTTTAGTAAATATAACATTTAAATTATATTGTTTAGTTTTTTAAAAAATATAATGCATTGATTTTATCTTGAGTACCATAATTATTAGTACCATTTTTTAATTAAACAATCTTTTAAAAATAAGCAAATAAAAAAAATAGAAATAACCCCAAAATTCAGTCAGAAGCCATTTTTAATAATGAGGTTTTAGTTGTTGGTGCTTTGGAAATAAAAGATAATTCAAATATTAAATTCGTGTGGTTCTTAAATATGCAAAATGATGAAATTGTCAAGAAAGTCAAGTTGCTAAAAGTATACTTTCTAAGTTGTTCATAATACATGCATTATGAATTCACCCCTTCTTTTTAGTAAGCATCTAGAGGCCACTCGATAAGGATACTTTATATTCTAAATATCCTTGAAACAGTCTCTGGCAACTTTATAGGACGGAAATAACTTGCTAGGGGAAACTTATCTGGCAATCGCTATTATTGGGCGATACACCTTTTCCTGTCTTTAAGCTGAATTCAAAATTTTTGAAACGTCACACTGTTATTTTCCCATAATTTTTAGTACAGTGAATATGATGATAACGAAAATATAGACACACACACCAAAAAATAAGCGAGCATTATCCTTAAAACCTTAACATTTTTGTAGGTAGTAACTTAAGTTTAAAAAATATTACTCCATCGACCATAAAAAATATTAAATCAAAATTTTAAACAGCACATTGCTAGCTAATTGGATATCTAAAGAAAATTGGTCTGAAAGAAAAATTAACTTTTTGCAGTAGAAAAAACATATTCTTCTTGGCATTGAATACTAATGATATAAAATTACCACCTTACGAATTTAGCAACAAAGTTCACGAAGGACATTAAATTTTGTAATCTATACTTTATTTTTGCAAGACTGTAATGGGCAAATTTTGCCTTTCAATAGGTTGCTATGGGTTACCTGGTTAGGTGATCACTTGACAAGCTACCGGCTTATGTTAACCGAGACCCTGGGGTGGTTCGTTGTCGTTAAATAAATTTGTGCGCCAGGTTTAAATTTTACTTTATACCCAGAACACTTCTTGCGTCATATTTTTTCCAAAAAAAAATTAATCAAAAAGAATAGTGAAATAAATAAAACAAATTCTACCCCACTTAAAAAAAACATTTATTAAAAAAGCAAAGACAAAAAAGTTTGGGTTTTTTCTTATACAAAAAATATATATAAAAAAAAAACCTCTTATATTATACTATTGTTTATGATGGTATTACATAATTATTTAAAATAAATAATAATGCTAATATTTCTGCTTAATATTGATATTAATAATAATATTGAATAATTTACTATTATAAATAAAAAATAAAGTAATAATATTTTAATCTTATTTTATATAGTTATGCCTTTTTCCCGTAGAGGCAGACAGAAGCCATTTCTTTCCACTTGTTACGGTTCTTACACACATCCTTTACCTCTTCTACCTTCATAATCGCACACATACATGCTCGTCGGTTGTTGATACTTTTGACCTGGCATTTCTTTAAAACAATGTCGATCTGATTGAGATACATTCGCCCAAAGTCAACCTCTACCGACTTTCCCATTCACACTAGCTTTATAAATCTGCTTCGTCATTTTTCTTTCATCCACCTTCTTTCTACGAGTCCAAACCATCTAAGCAATTCTTTATCTATCTTTCACATCTTTCATCACACTACAGCGTTTTTTTTATTTCACTATTCTTCACTTTTTTCATCAGTCACTTTAGCTCTACTCATCTTAACAGCATTGATTTTTTGACACGATTTGGCTGCTCATAATGTTATGCAGGGCTTCATTTATATGCCAACACTCTTTGCAAAATGTTACACTCATACTTTCCGTCTTCCGTAAACTTCCCTAAGTATTCAAACTTATTCATATTAGTTTCACTCTTTTTTCTTTAATTGGCATCTTGCAGTTTGTCAAGCTTTTTTTCTTTTCGTTTTACAATATTTAAAAACTAAACCTTAATAAATAGGCTTGATAATGCATACATACATACATACATATTGTCACGCCTCTTTTTATGTAGGGGTAGGCAGAGACCACTAAGCATTTCTTTATGTATCTTTGTAACCACATCTTCTTTTACACCACAGAGTTCTTCTCTTACTATTTTTTACTTTATCCAACTGAGTCACTTCGGCTATACTTCTCAGACT
This sequence comes from Agelastica alni, assembly GCA_950111635.1. Classification (NCBI taxonomy): domain Eukaryota; kingdom Metazoa; phylum Arthropoda; class Insecta; order Coleoptera; family Chrysomelidae; genus Agelastica; species Agelastica alni. The sequence goes on from OX467709.1 coordinate 84,590,055, forward strand.
ACTCATCTCCGCAGCATTAATCCTATTTCCATTCCCGTTTTGCCAAACCCAACATTCACTACCATACATAAGTGTAGGAACCAACACACCTCTATGCACAGCCAGACGTGCCTTTTTTGACACTTTCTGGCTATTCATAAAGCTATGCAGTGCTCCATTCATTTGTTAATAATGATAGCTTAATAATGCCATATAGGATGATCGTGAATGATCTTTTTTTGAAAGAAATCAAAAAAGATAAAACAACCGGTCAATATTATTCGAAATCCCAAAAACTATTTTTGGATTTTGTCGCTTTGTATCAATAACTGTAAATATGTCGCGAATATGGAAACCGTAAATATGGAATGGTGATTTGTATGGAATTATAAAAGATTCGTTACAAGATTTCAAAATAAAAAAATAAATTTAATTTAACTTTTAACAATATGTATTAAAGCTCACCTTTTCAGTGCTCTTTGAAGCTCCTTCTTTAATGGAATGCGATATTAACATCTTCTTCAAGTCAGTTTCGGTCAAATCTTCGTCTTGCGATTTAAGCAACTCTTGAATGTCACTGGATTTTATTTGCTCAAAACTTACCCGTCTTGTTCCATTGGCAACTTAATCAATGTTTGTTGTTAAAATTTAAATTTGCACAGAACTTTCATCATTTCCGACAGCCAGACTGGTCCATAGTTTTTTCCAACATGATTTTAATGTGTATGGTTTAAGTTCTTCCAATGATTCATTTACGATAACAATACATCTTGCAATGTTAAAATTTTTCCAGTAATGCATAACATTCATATAACATTTCATGATGTCTAGTGTAATTTTAAAGGTTCGTCTGATGTAATAGAGCTGAAAAGTCTGGATTATTCCTTGGTCCATGGGTTGGAGTAAAACAGTTGTGTTAGGAAGTAAAAATATTACCCTTATATTTTGATGCATAGTTTTAAGCGCACGACGATGACCTTAAGCATTGTCCAAAACTAGAACGGCCTTAAAGTCTAAATTATTTTTTTTCAAATAAGTCTCAACACCAGGAACAAAACAATTCCGGAACCAGTCAGAAAAAATAGCACTTGTAACCCACGATTTCTTATTTGCATGCCAAAACACTGGTAGGTTGTCCGAATCCGAATCCTTTCAAGATAACGACAGGAACCGCGAATAAAGAAATTTTTGGTAGTGGATACAGGAACTTGGTCACAATTTTTTTACGCGCGAATAGTGAAAACGCGAATAGGAAAATTGTAAATAAAGAGATTATGTATCATAAAATCGTAACGGTTTTTAAAACAACACATTATCGAGAATTTTTCAGTTCATTGAATAAATTAACAACAAAAAAATATTGAACACAAAAATATCGTTAAATTTTATACCAGTATAAAGTTGAGTATTTGCTGAAGGTTTTATTTTCGAAGCAAACTACTTTAGTTGATTTAACTCCAAAATGTTGTCGACGTTCATTGCTAACGTCGGAGAGTTTAATTAAAATCCAATTTTACTCAAATCGGAAAAGACCTGAGTACACATTCTCTCTATTTGCAAATAATTGTTTTTGTGGACCTACCTATTAAAATATTTACAGTTAAAATTGGTTAAAATTGGTCCGTGCAAACATTGTATGTTTACGGTAACTAATAAATATATCAATTAATGGAAATTTATAATTTGATACGTTGTTTGTGTTATATGGGTTTAAGTTTGTACAATTAATAAGTAAAAATAATATTTTTAACTTTGGTGCTAACGATAATAAACATTCTTTTTGAAAGGTTTTTGACATTGAACAAATTTATATTTTTTAATCTGTTACATTTTATATCACGTTATATAATAGTACAATACAATTTAGTATAATTTTTTGTTAAATGTGAAAACCCAAATGTAATGATAATTTAAAAAAATTCATATTCATCTGTAATAAAAATATAAAGTTTTCTACTTTAAATAAATAACTTTAAATTAATAACAAATCATATCCATAAATTATTGTTTTTACACGCTTTATATTAGCTTTACTCGTATCTATTGCCACGTCTTTTTTTCGTTCTCTAACGAGTACTCTGCTAGTGGTTTCTCTACTGGCAAATTATGCCCGAGCTCAGCCGTAGAGGGTAGAAGAAAAAAATATAAAAGTGAGCTGCGCCACCGGCTTGACGGTATAAGCCGGAAACCCCTAGATCTTATAGGCACTAGCAGGGCTACAAGATAAACAACTATGATTATGGTGAACCAAATAAATAAAATTATAGCAAAAATATGTTGGATACTTTACTCACACAATAGATAATTAAGGTACACAGTTCAATAGCAACATCATAACAAATATAGTCAAAATTAACAGCTATGGTGAAATTTTCTTGCTAAAACAAACCAAAAATGTAAAATTTACAACTTTATAAAATAACCAAAACAGAAGTAAGAGTAACAGACTTTACCAAGTTACAACAAAAAGTAAGACATATATAAATTAACTCATTAATAACACTAATCCAAACATTTTCCATAAAGGCAAAGAACAAAAGGTAAAACATATATATATAAGTTAACTCATTAATAACACTAATTCAAACATTTACATAAAGGCAAAGAAGATTCACTAGTTAACCGTTTACATAAAGATTTTCACTGCCAAAACAATCGAGTTCATTTAAAAATATCTTTACAATGGTTGTCCTTTATAATATCAAGATTGTAGGATATTTACAAATAAATAGGAAGAAAATATGTTTTTACTTGGACATAAAGAATTATTGAGAAAGTTATTTTAATCCAAGTTTAGTTTTGGCGTATTATCTAATGCAATAAATAGTTTCCATTAATGTACTATATTAATAAACTAAAACAGAACGTAATAGTGGTGTCAGCATGAGTCACTGCGTTATATATTTAAAAATAAATCACTTATAACCTTTGGGTATACGGATTCACAAAGTACTATATTTATAACTAAAGCAAAACTTACACGTGGTGTCGAATGAGACAAGGCGTTATATATTTAAAAATAAATCACTGATAACCTTTGGGTATGCGAATTCACATGTACTCCTGTGGCCTACTCCTGAGCTACTCCTATGGCTGGTTAGATTATGGGGCGGCACCGGTTAGTCAACAATGGCTTCCCTCAAATAAATCCCGATAATGGTTATTTTAACTTGACGCCAGAAATCCAAAGAAATTTCCACAACAAGGGCAAGACAAAATGGTCAAGTTAAAAATCAAATGGTTTTTCTTCAAAATCCAATTAAGATGGCCCAAATACAGCCAGATATGAAAGAAATCCCATAGAGGTTCTGCACACGTGCTAATAACACACCGTCCCCAACAACTTTCACCAACACCTCCGACTTCGATGAAACTCCCCAAACGACTGACGCTCCTATATCGGAAATCAAGAAAAATGGCGCGGAATAAACGTCAACCCAATATCGCCAATATCCAGTTATTGCAAACCAACTATCGAATCTTACCCCTACAAGTTATGCAACACTATCTACAACGAATGATATATTCGAGTTACCACCGAGTACTGTATGCAACACTACTTACGAGTAAGGCACAACTATTATGAACCGTAGAAGGGAAAAAATAGGCACGTGACACTATGTAACGGAGTCTTTGGACATAATTTTATAAATTTTTTCAAAGATCCTGGCCAGGATCAGTAATATTTAAAAAAAAGTGTTTTACATGGATTAAAAATAACTAATATCCCCCATGAATTTTATTTAAATAGACTGACAAAGTAAAAATTTAATGGCGACGCTTGAACTACTCTAATCACCATTTTAAATCCTAGTAATTTTAATACCTTCTTGCGTTTTTAATACGCTTTATATAAGCTTGACTAGGTCCTGGCCAGGATCATCAGGATATTAAAAAAAACCCAAACTAAAAAATAAATAATTATTATTTCCTTAATTGGCTTTTTTAAATGTTTCACTGCTTGACTTGTTCATGTAATTTATTTTGTCCTTGAACTTATTAAAACAAATTGTTCAAGTTTACTCTAATTTAGATCAAGGAACAAGATTTACATCACCTGACCGGAACTTCACTAGTAATAACCGACTTTTAGTGCCATTCATGGCTCAAAAGAGATGTACCCTTCCATCCAGTTTTACAACTCATAAAAAAAGAATTGAACGTCATAAAACACAACAGCGCAGTATTGGATGGATTTCATCTAGGCACCGTCACACACAGGAATAGTTGATAACGACAAGGCTGACGACCTAGCAAGAATGCAATCTCAACTGCTGAAGAAATCATCAACGAATCAGTGGCTCTGTGCACAAAACAGTCGGTAAAAAATATAGTGTATAGTGCGTGGCAAAACGAGTGGAACCGATTGTCAGCTAAACTAAGACAAATTAAATTCTCAGTTCTACCTACTCCTATCAAACGCGGACATCAAGTCGTGTTATCTCGGGTACGGATAGGACACACACTTACTACAAACCAACACCTACTATCAGGAGACCAGGAACCTCGTTGTTTCGCGTGTGATTCAAAAACTACACAATCTATTAAACTGTCCGTTATACGTTATGGAACGGCATAAGCACGATCTTCAAGATTTTCTTCATGAAAACAAAGAACATAATTCACTTACTAACTTTCTAATGGACACAAATATTTTTAACAAACAATGTTTTGTAATGCTAATAACCATAGTGGTTGATCGGGTACTTTTAAATAAATAAATAAAAATTGTTAAAGTTCGAGACGCAAAATGCATAAAAAGAAGTTTAGTTGGTTAGATTACACAAATTCTTCCATTAAATTGGGAAACGTGCAAAAATTTTTAAATCCAATGTACTAAATTTAAACTTTTAAATTTGGATTTTAGAATAAAAAACAATTATTAATTAGTTCAAAGAAAATCAAATTATTAATTAAATATTTCCAATAAACAAAATAACAAATCAACACCATCGTAAAGAAATAAAATATAATTATTATGAATTGCGTATGAAAAATATTAGTTTTTTTAAATTACTATTATTTTGTTTAAAACCTAAAATTATTACGGGATTTAACTTTAAAGCTTTCTAAGTATTGTGGTGTTTACTTTAACACGATGTGCGACAATTTGTACTGACTAATGTTTGATGGCAAAAGTTTTAATTTTTTTTTTATACATTACATTACAATCTTGCTATTGGGCCAATGGTATAGGCACCTATGTTACCCAGATCTTTTGATCCTCTGTGACTACCGCTGTGTCTCTAGGGCATCAGAATTCCATTTCGCTGGTTTTGGCAAACCGCAGGATTTCTGTTCTACCTGTCTCATTTAGATTACTTGGATCCATTATCATGCGGCCCCAGGTTTGATACCTGTACACCGCTAGCATCGGGCAGCAACACAGAATATGTTTGCTGCTCTCTTCCTCTTCGCCGCATAGTCGGTAGTTTTTTTTAGACGCCAACTTAAGTTGGACAGTAAGCAGGCCAGCGTTCTGCTTAGCCTACTCCGGTTCATCGTCCGGAGTGCGTCTGCCCTCTTCTGAAGAGGTTTTTTCATCAGCTGTCTTGATGTTCTGCAGCCAGTATTTGCATTCCACTGAGCGATATGTTCTTGTTTAAAGATTAGTTTTAAGTCATGTTTCGCTGCGGCAATTGGCAATCCGACCAACTGGCTTCTTGGTTCCACTAAGGTCCCATTTCTTGCCAGTTTATCGGCTACCTTATTGCTATTTATCCCTGTGTGCCCAGGAACCCATGTAAGAGTGACCTTGTTTGCTAATTCAGTGAGGGGCTGCATGCAGTCCCACACTACCGATATTGTGGTGCAACTCACGAGGGCCCCAGTAAGAATATCAATCTCACTGTTGGTCACTCTGTTTTCTGTCAGGTGCGTAGCACACCTGAGTATGGCTAAGACCTTAGCCTGGACGACCGAGGCGTATTTCCCCAGGGGTATGCTTTCCCTGTGGTTGCGGGATGCTCCAAACTCACCTGCCCCGTAGCGTCCCTGGTACCCTGATCCATCAGTGTACCATCGTTTCAGTCCTGGGCTGGTCAATGGTGTTTTCTTCAACCATTCCTTTTTAGTTGTTATTTTTGTTTTATAGTTTTTTCCTATCAAGTCCTTTTTTGGAATCTTGCTCGATTTTATTTGAAGGGGTGTTTGTGGAGGGCCTCGATCTTGGTGTGACCAATTTCGTTGCTCCTTCACCCACCCTGATTGTTATAAATTGTAATTTTTTTTTCTGGATTAAGGGACTGACTAGTAGATAAATTTTTTTGATTAATAACCAAAACGTTTTTTATTGAGCAAGGTACTAAAAAAATACATTAAATAATCTTCGAATAACACTCAGTGTTTAAAACATCTGTTTACCTTCTTTTTCTCTTGCACGCCTTTTAGATAAAATTTATTATGGAACCAAGTGCGTTATACAGCTTAGGAGGAAGAAGGAAAATCAAGAAAATTTGTCATTTGCTTGAACTTGTGTAAAAGAGGTCCAAGTTAATCGAAAATAACAGTTAACTTATACACTTCAAAGTTATATTTTACGTTATGATGAACTCGCGAGAGAAGAACTTTAGTTTTAATATATTCTGTTTAATACCATTCGGAATTGCTTTTGAATTAAAATGTAATGGAGTAAGTTTTTAAATATTTACTTTAAGAAACTCACAAGTTTAACTTCTATTAAAATTAGAGAGGCTTCCATGTCTCTTATCCGCATTTATACTTAGTGACTTGAAAGAGCACTTTACTATAGAGTAAATACTATAGAAATATTAGTTTTTAATATATAAGAAAATTTATTAATTAAAAATATTTTAAATATTTAATTGGTTATTCAATTAATACAAATCAATTGGTAACTAAAAGTTTCAGATGCTGATGATGCCTAATTACTATTTTAAATGTCTTACTTAATTTTTTTGAACTCGGTATGGGCCATCGAATAGCTAGAATAGAAGATTTCTGATCTGAATAATTCTTTATTACGCAGCATTTAAGTTTCGCAAATGCTCATTAATTTTTTGTCCCAGTTCGTTAGTAACGTGAGGGCGAAGTGTTTCCCATAAATAAAAAAATGATGTTTTTCTGACCGAAACCCGCGTATGCGTTGTGGGTGGTCGTATATTTGGAACAACGTTCATCCATAGTGATTGTGTGTATGCTGGAGGTGGCAGGAACCGTAGCAGCGGCATCGAGAGAGGAAGCCGACGTGGATGAGCTTATCGAGCTAATCGTTACCCCGGGGAGCGGTTAGTTTGCGATACTCCGGACGCAGTAAAAACCTTCCTGATTTATAACTCTCTTGCGGAGTAAACACTCTAACTATAGCCCTAGTGTTCTGCACGCCCAGGTAACCTCCCGGCCAGCAATCTTTCTGACTTACGATCGGCACCCCACCGACTATTTATCATGACGATTTAAGTGATTCAGATTGAAAAATCCTTCATAAACTGTAATTACAATCCGCCCAAAGTATCGACAATTTCAACGAAGGACCTTGAGAATTTTAGTTTTCGTGTTTTTTCTTTGGGGATTGATATTTATGGTCTCTTATTTGGAAAACAGTTTTGACAAAAAAGAACCAATCAATATTAAGAGTATTCTTTATTTTTTTTATTATCACCCTGATTGTTTTTATTATGTATAGTCCTGTCTCTAGATGTAACAATAATGGTACCAAAATGCTTAATCTGCAAATATCATCAGATACATTGAACTATACTCCGTTTGCTTGGCGTGTATAGCATGTTACCAAGAAAGTTTATTTTTAACAAAGTGGCACTATGTAAAGTTAATGTTTACCTGCATTTTAGTAGTAAACCCTTTTCAATTAACCTTAAATGATAGCTAGCTTTAATCGAAACTATGACCGAACTAATGGGTGTAAGCGCCTTGGCTTGAAAGGATTGTTAATTAATTCGTACGTGTTTTAAATCCAAGAATTACGCTACACCAAGATTAATCGTGGACTGTATATTTAAAGATAAGGTGTGATTAGCGCGGATCGACTAGAAAGAATGTAACCGGTTTTAATAAAAAAGGGACTTACCAAAGACGATGCTCATTGTTTCCAATGCAAATAATACGAATCCTTACTGTGAGTTAATGCTTCAAGTATAACCTCCTGTCTTTTTAAATGTAACATTAAGTCGATTGCAATGTCTTTCGTTTTAATATCTTTGCGAACACTGAAATATTGTATGAAAGTAAACACAAATGTAACTGCATAAGCGTACAGTGGTTAAAACTTAATTACGAAGGTGGGGTTAATACCCCTTAAGCGTATAGCCGTTAAACAAAGTAGTTAGAAAGCAGGACTAATACCCCTTTCATTAGAAAGAACACAAACTGAGAAAGAACTGAAGTATAGAATTGAATGCTTAATTCATACTCTGCTTATTTCGAACTATGCTATTCTTCTGGTGTAAATCTTAACAAAGTACGTTTTGACCACACAAAGTGTCGAAAAACCTCGTTATCAAGTACCGATAATTACTATGGTAAAAATAAAGGTGGCAGGGCAGCACTTGCCTGTTTTGTTAAAATACTTCGCGTTAAAGTATTCTTACAATATAAAGTGACGCGAACAATGGAAATTAGATCCAGCATTGAAAAAAAAAATCTTTAAAAACATTTCTTCGTGGTAATCTTTGATAGACTTTAATACAAATTCAAGTAAATCGCCATGTACAAAACCTTAAGCACTCCCAATATGAGTTATTTTATTTTCCAATTGCAGTACTCAGACCGATTAATAAATCTAAAAAAGCTTGTCTAGGATTTTTAACCGATTTTTCTTGCCAGACTTTTGTAACACTTTTTCCCTTATTTAATAAGTTTTATCTAAATATAACATTCGTTTTTTATCTGCTCCCAATATTTGCATTTGTTTCAAATATAGTTTGAGAACAATTTTTTTTAATTTTGTTTCCTTTTTTATTGGTTTTTTTTCTTCTTCGTTAAGTATTTTATTACTCTTTTAAAGTATTAACAAATTTTTCGCAAACAAATTTTGTTACTTTTTCGGTTGTATCTTCTGCACAAGATCTTCAGATCATTCGTCATATTTTCAATAAAATTATTTTTACTGTGCGGTTATGGTTTCTGATTATTCATCTTATCTTTATTGCTATCGTTTAGGTAGCATTCTACACACGCCAATCAAACGGACTATAGAATTTTTACTTATAACGGTTACTTGTCAAAAACTTTTCTTAAACTGTTTAAAACCTGTATTTACAAGTCAAAATTAATATATGTGTAGTTTTTTGTGAATTTTTTAGTGTGGGTACAATAAATAAAAAAAGTTTCGGTAAAATTAAATAATATTTGTGAAAAGTTTGTACGTAAAAAAAACAAAGAGTTGTTCAAAAAATAGTAACGCCTTTGTAAATGGAAAAAGGTGATATAGCCTTCATTCTTGGAAACGTTTCGCTGGAAAAATAGGACAAAAACCAATTGAAGAATCTAATTAAACACTAGACGTGACTGACTTGGAGTTAATACCAAAAAGACAGCCATACGTAATAATCAAAAAAAAAAAATTAAATCAATCTTCCCACATTGACTTCAACTAAAGATAAATGAAAATAATTAGCGCAATGGACTAATGGACCATTTAAAAAATTCTTTAAATATTTTATACCAAACGCCATGCTTTTTAGCAGTAATAAAATTAGAAATAACCCTAGATTTATTTTTTTGGATTACTGGAATCCTCGGGTATTTTTAGAAAACGTAATGGATTATTTCTATCGACAACATAAGTACAAGTGTATAAAAATCAAAAAATAATTATAATTCCTGTCGTATCCCACACATAAGCGCAATCACTGTAGATGAATGTTGCTGTATATAAACGGCCTACGAAAATAAATGAGTTTCGATCAAAAAAATATTAATTTTTTATTTATGGAGCAACACTTCGGTTTCACGCTGGCGTCTACACCGGAAAAATTGATGAGATTTGATGGGCCTTTTAAACGATATATAAAGGAGAATAATTGAAATAATACGTCTTTGTATCGTCACTTAAAGATTTATTTATCTATCATAGTGTTACTTTAACTTTATCAGTGAATATACGCTATTATTGTGTATAAAAGTTACAAAATGTTTAGGAAATTCTGCTATTTTAATTCTTTTGAGATTGTTTAATACTTTTAAGTGGTAAATTTACATTGTGATTTATTAAAATAGCAAAACTTGTTTATAAATGCCCGAAGACATAAAAAAATAGTATTTATTAGGGCTTTAACTATTTTAAATTGTGGTCGACATTATCTAAGTTTTTTTTTTTTTATAAAAATAGTCGCAAAAAGGGTAGACCTATCGTGTGGGCCGCGGACGGCCCGCACTGCGACTATTAGAAGGGGAAGGAATTATAGAAAGAAAATGATTGTGGACACGCTTTTTAAAAAGTTGCAGGTCATAGTTCTCTGGAAAAACTGATTTTGGAAGTTTATTCCATTCCGTAGCAGCCCTGTAAAAGAAGGATTCTTGATAAAGATTGGTCTTTGTAGTGTCAAGCTTGAGAGTTATTGTGTGAGACTGATCAGCCTTCCGAGTTCTTCGGCCGAATGTGGCCAATGTTTAGAGTTTTTATTTCTCTGGAGCATCTGCCATGGTAATATCTGTAGAGCAATAACTGGTCTGCAACTCTTCTTTTATGTTCTAGAGAGTAAAGGGTATCTGTGAGAGTTGAGCTGTTTATCAAGCGAATGGCTCTTTTCTGAATGGAATCTAGAAGACGAAGAGAATGCCTTGGTGCTGAACCCCAAATGTGCGGATTTGAGCCTTGTACGTCGTCAACAGTTGATCAGGAGTAAAAAACTTTCTGGCTTTCCACAGAAAACCTAGCCTCTGGCTTGCCGACTTTGCGATGTTAGCAACATGGTCATGCCAAGACATATTATTGGACACCGTGACTCCCAAAATCGAGACGGAGGGACTTGGTTCAAGGGTATTTCCGGACATTGTGATGGGATGATTTGAGGAATTCACTTTCTTGGAAAACGTGGCACTTTGTGTTTTTTGGGCGTTGAACTGAACAAGATTGTTGGTTCCCCACTCGACGATTGCTTTAAGATCTCCATTGATGGAATCAACCTGTTCCTGCCTGAGTCTATTTGTATCATTCACCGAAAGTGATCGATAGGATGTGAAAGTTGAGACAAGTGTGCTATCGTCTGCGAAACTGTAAATGGGGTTCGTGGTTTTCAAGAGGTCGATGATGTGTAAAATAAATGAGGTAGGGAACAGGATGGAACCCTGGAGGACCCCGGAATTAGTTTTAAACGCATCAGAAGAAATACCGTCAACTGCCACATGTAAGGAGCGATCTTGCATGAAGCTCAAGAGCCATTGGCGCAGTTTGGTTGGGAGACCGTAGGCAGATAATTTACTTAACAATGCCTGGTGCCAAAAGCGGTCAAAGGCTTTAGATATATCTAAGGCTATGGGGTAAGCGGTAGTTTAATACGAGCACTGGAATCACTATACAAGGATTCAACTGCTTGTGTCAGGATAAACGGAGCTTACACGGACTGGTTTACCATTGAAAAAAGTGTGAGGCTTCGGGGTAGCTATTTAACTTATACATAGACGATTGTTTAAAAGATTTAAAAGAGGGTGCGTATGGATTGAAAATGAATTATTTGGTCGTCAAATGCCTTCTTTACGCCGATTATCAAATCATATTAGCGTCATCTGAAGAGGAGTTGCAGGCGATGGTTAATGTTATGCATGATGCCCTGAAAATCAATGGGATAAAAATAAATGTAAGCAAAACAAAACTAATGATTTTTGAAAGAGAAGAAAGCATGACAAATTGTGAAGTTCTGATTAAGGGAGAAAGGTGGAACAAGTAAATGAGTTTTTATACTTGAGTTTAAAGTATACAAGAAATGGAAAGTATGACAATGACATTGCGCGAAGGTTGTTGGCAGGAAAACAAATAAATGGGGCACTGTATAGCTTTATGAACACCCAGAAAGTGTCAAAAAGGCACGTCTGGCTGTACATAGAGGAGTGTTGGTTCCTACACTTATGTATGGTAGTGAATGTTGGGTTTAACAAAAGAAGCATGAAAATAGGATTTATGCTGTGGAGATAAGTAGTCTGAGAAGTATAGTCGGAATGAGTCGGTTGGATAAAGTAAAGAATAGTGAGATAAGAAAACGATGTGGTGTTAAAGAAGATGTGGTTACAAAGATAGATAGATAGATAAAATGATTAGATGGTTTGGACACGTAGAAAGGATGGATAAAGGAAAATTGACAAAACATATGTATAAGGCGAGTGTGAATGGACGGAAGTCGGTAGAGGTCGACCTCGGCGAACATATCTCAATCAGATCAATATTGTTTTGAAGAAAGGCCAGGTGAAGAGTACCAACAAACGACGAGCATGCATGAGAGCCCTAATGAAAGCAGAGTAAGCAAAAGATGTGTGTAAGAACCGTAGCAAGTGAAAGAAAGCGGTCTCTGCCTACCCCTACGGGAAAAAGGCGTGACTATATGTATGTATGTATTATTTTTTTGTCCGCAATCTCTATTACATTTTTTCATCACATACCTTGTCATTTTTTAAATTTCTTCACCTTATTTCTGTTTCATTAAAACCAATTACATAATTTTTTACCATTTTTAACTTATTATTTGCAATTTATATCCTTTCCAAAAAGCAAAATATTGTGTCGCTCTTAATTATGAATCATAAATCAAATACCGCAAAATAAATAATTAGGCTGCAATGAAATTATCCAATCATAAATTCATTCGACGAGGGTAGCAATCAATAATTTATTCATTTAAAATTAATCTCTTTCAAATAATTGTAAACATTAACGGTTATTTAATCAGATAGGCAAGAAATTACTACCATTGTGTTAATTGTAATAATGTTTAAATAACATTTTAGGCGTTTGTATAGCAGCTGTTATTTTGTTTCTGTCATTTTACCGAAATCTATAAATAATTACTATGTGGAAATTTGCAAAATATTTATCGATTTCTAAAAGTCAAAAGGTCTACTGCGCTTTCGTAAACTTGGAAAAGGCCTATGATTGAGTGGTGAGAAATAGATTGTGGTCGACTTTGTTTACGTATGGGGTGAGTGGTAGTTTAATACTTGCGCTGAAATTACTTTACGAAGATTCCAGTGATTGTATTAGGATAAACGAAGCTTACACAGACTGGTTTAAAATTTAAAAAGATGTGGCTTTGCCATGGTTTGGCAAAAAAAATGAGGGTAATGCTGCAGAGATAAGTAGTCTAAGAAGTATAATAGGAGTGACTCTGATGGTTAAAGTAAGGAATACCAAGAAAATATGGTAACAAATAGAGATGCATAGATGATTAAGATACGTAGAGAGGCTGGATAAAGGAAGATTGACGAAACATATTTATAAGGTGTGAATGGCAAGTGGGCAGAGGTCGAACGGGGAATGAATGGAACCCTGCATAACTTTATGACCAGCCAGAACGTGTCAAAAAAGGCACAACTGGCCGTGCTGGTCATTACACTTATTTATGGTGGTGAATGTTGGGTTTAGCTGAAGAAGCATGAAAATAAGATTAATGCTGCGGAGGTGGGTAGTCTGAGTAGTATAGTAGGAGTGACTCTGATGGTCAAAGTGAGGAATACAAAGAACATGTGGTAAAAAATAAAGATAAAAGAATGCATAGATGGTTCAGACTCGTAGAGAGGCTGGATGAAGGAAGATTGACAAAACATATTTATAAGGCGAATGTGAATGGCAAGTCGGTAGAGGCCAAATGGTGAATGAATGGGTTCCTGCATAAGTTTATGAGCAGCCAGAACGTGTCAAAAAAAAAGCACATTTGGCCTAGCATAGAGGAGTGCTGGTCACTAAACTTATTTATGGTAGTAAATGTTGGGTTTGGCTAAAGAAGCATAAAAATAAGATAATTGCTGCGGAGATGAGTAGTCTGAGATTTGTATAGCCAGAGTGACTCGGTAAGATAAAGTGAAGAATATTAAGATAAGGGAACGCTGTGGTGTAAAAATAATATGTGGTCAGATCGATTTTGTTTTGAAAAAAGGCAAGGTCCAGTGTACCCTGAGTAACAACAACCGAAGAACATGTATGAGAGCACTGATAAAAGTGAAAAAAGCGAAATATGTGTGTAAGAACCGTAGCAAGTAGAAAAAAGTGGTCTCTGCCTACGTGAAAATGGCGTGACTATATGTTTGTATGTAGAGGTCGACCTAGACGAACGTATCTCGATTAGAAGATCAAAATTGTTTTGAAGAGGGGCAGGTCAAGAGTACCTTTAGCAACCGACGAGCATTTATGAAAGCACTTATGAAAGTAGAAGAAACGCAAGTCGTATGTAAGAACCGTAGCAAGTGGAAGGAAGTGGTCTTTGCCTACCCCTACAAGAAAAAGGTTCGACTATTATTATGTATGTTGTACGTTTTTTATAAAACCCTTTTGTACTTTATTTAATTGGTACTTTAAACAAAAATATAAACCTTAAAACCTGTAAATAATTTTAAAAGGTAGATGTTGTTTTAGCAGTTAATCGTAAAGCGGCGTCTTATCTGGATAAAATCGCTAAAACCAAATTTTTTAGTGTTAAACCGCATCACCTAGCAACGGGCAGTCTAGTGGCTTTTCGAATAACCACTATTAGAAGAGAGTATAATTTGATTTGTTGAATAACTTTCACAAACCAACTTGATATTAATCTGCAACTCATGAAGCCACTGATTTAAAATTTCCAAATCAAATTTTCCCATTGTTCTTACTATGGCGATACTTCTCTATTAAAACCAACTTTGATGTGCAAGTTAACATTCTGTATATTTAATTTTTAGTGCAAAATAAATATATACAGAAGTTTCAATATTAAGATAAAATATTTCGTTATTTTAATAGACACATAATAGATAGAAAAAATTACAAAAGCAAAATTATTAGGCATCTTAATGGCGATCCGCAATTTGTCGGTCCATCAAAGAAAATTCGTGCTCATTGTGGACGGGTTTAGTTGACATCTTGACGCCGAACCGAACGCTCGCACTTAAGGTGGTTTTATCATAATTTTTTAAAGAAAATCCAATTTGTTCATACATAACGCCTTATTACCCACTAATCTATGCTACCAACGAGAACTGACAGCAAGTGTAGGTATGTCTGTCGTTTAATTTTTGAATTTTAGCTTAACCATTCTAGCTTGACCTCTGAGATTCGCAAAAGAAAGGGTGAAAGAGTCACTGTGCTACAGAGACGGAAAACGCAAAGTTCCTTGAATGTACAGTTTCTGTAACAATTATTCGTAAAGAATTTTTTCACTAAACTATAACTTTATCAAGAATACCGATAAAAATTGTATCTGGAATAAATTAAAGAACGGGGATTTATGGAGATCCAATTTAATATTTTAAAAATTGTTTAAGAGTGTTAGGTAGATAAATAGATAAATATACTTCAAATAGTTTTAAAGTACTGGGCACAAATAATTTTTAATTAAAACACCCTGTAACTCAGACAGAAGCCACATTTTATTTAGGTGATTTGGGTTGAATATTTATATTTTGATTTCAGAATTCTATGGTTGAAATATTTCCAATTAGTAATAAAACACCCTGTATATAGACAAATACTATGAATTTCATGGATACAAAAGATCACCAACAACGAAGTAATCCAACGCATAAGTAAACAAATATGACTGTTAAACATCATTAAAGAGAGGAAATTACAATAACTGGGTCATGTGCTGAGAGGTGGAAAATACGAGTTACTCCGACTCATAATAGAGGGTAAAAAACAAGGTAAAAGATTAGTAGGAAAACGCCAGAATTCCTAGCTTAAAGACTGTAAAAGATGGTTTGACCGCTTACCTACAAAAGTATTTTGTGCTGCAGTTTCCAAGACTACAATTGCCATTTGGATCGCCAACCTTCGAAAAAAGATGGCGCAATAAGAAGAAGAAATTATTAATAATCTGTTTCACAACTATATTTATTGTTGGTTCCTTTAAATAATATTCTGCTACCGCGACATGTTTATTAAGTATTAAGAATTAAGTATCAAAATCCGAACAAAATTGTAGGTTTTATATCAATATTTCACAAATCATTCTTTAAAAAATAAGGATTTAAAGTTTAACGAGAAAAATAGTAACTACTCCAGCTATTGCTTCTGTTTGCATGATATTTATAACGTTACTAATTATCTCGTCAACTTAATAATTTTTGAAGTGATAACTTCTTATGGCACGCTGTGAACTTTTTTTGTAATGGGTAAAAAATGTTAAACTCGCGTCAGGACACGAGGCCTGATCGAAAATTCGTAAGACGGATGTATTTCACTGGAGCAATATAAAATGCGACTTTTCTTGACTGGTAACTTGGCAACCTTATTCAACAAATTGACAAATTCAAGTACATTTTTTATGTCATTTTGACAAATTAATTTAGTAGCTAAATTCAAAATTTAAGTGCTTTTCATTAGTTTATTGATTAAGTTCTGCTTTTGCTGCATTAAAATGGTCCAAGGAGAGGTGTCGTTTTTAGCAGATGTTATGGACACCATAGCGTGTCTTAATGACTCTAATGGTTCTCCCCCCGACAAAATTTTAGATCAAATAATTTATCAGTGCAAGAAGCCGTTAAAAAATGCATCAATTTGTGTTAAAAAAGCATTAAAAACTGGACTGAAAGCTGGTTTGATCAAAGAGAACGGGGGAAGGTTTAAATTAGGT
This sequence comes from Agelastica alni, assembly GCA_950111635.1. Lineage (NCBI taxonomy): Eukaryota > Metazoa > Arthropoda > Insecta > Coleoptera > Chrysomelidae > Agelastica > Agelastica alni. The sequence goes on from OX467709.1 coordinate 84,606,767, forward strand.
TTTGGTTTGCCGATAACAGAGGCTCGAAGACGAAGAAAAAATAGAAGCAGAAGCCGTAGACGACGTAGCCAAAAGCGACAAAATCGAAAACGAGGTAGCCGAAAACGCAAAAGTCGAGGTAGGAAAAAAAGCGCCATATTGAAAGAAGATCAAGCAAAAAGCGGAAGAAAGAAATCGAAAACATTCAAATCTGGTACTGATGTTTAATATATGATTTATAATAAAGCGTTAATAAAAATAATGCATTATTCATAAACTATGGAAATCTGGAGACAATATTTTTAAGATTAAAAATAATATTTTCACGCGCGTTAATACTTAAGTTTTCACTTCTGCCGGCATTCCCAGAGTGCAACCCGTAAAATTTTTTTTATTTTATTTGTTAACAACATTTTAAAATTAAAAACTTTTAAAAATGCTTAAAATATCGGGGGTTTTAATTTTTCTCTGCAGACTGCACTTATGTAATGTAAAAACAATGAATGCACCGCTTAAATTGACACCTTGAGGTTTAGGCTGCTGCGTATCCGAATCTCAGAGACCAAGCTAGGATAGTCAACCTGTAGAACCCATAGTTTTTTAGCGCACCATCTTTGTCCACTTTTATGTTTTTATTCATTACTGAACTTTGAATAATAAAGCTCCGCTTTTCGATTAACTAGTGTATTGCACTGTTCTTATTTTTACGTTAATCTATTAATTCTATTTGTAGACAGTCCCCGAAATTTCTATTTGACACGACAATAATTTCCATCCTCATTGCGCTATGTACAGGTCCGGCTTTATCCTCGTAGCTATTTTTATACCATCAAATCGCTATTATCTATTATCTGCGCAATGGTCAAACGAATACTGAAAATAAAAGTGTTTATTTCTGTTTTCATGTATTATTATCTTTTCGAAATTTGATAGTTTATAACGTTGGACAGCAATCATGTTGTGCGGGACGACGTCGGAATACGAAGTGCGACGGGTCATTTCATGTTAAATGTGTCAGATGAAGCGCGATGCAACCAAACTGTCCCAACAACTGATGTACATATATATTCATATCACGAATCGAACGCGATGTTTACTAACAGAGTATAAAAGGCCGGTTGACAGCGTATCCGATGATACAATTTACAGAGTTTAAAATTATTGCATACAGCGGTAAATATGTATTTTCTGTCGATCCTATTTGTATCGAGCAATAAGCCAATTTTGAATCCAATGAAGATAGTTTTATATCAGCAAAATAGTTAACAAACGTATTCTGATTTTATTTGACAAACAAATTTATTGATGCAAGATGTTTTTGTTAGATATTTGAGTGCCAATGGATAATGAAAAATTAAAATTTAGCAAAGAAAGACAATTATATTTAATATATTAAACTAAAGTATTTTTTATTCATGAAAATCTGACAGGAAAAATTTTCTTGCTTGTTACAAAATTACTTATTATCCTTTCTTTCCTGTTACTCCAGCGACCAGAATGAAGGTTGTATATAGCCGACTACTGTTACACACATTAACACACATTAAACACACCTACCTGTAAAATTTTACGCCAGCACTTTTATGTAATGGTGTCAGGGAACACCCACACCCACCCATCAATTTATTTGAATGTCAATAACGGTTAACTACTACTTATTTACACTAAAGTACACAACAATGCTTTGTCCCAATAATTTTAACCGTTATTAAACTCTTTAATTGTTAAACATTCACTTTATTGACACAGGAAAAGATAAAAATAATGAGTCATACGTGGAGAATCAATATGGTCATTCCATCGCGATTTTAGCAACCATGCAAAGTAGCCACGCTCAATTATGTTTGTTATCTATTAATTAGTAAAGGAAATACAAAGTCAAAAATACCAAAAAACAGCAAAATGGTAGCAGTAAAGAAAATTCGGGAAAATTTATACGTGTGATTATTCAAAGAAATTAATATACAATCTTAAAGTTTTATGTTTGGCATGAAGCATGATATGTTGGTGTAACAACAATTACACATTACTGTGCTTGTATTGTATTCATTTTAGTAAACATACCCTATGCTCTACACAAAAGTTAAAGATCAGTATGTTGGTATTGTAATATCTCCGTAGCAAATAAACGACAGGTTTGTGGATCCTGTACACAAAAGAAGAATGGCTAAAAGTATTAAAATCTATACATAAGCTATTGTTAATTTTTTTTATATTTTTACACAAAATCTAAGAAGATCAACATCAAATAATTAATTTTAAATTAAAAAAACTATTCGATAACAGCTGTTGGTGATACGTATAAAGAGATCCTTTGTTTAATTATAATTATTTGTTTTATTTGATTCCAATTTATTGCTAGAGCTCATAATGACAAAAAAAAAGTTTTGATGTAATGTAATTAATGAAATGTAACTTTTTTCAAATAGAGAATGGAAATAATGACATTGCTGGGTTGTCACTTTTAGAAATTCAATAACCTAATATGTGAAGAGCATCTTTGACGTCGCAAATAATCTATTTAAGTATTTCCCTTCTTTATGCTATATATTAAGTAAAAGCTCTTTTGTTAATTAACTAATTACTATTTATAATGTAACACCACATTACGACATTTACATAATTAGGTTCTGCAATATTCAAAAAAGCCACCTTTACCACGATACTCGTAGTTGTGTTACTTTCCAGCTTCGTGAGTAAATTAGAATTTTGTATGTTTAACGAGAATTAACAAAAAAATAAGGCTATTTTAGTGTAGCGTGTCTGAAAACATTATTTTAAAGAAACGTCTACGCCTACCGTGATTAAATATAAATTTATTCAAACTGTATCTAGACTAAAATCCACTTAACAAACATAAAACATATTATAAATTAATAATACTTTAAAATTAATAAAAGAAAATAATAAAGTGACATTGAAACAAGCTTAAATAAAAAACAGGAAAAGGATATTTTAGTAAGTTTTGCCAGCAGCTTCAAAAATCAAACAATTAATAAAATCCTGTAAAACACCATTAAACCCCATAATAAATTTTATTATTAAAACAAAACACTAGTTAGCGCTATGCTCTGTTTTTACAGTTATATCTTACACTTTACACGAACTGAAGTAGTTTAAACCTCTTTAATTTTTGCATTGATCCTGGGTTACCTAACAGTTGAGTACTTCAATGTTTGGATGATTATGAATCTTTTTCTCGAAGCTTTTGGCAGCTTTTTTGATTTCCTCCTTACTTTAACTTGGAGTTCTCTTACGTACCAAGGAGCATTTACCATGGAGACATGTATAACCGGTTTTATTGGTACAGCCCCATAGCTGTAGGCCGTAGGTCCAAATAGGTTTGAGTACTTGTTGATAAATTAACATTTTATTTTGAATGAAAATGTTTTCTTTTTGACATGCTCCTTCCACTTTAGTTTGGTATCCAAATTTAAACCTAGATATTTGACTGGGTATTACATAAATTACCTGATAGGTAATTTATTTTTTTGTGTGTGATATTAACGTGATCAGATTTGTCATTATTAATTTTTCGTGCAAGCCTGGATTTTACTAATTGCCCTTTGTATAGAAGTTGTTGTTTCTTCCGTGGTTGTACCAGAGGCTATAACTGCAGTAACATCTGCAAAAGTTGCTAATTTTACATTCTATATCTCAGGGATATAATATTGTAGCGATATTTAATCTTGGGTTCGATGATTTTAAACACTCAGTAAAAAAATTAAACAATTTATTCTAATCTTTTTAAACAATAAATTTTTACTTGATAAATCACTTGGATATTCACAAACTCTATACAATCTTTGTATAACACTTTATAATTAACTTTTTTAATTTACATCAAAACTAAACTAAACTAACTCGGCTGCTGTTTTTTATGTACCTACAAATTAATAATTCTAGATATTTACGTTGGACACTCAAGCAAGAACATATAAATAAATTATAATCCTTCGAAATGTGGTGTTATAAAGGATGTTAAGAATATCATGGACTGGAAAAAGAACAAACATCGAGGTAATAAGAAAAATGGGAAAGGATTGTGAACTGATGACAACTATAAAAACAAGAAAACTTCAATACTTGGGACATATAATGAGAGGGGAGAAATATGAGTTGCTAGGATTAATAATGCAGGAAAAAATACAAGGAAAACGAAGTATTAAAAGAAAAAGAATATCGTGGGTTGAGTTATCTAAAGGATTGGTATCGTTGCAGCTCAATAGAATTGTTTGGAGCAGCAGTAGATAAAGTAAAGATAGCCAGGATAATATCTAACCTCCGATAGAAGATAGCACTTAAAGAATAAGAAGAAGATATTTACTGGATAAAACGATTTCTTTCTTGTAATATGACGAACATTCGCCGCCCGCGGCAATAAATCATCCGCTAAAATGTGGTAAACTGTTTGTCACGAAAACTGAGTTGGTGTAGGAAATAATTTGTTTATCTTGTATTATTTTGTTTCTTCCTGTTTAGGTATCATGATTACTGCCGTTTTCCACAAGAGTAGGACATGCCTATCGTGTCTCAAAGTAAAATTAGCAAAAATACATTATTTCAAATTACCGTGTGCGATGATGTGTTATTTTACATATCAATGGGCTATAATCTAAGTAAACGAATGCTTATCAAATGAGTCTTTGTCACAATATTCGCAGCGCTCTGTATTTAATCTAAATATGTAAATTGACAAGGGGGCAAATAGAGGATGGAGGATGATAGTTAGTGTTTAGTATTATAATTTTTAATTAACTTTATTCATCATTCGATAAATGCTAGTTTTCGTTTATCTATTTATAGCAGTTATAAAGGATGTGTAGGTCTTTTTTTACTCATATGGTTTTAAAATTAGAATATAATTTTTACATTTATTTTATTAATGCAATTAATTTTCTTTAAATGGATTGAAACAGCATTCAAACTAACTTTTATTGCCTTTTTTAATAACTAACCCAGTCGTTGTTAAAAGGTTATTTTTACATTTTTATTTCAATGAAAATTATGAAATTTATTTATTTCTGTTTATTTTTATTTGTCATTTTATTTTCTATTTTATTGCAATAATATTTCAAAAGATTCCAATTAAAAAATAAATTAAAGTCACGTGTGACCTGAATTTATCAAAGGATTTAAATTCCCTTTAATTAAAATATAAATTAAACTTTGTACGAGAGTATAACACGTGTAACTACACGTGAGTGAAACATGACGTACCTATTTATTACTGAAGATTATTACTTCTCTTTTAAATAACATACTATTGTTAACCGTAAATAATCTTATTTTGTGATTTTCAAATTCGGTCCTCTGTTTAGTGGATTTGTCACACAATAAAACAGTATAACAATACATTCTGGTATATTTGCGTGACCGATTCTATTTACACAAATCAGCCACAATTCAAACAATGGCAGTGTATAAATCATGTTCAGTTTAAAAAAATTTAGTAAAATATATGATTTTGATTATCTTTTTTGGGATTTTTTTTCATGTTAACACCTATTTCAGATAAAAATTATTCTTACTATTATTCTCATGTAAATCATTTTGTGCATTAAGAGTATTTAAAAAATTTAACAAACTAGATATGTTTTATTTTAATGCCAGCTGAAAAACAATATTTACAGTTTTTTCGGTAGGTGTGAACACGTATAGATTTTTTGGTGTTTCAACTCTGGAGCAGATAACATATATAATTGACTGTACGAAAAACAGGAACAGGAACTTTGTAAGATCAAACCAGTAACATTTAGAGATTGGCCTTGAGCGTTGTTGATGGTTATAGCGAAAGCCAGACGCACTGGAAACTGTAATCGCTTGAAATTAAATGGCAAATATATTGAAATCATTGGAATTCGTGGTATCAGAACATCTTCTCCTTAAAATTTTCCGCTGATAATTGTGGCCTTGATTAAATTCGGCGATAATTTTTTAACAGCAAGTCTTGAAATAACTCAAATACGTAAATGTTTGACAACTTCAATCTTTTTGAATAAAAATTTGAAATGACAGGTGTTTGGCTGCGAATAATACAAAAGTTTTTTTCACTAAAACCACCCCTGGTATGTATAAAACAACTTCTAAAAATTTCATTTTACTGGGTCCAGTCGTTTGGGAGGACATACATACATACATACATTTTTTCCTTTATATATATATATATATATATATATATATATATATATATATATATATATATATATATATATATATAAATTATACACAAATATTAATTTTTTTATCAAAAAAATTTATGGTTAAAAGAAAATTACAATTCATTTAATTTTTCCCATGGGGGTAAGCAGAGACTACTTGTTACGGTTCTTACAAACATTTTTACTTCGTCTACTTTTATCAGTGCTCTTATGCATGCTAGTCGGTTGTTGGTATTTTTGACCTGACCTTTCTTCAAAACAATGTCGATCTGATCGAGATATCTTCGCCAAAGTCTACCTTTACCGACTTGCCCATTTACACTCGCCTTATAATTGTCAATTTTCCTTTATCCATCCTCTTAAAGTGTTCAAATCATCTAAGCATTTCTTTATCCATCTTTGTAACCACATCTTCCTTCACACCATAGCGTTCCCTTATCTCACTATTCGTCACTTTATCCAACCGAGTCACTCTGGCTATACAATTCAGACTACTCATCTTCGCAGCATTAATTTTATTTTCATGCTTCTTCTGCCAAACCCAACAATTACTTTTATACATAATCCACCACATAATTTAAAGGAAAATAAAACCTTTTAAAATTTTCTAGAGATACACCAAAAAAATAAAAGAAATATAAGGTTTGATATAAAAATACTTTAGTTAGAGTGGAATAAGTATTAAAAAAACAATTGTTTATGTAGAAAAACTTATAAAAGAGTAATAATTTTTATGAATTGAAGAAGACACGAAAGCAAATTTTATTTGCATCAAGAACTAAGGTGGGTGGGCATTTGTAAATTACTGTCCCAAGGTTTATTTAAAAAGGAATGTTCAAGTGATTTAGGCGGTGTAAAATACTGTTACGGAATTTACTCTTGGATTTGATTATTTTAAACACTCCGTACAATAACTAAACAATTTATTTTAATATTTTTTTACAATAATTTCCTACTTAGAAAATTACAATCTCTTTATAACACTTTATAATTACTTCCGCGACCGCTGTCTTTTTATGTACCTACAATTTATTACTCGAAAGAGCGAGAGAATTCTTTTTTGTTCCCGAATTTGTTTAACCTTTCTAGATGCCTTCAATCACGCCGCAGCCATAAGTCATTTGCTATATGGGGCGTTTTTGATGGCACCAAAGAAATAGGTAAGCGCCTTGTGTGGACAATACACCGCCTTCGGCCAGAACAGGGACGTCTTTATTGTAACAATACCATATTATTTAATTCTTTACACATTTAAACACATCCAAACCGAAGCAGTGTTTACAAAGAAAATAATTGGGATTACATTAGAAAATGACATTATCTAGTTTCATAATTTTTCTAAGCACAATTTGTCAAAAAAGGCACGTCTGGCGGTGCATAGAGGTGTGTTGGTTCCTACACTTATGTATAGTAGTGAATGTTGGGTTTGGCAGAAGAAGCATGAAAATAGGATTAATGCTGCAGAGATGAGTAGTCTGAGAAGTATAGCCGGAGTGACTCGGTTGGATAAAGTTAAGAATAGTGAGATAAGAAAACGCTGTGGTGTAAAAGAAGATGTGGTCACAAAGATAGATAAAGGAATGCTTAGATGGTTTGGATACGTAGAAAGGATGGATAAAGGAAGATTAACGAAACAAATTTATAAGGCGAGTGTGAATGGGCAAATCGGTAGAGGTCGACCTTCGGAGAACATATCTCGATCAGATCAACATTGTTTTGAAGAAAGGCCAGGTCAAAAGTACCAACAACCGAAGAGCATGTATGAGAGCACTGATGAAAGTAGAGGAAGCAAAAGATGTGTGTACGAACCGTAGCAGAAGTGGAAGGAAGTGGTCTCTGCCTACCCCTATGGGAAAAAGGCGTGACTTTATGTATGTATGTATGTACAATTTTAAATTTATTTAAGTAAGAATGGTTGGAATTTAATAAAAAAATTTCTTTGAAATTAATAAAATTTTAAAACTAATAACTTATTTAAATTAAGCGTTTAATTCAATCAGTACGTTTTTTTATATTTGTGCTTAACAATAGGATTAACATTTTTTTAAAATTTAACTTAAATATGTCAGATGAACGTATTTATGAAGTTCATAAATGCATTAAGCGTAAACAAACTGCGAATATTGCTGAAAGCGTTTACGGTACATTTTCAAAGTAATTTTCTTATTGCCAGGATTTGCAAAATATATTGGCACAAAAATGTAAAAAAATGTTTCATAATATTTTAAAGTGTTCTTTTCTTTGGTAAAACGAAGCTTTGTTATATTAGTCTGAATAAAAAATTATGAGGTAGGATTTAGAAGTTCATCATTGTAAAATGCTTTTAAACATTTACTGGTAATAATAATAATAATAATGTTTATTTACAATAAAAATAATTATAACAAGTTTATAAATTTATGAATGAACAAACAAACTAGAGTAGAGTAAAACACTCCGGAAGCAAAATACCTCTTTGGATTTCCGGGCGAGAGGTACTCGAGGGGACTCAACATTAAAGATTAATTTTTGCAACATCCGTGGACTGAACAAGAACATCAATGACGTCCACCATCACCTACAGACGAAAAAACCGGATATTCTGGCTCTAACAGAAACACAAGTAAACTCGTCCACCAACAAGGTCCATATGCTTTGTCCTGGTTACGAACTTCATTCTCGACTCAGGTTCAAAGGTGGAGTCTGCCTTTACGCTAAGGCTAACCTTTCATGCCAGCGTGAAGAGAGTTTGGAAACGAAAGACTTTGATGTGATGTGGTTTAAGCTATCTGATACCAAAGTGACTAAGTTCCTCTGCTGCCTTTACCTATCACCTAATGAACCTTCATATAACAACCTCTTTGAGTTTTTATCACTCAATTTGGACTACATTCAGGAGAACCATCCAACAGCTGAAACCATAATCATGGGGGACTTTAATGTACATAACGCTGCCTGGCTCAAATTCTCTAACAAAACTGATGATGCAGGTCGTCAAGCTGATGCCTTTGCCATCACTCATGGTCTAGAACAACTGGTCGAGCTACCAACCCGCATCCCTGATGTCAACAACCAGGCTGCCAATACACTAGATCTTTTCCTCACCACCAATCCTGACCCGTATAGAATAGAAGTTTGTGCCTCACTTGGAAACTCTGATCACACCCTCATCTCAACAACATGCTCTTTCCATTTACCATCGAGCAGCACAATACCACCCCGTCTCATGTGGCATTACAATTCGGCCGACTGGGAGGGTCTTCGTATGTTTTTCTCAGCGTTTCCATGGAAGAGAGTTTGTTTCTCCTCAGTAGATCCAACACGATGTGCTGAGACAATTTCTAAAATCATCATGTTGGGGATGCAAACTTACATACCGAATACCGAAAGAAGAACATCATCCGATAAGACCTGGTTTAACAGAAACTGCTCTAGAGCTGTGGCTTCCAAACAGGCAGCATACCATCGATGGCAAAAAAATCCGGGACCTTAGCCCAGAGCAGCATATGTTGAGGCTAGAGGCATATGCAAAGAGACAATAGAATGTTCAAAAGATGCTCATAATGCCAAAATAAGATCAAAAGATCCTAACGGATCCCGTTCATTTTGGTCTTTCGCCAAAGCTGTGGAAAGAAACTTCACTTCCAGCTCTTTTCCTCCCCTAACCAATGAAGATGGAACACTAGCAACGACTGCCCAGGAAAAAGCCAATATCTTTGCGCACCTATTTGCTGGAAATTCCACTCTGGATTCTTCGGGAAAACAACCCTCGAACATTACACCTATTGACAGTCACATGCCCAAGATCACCTTTCGCCAACGTACTATCAGAAAGATTTTGCTGGGTCTCAACACCAACAAAGCCTGTGGATCTGACGGAATCCCGCCGATTGTTCTCAAGAAATGTGCCCCCGAACTAACGCCTGTTCTTTGCAAGTTGTTCAACCACTCTTACAATTTGGGAGTATTTCCGTCCAATTGGAAAATTGAAAGAGTACAGCCAGTCCCTAAAAAGGCAAAAAGACCCTACCTAGCAACTACAGACCTATCGCACTGCTATCTATTATTTCAAAGGTCATGGAAAAAGCCATCAACATCGAGCTCATGAAATATCTGGAAGACTCAGGAATTATCAATGATAGGCAATATGGCTTCCGCCATCAGAGATCAACTGGTGACCTGCTCGCATACGTCTCACATATATGGCAGCTATCTATTGAAAAGTATGGAGAAACTTTAGATGTTGCATTAGATATCTCCAAGGCGTTCGATCGAGTTTGGCACCAGGGACTCCTCGCCAAGCTTCCATCTTATGGCTTGCCCCCTCAGCTGTGTTCTCTGCTTGCTAGTTTTCTCTCAAACAGGTCTCTCCATGTAGTGGTCGATGGAGTTTCATCTGACACTCTACTCATAAATGCTGGTGTTCCGCAAGGATCCATTCTAGCACCAACACTATTTTTACTTCACATCAACGACCTATTGAAAGCAACTTCATGTCCCGTACACAGCTTTGCCGATGATAGTACCCTCCATACCGCTTTCTCTTCCAGGGCCCCTATATCAGCCCGTGAAACCAGAAATGAACGAGGAAGAAATGTTAACAATATAAATATGAACTTAGCAACAATTCACGAATGGGGATCCAATAACTTGGTAGAATTCAATGCAAACAAAACACAAGCATGTATTTTCTCTAGAAAAGCCGATCTCACTGTGCCTAACATAACTTTGTCAGGAGTAACCATACCACTGAAGTCATCCATATCGATGCTTGGTATTACTATCAGCAATAACCTTTCCTGAGAAAATCACGTGAGGTCCATTGCCAAAAGTGCATCCCAAAAACATTCTGTCCAAAAAAGGGCAATTCGTCTCGTCGGTGATGCCTCGCTTACAAACTCGCTCACTTGTCTGGAACACCGTAGAAAAGTTGGCGATTTGTCTCTATTTTATAGATATTTTCATGGGCGATGCTCTTCTGAAATATCAACAATCGTTCCTCCTTTGGCAGTCTTCAAGTTCAGTCTTCACACCCCTTCGTGGTCACTTTGGAGACCTGCAGAACATCACTTTCCAAAGACTCATTCATCCAACGAATTGCGAGGCTTTGGAACTCATTGCCTAGGAAGGTGTTCCCCGAGGCATACAACCTCCAGAAATTTAAAAAGAACACCAACTCCTACCTTCTTTCCCTTGGTTCCCGCGATGTTCTCTGAACATTACAGGATATCCCTTTTCGTGGGAACCAGAACATAAAAAAAAAAAAATTAATGAACTAAGAATAGTACTAGTTGGCGGAGTAGAGTAAATAAACGGTGTAAATCCACAAAGGATCACCTCCGCGTGGATCATCAAGGTTAATTTTAAATAATATTTAACGTTTTAATACGTAAAATGAAAGAAAAATAGGTAAACATATATTTGGTCAAAAAAGCATGGATTGTATGTGACAGAAATAATTTTCATAATTATAATTGAAAGTTCTGTAAAGATAACACTTATTCGTAGTACCACCTAAGCAATAAATATAAAAAATATTAAAATTTATAGTGGTAATTGATCTGCATGTATACACCTAGGGACATACATTCTCACATACATATATTTTTAGTAGATACACTCATATTATTTGAATTAGCTCAATACTCATTAAGTGAATCCCCACTAAAACTTTGCCTGTGCGTGGGTGTTCTTGAATTGGTTATTGGTTTTTAAATAAGAATCAACAATATTAAATATCAGACATGGGGTATAGAATCTAGCTAAAGATATATGTACCTTCTATGTGTACACAAATACACAGATTTTATTTTATTTTTATGTATGTTTTATGTAATGTATGTTTACTTACAGGAAAAGTTAAAGGAAAAACTAAATTCCAACGTTCGTAAACAAAATTCCTGAAAACAGGCAATTATTGATCTGGAATTTTTTATGATCTAGGTAGTAGACTGTTTAACTTTATAAAAGTTAGCGAAATCCAGTTTGCCTTCATTCGTAGTTTAATGAATTTTTGAACCAATAAAAATGGTAATGAGAAAGTAGTTTTAAAAATTTTTCCACTCGTTTCTTTGAAATTTCAAATTAATAAGAAAATTATTACAAAAATTTTGTAAAAACAAACAAAAACAAAACATACCTAAAGGAGTTTTAACTAATTTAATTCATTTTATTTTATTAGCGATAACTGATGAATTAAAAATGCTTTTAATTGTTGAATAAATAAACAATAAATATTACCATCGCTATTAAGGTTGTATTGTTACCACGCCATATCTCAGTTGTTTAAATAATTTAAAATTTAAAATTTTAAACTTTTTATGCAGATCTTATATCCTCTAAAAGACAATATTCAGTCACTTCCGGTTTGAATAGGAACGAAGCTAACATTTGAAATTGAAATGACACACTGTATATTTAATTTAAAATTTTAATTTTACCCACAATTATCATTACACTTTGTAGGTATATTATTGTATTGTTATAAATACATCAAATTTTAAAAAATATTAAAATACTTTAACGTTAGCCATAAAATATTTAAACAAAACATTAAATAGATTTTGAAATCAGGTGAAGTCAGTTAATTTTATGTTTAACAGTTCACCTTTACATAATTTAAAGTGTAATAATTAATCAATTTTAAATTTTGGGGTTTATTGGAAAACTAAAATGAATAATAATGCGTTTACAAATTTAAAAAAAAAGGATATAAATCTAATTTGTGAAGATTGTCGATAATACCGCTGTAATGCTTTAAATGTTTACACACAGCGTTATCCTAATAGACGCATGCCAAGCACTTTGTGTCCAGTAAGCTGGAAGTGTCTATTATTTTAGTACGAAAACACGTTTTTGTCGCTGTAGTAGTATTTTTACTATAGAGGGTAGAAACGAACGTGTTTTTTTCTCGTGCCGATAACAATGTGTTTTCGTTAAATTAAAAAAAAAATCCGACTGAGTAGCTATATGTCGTTGAAAGAGGCCTATGGTGAGAATGCTCCATGTCGTCCGCGTGTTTTCGAATGGTATAAACAGTTTTCTGAAGGCCGAGAGAGCACCGACCAACGTCCAGGTCGACATCAACGACATCGTAATGACTAAATAGGTTTCAGAGGGTATTACTGTAAACCAAACTTACTATTTGAACGTTTTGATAATACTGCGAGAGTGAGTTCGTAAGAAACGGCTGGAGTTGTTATCGCTTGTTAACACGCTTATATTAGTTTCACCTGTATTTTGTTTGCTTGTATGTATGTTTGTAAGTGACTCTTTGGCCTCGATTTTGCCCTACTTTTAGCGATCAGATATAATTTAAATTTTGCACACTTGTCAAAGACCGACGACAATGCAATAATTCGATCAAAATATCCGATTATCCTGATTACTTTCGCCAGGATTCATAAATTTCTTCAGGGATCCTTTGCATGAGAGTAAAAGAGATTCCTAGCCGATCATTCTCTTTGTGCTTTTGTATGACATTTTTAAACTAACTCTGCGTTTCGGAATGAAAGCACCCCCACGTCAGTAATTTTATTCCCATGTTAAAAAATTATTTTTTACTTTTTAGTTTGATTAACTCTAAAGTGTTTTTTTTTTAGTTTTTTTAAACTATAATTTATTTATTACTAAATAGTTATTTATGTACCAAGGGTATAAATAGATGTTTATGCCCTGAGGGCGACGTTTTACAAACCCGAGGGCCTCTGGTCTGAGGGTTTGTAAGTCGCCCGAGGGTATACACATCTGTTTATGCCCGCGGTACATACCTAACTTTATGTCATACTAGTTCGTTATTGCAATCCAATCTCAATACAAATTAGTATTTTAAAAAATCCGGTTTGAATTAATAACATTGCCATTTTATCATAGTAGACACCATCGTTGATAGGTGAATGTTGACAAACGTAAATGTCATAAAATCACAATAATTTTTATATGTGTCAAAGTTAGAAGTCAACATTTACGAAGATTTTGGAATTCCTGACGAAATTATTGAAAAAGCAAAGAAAGCAACTGAAAATCTGTTGCCAAAAAAATCTAAAGAAGCTTACAACATGGAAATTATTAAATTGGATGCAAGAAAACTACGTAAAAGATGATAATAAAACAGTGTTGCTTGGATACTTCGGCGATCTCGCCAAAACATTTTCTCCGATTTCCTTGTGGTCCAAATATTCCATGGTAAAGAAGACTTTAATAGTAAATAAAAATATTAACATTGCTAATTACTATAAATAAATGGAATATTTGAAGCAAACTTCGAAAGGCTACAAACCAAAGAAGTCTAAAATTCTGTCTAGAGAAGATGTTTTAAAATTTATTCATAAGGCACCGAACGAGACGTCTTTAATGAACAAAGTTGCATTAATATTTGGTGGATGTCGACGGCAAGAACTTGTGAACATGTTTGTTACTCATGTAGGAGATAGAAAATCGGTTTTTGTGGTAAATGTACCAGAGACAAAGACCGATAAAAAACGCATTTTACCATTATAGATGTGGGTGAAATGAACAGTTAAGAGCTAATAAGAGATTATATGTCACTACGGCCACGTGGTTGCTCAGAATAAAGGCTTTTTCTGACCTATAGACAAGGTCGATGTACTGTACAGCCAGTAGGAAAAAACACGTTTGGAAAAATCCCGTCCAATATAGCGGAATATCTGGGTTTGAGTGATCCTGAGAAATATACAGGTCATTGTAAGCGTCGAACGTCAGCAACTCTTCTTGTAGAGGCTGGAGCCAGTATGACCACGTTGAAGCGCCATGGTGGATGGAAGAGTATGTCGGTTGCTGAAGGATATTTAGAGGATAGTTTATCTTCAAAAAATGAAGTTTCAAGAATGCCGGCAGGTGTACTTTCCGGGTCTGGCGTTTCGGTACAGAAATTTGAAACTCAAACTATGAAACATGAATTGTTTGCTGCAGGCAACTTAACCATCACCGGATCATTTCAGAATTTTATGTTAATTCGTCAAAATAATGTTCATCGAATATTTACATACATTACTATATTCCGTTTGTAATTTCATTAATAAAGGTTTAAGTTAACCAAAAAAGTAAGTACGACATTAGATAGTTGGTAACTAAGTAATAAAAACACAATAATGAACTAGTATGACATAAAATAATTAAAAACTTCTATAAAACAAAAAAACAAATTTATTGGATAAAAATATAAAAAATATTTGCGTACAGTTCCTAAAATAACAAAAAATTAATAGAAACATACATATAAAAAATCAAAATAAGAAAAATAAAAAAATTAAGAAAAGACTACTGAAGATGTTTGAAATACTTATGGAACTGAAAAATTAATTAAATATCTCGGAATTTACTAAACCAGCTGCGGATTATTTTTTCCTTTAATACAGTTAAAAATATATGAAACGAACGAAAAGTTTAACTGTTAATTCCGGATTACAGGAAAAAAAATCATTCCACATAACTTCTCCAGAGAACCTAGTAAGAATAAAAGATTTAAATACAGTATCTTTTCTTTGAAAATGTTTCACAATAAAAGTAACTTTTCTTTTACAATTTAGACTAACAATCCATTTATTAATTCTTAATTATAACAGTCACTGACTAAACCAAACTTGTACTAATTATAAAATCGTAACAAATAAAACTTTACAATTTATATTCTAGATATCGACTATCAGCTTGTCGTTAATTCGCAAAAAACTATGTCAACCAGTGACGGCTTTTACAATTAAAAAAATCTAATAAATTTGCCAGAACCGGCTCTTACAAATCAATATTATATTAAGAAGGAAAAATTCCCTTTACAACCTTGTGCTGCAAACTTTTGCGTCGAGCCGAATGTTGCCTGGAACAACAAGGACAATACTTTAAAATTTTTGAAACTCGATTAAACTGTCGCATCATTATTTTATGACTGCTTTTTTTTATTTTTTGTTGCCCGGCCACACTGCAAAGTATAATACCTCATTAAAAAGATTATTTTCCAAAGAATTCAAATTTTAAATTAGGTATAAAGTGTATCATGTAAATTTCAAAAAGTAAGGTACATTTGCAGTGACTTAATATCCTTTAAAAGACATTATGGCTCTATTTACTGGTGGACCAAAGTACGGCAATCCCAAACCGTAAATACACTCAGCAGTATACAAAGGCTGGTTTGCCTATGTATTAAAGGGGGCTATGAGAACAACCCCTACTGCTGCTATGGAAGCAATGCTAAACCTTCAATACGCGTATAGACTAAAAAAACAGAACTATTGGCAAGGTACTAAAACACAAGGCTATATAACCATAAAAAATTTAATCATACACCCATTTCTAGAAATGGGTGTATGATTATATGAGTGCAGAAATATCCTTTGAGACAAACTATGAGGTTCACGAAAAACTAACAAAGGAAATGATGATCAACCTGGTGAACTCACCTGGTACACAGATGGATCAAAAACCAGCGAAGGAACTGGCTCCGGCTTTTTTTATAACCCTCAAAACCCAAATATGAGCAAACAAACTTATTGGAGAGACATGCCTTGATCGTCCAAGCTGAAATACATAAACGCTTGTGCTGTTAAAAATCTGAGACGATCATATAAAAAGAAAACAATCCTCATTAGATCATATAGTCAAGCGGCACTCAAAGCTTTGACATCACGGAGAATAGACACAAAAATTGTCCGGAAATGTGACGGAAACGTACAAACCTTGGCTAGCCATAACAAGGTCACATTGTCGTGGGTGCTAGGGCATAAAGGTATTTCTGGTAACGATGAAGCGGACAAACTAGATAGGCGGGGCTCTGAAACACCATTTATTGTGCCAGAACCAATAATAGGGATACCCAAGGCCAGCGTTAAAGCAGCGATCAACGGCTGGATCCACTCTCAGCATCAGCTGAAGTGGGCACAGACAGAGGGAGCTAGGCACAGCAAACTAATGCTGAAAGAACCCTCATCTAAGCAGGCATGAAAGCTGTTATTGCTAAGTAGGGAAAACTTGTTGTAGGGCTTTGAACCGGACACTGGTCTTTGAGGAAACATCTGCACAATATAGGCGTGTTTGACACTGAACCTATATGCATATTATGTAATGAGGAGGAGGAAACAGCCACTCATATTATCTTCGAATGTAAAGCCACCGCCCAATGGAGGCACTACCTGAGTTGTATACAAGACCAAGAGAGTGATCCACCTGGGGCAATAGCAGTACATGAGCTTCAAGGAAAAAGAAGTGTCGGAAGAAGACGCCACACGGGGTTGAAGAATCTGCGTGACTGGTAAGGATGCACAACAAATCAGTTGTTTAGATCTGCTAAGAATACGGATAGCATTGAGGATTGCCAACCTTCGCAACGAAGACGGCATCTGAAGAAGAAGCTTCTAATCCTTAATAGGAGAATTAAAGAAATGGGACCAAACTAAGGAGCTGAAAAGGTACAAAAAGCAGACAATACTGCAGTACCTAGCGAAAAAATTAGACCTCTTTCACAACTTTTATTTACTCATTCAATTTTTTATTCATAAAAGACATTAGTTGTATAAGAAATGTTTAAAATTTTAAAGTAAATGAGATATGGCGTTGGAAATATACACATCTAAACAAAACTAAGACAGGTAGTATAAAATAATATTATATTTTATTATATTTCTTATTTACAGTTTAAGTACGTTATCTGTTATTGAATAAATATATTGTAAAATTGATTGTAATAAAAAAAATTACTGCAACATCCAATTTTTAAATAATCTAATTGGTCTTACTAAGACTTTGTTAGGCTGATAAATAAAAAAATAATACCATATACTGTTTAAAATTTTATTTGCCCATAAAAATATAAAAGCAAAATAAAATAGTAGTATCCCTATTGGCAATAATCATTCTATTAAACTTTTTATCGCCTTGCTATCCGAATTTGGTTTGAATCTGTTTTATAGCGGAATCGATGAGATGTAATAGGTTTTTCACCGTTTTTCGTTTTTTTAAACCGTCAGTTAAATTGGAAGTATAAAAGCGCACAAAACGATCCAACAATGGGATACACCGTGAGAGCCCGAGTTTCGAGAACCCACGTACATCAGGTGATTCAACGTGCAAATCTGATAACAGTAGTATCGTGGCTAATAATTAGCTGTCAATAGCAACGTGCTCGGTTTATCTGTCGTCCTTTGAATGCAGAACTTTAGCAACGCCATCACCCTTCTTCAAAGTCTCTGCCGGATGACGATGAGCCCCGTTGTTATGTCGGACACATGCCTATCTGTCCGCTCTTCCGAATAATCAAATCGGTATTATGCCATAAATATTGTCAATTTCAGGTGAAAAGCCCGATCATTTCGTGCGTCAACATACAGATGCAAGTTATCTGCGTTTTTTTGTATTGCGTCGCTGTTTTATATAACAATAATCCCGGTTTAATCGTGTTACGACAAATATTACTTGTTTTCGGTTCGCTGTTTTAGATAACAGAAACGGCTGTTTTATGTTTAAGAGCATTTGTCTATCGATATGTCAAATTATCGAGAGATATATTTGTTGTAATCACTGTTTTTTTTGTTTTTTAAACAATATTGATTCAAATGAACACAGACATATTCTTTTCACGATTAATTGTATAAAACAAACGATATTTTAATTTTTGTTTTAGGGAATCAATCGACAAAAACGTTGTCTAATTGTAAGGGTAGATATGGTCAAAAATTGTGGTCATTATCGGGACAAACAGGAAAAGTGCAAAGACAATCAGTTTTTTAAATGTCAATCATACTGCAACTATTGTTAAGAGATCACCAGTTTATAGTCAATTTTAAAATTTGAAAAGTTTACATCAAGATATGTCAGAAATTATACCACTCGTCAACATTAGTTTAAATCTTTAAAAATTTACCTCTTTTATCGTGTACTAATTTTATAGCAAATCTTTGAAGAGTTTCAGGAATTGGAAATGGATTCTTAGCTTTTTGTTGACGAGTTTGCTTGCTTTTTCGTTTCTGAAAGCATCGTGTCCTAAAACCCACAATGGGTAAGATAAGAGTCTAAACACACACATGGAAATAATCTAAAATATCCAAATACAAGACTAAAATTTTAAAGTTCAATTTTATTCAAAAATAAAATAAGTTAATAACTGATATGTTCTCGATTTATTGATTGTTATCTACATCATCCTCGCATGGATATACTTAAATAGTTAAAGCGGCCCTCACGATAGGTCTACCCTTTTTGCGACTATTTTCAAAAAAAAAACAGTATCCCATACATACTCTTTTGGACTTAAGTCTAGTGATTGTATACAGTCCATGCTACTAATAACATTAAGAAACCTAGCTATTGTTGCCGCAGTATGTGATAGAGCAATATTAAGCTTCAGTATGAATTTTATTTATAAGCTGTGGTATATGAAAACACAATGGATTAAAGTATATTATCAATGTGCTTATTGGCATTTAAACAATTTTGCAACAAACAGCGAACAGATTAATCTCCGATGCTGATTCTGGCCCAAACTGTACCTTCCTTACAAGAATGGACTTCATATACATTCTGTAATTGTGTTTCTTACAAGTCTTAAGTCTTGAAATATTCCAAATTTTGACTCGTCTGAAAAAAAAATTTGACCCCATTGAACATTTCCCATAATACGTATTCCTCTGCCAAAGATTAACGAACAGCTTGATTACCTTTTACTATGGACTGACATCTCAGCGATCCTCTAGATCTTAAATGAGCGTTGTGCAAACTAAAATGATGGTCCCGGAAGAAACTTGTTTCATGTGTTTGTTACAGCTCGATTTTGAACCCAGATGCAGTAACCGTAGCTACAAAAATCAATCTTTATTATAAGTTGTTAATATTTTTGTTTAACTTCTTTTGTGCTCGATCAGATCAACTTTATTCTGAAGAGCCAAGAGTAGCAACAACCGACGAGCATGTATGAGAGCGCTGATAAAAGTACAAGAAGCGAAAGATGTGTGTTAGAACCGTAGTATGTGAAAGAAATTAATCTCTGCCTCCCCTTTAGGAAAAAGACGTGACTATATATTATGTATGTATGTTCTTTTGTGCCAAAATTAGTATTTTGATTTGCGTTATTTTAATTGTTTGTGAAATGTTAAAGCAAATCTAAAGCTCCTAATGAACTGGACACTAAATGGGTTTATTCATATTTTTTTTGTAAACTTTCGTTTATTTATGTATAATTATTTTATTAACAACTACCCATTTAATAAATGTTTTCAAAAAAAAATGATTAATTATTTTAGATATAAATCAAAATATTTATTTATTCCTGGAATCTAGTTTATATTCACAGTTCCTTCGAATCCTGCATGGTAATTTTCTATTATGAGGTAGTAACAATAACAAAACCGACGGTGCGTTATACCAGTTTAGTTAACGTTGTTTTTATACTTACCCCAACGCCATGTCTATTTTCAAAGTGATTGATAGCGTTGGAGGCTTTAAGTGTAATAAGAATATTAACAATGAACCACTTAGAAAAATAGCCTTGTGATATCCGATAAATGTAAGATAAAAAAAATACCAAATGGTGTCAGTTGTTAGGTTGACAAAAAATCAAATTTTTTGTAAATATTAGATAAAGTAAGTAAGTTTAAAAAGAAAGACAATTATGTGTTGATACTGACGTTTCTTAGACAATATTGTAATAAGCTAAAAACGCAGCCAGAAATAATGAAAAAACTCTGATAATTTCAAGAAATTCACCTTTAGCCATAAAAAATTACGAAAAATTAAAAAAATTGTCTGGACTAACCATTGATCGAGATGATATTACGTCCAACATTCAAACTGTCTTTTTGCCAAAAAAGCAACTAAAAATAAGCAAAAAACAATTATGCTGCATAATTTTTTTTTTAAAACCATTTTTAAAAATAAGAAAATAAGCTCTCAACAAATCTTTACCTGTCTATAAGTACAGTGATGTATTTTTTTTATTTTTGAAAAAGAAAACCAATATTTAAGATATAAATTCAGCAAAATTTAGAATAATTACCGTACTATAATAGTTAACTGATAATGTTAGTTTTAAAATAATGACCGGGCTAGTATTAGAAACGACACAACTTTTAATTGGTCGATTTGACAATCTCTGACTGGTCAATTCTATTACTTTTGTAGTGAAGGATGAGCAAGGGGTCTTCTATCTTTTTGTTAGTAGAGATGATTTTATCATCATTGATTCATTATTGCGTAATTAAAATTAATTGAATTACATTCAGAAAAAATGCAAAATAGTTAATTTAATTTCTGGAAAGGATATTTTCATAGTCACGACGTGCACACTTTTTGCGTGGAAAAGTAGATGGCGAACTATTATTATATGCGATTTCTTTTTTTTTTAATTAAAAACCTGTAAAAAAACATATTTAAAAAGTAAATTTTAGTTATACTTTAAAGAAATGACTTTAAAAAATTCGATACTTATATGCGTAGTTTGACAAATTATAATTGAAAATGTGTTCTGTCTTGAGTGCTACTGGAGGATATAAGCTTATATGGAGGTCAATCAAACTAAGATGGGGCTTGCGTGCACGTCATTTCTAACTCATCGTTTCTCCCTTTTTCATGTTTTCCTTTTGTACTGTTCTACCATCTATCCCTTAAGTCTGTCGGTTGCTACTGCAGTGGTAACTGGAAGATGGGGTGATGTAGTAAAATTATAACCTAGGAAACATGATTTAAAAGGGGTATTTGAAAAAATATTTTTTTAATTATTTAAAAAATATCCAACTTAAAACCAATTAAAAAATACATTTTTTAAAACAATTTAATTTAATTTTAAAAATCAAAGGGAAATTATTTAATACACATTTTATTTTTCAAAAAAGAACAATTATCATTGATAATGAACCAAAATATATTTTATATTCATAAGGAAATGGCAAACAGCCAAAAAAATAGAAACATAAAATTGGCCGTACCTTTTAATCGATACCAATTTGATATAAAATAAAAACAATTGGTATTTTTGGATCCTGTTGTAGTTTCTTTTTGTTAATTCTTTGTTACGTATCTTAATATCCAGTCATTCAAAATTTAGAATGTGAAGGTTATTATTTGTCATTTATTAATGTATAGGTCATTTATTACAGCAAGGCTCTTTTAGCATATTTCAGCAAAAAGCAATAGTTTCTTTGAATCTCTCGTAGCCTCCTTTCGTAAATAATATTAGTCTAATTGTTTACTGTAAATTAAAAATACGTTCATGATTGTCGTTAATAGATTAAGAGATAAAACGCATTCATAAGTGCAATTTTATCTCCCTTAAAACTAAAATTTCATTATGTATTTGTACAATCTGTGCAACTTTTACCACTAGCTGTAGCTGCACAATTAGTGTAACAAAATATATACTCTTTACTTTCTTTATTGTACATTTTACAAATAAAGGGATGAATGTAAGCAAGACAAAAGTAATGGTTTTCGAGAGAAAAGTTGGTGATTAAAAAAGAAAGAGTGGAACAAGTCAAAAGTTTGTATACTTAGGTAAACAGGGACGGAAATTATGACAGTAATGTTAGGCAAAGGGTGTTAGCAGGGAAACAAATGAATGAAGCACTGTATAGCTTTATGTGCAGCCAGAACGTGTCAAAAAAGGAACCACTGGCTGTGCTTAAAAGAAGTGCTGGTTCTGAAGTTATGTAAGGTAGTGAATATTGGGTTTAGAAAAAGAAGCATCGAAGTAAGATCAATGCTGTGAAGATGAGTAGTTTAAAAAGTATAGCTGTAGTGACTCTATGAATAAACTAAGGAATACTGTGAAAGGGAACGCTATGTTGCAAAAGAAGATGTAGTAACAAAGATAGATAAAGGAATGCTTATATGTTTCGGACACGTAGAGAGGATGGATTAAAGAAGATTGACGAAACAGATTTATAAGGTAGGTGTGAATGGATAAGTCGGTAGAAGTCGATCCAGGCTAACTGTAACGAAAAAATTTTTCACTAAAGAC
Source organism: Agelastica alni (assembly GCA_950111635.1). Classification (NCBI taxonomy): domain Eukaryota; kingdom Metazoa; phylum Arthropoda; class Insecta; order Coleoptera; family Chrysomelidae; genus Agelastica; species Agelastica alni. The sequence goes on from OX467709.1 coordinate 84,629,843, forward strand.
TATGATAGGAAATAATTTAAGCCGGCACTGGCATATTAGTGAATTTATTCTAATTTTAAAGCCGTCCCCAAATATGTTCTTTTTAAAAAGTTAGCGATAACAACTAATATGGTGTAACTAGACGAACATATTTTGATCAGATCAAAATTGTTTTAAAAAAAGGCCAGGTCAAGAGTATCAACAACCGAAGAACATGTATAAGAGCGCTGATGAAGGTAGAAGAGGCGAAGCAGCAAGTGGAAAAAAGTGGTCTCTGTTGACTGTATGTATGTTAAAAACCCTGCTGATTCATATAAAATAATGACAATACAAATTTTCGATTTTAAAATTATAAGTAGAATTTTTCTAGAAAACAATTGTAATGCTTTTGCAATTTGGAATTTAGTCCTTTAGTCCTTTAGTCCTTTTTGGTGAAATGTGCCAAAATAAATAAATTTTCTTTATTAAAGTGTAAAACGGTTTCTCTTAAGTTTAAGTGCTGTTACGTTAAAATAAATACTAATTGTTTAAAATTTAATACGATGTTCGCATTATCCAAAAGTTGCACAATAAATAAGGCTGAGTGAGTGTTAATTTAATAGGGCATAATAAGGATGCACGAGCAAATTTACACCACGCGAGAAAATAATTTATGTTTATTACATTGCAACGAAATTAATATTCTACCCAAATCGTTGAAAATCTCATCCGGTCCCTAACGTGAAAGCGAACAAAGACAAAGGCAATTTTAATGGAGCAATATGTCTTTTAAAATCTTCTAGATAGTCCATCATGGGGTTGAGCCTGACCGCTCTCCATGCTGCACTTAATGCATTAACGTTATAAGGGAATTGGGGATCTGGGCTTTTGAAGAGACTTAACTTCTAATTACAGAATAGTTGGAAAGTTACCACTCTCCGGACTAATATGCTGCGGTTTTCAAGATTCCTTGACGTTGTAAATTATTAAACATTAAGGAATTAAATTGCAGTGCTCTTTTAACTTGCCTTTTTTTTGTATTTTACATTATAAATTAAATTTAATTGCCATATATCTCAATATATATATTTTGCAAAAATTATTGAAAACTGTAATGTTATTACAGTAAACTATAAAAGGTTTTTAAGTTTCGACAGCGTGAATAGGTTTAAAAATGTGTAACTGATTTTTTAAAAACCACCTTACTTTCGCTGTATGATACCTATTTTAATATAGGTATATATATATATATATATATATATATATATATATATATATATATATGTGGGTCGATTATACATCAAATAACAACTACTCCTCTGGCTATATGTTGCGACAGGCATTGAATTACATCCGATGTGTAGTCGTGTATACTACCCCATCACAGGAAGCAAGATATACAGATGCTTGTTAAGTAAGAGAAAGGGCTTTTAAATTTATTTAATCGCAGCTACCACCTATGTACCGGTTTCGGGATGTTGTTCCTCGTCAGCATAGGGCAGGTATTTGTCTGTAATTAGTTAAATTCACGGTTCCCGCTCCTACCAAGTACTTGGTTTAAACAAAATAAATTTTAAACAGTGTGGGTGACAGACAGCATCCCTGTTTAAGCTCCTTATTGACAGTTAATCCTTGTGACGTTCTTTTCGCTATTTTTATTTTTGTTGTATTGTCTTCATGGAGTTTTTTTATGGCCGTAATTAAATTAACATTGATGTTGGTTTGTTCTAATGCTTGCCATAATTTGTCTCGGGGTATATTATCGTAGGCTTTCTTTAGATCCACATATAGTATGTGGCATTTACCATATATCTCAATATCACACAGCTAAAAGCGATCGAAATATTTTAAAGTAGCTTCTTACCCTTATTGGATTTCTGCTATTGAAAAAATAAAATTTTATAATTTACTTTTTTCCTTCTTTTCATGAAAAACCAACAATGAGTTTTGTAAGAATTCTTAAATAAAAATATCTCTGGTATTCATTTATTTTATCCTGTTCCTGATAAATGAAATGCACATTCGAATAGACAATATACGTTCACTCCTTTTCTTGAATTTTTTTTTTCGACTGTTGTATTTAAAACTAGAGGCTACCAGTGCCAATACTTTCCACCGATAGCGGTCAGTTACGTAATATAATGAAGTAAAAATAAATAAATGTAAATATTTATTAATTTTAAATATATTAATTTACAAAATAGTAACGAAATCAGTCTTATATTAACATTATTATCCTAGATGGTACCCGCGACTTATCCTGCGTAAGATTAGTAGGTACTTAGTGTAGATTCCCTTGCAAAACAGGGGGCCGAATCTGCGTTCACTGGACCAGAACCGGTTTTTGGAGTCACCACAAGTGCCGCCAAAACAATTATTTCGGACTGGGCGGAGAGGAAAATACTCACGTACTGGTCCGACTTACCAGGGCTAACCCACTCGAAGGCGTTTTTACCGTTACAACCCTCGAGAAACACAACTAAGCAGATCCTAGAATGGAGCAGAAATGACCTGCGTATTCTAACAGGACTGCTTACGGGACACTGTCGTCTGAGATACCACCTCAGAAAGATAGATCTGAACCAACAAACGGACTGTCGGAGTAGTTAAACAACAGGAATTCAAGCCCACTTGGAGTGGGGGGAGGAGTGGGGGTAGGAGTGGGGGAAGTGGAGGGGGTAGGATTGTTGGGAGGGGGTAGGAGTGGTGGAGTGGGGGTAGGAGTGGGGGAAGTGGAGGGGGTCAGAGTGGTGGAGTGGGGGAAGTGGTGGGGGTAGGAGTGGGGGTGAGAGTGGGGGCAGTGGTGGAGTGGGGAGGAGTGGGGGAAGTGACAGGTGAAGGAGTGGGGAAATGACATTGTTGACATATGACATTGTTGACATATGACATTGTTGACATATGACATTGTTGACATATGACATTGTTGACATATGACATTGTTGACATGTGACATTGTTGACATGTGACATTGTTGACATGTGACATTGTTGCCATTGTTTACATACGGCATTGTTGACATACGGCATGTTGCCATTGTTGACATATAACATCATTGTTTACATTGTCCCCATCGACTCGATTAAGAGGGTTACGTAAGCACGTTGAAAAGTGGTGTGACGTAAGCGTTGAAAAAAACTTGGTTTCTCGGGGGTTTGAACCTTAATCCTTTGACTTACTAAACAGTTAGCTATACCATTCAGATAACTCGCATATTAATTTTATCGTGCAAGATTGGATATACAAATATATATTTGTGACATCATTTTTGATAAAAATAACCTTGAACTGCGCTACCAGATAACTTTGTTATCGTATACTTAAATGAGGTGTAATATTGATTGCGACAGAGATAATAATTACACACGCACATAGTCTCAGTTTAAATGTGTGCGATATTGTTGTACATGTACAGGGTATGTCACAAATTAAGAAGTCAAAAGAACCTTAACGAATGTTGGCATGGGAAAAATTGTTTTTATGAAAATTCCCATACGCTAATCTTAAGATACGCCGTTCTAAATATAAAGGGGTTGGAAATTCCGATTAAATTAAATCAAATTTTAAAGTTCGAGAAGCTAAACAAAATTTCAGTTAACGTCTATGCTTTAGAATTAAATAAAACAGAGAAGAGATAATTTTACATAGTTATACCTGTTGTGTTTACTAAAAATAAAATGAAACGTCACGTCAATTTGTTACTAATACAAGATCAGTATTTTCGGAAATTAAATGATTATAAAGCGCCACCTATCGACAATGAAAATGTTGAAATCAAATATGTTTGGATAAGTACGAGGTATGTCGTAAATTAGGAAGTCAAAAGGACCTTAACGAATGTTGGTATGCGACCCATCAAACGATTCAGCGTTGCTTAAAGTACGTCAAGTGTCACGAGAGTACGTTAAATGTCACGTGAGTACGTTAAATGTCACGTGAGTACGTCAAGCGTCACGTAAAACGTCACGTGTCACGTTATACGTAATGTGTCACATTAAAAACACACACACACACATGTTGAATATTTTTGTTCATGTACAGGGAATGTCACAAATCAAGAAGTCAAAAGGTCCTTAACGAATGTGGCATGTGACCCATCATCTTCAATTATTGTTTGGTGCAGCAGTGTGTCCTATACAGACACGTGCAGCGTGCGAAACATAACTAAATTGGTGGAAGTATTTATAAGTAATGATCTTACACTATTGATGTGCGCTAAACATTGAAATAATAAGTTTTTTTTTAAGAAAATAGTCGCAAAAAGGGTAGACCTACCGCTCTTGAATCAGCATCTCAAATTGATGTAATTTACTTAGAATTTACTAAAGCATTTGATAGGGTTAATCATAGTCTCTTGATTTCTAAATTGGATGGCATTGGTTTCCCCCCATTTTTGATCAAGTAGTTAGATAGTTACTTATATCATAGACATCAAGTTGTGCGTATTAAAAACTTTAGGTCAAAGAGCATTAAAGTTACATTGGGTGTCCCTCAAGGATCTTACTTAGGTCCTTTTTTATTTAATTTATTTATTAATGACATATATACTTGGATTAATGACTGTGATTACCTTTCTTTTGCTGATGATTTCAAAGCATATATGAGGGTTTTACCAGTGTGGAGGACTGCTTCAAACTACAGATGGATATTACTACTATATGCGATTGGTGTGAGAATAACGGTATGTTACTTAATCCAAAAAAATGCTACATTTTAACTTTTTCTAAGCTTAAATCAACTATAACCTTTAATTATACTTTAAATAATAATCCGCTAAAGAGAGTCCATGAAACTCGTGATTTGGGTGTACTTTTCGATAGTAATCTTTCCTTTGTGCCACATATTAATTCAATTATTTCCAAATCACTACAATTACTTGGTTTTATCACTGGGAACTCCAAAGATCTAATGGCAGCATTAAAAACCTTAAATTTAGCTTATGTTAAGTCTACACTTGAATTTGCCTCAGTGGTTTGGTCTCCACATTACCCAGTTCACATCAACAGGCTTAAATCTTTTGTAACACCACTGGCCCCATTCGGCCGAAGATTGCGGCACGCTTTAATCAAGTTATTTTTGCATTTCTATTTTTTTAAAGTCCATGACGGATAATCTATTAACTTGAAAAAAAAAAAATAACTTTTTGCTCTTTTTACGACCACAGTCACGGCCCCGCCAGATTACATTTTTTCGGTCTTTCCAGGTCTAGCAGAGCTCTATCTAACATCAATCAAAGAAGACATTCGAAACAACGTAACATTGTTGAACACATTAGAGCTTGTGACGATGTTATCCATAAGCGTAACGTTAATTAATGCGAATTTTTCTTGGAAGAAAAAAGTTCGGGAAACAAAAGTAATGATCTACATTTCTGAATATCTAAGGAAATTTCCAATCGAAGACAATTATTTCATTTGGAATTACGTAATATCGGTTTGGTGGTTGGTGTATTCCTTTGTAGTTTATGGTAGTCAAGTTTTTTTGTTCCCGATGAAACAGCTGGACTTTTTGATTTATCTAAAGTGCTTGAATAGAATTACACTGGGTGAGTCAACTTACGTTTGTGTTAAAACCTTTTTGCACTTTCCTTCTTCCTAAAATCAACCAACAATGGGGATGGGATTGTTTTAAATAGAAAAATATGGCAGTAATAAAAAATATACGTACACCCACGCACTCATACAACTAATAAAACTAAACATGGTGGAACCACGCATCCCTGTCTTATACCTTTTTCGGTGTTAAACCAGTCCGTGTAAGCTTCGTTTATCCTGACACAAGCAGTGGAATACTGGTAAAGTAATTTCAGTGCTCGTATTAATTTATAATTACTTTAAAACTTAACTTTCAAAACTTAAAAACTTCAAAACTAAAACTAACTCCTTCCTTCCTTTTTTATAAGCGAATTAATTATTCTAAATAAAATTATTTCTTTCTAGTAATCGTCTCGAAATTGTTGGACCTTTCAAGAATCAAACATTTTTATTTCATTGCGGTAGACGCGCTTTCGCCTTAAGGCAACAATCGACAGGGACGGACTCCGCTACTCGTAACAATATATATATATATATATATTCATTACGTAAAATAATAATTACCTAGTAAAAATAGGGATAAGGAAAGATTTCAGAAAAAAGTTTAAACACTACCAGCGTTGTGCACTTTATAGTTTAAGTATTTTTAATTTTTTTTTCGGTTTTATAGTGTTTACCCAGGCATTTAACGTAGAATGAGAAGTATGTTTTATCGGTGTAAATGATATCTCTCTTTTACCCACGATACTGTTTTATTTTATTCAAAAATTCTACTCGCTTTAATCTTACATTATAACTTTCCATTAACATATCTCAAATATCAGGTGATTTTTTCCATTGAAAAACTAATTTAATTTTGCTTCCCGATGTTCCTTCTAGTTCTAATTCCATTCTAACACGTATTGTTGCTTTTTTAAATATTAAAATCTGTTGTAGGTTATCTTATAACGGCGTACTACTTAAGAATATGGATTGATACTTCCACTTACTTAATTTTTATGCATAGATTGTTTAGTCAATTGACTAGAGAATTAAACGCCAAAAGAGCGGATGTAGTACCGAAAACAAAATGGCTCTTCTGCATTAATGAACACCGCAATTTTTTGAAAAAAGTAAAACATTTAAGAAGACTTTATCTCGCTATACTGGAAAGTTTCGAAAGAACTAGAATTTTATATTCGGGTGCTGTGGGACATTTCGTTTTGGGAAATTTTTTGGTAGCGATTTGGATTTTAGCCATCACTTGCATTGCGATTGTAGGAAGACGGGAGCTTGGATTAAGCGATTACGTTATCTTTTGTAGGTTCTTTTTAAGATCGTTGATTATCGCTTCCTTCGCTAAACTTTCTGATACCTATCAAACCATTGTAAGTACTTATTTTTGGATAATTAATACTCTTGTTATAATTTCGAAATACTCTTTCCCAAAATTGAAAGCAGTCGATAGAAAAGACTGTGCTAGTACACATAAAAACAGTTTTTTGAGCTGTGCAAAAACTTGAATATTGGTGTTGAAGCATAATTTCTTCTCTTCTATTGGTTTTCGCAACGCTTTTAGCAAAAAACAATTGTGTAGATACGAGATTCAAACAAAATGTAGACTGTAATTTTTTTAGAGAGATCAATCTTTTTTTATTAATTGTATCAACGTCAGTAAAAACCACAACCCTTAACTTTTCTTGTCTTACATGTATGACATGATTCTAGGTCTAAGTAGAACGGATGTTGTTGTCTTCTTAAGTCTGAACTCCCAAAGGTAAAATAATATCAAACAACTTTACACACAAATTAAACTTTTAAAGCGCATCAAGTCAATACTAATAAACGAACTATTGTTTGACTCTTGTAATAAGTACTCTTCTCCTCAGCGGTTAAAATAAAGTAAAGGTAATATTCCTACTGCAAAGATATCTTTATGATTGTTAAATGGGTAAAACTATGGTCAGGATATTAAAGAAAAAGGCGACGTTTCAAAACGTTATTGTTTCAAATAGACCTTATCCTGAGAAAAAATTTACGAAGTGGATTAAATTATACTCAGTTATGGACATCGTGTGCTAAGTCTTCCGCATTATCATTGCCAATTTAATCCCATTGAGTATATTTGAGGAATATGCAAAAATTATTATGACAATCACATTGGATCTAATGGTTACAGTGAAAAGGCTGTTTTGGAAACCTGGCAACGAGCAGTTTATATTGCCACTCCTGAAATTTGTAAAAAATGTGTCACAAAATGTGAAAATTTAATAGATGATCGTTCGTGAAAACCGCATCAAAGCAGTTTATACTGTTATCATTTACATTCCAAATGAGGATAGCGTCGACAGTGATTCCGATTATGATGACTATAAATCTGAAGCTTGATAATACCGTAAGTTCTACATGATTAAACATATTTATTAAGTTTGTACCGATAATTTATTTTTGCTGCATTCCCTTTTAACATAATTAAATATGTGCATCTTTCCAACCAAAAAACTCATCGAGAGCTACATCAACGATTTCTGTTCACAATAAAGCAAAACATAAAAATAAAACGTCTCAACGAAAGCATAATAACAAACAAAAAAATTTGGGGTTAAAATCTTAGGGGAATTTACTAATGTAACTCACACAGTGCGCCCGTTAAGTCGATGCCTCGGTGATTATTTCGACACCGTCGTATATTCGTGAATTGGGCTGTATCGAGTATCGAGCTGTCAATAAATATTTTTTTTTTGAAAAGCAATACGCCAACGCAAATCAGAGATAAATTGGACGCTGTGCACGAGGACTCTGCACCTGCATTTACCACTGTGAAATTTTTGACAGCCGTATCAACTCGAGAGACGACGATCTTTCGGAACGTCTATAAACTGCAACCACTAAAGATAACATCGCTTAAGTTCATCAAATGGTGCTAAACGACCGTCAAATTAAAGTGAAAGAGATAGCGGAGGCTATGAATAGGTCCAAAGAATGTGTTTGTCATAAATCGAATCAAAAATTACGCATGAGAAAGCTGTCCGCGCGTTGATTGCCGCATTTACTCACGTTTGACTAAAAACGTGTTCGAATGAACATTTCCAATGCTCTGTTGGCGCAGTTTAGGTGCAATAAATCGTAGTTTTGGTGCCGATTTCTTGCGGCAGATGAAACTTTGGTACTTTATTAGACGCCCGAAAGAAAAATACGGTCAAAATAGTAAACTGCGAAGGGGGAATCGGCTCCAAAAAAAGCAAAAACTATTTTTTCGGCTGGGAAAGTGATAGGGTCTATTTTTTGGGAAAGTCGTGGAATTATCTTAATCGATCATCTTTAAAAAAGAAAAACCATTACAGGAGCATACTACTACACATCATTACTTGACAACCTTAATGCAGAAATTGCGAAAAAAAAGCCAGATATGCAGAAACAAAAATTCTGTTTCACCAAGACAATGCGCCGTCTCACACCTCAGCGGTTGTCATGGCAAAAATCTCAAAAATCTATGAATTACGGTTTTAACGTCTTGACCATTCTCCTTACTCCCATCGCTAACCGGAGTGGGGGTGAGAGTGGGGGCAGTGGTGGAGTGGGGAGGAGTGGGGGAAGTGACAGGTGAAGGAGTGGGGAAATGACATTGTTGACATATGACATTGTTGACATATGACATTGTTGACATATGACATTGTTGACATATGACATTGTTGACATATGACATTGTTGACATGTGACATTGTTGACATGTGACATTGTTGACATGTGACATTGTTGCCATTGTTTACATACGGCATGTTGCCATTGTTACCATTGTTGACATATAACATCATTGTTTACATTGTCCCCATCGACTCGATTAAGAGGGTTACGTAAGCACGTTGAAAAGTGGTGTGACGTAAGCGTTGAAAAAAACTTGGTTTCTCGGGGGTTTGAACCTTAATCCTTTGACTTACTAAACAGTTAGCTATACCATTCAGATAACTCGCATATTAATTTTATCGTGCAAGATTGGATATACAAATATATATTTGTGACATCATTTTTGATAAAAATAACCTTGAACTGCGCTACCAGATAACTTTGTTATCGTATACTTAAATGAGGTGTAATATTGATTGCGACAGAGATAATAATTACACACGCACATAGTCCCAGTTTAAATGTGTGCGATATTGTTGTACATGTACAGGGTATGTCACAAATTAAGAAGTCAAAAGAACCTTAACGAATGTTGGCATGGGAAAAATTGTTTTTATGAAAATTCCCCATACGCTAATCTTAAGATACGCCGTTCTAAATATAAAGGGGTGCATTCACTGTTGCAAGAGATCTAATTCAAAAAATCAAAGCACTGAGTTATCGTATACTTAAAGGAGGTGTAATATTGATTGCGACAGAGATAATAATTACACACGCACATAGTCACAGTTTAAATGTGTGCGATATTGTTGTACAAGTACAGGGTATGTCACAAATTAAGAAGTCAAAAGAACCTTAACGAATGTTGGCATGGGAAAAATTGTTTTTATGAAAATTCCCATACGCTAATCTTAAGATACGCCGTTCTAAATATAAAGGGGTTGGAAATTCCGATTAAATTAAATCAAATTTTAAAGTTCGAGAAGCTAAACAAAATTTCAGTTAACGTCTATGCTTTAGAATTAAATAAAACAGAGAAGAGATAATTTTACATAGTTATACCTGTTGTGTTTACTAAAAATAAAATGAAACGTCACGTCAATTTGTTACTAATACAAGATCAGTATTTTCGGAAATTAAATGATTATAAAGCGCCACCTATCGACAATGAAAATGTTGAAATCAAATATGTTTGGATAAGTACGAGGTATGTCGTAAATTAGGAAGTCAAAAGGACCTTAACGAATGTTGGTATGCGACCCATCAAACGATTCAGCGTTGCTTAAAGTACGTCAAGTGTCACGAGAGTACGTTAAATGTCACGTGAGTACGTTAAATGTCACGTGAGTACGTCAAGCGTCACGTAAAACGTCACGTGTCACTTTATACGTAATGTGTCACATTAAAAACACACACACACATGTTGAATATTTTTGTTCATGTACAGGGAATGTCACAAATCAAGAAGTCAAAAGGTCCTTAACGAATGTGGCATGTAACCCATTAAACGATTCAACGTTACGCAAAGTATGTCAAGCGTCACGTGAGTACGTTTAAAAACATACACACATGCACAACAACGTGACATGTCACATTAGTAGACATTGTTAACATATGACATTGTTGTCGTTGTTTACATACAGCATTGTTGACTGCCATTGTTTACATAGGGCATTGTTGACATATGACATTGTTGCCATTGTTTACATACGGCATTGTTGACTGCCATTGCTTACACACACATGACATTGTGGACATGTGACATTGTTGCGATTGTTTACATACGGCATTGTTGGCTGCCATTGTTTGCATAGAGCATTGTTGACATATGACATTGTAGCCATTGGTGACATTGTTGCCATTGGTGACATTGTTGCCATTGTTTACATACGGCATTGTAGACATATGTCTTCAAATTTCCCTTATACTTGAATACTATGTTTTTATTTAATGTCATTACGGAATTTTGGAAAATATGGGAAGCAAGATTTTTGATACATAATCTTTATTTCATTCACATATTCATTGTATTTAAATCAATTTTCGGTGATAATGTATTATCGTATCGATCGTCGGTAAAACATCTAAACCGTGACAATAAAACCCACAATAATCTTTTTTAAAAATAAAATTACTTAATAAATTCAAAGTTTACGAGAGATGAAAAGTATGACAGTGACATTGAGCGAAGGGTGTTGGCAGGAAAACAAATGAATGGGGCTCTGCATAGCTTTATGAATAGCCAGAAAGTGTCAAAAAAGACACGTCTGGCTGTGCATAGAAGTGTGTTGGTTCCTACACTTATGTATGGTAGTGAATGTTGGGTTTGGCAGAAGAAGCATGAAAATAGGATTAATACTGCGGAGATGAGTAGTCTGAGAAGTATAGCCGGAGTGACTCGGTTGGATAAGGTAAAGAATAGTGAGATTAGAGAACGCTGTGGTGTAAAAGAAGATGTGGTTACAAAGATAGATAAAGGAATGCTTAGATGGTTTGGACACGTTGAAAGAATGAATGAAGGAAGATTGACGAAACAAATTTATAAAGCGAGTGTGAATGGACAAGTCGGTCGACCTCGGAGAACATATCTTGATCAGATCAAAATTGTTTTGAGGAAAGGCCAGTTTAAGAGTACCAACAACCGACGAGCATGTATGAGAGCACTGATGAAAGTAGAGGAAGCAAAAGATGTGTGTAAGAACCGTAGCGGAAGTGAAAGGAAGTGGTCTCTGCCTACCCCCATGGAAAAAAGGCGTGACTTTATGTATGTAATAAAATCTCAAGAGTACCAACGACCAAGAACACTAATGCAAGTAGTTCATTGCATTTAAAACAATTTTCGATAATAATATATTATCGTACCAATCGTCGGTAAAACATCGAAACCATGACAATAAAAACCCCAATAATCTTTATTAAAAATAAAATTACTTAAAATCTCATGAATCAAAAAACAAGAATTAGCTTAAGTCCTTATGATGACATTTATTGCCTGGGACTATCGATACTCTTCCTTTTGGGTCATTATAGTTTAAATAAATATATATTTTTTTCACCCTAGCACATCTCTTTAGTTAAAGAAATGAATAGTTTGATTCTTATTCAGCTTTTAGACGATACATATCTCTAAAGGTAGTGTCAAGTCCGGGATGCGTACGCGCTCGCTGGCCGCTGCGAAAATAATATAGATGGGTATATATACAGGGGGGCGCATGAACTGGCAAAACTTTTGGAACTATTGGAAAAAATATATTTTTAACAAAAAAAAAACCTTAGTTAAAAGAACTATTTAAGCTCCCTTTTTCATGTATTACGCAATAAATCGTCTTGTGACGTCATCAAAAGATTCAGCATTACGCAAAGTACGTCGACCGTCACGTTAAACGTCATGTAAGTACGTCAAGCGTCCCCTTAAACGTCACGTGTGTACGTTGAATGTAAACACAGCGACGTTAAACGTCACGTGTGTAAACTCGCGAACACCGCGTTGTTCGCGAGTTTAAACTGACTCTTTGCAAATAAACTGGTAGCTGTAGTCCTTAAACGAGTGTTCAGCACGATATAGGGCTTCAACCATGCAGATTGTTTAAATCAAACTGGTGTGTGTGTTTTTTAATGTGACACGTGACGTTTAACGTGACGTTTACGTTTGACATACACACGTGACGTTTAACGTGACGCTGTGTTTACGTTTGACGTACACACGTGACGTTTAAGGTGACGCTTGACGTACATACATGACGGTTAACGTGACGCTTGGCGTACTCACGTGACGGTCGACGTACTTTGCGTAATGCTGAATCTTTTGATGACGCTTCAAGACACTTTATTGCGTAATACATGAAAAAAGGGAGCTTCCTTGCAAATGAACTGGTAGCTGTAGTCCTTAAACGAGTGTTTAGCTCGATATAGGGCTTCAACCATGCAGATTGTTTAAATCAAACTGGTATGTGTGTGTTTTTTAATGTAACACGTGACGTTTAACGTGACGTTTACGTTTGACATAAACACGTGACGCTGTGTTTACGTTTGACGTACACACGTGACGTTTAAGGTGACGCTTGAAGTACTTACATGACATTTAATGTGACGCTTGGCGTACTCACGTGACGGTCGACGTACTTTGCGTAATGCTGAATCTTTTGATGACGCTGCAAGACACTTTATTGCGTAATACATGAAAAAAGGGAGCTTCTTTGCAAATGAACTGGTAGCTGTAGTCCTTAAACGAGTGTTTAGCTCCATATAGGGCTTCAACCATGCAGATTGTTTAAATCAAACTGGTATGTGTGTGTTTTTTAATGTAACACGTGACTTTTAACGTGACGTTTACGTTTGACATAAACACGTGACGTTGAACGTGACGCTGTGTTTACGTTTGACGTACACACGTGACGTTTAAGTTGACGCTTGACGTACTTACATGACGTTTAATGTGACGCTTGGCGTACTCACGTGACGTTTAACGTGACGGTCGACGTACTTTGCACATTAGATTATCATCAAAAATTGATCTATTGTGAAATCTGGCTCTAGAAATTAAATTTTTTGTCCTGTAACGATAATCGTATGAACTTACTAACTGCGGAAGCGTTTATTTTCCATTGTTTTGCCGAACACCGCGTTGTTCGCGACGCTTGGCGTACTTACGTGACGGTCGACGTACTTTGCGTAATGCTGAATCTTTTGATGACGCTGCAAGACACTTTATTGCGTAATACATGAAAAAGGGGAGCTTCTTTGCAAATGAACTGTAGTCCTTAAACGAGTAGTCAGCTCGATATAGGGCTTCAACCATGCAGATTGTTTAAATCAAACTGGTATGTGTGTGTGTGTGTTTTAATATGACACGTGACGTTTACGTTTGACATACACACGTGACGTTTAAGGTGATGCATGAACTGTAGTCCTTAAACGAGTGTTCAGCTCGATATAGGGCTTCAACCATGCAGATTGTTTAAATCAAACTGGTATGTGTGTGTGTGTGTGTGTTTTAATATGACACGTGACGTTTACGTTTGACATACACACGTGACGTTTAAGGTGATGCTTGACGTACTCACCTGACGTTTAACGTGACGCTTGGCGTACTCACATGACGGTCGACGCACTTTGCGTAATGCTGAATCTTTTGATGACGCAGCAAGACACTTTATTGCGTGATACATGAAAAAAGAGAGCTTAAATAGTTCTTTTAACCAAGGTTTTTTTTTTTTTGTTAAAAAGATATTTTTTCCAATAGTTCCAAAAGTTTTGCCAGTTCATGCACCCCCCTGTATATATACCTATCTATATTATTTTTGCAGCGGCCAGCGAGCGCGTACGCATCCCGGCCTTGACACTACCTTTAGAGATATGCATCGTCTAAATGCTGAATAAGGAACAAACTATTCATTTTTTTAACTATAGATATGCGCTAGGGTGAAAAAAAATATTTATTTAAACTATAATGACCCAAAGCAAGAGTATCGATAATCCCAGGCAATAAATGTCATCATGAGGACTTAAGCTAATTTTTGTTTGTTTGATTCATGATTTTTAATAAAGATTATTGGGGTTTTTATTGTCATGGTTTCGATGTTTTACCGACGATCGGTACGATAATACATTATTACCGGAAATTGTTTTAAATACAATGAACTACTTGCATTAGTGTTCTTGGTCGTTGGTACTCTTGAGATTTTATTACATACATAAAGTCACACCTTTTTTCCATAGGGGTAGGCAGAGACCACTTCCTTTTACTTTCGCTACGGTTCTTACACACATCTTTTGCTTCCTCTACTTTTATCAGTGCTCTCATACATGCTCGTCGGTTGTTGGTACTCTTGATCTGGCCTTTCCTCAAAACAATGTTGATCTGATCTGTTCTCCGAGGTCGACCGACTTGTGTGTGTGTGTGTGTGTTTTTAATGTGACACGTTACGTATAACGTGACACGTGACGAGCGTAACGTTGAATCGTTTGATGGGTCACATGCCAACATTCGTTAAGGACCTTTTGACTTCTTGATTTGTGACATTCCCTGTACATGAAGAAAAATATTCAACATGTGTGTGTGTGTGTTTTTAATGTGACACGTTACGTATAACGTGACACGTGACTTTTTACGTGACGCTTGACGTACTCACGTGACATTTAACGTACTCTCGTGACACTTGACGTACTTTAAGCAGCGCTGAATCGTTTGATGGGTCGCATACCAACATTCGTTAAGGTCCTTTTGACTTCCTAATTTACGACATACCTCGTACTTATCCAAACATATTTGATTTCAACATTTTCATTGTCGATAGGTGGCGCTTTATAATCATTTAATTTCCGAAAATACTGATCTTGTATTAGTAACAAATTGACGTGACGTTTCATTTTATTTTTGGTTAAAAACGCAGGTATAACCATGTAAAATGATCTCTTCTCTGTTTCGATCAATTCTAAAGCATAGATGTTAACTGAAATTTCGTTTAGTTTCTCGAACTTTGAAATTTGATTTAATTTAATCGGAATTTCCAACTCCTTTATATTTAGAACGGCGTATCTTAAGATTAGCGTATGGGAATTTTCATAAAAACAATTTTTCCCATGCCAACATTCGTTAAGGTTCTTTTGACTTCTTAATTTGTGACATACCCTGTACTTGTACAACAATATCTTACACATTTAAACTGTGACTATGTGCGTGCGTAATTATTATCTCTGTCGCAATCAATATTACACCTCCTTTAAGTATACGATAACTCAGTGCTTTGATTTTTTGAATTAGATCTCTTGCAACAGTGAATGCACCCCTTTATATTTAGAACGGCGTATCTTAAGATTAGCGTATGGGGAATTTTCATAAAAACAATTTTTCCCATGCCAACATTCGTTAAGGTTCTTTTGACTTCTTAATTTGTGACATACCCTGTACATGTACAACAATATCGCACACATTTAAACTGGGACTATGTGCGTGTGTAATTATTATCTCTGTCGCAATCAATATTACACCTCATTTAAGTATACGATAACAAAGTTATCTGGTAGCGCAGTTCAAGGTTATTTTTATCAAAAATGATGTCACAAATATATATTTGTATATCCAATCTTGCACGATAAAATTAATATGCGTAGTAGCTACATGGTATAGCTACCCGTTTAGTAAGGCAAAGGATTAAGGTTCGAACCTCCGAGAAGCCAAGTTTTTTTCAACGCTTACGTCACACCACTTTTCAACGTGCTTACGTAACCCTCTTAATCGAGTCGATGGGGACAATGTAAACAATGATGTTATATGTCAACAATGGCAACATGCCGTATGTCAACAATGCCGTATGTAAACAATGGCAACAATGTCACATGTCAACAATGTCACATGTCAACAATGTCATATGTCAACAATGTCATATGTCAACAATGTCATATGTCAACAATGTCATATGTCAACAATGTCATATGTCAACAATGTCATATGTCAACAATGTCATATGTCAACAATGTCATATGTCAACAATGTCATTTCCCCACTCCTTCACCTGTCACTTCCCCCCCCACTCCTCCCCACTCCACCACTGCCCCCACTCTCACCCCCACTCCTACCCCCACCACTTCCCCCACTCCACCACTCATACCCCCACCACTTCCCCCACTCCACCACTTCTACCCCCACTCCACCACTCCTACCCCCTCCACTTCCCCCACTCCTACCCCCACTCCTCCCCCCACTCCAAGTGGGCTTGAATTCCTGTTGTTTAACTACTTGTCGGTTCTGCTGCGTGGAAGACGAAACTGCTGAACATATACTATGTTCATGCCCCGGCCTGGGAAGAATAAGGTTCAACATATTTGGTTACACTAACCTAGAACCTACCGATTTTAAAAAAATCTCACCCTATACAACCATGAACTTCGTAAGAAGGGCTGGATTGTACGGTGAACTGTAGCCTCTAGGGGTGAGCCACAATAGACCTACTAAGGGTCGCGGTGGAGGGGCGACCACGCCCCACTCACATAAAACCTAACCTAGTGTAGATTATTTTCTTCTCCAGGGAATTCATCCATCTATCTTTATACCAAAATTTAATACTCATTCACGTGCTGACATATCTTGTGCTACGCACTTGTTTATAACTTACACACTTATATATTAATGATAATGATGCCTTTATTCCATTTATATAGTAAATAACTAAAATGTATTCTTTTTCGAAATAACATAATACACACTTGACACTGACAAAAAAACTTAAAACTGACAGGTGTCAATTTAATTTAGTTCATTGCCAATTTAAAATTGACTAATGCCAGTAAAAAATTTATGTAGCAAATTTGATTTTAACTAATGTCATTTTGATTCTGATTGCTGCCAACATATATACATACATACTCACAAACTATCGCGTTTATAATAGTAGTAGGTTTACATAATATCTTTATAAATTATAATCTATGTGTTATTCTGATGTATAAGCTACATTATTGTAAAGTTTTATTAAATTCCATTAAGTAGTTTTTTCGTGAAATAGTAACAAACATCCATATATACATACAAACTGTTAAATTTTTTTTGGGTCCGTCTCTGTTGGCCTTGTCTGAGAAGCTTCGATTTGTAGAAAACTCGCGTTTCTTCTAGAAACAGTTTGAAAAAATATAAAAAAGGGCAGTGGTTGCGAAAGAGTTAGTTAGTTTGAAATCAAGTATTTAAAGTAATTATAAAGTGCTATACAGTTGTGAATATCTTAGTGATTTGTAAAGTAAAATCTATTGTGTAAAAATATTGAAACAAAAATTGTTTAGTTTTTGAATAAAAGTTAGAATTACCGAAAAATAAATTAAAAAATTCGCTTTTTCTGTAAATACCTGGTATAAACTTTATTTTAAAAATTTACAGAAAATTAAACAACGACGAAATACTAAAAATAAACATACATAAAACAACTTAAGTAAAAAGATAAATTTCAAACGAAAAATTCAAATAAAGGCTAAAGCTAAAAATGTAAAAGTTTAGTTTGTGTTAAGTCCCACTTTTAAAAATCATTACAATTCTACTGGCATTGCTTAATGGCCCTTAAAAGTTTTCTTATGAGAGGTTACGTAACTGAGAGTTAGACCATTAATATGATTTACCAGGTTTCTGGAACTAAACTTTCGCAGTTTCTAATTTTCCAGAATAGATAGGTGCATCGACCTTCATGTTCATTACGCCATAATAATTAAGAAGTTGTTAAGATTACTTTTTAATATAAGCCACGTTTATCTAAAAAAACACTTTACAGTGTTAAAAAGCATTTTTAATATTTTTGAAATTTTTGTTTCGCCCGAAATTCCTATTTATCAGTTTTGGTTTTAAAAGTAATGAGGTTGATAATTTTTCAAACAAATTTTAATATCGTTTTGGCTATTAGCAACACACTTGAGAAAGGATGTTTTAAATTATTTGTATAAAAATTATTTACTTTGAGGAATGTTATAGTTAACAAAAGAATAAATAAAAAACATATTTTTTTTATGTAAGTATGTGTAGTTATATAATGCTGACAAAGAAGAAGAAGAAGACATACTACATCAATCCAATCATTCTTATGTAACTCGATTGGACTACACTTGTTGATTCCATGATTAAAAAAGTCAGTAGAATAAGTTGCCTTAAGTCGTCTCAGCTGTCATATGACGTTTTGTGGTCGTAAAGTTTCAATATTTTGGTGATTTGCCAGGCGCAGTTCATGATTCCTGGCTGCCTTGGTTATTTCTTCTTCAACAAAAGATAAATGAGTATTTAGACGTGTTAGTTTCTATAATTAACGAAGATGTATTACCTCGCATTCTAATAATAATTTCATTTTGACGTGGTTTCATGGTTTTATATTATTAGGATTGTAGTGACCTGCTCTTGCTCTGATGTACCATTTTTGGTCAATCGATGAATCTCTGGAGTGATTGGTAATTTTTTTTTGTATTCAAGATTTTGTCCAATTTTAATTCATATTTTTTCACTGGGGATATTATCGTACCAATGATCATTTTTTGTTTTCCAGGGACTATTTGCTCCTAAAAACAATTGTTGGTTTTAACATTAAGAACCCATTTTTAATTTATTGAAAGAGACAATGCACCTTGCGATAAACCAACATTTTGCATTTGACCCAATCTAAACTGAGCTTTAACTCTCACTTTTCACACAATTTTAAAAAGTTTGGTGCGTTTGAGGCTGCGATCTAGGTGTTGATTATCTAGAAGTTCTAACACTCGCTGTTTTTTTAATAATGGAGTCGTTCTTTGTGACCACTGCAATATTTTTTGACTGTTTTAATGTGGGGGCAAGCATAATTACTCACACTAGTATATATAGTTGAATACCATAAATCTGGTTTTTTCGTAAACTATTTTTAATTGTAAATTTTTGTGTTCCTGCCACTTTATTTTGCTACCAGGTGCAGTCTTAAGTATTTATCTGTTTTTAAAAGGGGATAATTTTAATGTTTAGTTTAACTGGGTGATCTTTTACTTTTTTATTGATAAAATTGATATGGGCGGATTTTCTTTCATTAATTTGGATGCGCCATGTGCTAGTCCAGGTATCTATATCATTTATTGTATTTAGGAGATTATTTGTCTTCTCTTCAAATGACTAGTTATTATTGCAGTTTTGTCTGAAAAGTGACCAATTTATGGTTTTCTGTAACAGGAAAGTCACATATATATAATAAGTACATTATTGCTTCCGAAATTCTGGGACAACCCTGCTTTAATTAACCGTAGTTCTGAGTATTCGTTTTCTTGTATGACCCTGAAGGTTCTCTTTTCCAGATATGAGTGTACTAGCTAAACATAATTATTTAATTTTTAGTAACAAGTTTTTGTGCCGCATGCTTTTGCAATGTCTAGGAAAACTGTTGAGCATAATTTATTTTCTTTAAGAGATCTCTTTAATATATCAATTACACGATGTACCCTTTTTGATATTAATTTTTTAAATAATCTGACAGGACAAACTGGTTTCTACTTAATATTTAATTTTGTGTACATATTTTCAAACCAACCAAATCTTGCTTAAAACCAGGTTTGTTTGAAAACCATCGTTATTTGTTTTGCTGGGAAAACAGTTAGCCAGGCAAGCAGCAGCTTTTTCACATCGCCAAGCTAATGCTAACGTGACAATGTGATATAATTTCCTTTGCACCCTGGAGAAGTGTTTTGATCCCATAAATGTGTTATTTTAGTTATTTCCTCTGAATGTTGTTTTTCTTTATAAAAATTCAATTGTTCTTTATGTTGTATGTCCCAAGCATCTCGTGGTATTTGAATTACAGCACTTTTAATTGTTTATGATATTTTTTTGTAAAAGCTTACTCATTAGGTTCCACATGGTATTGACCGTAGCTTCTTTAAACTTTTTTCTTTTCTATTCACCACCTAATTTTTTAAATCAACGCTAGCTCTTCCATCGTGCGATTTCCATCTTATTTATACTTTCTGACCTTCCTAAAGTTTATAAACGATTTCCATATAAATGTTTTACTGTAAACAGTATTTTTCGGTACAGTTGTCTAATAATTTTAACAATAATTTGTCTGTATCACAACCGAATCGTTAAATTTTAAAATTAATAAATTTTAGAAACAACGAAATTAATGTACTTCCCAATTTCTTTAAAGTATTGCAGCTGCGTGAAAACAGCCCTTGGAATATGTTTTTAGTGTAATTTTGTTAATAACTAATATAGTGGATTTTTACTTAACAAAAAAAAATAAAAAAAAATTAATAAAAAAACTACTTTCCAAGCAATACTCGCAAAGCCAACATTGGCATTGACAGATCTCTTTATATAAAACATCAAGTACTTTATTCAATTCGTTAATTTTACAGCATGTTGAGATATAGTGTGTCTTGAAAAAATAACTACCATTATACAAGCAATATCCCACCCAATATAATGTTTCAGTTTTCCTCAATTTTTATCGTGACATTTTATCTGATATGTGTGGTAAAATAAAAGAGGACTAAATAATTAAAATAAATGTTAAAAACAAAGCACCAAATAAAAAAGTCTGCTTGTTTATTAATTTTTTTAATCTCACCTACTTTTTATTTTGATTTATTATCTAAAGGTGTATTACCTTGTAAAATTTTAAGGGGCTTACTTGTTACATTAATTAATAAATATTTTATGGTTATGTACATAACTCAAAAGAAGAGAGCAGCTAAAAGAGAAATAAAGCGATCCTTTATTACATTTAATAAAAATGTCTGTTGAAGCTGCCAAGATTTCATCTCGGATATATATTTAGACCGTAATACTTCAGAGCCCTGCGATGATAAAATTTGGCCCTTCAAACAACTAATCTACGATCGTGGTTCTTTTATGTCGGGCACATGATATCCTTTTACGTGTACCCATTCATTGGGTATCTTTCTACGAAACATACACAAAAGGGTGGAAATATATTAGAACATTATCCTCTTAAAATTGCTGATAAGATTCTGAATTGATGGGTTGCTGGCCCTTCTTTCAGTTCTACTCAAGTGATTTTTTTTTATTTTCAGTTTTTGACCACTTCGACATAGGTAAAATTAAAACCAATTTTCTTTTTTAACATTATATCATCAAAGCCCTTAAAACTACGTAATTTCACTCAGTTTCATCAAGTTACACCTAGACGAGGGAATTTATGATTTACAAAAGGGTTTAAATATCGTAAAACCAACTTTCAAGTTAAGTTTTACCATCTTTTCACAACGTGGAACTTTTATAACTCGTATTTTCAAAATAACAATTTTTTTATTAGACAATTACTAAATTTTGTAACACCCTTTATTAGTTGTGTACAAGTTTTAAAGAGCTTGATAAGAACTTGAAACTTTTATGTAAGATAAATAATAATTTAAAGTTGAAAGTATTTTTTAAATTAAATTTTTTTCCCTGTTAACAATTCAACTCTTGTTCTAGTAAACATCTCATTTTTAAAAATAAGGTATAAAAAAAGGAATGCAAAAAGACCAAAAGTAATTAAATTAAAAATTTTAATTCATCATATTAAGTATGTTTTTTAATGCCATATAAAAATTTTCGAACCGAGCGACGTTTTTATAATTTTAGTTATTTTAGAGAGATGTGCATGGGTGTAAAGTTACATAATACAATGTATTATAAATAAAACGATACTTTACGTTTTTACATCAATCTCATTTAATTTGCGTTATTGTGTTAGTTTTTGTTCGAGCAAAAGAGAAAACGGTGTTACAGCTCAAACTACTTTGGGGAATATTGAAGTTTGCACAATATATTGCATCAAAAATTCTTTAGTATTCGTAAATCCAATAAAAATTTTTTTAAAGAAGTTGACAGAAATTTTTTATTTTCAATAATATTTTTCACGTTTCCATATACAATTGGAGTTGTTTACGCAATCTAAGAAAAAACCTAATGGTAAAATAGGCTATCCGATAATCCAACCGCGAGACATGAGGGTGGTTTGTTTACGTAAAACTAGGGAATAAAAATAAAAATTTAAGCCCCACAATGTAACCTAATATGCTTGACGTTGGGCATCAAATTTGTGTTACTGTTCAAAAAAAATTTTTACTCAGGCTTTTGTGAATTTTTGATTCCTCGATTGAATTAATTTTAAAGGACCTATATACCTTTTTTTTATCTAACTAAACCGAAATTAAAAAAACTAAACCAGGTAAGGACGCCCAGTGATTTTACTGAAAATCACTAAAAATTACAAACCTCAAAAAAAATTCAATCGTACTATTTAATTTAATACTTTTAAAACTTTAAAACAAGCAACTTATTTTGAATTTAATGCTGTTATCAGAAACAATTAAAAACTAGAAATATAAACACTGGTTTATTACAGAAAAAACTGGAACTGGAACATGTACCTTGAAAAACAAAATTATTAAAATAAAATTAAAAATACAAAAGGAAAATCAAATCCGTCGAATAGAAGGAATCGAAACAGAGAAAGGCGAAAATCCAAAAAACTGAATGGTGAACGTTTCAATGTCCAAACGGCGAAAAATCCAAAAAAACTGAGTGGTGAACATTTCAATGTCTGTACGAAGAAAAAGGGCCAAAATAAATGAAACTAATAAAAAAATAAAACTGCAAATAATATTCTCGACATTAACAACAAGGCCTTTGGTATGAAAAATTTAAACAAAGTTGAAATGAACCAAAAAAACTTGACGTTAATGCCGAATTACATTTAATAAAAACAATTTTAACAAATAAATAAAAATTCACATTGTTTTCCCACAAAAAAACGTACAGCATATAGTTTTGGAAATAAAACAATAAGATCACCGTTATTTTTGGAAAAATAATCTTACAATTTAAATAAAATTATTTCATCAATTATATTACAAATCTACTACATTAAACTTATAATATAACAATTATCGACTTTTGATTGCTGGACTGACTTATACCTTACCGATACACACCTTTTAATAGCGATCGTATCAGCTACTATTACTTACTAGCAATAAAAACACAACCAGTGGCGGCCTCGGAACCAGAAAAAATCGTTAAAATGCGAGGGCCGACTCTAATAATTTTCTATCATAATCGCTAGAAAAAATTCCCGTTATGACAATAAAAAATTTTCACCCTTTACCTGGAATCATTTTGGCCTAAATAACTTAAAAAAAAAGAGGTAACAATAATTACCTCACGTCAAAACAATTATTTGTTAATTATATAAAAAAAAATGTTTGATCCTTTCATTATCAATGGTACTACAGCTCAAGCTGAGCCTCGACCTTAGCCTTTTTCGCCAGTCGGTTCTGTCCATTGCCAACCGCTGCCAGTTTGTCGAGCCAATATTTCTGGCATCCTCATCTATGCTATCCTTCCACCTTAATTTTGGCTTACCTCTGCATCTACTTCCCCCAGGCTTTATCATAAGGACTCGTCTTAGAGGGTTGTTTTCGCGTGTCCTCACCAGATGTCCTGCCCATATCAATCTCCCTAACTTTATGGCGGATACAACATCTCTTCTATTGGCTATTTGCTTATAGTTGTTATAAATTTCATAGTTGTATCTCCTCCTCCATACACCATTCTCGCAGACTGCGCCGAGAATTCTTCTCAGGAACTTTCGTTCGAAGATGAGTAAGAGATTTTCATCTGCTTTGGAGATGGTCCACGTTTCTGATACGCATGTCAGTACTGGTAGGATAGGATAAGATTGTAAATTTGGTTTTCTGGTTTTCTATAACTAATTTGGTTTTCTGACTTGGTTATTTGTTTTTTAGGTGTTTACTTAACCCAAAGTAGCACTTGTTCACTAGTACTACACTTTGCTTTATTTCCTTGGAGTTAGTGTTCGCCTTTGTCACAAGGGAGCCTAGGTACGTGAATTTGTTTACTACTTCAAAATTACAATTATAAACGCTGAAGTTTTGACCAATATTTCTGGCTCTGTTGTTTGGAGTTGATGTTAGGTCCAAGTAATCTGCATAGGCCATGGTTTTTGAGGACTTATTGAAGATAGTTCTCCTGTTGTCTAAATAGGCGTCCCTCACAGCTTTGTCCAATACCATGTTAAAGATACGACACACCAGCGCATCTCCCTGTCGTAACCCTACTTGGGTTTTAAAAGATTGTGATAGGTTGCCCTATACTTGTACATTGCATATAACTCTACGCATTATAACTCGGACAAGTCTTATTAATTTGTTGGGGATGTTGAATTTGTTCATGGCTTCATACAGCTTTTGCCTCAGTACACTAGCATGCGCTTGTTTAAAATCTATGAATAGGTGGAAAGTTTCTATGTTGTATTCGTTGGTTTTTTTTTAGTATTTGGCGCAACACGAAAATATGATCAATTGTTGATCGGCCAGGTCTAAAGCCGCTTTGATACTCACCAAAGATTCTCAGAATACATACTTAAACGGTTATATAAAATATTGGAAAATATTTTGTAAATAGCATTCGGAAGTGGTATGCTTCTATAATTCTTACATTCTAGTTGATCGCCTTTTTTGTGTAGTGGACAGATGATTCCGTTGCCCCACTCTTCTGGCACTTCTTTTTCGTTCCAGGCCTTGGTTATTATCTTGTGTTTTAGATCGACCAGTGTTTCACCTCCATATTTAAAAAGTTCTGCGGGAATGCCATCAGTTCCTGGGGACTTGTTGTGATTGAGGCGATATATTGCATCACGTATTTTCCGTTTTGTAGGCGATGGTATGGGTGTATTTTTTCTTGCCATTCGTGGAGACATATTTGGATCTTCTTCTTTTTCGGCTCATAATAATTCTTTAAAATGTTTAACACATCTACTTAGGACTTCCCTTTTCGTGTTGACTATTTTACCATTTTTATCCTTACACATCCTTTTGAATTGCAAAAAAAATTATTTTTTCAGCAACCGTCCATGAAGTACCCACTTCCCGGATGCTTTTTCTTTGAGAAAGTTAGCATTTTACCGAAAAGTACGTATTACCTTATGCCTTACACTTCATATATTTTTTTTTCCAAAGGTCGTTGCTGTTAAATGGAAACTCCTTAATTAGTAGACGACCGGATTAAATACAAAATTTTATCTTTTCTCGTTCCTATTTTATGACTTCCAATGACACACATTACCGATTGTCTCAGTACTGTGAAAATAATATTTTAGAAGAAAAGATAAAATGAGAAATTTGTTTTATTTAAAATAGTCAGGAGATTTTTTTTCGAGCTTTAGTTAAAAAAGATTTACATTTTTTAGGCATCATGGTAGCCAGTATAAAGTTTTCATAAGAAGACTGGTATTGGCATGCTAAAATGTTAATCACAAAAAACGCTTAGAATGTAACAAATTCTGAATTTGACAGCTTAATACACGACATTGCATAACTATAATAAATTAAATTTAAACAGATAGCATTGTTCTTATAAACCCGAACTTTTTTGTATATATTTTTTAATGGCCTGTTATTGAATATCCGACAAAAAAGTCGAGAAAATGCATCACGAAAAGAAAATCCAATCAATTAAATCCAGACTCGCTGAATTAAAACATCAAAAGAACTGAAAATAAAATGTGTGTGTTATTTTTCCGTCACGAGCAGATTTATAAAACGAAAGAAAAAATGGTAAAACGAGCAAATACTGTACAGTGTTAAATTAAAACAAACAAACTAAACAAAAAAAGCGGGTTTACTAGAAAAACGACTCTTTAGTAAGATGGCTTGATAAATATGATTAGTTATTTCTTTTAAATCATTAATTTTCCCTTAAAATGGGAATCACGTCAATTTTTTAAGCTACGGGATACCCTTTCTTTGCTCCCAAAGTCATACAAAATGTTTATACAACGGAAAATAAAGAAAACAATTACCAAATTTTCTATTTATAGAGAACTTTACTCATACATACAAGTAGTCACGCCTTTTTCCCGTAGGAGTAGGCACTTGCTACGGTTTATACACACATCTTTTGCTTTCTCTACATACATCAGTGTTCTCATGCATGCTCGTCGGTTGTTGGTATTCTTGAAATGGCCTTTCTTTAAAACAATGTTGATCTGATCGAGATCGTTGTTCGCCGAGGTCGACTTATACAATTGCTTTATATAAATACTATTTTAATTGTGTCCTTACAACTAGTAATGTTCTTTTGTAGTACTATTAGGATACTTACTTTTAACTTAATTTTATCTACTTTTTGTATAAACATACTGTATTATTGCCAAATTGCTATATGTAGCCTTGTCGTGTTTAGCCTTTTTGTATCAGCGAATAGTTGATGATACAACCAGACCCTTCGTGTTAATGTGTAAGTTGCTGAACTCACGTAACAACCTACATTAACCCAAATAAATACAAGCTCTTGACAATACCAAGAGCTACAGAGTGAGTAAATGCCAGATTATTGGTCTATTGGTCTATTTTTAGGTACCAAATATGTGTATCGTTTGCTAACAAATTTTAAATATTGTGTTTAAATAGTTAATCAGTTTTTTTTATCAAAGTACCTCAAGTAACCCTAATATAAAAGAGATTTCGAACCTGACTAGGCATATTATTTCATTACACTTTTGCCAAACAGTAAACATGCCGTTTAAAATAAAATATTGGTCCATAGCTTTTTGGACAATTTTTTTCTAAAGCTTTAACAATAGTTAGCTACAATTTGCATATCCTATCCTAATAGAGTGCTGGAATTGCTTACCCTGTTCAGCATTCCCTGCACCAAGATAAATACCGGACATACTTTACTTGGCAAAGCTTTGACTGTTTTGATCATCAGGTTTAAAGTCGTAACTTGACTCGATGCTTTTCACAATCTCTACTGGCCTACATGCACAAAAAGTGGTTATACTTGGCGTGTCAGCGTTGCATCATGTTGAAAACTAAATATTTTTAAAATGAGCATGTCTGTTGCCTATGGTACTTTAAAACTTCCAAGAAATTAAACTCAACGGAAATTTTTGTTAAAAGTTGTTCCCTAATGTAATATGTGCGTCAAACTTGTTTAAAACGCATACTTGTGCTCCTTGATGGCATAAGTTAAAATGCAAATAGCAACAAAAGCAGCCAACCATCATATCAGACAAGAGAGCGATTTCGGTACTGCATGTCTTGAATGCATTACTCACGAGAGTATATCGGGAGCCTTTGATGCTTTCGCCACATTATCGATGCATCATTTGTTCGACATATATTATGGGCTTTCGAGATTTAACATATTGCATATGAAGTGTGTTGTTAACGTTAACAAGCTCAATTAACGTATGTTTACCTTTACGAACGTGAATATATTGTTAATCAGTTTTTCCGCATAAGTTTATATTTTAATGTGCTAAATATGTCAATATTCTATAAGTATTTATTAATAACATCGTATAATACCGTCACATGGTAAACTTCCTTCGAAAAAACACAAATAGAGTAGTAATTCAAAATCACAAATTGTTATTATTATTTTTTTTTTCTGAATTTGTTTTTTATCTCAATTATAATCCATAATTAATATATAGTACAGATAAACCGTTTACACGGTGTACCTACTGAGTAATGGGAAAAATAATGTTAATACTTTATACAGCGCTTTCATTTCAAAAGCAGCCAATCCAAATTACTTTTGATTTTGCGAAAATGTAAGAATAACAAAAAACAAATCGAATAATTTTCTGTTTTTCTTACATTTACGCAAAATCAAAAGTTATTTTGACTGGCTGGTTTTGAAATAAAAGCACCTTATAAAGTTTTGTATTTTATGCCTTAGTTTTTGGGTTGCAAGCCTTCAAATATAAAAACTAAAATAAATTCTGTTTCTATTATTTGAACTTTTATTTGATCACTTATTGTTGCCAATACTAACGTGATGTTGTTATATTTTGTGAACCATCATGGCCCACGTCAGATAAAAAATTTTAGATCGTATTTTAAAAATTGGCGAATGCACCAATTGATCTTCAGTCCATTTATAAAATTAACATATAGGTAAAAATTCACATAGATCAAATAAACAATTTGAACGTTAAAAACAGAAAATGATTTTAAATTTTAAACCTTGCAAAACATTAACATGGTCGTGTTTCACAAAACCTTATGTGAAGTTCTTATATTTTTTCTTCAACCATACGGTATTCCTTTTGTAACATCCACAATATTTAAGATTGTTATGATTTTATGGGCCCGTCTTTGTCGACCTTGTCTAGAGGCGACAGCGCATTGACCACAATTAGGGAGAATACATAATAAGCCACTGGAAATAGAAGACTGCATGATTCTCGAAAATAAGGTCCAATAATTTTTTCGAATAATGTCGATTTTTCTAGAACATTGATTTGGAGGTATTTAAACGGAATCATAGATCAAGGTTTTTAAACTGAAGTTGGTTTAAAGTAAGGTATTTGAAGTAATTATGAAAGTGTTATACAGTTGTAAATTTCCAAGTGATTTGTAAAATAAAATTTATTGTGTAGTAATATTTGAATAAAAATTGTTTGGTTATTGTACTGAGAGTTTAGAATTACGGAACCCAAGGAGTAAATATCGCAACAATAATTTAAGTAATTTTCTTAATGTTTCAACATAACTGTAACTGACACTGACATTACTTGATTTAAAATCATTAAATATTTAACACTCTGACTAATATTTCGTTTCTAGTCTAAGCTGGTAGTTATAAGAGTCGTTTATTTATTTTAAAATATAAAGAAGAAAATTGGATTAAAATTGGAAAATAAAATAAATTGGTTAATTAAAAGATTTACGTTTCTCTTCGTGTATTTTAAATAGGTCATTTAAAAAATGACCCTTTATACCCACTTTACCATAATTATAATTGTTAAATATTTAAAGAAATGTTTAAATTTTTTATTTATGTATTTGCGCCCTTTTGGTAAAATTATTTGTTCGATAAACCATTTATGTAATTAAAATTTTGTTAAAATTTTGGCTTGAATTGGATTTTAAATTCAAAAATATCAATCAATGTTTTAACAGTTTGAATGAAAGCAATAAAATAAAAATTGTAAAATTGAACAAATTTACTATTGAATGAATATTTACTAAAAGCACTTTTAACTTAAAAGTACATTTATCAAATTTTAGAGTAATGAACATTCAGAGCTGACATTGATTTTTAATTATTGATTAATTTAACTTCAAAAATGTAAATGATTGTGAAGTAGGTATTCAGACATTATTCAGTTATAATTCGTAACGAGTTTTAGTTAACATTTATGATAATTATTTATTAATGTGCCTAACAGTAATGAATACAACTCTTACATTAATTTTTGATGTGTAACATCTTTGCTCCCACTTTCTTGCAATTTGTGAGAGTGATTTCGTGAAATGGGACGAAAGTGTGTAAGTGTAACAGTCGCGGAAGCGCGCGGTTAGAGTTGGCCGTCAGATAGACGTCAACCAATTTTCCGAGAGTGTTGTGTATAAAGTTTGCTCTATTATATGCGTAAACCAGATAATTAAATATTTACTGTTAATAATAAGTTTCAATAAATTGCAGATCATTGATAAAAAATTTAATTGAGTAATATTACATAATTATTCGAATAACATATTTCAGTATTTAGCTTTTTAAAATTTTGAGGTTGATTTTTGTCACTCCTAGTTTCAATTTAATAAAATACAATTTTTATTAAAAAGAATTATTGTTTGTTAAGAAAAATCATTTCAAATAATACCTGACCCATTTTGTAAAACAACAATAGGTACATTTATTATTCAAAGCATACCTCACTTTTAAAAGTTCACTAGAAACCTGGTTAACTTTGAAGTTGATATGCTAATGATCCTCTAAATTTTATTATAGTACGTCATGTCACGTCGAATAAAAATAAGGGCATATAATGTGGTTTAAGAAAAGGTTAGTTAATGCCAGAATTTTTTTTCGTAAAACATTAAATTCCATAAGCGATGCATAAGAACTTAATGTGGATTTCAAGCTTAAAAGATCGGGGGAATATTTCAGATTTGAAAAAAAGAAATTTAACACGGTCCAAAAAAAGGGAATTCAAATGAAGTACCAAGGTATCTAATCTTCTTCTTCTTCTTTAAGTGCCCTGTCCTCCTTGGACGTTGGCAATCATCAGCGCTATCTGAATCTTGTCTACAGCTCGGCGGAACAATGTGGTAGTGCTCACTCAATGCCATTGTCTTAAGCTTTTTGGCCAAGATTTTCTTCTTCCACCCGGGACTCTTCGTCCTTCGATCTTTCTTTCTATAATAAGCTTTAAAATTCGATACTTGTCATTCCTCAAGATGTGACCGATATACTTCAGTTTGCGCTTTTTAAGTGTAAACAGAACTTCCAGCTGCTTGTCTAGGCGTTGAAGTACCTCGCACCAAAGTATAAAAATCGAAACGAAGAAGCAACAAAGATCTAAACAAAAACAGAATGAATAACAAACACAGTGAGAAGAAGAAGAGTGACATTTTACAGACACATTAAAACAATAGATAAAGAAAGACTGGAGGAGGTCATAAGAGACATGAAAAATAAATTGATAAAGAAAAGGTGGAAAGATGAAAGACATTTAAAGAGAACATTAAAAAATTCAAGTGTTTTTAAAAAAATTCTTGAACAAGATTGGCGTAAAATGGACGAAAAATACAACCCAGAGAAAGAATAAAAGATTACTAAAAGAAAAAAAAAAGGGAAAGAAACAATCATAAATAATTCCACGGGGCCTATATTTGGCCAAAATTGAAAGAAGTTTATTAATGTTAAAATAATATCAACTTAATAACAATTTAATAATGCCTCATAGAATAATTCTAAATGCTCTCCTCGTAAGAAGAACAAAACTAATTTTGATTTTGTCGCTTCCCATCAATAACTGAAAGATCAAAAAATAATTTTCTCCGCACAATCTTGATCCCGAACATATTTACTAGAATATATAGGAATCCCTTCTCTGATTACCAGAAAAGCAACTTAATATTACACAATTCAATCTTACCTTTAAGACCTTTGATTTAAGACTAATACGTTCTGGCTGTTCATGAATGGGGCACTGCATAACTTTATAAACAGAAAAAACGTGTCAAAGAAGGCACGTCTGGCTTTGCATAGTGTGCTGGTTCCTTCCCCTATGTTTAGTAGTAAATGTTGGGTTTGTCAAAAAAAACGTGTAAATAAGATTATTGCTGCGAAATTGAGTAGTCTGAGAAGTATAGCCGAAGTGACTCGGTTGGATAAAGTAAAAAATAGTGAAATAAGAGAACGCTGTGATGTAAAAAAAGATGTGGTTACAAAGATAAATAAAGGAATGCTTAGATGGTTTTGACACGTAGAAATGATGAACGAATGAAGATTGACGAAACAGATTTATAAGTCGAGTTTGAATGGACAAGTCGGTAGAGGTCCGATCTTGGCGAACATGTCTTGATCAGATCGATATTAATTTAAAGAAAGGCCAGGTCAAGAGTACCGACAACCAACAAGCATGTATGAGAGCACTGATAAAAGTAGATGAAGAAAAAGATGTGTGTAAGAACCGTAGTGGAAGTGGAAGAAAGTGGACACTGCCTACCTCTACGGGAAAAAGGCTCGACTAAAGGTATGTATGTAAATACTTTCTTAGCATTGCACCAACTGATGAACCAGTAGAAATTCAGCGGTGGTTGTTTGTTTTTAAAACATTAATTAGTTGTTTTAACTTTTATCGGCTGGGTAGTTATTAAAATCAAGGATATCTCGTAGAATCC
The DNA here is from genome assembly GCA_950111635.1 of Agelastica alni. Lineage (NCBI taxonomy): Eukaryota > Metazoa > Arthropoda > Insecta > Coleoptera > Chrysomelidae > Agelastica > Agelastica alni. The sequence goes on from OX467709.1 coordinate 84,662,098, forward strand.
TAATTTAAGAGGGAAAAGTTATGGAACTAAACGTACATAGATAAGTTACGACATATTTCAAATAGATTTGTGGGTATAGGAGAGGGCATATTAACAATGGATTTATAAAGCAGAAAGGAACTGAATGCTTTTACGTCGAGATAACTTGAATATAGGTCATTGTGGACCGGAAATTGTATTATCGATGTCGGAGTTTTAAAGGAAAATGCTCCGATAAAGGGTTTTAGGGGTTAATTTGAATTACCTCTCTTTCGGCGGGAGTACATGCACGCATGAGATGTTATCTCATACGCTGTTAGGTAGATATGTATAACGTGTGGTTGAGAAACAGCAAAAAGTTACCGGAAATATGTAAAGAGAAATCCGAGAGTTAATGGTAAATGTTAATCAAATAAGGGGATGAGAATTTGTTATCGTACTTTTATTTTAAATTTATAACATTAAGTTCTACCGCTAAAAAATAACTTTACTCTCTAAATTGTCTGTACCAGGTTTCCGTTTTATAGTATTTAAATTATTAAGACAAATAATTAGGTGTGTGTGTGTGTGTCTGTTACTATAATTTTATTTCTTTTGAGTGTTTTGTTCTAAATGCTTGTGTCTGTAGTGCCCTTAGCCAAGAAAATAAGTAAAAAGATTTAATAAGAGCCCAATGAACTTGGTTGACTATTAACGGGAATTATAAACAACAACTCATTGAACTTATTCGGAATGTTCATCAAATGCACATATTGTTTATACTTCACGTTTCTATTTTTTATATATTACGGTCGAGCTTCTAGCAGGAAGACAGTGTTTATGTTTACGATTGTTGGTTGATGTCGCTGCACTTGTTTTAGTCAGCATTCAACCGCCGGTCTAGTTTAACGGCGTATAGTAAATAATTAATAACGATGAGTCGTGTATAAAATAAATGTATTATTAGCACAACGTTCTTTTTTTTATTTAACAAGAGTTTTCCCGTAACCTTAAAATATCTACCGAGCAAGGGACCTAATTACTCATAGTGATCCAGGTATATTACATGGCAATCCGGGTATATTACATGTCGTGCGGGCCACTTTTTAATTTGGGTCGATCCGGCCCAAGTCCTCCTGCTATATTTGGTCCATAAAGCTTATATTCAATTGGGATACAAACCAAAATCCGGAAACTACGCCGCTGTCTACTTTTTTTGATTACTTATTGATAACATTCCCTCTTGATCAAGACAGAGAGGAATATTAACCAGCCACCTAGAATATCTTACTTAACATGGAAATAATCTAAGATTATTCTATTTTTTTTTTTTTTGAAAATAGTCGCAAAAAGGGTAGACCTATCGTGTGGGCCGCGGACGGCCCGCACTGCGACTATTAGAAGGGGAAGGGATTATAGAAAGGAAATGATTGTGGACACGCTTTTTAAAAAGTTGTAGGTCATAGTTCTATGGAAAAACTGATTTTGTAAGCTTATTCCATTCCGTAGCAGCTCTGTAAAAAAAGGATTCTTGATGAAGATTGGTCCTAGTAGTGTCAAGCTTGAGAGTAAATGGGTGAGACTGATCAGCGTGCCGAGATCTTAAGCCGAATGTGGCCAATAATGGTACAAGAGTTTTTATTTCTCTGGAGCATTTGCCATGGAAATATCTGTAGAGCAATGACTGGTCTGCAACTCTTCTTCTATGTTCTAGAGGGTGAAGGGTATCTGTGAGAGTTGAGCTGTTTATCAAGCGAATGGCTCTTTTCTGAATGGAATCTAGAAGACGAAGAGAATGCCTTGGTGCTGAACCCCAAATGTGCGAGCAATACTCCAGTAGAGGTCGGATTTGAGCCTTGTACGTCGTCAACAGTTGATTAGGAGTAAAAAACTTTCAGGTTTTCCACAGAAAACCTAGCCTCTGGCTTGCCGACTTTGTAATGTTAGCGACATGGTCATGCCAAGACATGTTATTGGACACCGTGACTCCCAAAATCAAGATGGAGGGACTTCGTTCAAGGGTATTTCCGGACATTGTAATGGGATGATTTAAGGAATTCACTTACTCGGAAAACGTGGCACTTTGTGTTTTTTGGGCGTTAAACTGAACAAAATTGTTGTTTCCCCACTCGACGACTGCTTTAAGATCTCTATTGATGGAATCAACCTGTTTCTGCCTGAGTCTATTTGTATCATTCACCGAAAGTGATCGATAGGATGTGAAAGTTGAGACAAGTGTGCTATCGTCTGCGAAACTGTAAATGGGGTTCGTGGTGGTTTTCAAGAGGTCGTTGATGTGTAAAAGAAATAAGGTGGGGACAGGATGGAACCCTGGGGGACCCCGGCATTAGTTTTAAACGCATCAGAAGAAATACCGTCAACTGCCACATGTAAGGAGCGATCTTGCATGAAGCTTAAGAGCCATTGGCGCAGTTTGGTTAGGAGACCGTAGGCAGATAATTTACTTAACAATGCCTGGTGCCAAACGTGGTCAAAGGCTTTAGATATATCCAAGGCTATTGCACGGGATTCACTAAACTTTTCAATAGTGTTTGTGTTTCAATAGTGTTTGTTTTAGTAGTGTTTGTTTTTAAACTAAAACTTTTAAACTAAATTTAATTTTGCAATTAACAATTAATAAGTTAATTAAGTTTTTTAACCCAAAATTACCAAAATAAAACATTTATTTTTGCCAGTGTTTTTAATTCGTTTATACATTAAAATTTGGTAAAGATATTAGAATATAAATTCTTTTTACCAATTTCTTTGATTAATGATTGTTTGAAGTTTTTCGTCTCGTTCGGAATTTAATAGATTAATTGCTGTTAAAGAGACAAATGGATGAACCTTGTAAATTAATAAAATAGATCACATTTATCCCTAACTTGTTTTCAGGTGCAGATTCTGGAGTCACTAATGGCATTTGCGTTTCTTAATCGCCTTAACATAAACCTTTTATATTGATTAATCAACGCAGATTAATCAAATTTTAAAAATGAGTACACCAGAAAATGTTTTCTTAATCACCAATTTTAAACAGAAAGATAAGTTTTTTATTAGTATTGGTATAATAAACATTTTTAATCTTGAAGATTAGTGATTATTCAATAATTAACCAAAACAAATTATATACATATTTTTAATAATCTCGTTTACCTTGAGTACCTATCTTATTTCTAATTAGTAACTTACTTCTTCTCTCCCTTGGTTTTTTGTTTAAATATTTTTAATCCTGTCATTATACTTCAAGTCTAAGTTATGCTATTACAATTTATGATTTTTAGTTAGTTTTTTAACCAAATAATAATTTAATTTATACAATTCTTTATATTATATCGATCGTTAAAAGATGTAAAAATTCAAAAACTCTATTAATTTGAAATATATCTTACAAATGAAGTTTAAATTTTTCTTTATGTTTCTTTTAAAACCTTGGTTGAGTAACAAAAAATCACTTATTGTTTTATAAAGAAAACCACGTGATTTTCAAAAAGACTACTTATGAAATAAAATTTGCGATTTTAAAATGTAAACAATTTTAAAATGAATAAATAACTGCACTTTTGAAGATTTTTCCATTGGAAAACTTTTTATATTTGTTCGTACGGCAAAAACTTTTCTTTAAATTACCATAAACAATGAAACGAAAACATTTTAACTTTATAATGAGTTTACAAGTTCGTAACTGCTAATGAATACTTTTTGATTTTTTTCGGAAATAAAACAAGATCCTTGTGGGGTCGGGCTAAAAATAGCCCCATGGTTAATCCCGTTTGTCGAACGAGGCGACTAAAAAAATGACCCTAGGTGAAAGATAGTCTTCACCATCGCACGGTGAAACACCACCATATCGGCTATATGTACTGTGAAATGTATTATCCCATGTTTCAGCATTCAGTCGATATCTCCCGGTCCCCCTTTTGTTCCCCCATACATCCTATTCTAAAGTCGAAAAATGATGACGATGTCTCCTAAAGTAAAATATTCCGTAAACAAAATACCTTTTCACTCGTTTTTCCGAGGATACACCATCGAACAATTTAAAATTGATATTTTGGCCCCAAAGGAGACTCAAGTCAACTCCTCTACTAGCAAAGCTCATATGAACTGTTCTGGATACGAACTTGATTCAGGTTCAAAGGTGATCTTTATCTTTACTCTAAGAATAACTTCTCATGTCAGCGTAGAGAGAGTTTGTAGCCAAATGACTTCGATGTTATGTGGTTCAAGTTCTCTAATACCAAACAGACCAAATTCATATGCTTCCTTCACCTTTCACCTAATGACCCATCCTATAGTGACCTGTATAAGTTTCTGTCACTTAAACTGGATCTTATCCAGCAAAACTATTTAACCGCCGAAATAATTATCATGGAAGATTTCAATGTTCATAACACCGCCTGACTCAAATCTGATAAAACAAACGAGGCAGAACCCTTCACTATCATTTATTGCCTAGAACAGCTTGTTGAGCTATTTACACGTATAATAATAACCAGTCAATACACTTTCCTTTTTCCTACTACCAATCCTAATCTGTACCAAGTAGAAGTTTGTTCCCCACTTAAAAATTCCGACCACACGCTTAGCTCTATTACTTATTCTTTCTTAATACCATTGAGTAATACAATTTCACCTCGTCTTATTTGACATTACAATTTAGCAGACTGGGATGGTCAACGTCTTTTTTTCTCGGCTTTTTTCTGAGACACAACACAATGTGTTGAGTCAGTTTCTGATATTATCATGCTGGGAATGCAAACCTACATATCAAACACGACCAGGAGAGTATTATCCGATAAAGCCTGGTTTGGCAGAAATTGCTTGAAAACTAATGCTTCAAAACAAACAGCATACTATCGTTGGCACAATAATCCGGACCCTAACACTTAAGCAAAATATGTTGTGGCCAGAAACACATGTAAAGAAACAATCGAATCCTCAAAAGAGGCTTACAATGCTAAAATGCGATCCAGACTCATTAAATATAACAAATAAATATAACAGGTCTTGTCTTCTCTTCGTGGAAGCCAGAAAATAAATATATATATATATATATATATATATATATATATATATATATATATATATATATATGTTGCAAAATTTCATTTCCCAAGAGTTGGAAACAAAATAAAAAACCATTCTAAAAAAGTAGGTATTAATCTAATCGTACAAAAACAAAGTAATTTTATACTAACTTATTTTTAACTTCCCAATGGGAAGTTAAAGTAATTTTGCGAATCCCGAATTTTGACTTTTCTCCACATTTTAAGGTCCCCATAGTCGAATACAATAGTTTTTAAGTGGACGTCTGTGTGTGTGTGCGTATGTTCGTATGTGCGTTCGGAATTATTTTTCGTCTCGATTATCTCGAGAACCAAAAAAGATATCGACGTGGGATCAATTGCATTCGACGTATAATTACGCAACTTAAAAGACATTTAATTTTTAACAAAATTGGTTTGGCTGTTTTTTATGGAGAATTAAAAAACTGAAAAAAATGGTAAACTACCTGAATTTTGCAATTTATAAATTATACTATTTTTAATACAGAATTATATATAGAATAATAATAATAATCATAACAAAATAAATGTTATTGTTTCATTCTTTCCACTGGGAAGTTAGTCGTGTGGACCTCTCGGTTCGCACCCAGACCACTGATATTATGTTTATTTATTTTCGTTAATGGATTCATTAGAATAAAAAAGAAATGAATTATTTACCAAATATCTAACCACTTGTTAGGCTTCTGGCTAAATATTTTACATGAGTGCTCTTTGATTTAATCTAAAAGACCTGCGTTAATCACATTTAAAATATTCGTATCCTAAGGGAACTGAAAGAGGTAACGGTGTTCATATGAAAATGAAAACTTATTATGAGAAAAACACTTGATAATGTGAAAAGAGTAATTTTTTAAAACAGTAAAATAAAGAAAAATTAATATTGTTACCTTTTTAAATTTTCCTTTTATTATTATAAACTATAAATAATACAATAAATTTGTGTACTGTGTTTGGCTGTAATAGTTTTATGCTCAGATGCAAAGAGTTTTTAGGAAATACCTCAATTGTAAATTAAATTTCCCAAAATCACACGGAATATCAATTTAATGGGGATGGTCTGAAAAAGACGTTGGGTAATTAGTTCAAAATATAAATCAATTTTCTTTTCTGTTTCAGATCCTCCTGAAATCTCGGTGGAAAGACCCGTTGTTCATTCTGCGGAAGGTTTCGAAGCTCAACTTGTCTGCATTGTACATGGAGAAAGTCAACCAGAAGTAAGTAGATTGAATTAGTAAAGAAGCTTATTACTTCAAATAAATAATAGATTTTTTTTAAAAAACAATTGGAACAATGATTTATATCTTTTTAAAATAACTAATTTACAAAAAAAACATTAGTCAAATATTTATTTATTAATTAATTTAAAACCTTAAAAATAATTAAAATATTTCTATTCCATTATATTTAACTTAAATTATCCATGGTATCAACAAAACAAAAAATACAATTGTTATTAATTAATTAGTGATTGAAACAGATTTATAAGGCGAGTGTGAATGTGCAAGTCGGCAAAGGTTGACCTCGGAGAACATATCTCAATCAGATCGATATTGTTTTGAAGAAGGGCCAGGTCAAGAGTACCAACAACCGACAAGCATGTATGAGAGTACTAATGAAAGTAGCAGTTGTGTGTAAGAACCGTAGCAAGTGGAAGGAAGTGGTCTCTGCCCACCTCTACGGAAAATGCCTTCTGTACGCCGATGATCAAGTCATATTAGCGTCATCTGTAGAGGAGTTGCAGGCGATGGTTAAAGTTTTGCATGATGCCCTGAAAATCAAAGGGATAAAAATAAATGTAAGCAAAACAAAAGTAATGGTTTTTGAAAGAAAAGAAAACATAACAAACTGTGAAGTTCCGATTAAGGGAGAAAAAGTAAATGAATTTATGTACTTGGGTTCAAAGTTTACGAGAGATGGAAAGTATGACAATGACTTTGAGCGAAGGGTGTTAGCAGGAAAATAGTGCATAGCTTTATAAACAGTCAGAGTACGTCTGGCTGTGCATAGAGGACTGCTCATTCCTACACCTATGTATGGTAGTGAATGTTGGGTTTGGCAGAAGAAGCATGAAAATAAGATTAATGCTGCGGAGATGAGTAGTCTGAGAAGTATAGACGGAGTGACTCGGTTGGATATAGTAAAGAATAGTGAGATAAGAGAACGCTGTGGAATAAAAAAAGATGTCCGAAGTGTGTTTATAGCTAATTTTTGGATTATCCCACGGACTACCATTCACTCGCTATAGACAGGTTAATTGGTGACCTTTAACTTAAAATAATAAATAAGAAATGTGGGAATATTTTTGTTTGGAACCGAAATAACGGGGGTTGGGTTAAAAGATTTCAAGTATTATTAATAATGATAAGCGACTCCATTAACTATTTTACGTTGAATAGCTTTCTAGGCGTATTTTGATCCAATTTATAATGCTTGGTGAATAAAATGCGAGCATAGTCGACGATAAGTGGTCAAATGGTCACCTGAATTTTATACCGACAAGAAGGGTAGGAGATTTTACGAAACATTGAACTTAAACAAAGTAAAATTTTAATGGATAACCAAATCAACAAAGCTCGAAAGACATCTGAGAAAAAATTGATTTTAAAAAGTGTACTGTTATTCGAAGCTTATTCCACGATATTACCTTATGACACAAAATTTAATAAAATACGTTTTTAATTTTTTTCTTTTGTTGTTAAACACTATGTTTACAACTTGAGAATAAACATATTTGTTACGCCCGCACTATTTTTAAATATTCGAAACTCTTTGCGCGTGACCTTCAATGACAGTAACTTTACTTATATGTTGAACGCTGATAAAGGATTATCACAAGAGTTAAAAACTCATCGTTAATTAGTATTTTACTGGAGACGCTTAAAAGTTAAAATTAAGTGTGGAGTTGAACGGCCTTTCCACCTTTATCTTACCCGTACCGATAAAGTGAGGTTTTTTTCTGTCATTGGCATAATTAATAAAACATTATAACATCCTTTCTAAATTAAAATTACAGTCCATTTGTTTGATTATCGTACAATATTATTTTTTAGAAATATTTGCAACATCAGTATCCTGAAAATAAAACTAATATAGCTCAAGAGTAACTGAACTTTTGTGATGATTTTGCTATTCTCGTTCTTATCCTTATTGATTCCACATTTTTGCGTCCATGTTTAAAGAAATAGAAGAATTTTCGGTCTTGCACTTTGTATAAATGAAACAGAAAGAATACGTTACTTCGATAAAAATTTCAACCCAAAATAAATTTTCTTAAAGAAAAACTTGACTCATATAAATGCAAAGTGAGGCAGTACAACAATATAAGCATGTTACATACCCAAGCAAAACTAGTATTGCATAAATTGTGTAACATGTCTCAGTATAAATTTATGTCTGTTGTTGCCTTTTTGATAGTCCACAAGATTTTAGTTCGTATGAAAAATTTTTTTTGCTCTGTTATCCTGACCTGGCCACACTATCGATTTTTAGTCGTACTGGTTCAACCCTGGTTCAACCAAGATTGCAACCGTGCGGTGCGTGATAAAAATCAAGCACATCGACTCTGGTGCGAAGTCCCGACAATTGCCAACCGAGAGGCCTTTGTCCACGCGAGGAACGCCTGCAAAAGAACGATCGATCTTGCCAAAGAATCCTACGACACGAGAATATGCAACAAGCTTGTCAATGCTTCTCCTGGATCAAAGACCTTCTGGTTTTGGCTAAAGCCATAAATAAGAATTTTACAACTTCTTCTTTACCACCACTCGAGAGGTCCGACAGCACGACAGCCGTATCTTCCAAAGAAAAAGCGGATCTGCTGGCCGAAATGTTCAGCTCTAACTCAACCCTCAATACCAATGGAAAACAACCCCCAACGATACCTAGAATAAACGCATCAATGCCTGAGGTCTCTATCCGCCATCGCACTATTAAAAAAATCCTACGAAATCTTGACTCTAATAAGGCAGTAGGACCAGATGAAATTCCGACAATTATCCTGAAGACCTGTGCTCAAGAGCTCACCCCAGTTCTCTGTAGACTCTTCAAGTTATCATACAGCAAAGGAGTATTTCCGTCCATGTGGAAAAACGCTAAAGTCCAACCGATTCCGAAAAAAGAAAAAAAGACTATTCCTGCAAATTATCGCCCTATTGCATTGCTCTCAGTCATATCCAAAGTTATGGAAAAAGCGATTAACACAGAACTTATTAAATATCTGGAGAAATTTGAGATAATCCATGACAGACAATATGGATTTCGACAACTTCGGTCTACTGGAGATTTGCTGGCTTATGTCACTCAGCTATGGACAAACACTATTGAAAAGTTTGGTCAATCCCGTGCAATAGCCTTGGATATATCTAAAGTCATTGACCACGTTTGGCACCAGGCATTGTTAAGTAAATTATCTGCCTACAGTCTCCCAACCAAACTGCGCCAATGGCTCTTGAGCTTCATGCAAGATCGTTCCTTACATGTGGCAGTTGACGCATCTTCTGATGCGTTTAAAACTAATGCCGGGGTCATCCAGGGTTCCATCCTGTCCCCCACCTTATTTCTTTTACACATCAACGACCTCTTGAAAACCACCACGAACCCCATTTACAGTTTCACTTTTCTCAACTTTCACATCCTATCGATCACTTTCGGTGAATGATACAAATAGACTCAGACAGGAACAGGTTAATTCCATCAATAGAGATCTAAAAGCAATCGTCGAGTGGGGAACCAACAATATTGTTCAGTTCAACGCCCAAAAAACACAAAGTGCCACGTTGCTAACATCGCAAAGTCGGCAAGCCAGAGGCTAGGTTTTCTGTGGAAAGCCAGAAAGTTTTTTACTCCTGATCAACTGTTGACGACGCACAAGGCTCAAATCCGACCTTTACTGGAGTATTGCTCGCACATTTGGGGTTCAGCACCAAGGCATTCTCTTCGTCTTTTAGATTCCGTTCAGAAAAGAGCCATTCGCTTGATAAACAGCTCAACTCTCACAGATACCCTTTACCCTCTAGAACATAGAAGAAGAGTTGCAGATCAGTCATTGCTCTACAGATATTTCCATGGCAGATGCTCCAGAGAAATAAAAACTATTGTACCACCATTGGCCACATTCGGCCGAAGAACTCAGCACGCTGATCAGTCTCACCCATTTACTCTCAAGCTTGACACTACAAGGACCAATCTTTATCAAGAATCCTTCTTTTACAGGACGGCTACGGAATGGAATATGCTTCCAAAATCAGTTTTTCCAGAGAACTATGATCTGCAACTTTTTAAAAAGCGTGTCCACAATCATTTTCTTTTTATAATCCCTTCCCCTTCTAATAGTCGCAGTGCGGGCCGTCCGCGACCCACACGATAGTTCTACCCTTTTTGCGACTATTTTCAAAAAAAAAAAAAAACTGAATGACATAAGGTAGTGTTGAGAAATTGTTAGGAATAATTGTTAAATCAATAGTATTTTTGTTAATATACTTTTATCACATCCGGTTGATGATCTAATAAACTTTTAATCAAGTAAAGTAACAAGACCGTAACAAGTCAACTTTAAAACTGCAGCTTAATTATCGCAGGTAGGTACACGTTTATGCCTGTTCGTGTGACTTTCAGTAGAGCGACAGTCGCATTACAGCAAAAATTGGACATGTTGCATATTTGTATTTGTACAAGTTTGTGCTCTTGTATTAAATACAATGAGTTATATTTTTGCGACTGAAAAATCGCGCGACTTGAAACCGCTAGTGGGGACCGAGCCTTAAAATTTATTAACAAAAAATGTAAATCTCACATTTCGTCGCAATATGTTTAACAAACCGCGTACGTCAAAAGTTCTTTTTGCAACACAACCATTAAAATTTTTTCATCAAAACCCATATCACAATTTTAAAACGTTAAAAAAAGGGACTGCAAAATGACCAAGTTGATAATTTTTCCAATAGAACTCCGCTTTTTCCCAAATTGAAAATTCACAAAGCGCCATTTGTAAACCATTTGAAATGTACATCCAGATTATCAAGATTTTACCTGCTTGCTTGTAAATGGGACCCTTTAAACGAAATCATGGGATAACCAAATGATCAAATTAAAAAAGGTTGTGTTTGTCAGCGGAAACTGAAATGGATGTATACATCACATAATGTATATGTATGATGGACTTCGTCGAGCGAATATTGACTGGACCGTGTATGCGATATAGAAGCATTAAATCGTATAGCTTTTGTCGAAATGTTTTTACTTTTATTTTTTATTGTTTATTTATTCTATGTTTTCCCCAATATTAAAAAACCTTCAGGCGAAATCAAATGTAAATTTCTCAGATGCTTTGTTACATCGTTTTTTTAATTATTAATTATAAAAAGTAGGTTTGGTTTGGCAGAAGCATAAAAATAGGATTAATGCTGCGGAGATGAGTAGTCTGAGAAGTATAGCCGGAGTGAATCAGTTGTATAAAGTAAAAAATAGTGAGATAAAAGAACGCTGTGGTGTAAAAGAAGATGTGGTAACAAAGATAGATAAATGAATGCTTAGATCGTTTGAACACGTAGAAAGGATGGATGAAGAAAGATTGACTAAACAAATTTATAAGGCGAGTGTGAATAGACAAGTCGGTAGAGGTTGACCTCGGCGTGACTATATGTATGTATGTAAGAACTAGGTTACTTTTTCTTAAATACACCTTCAAAAAAATCCTAAAAACATTATATTGTGGGTTAAAATTTTTTAATTAAATTAATGTTTTGCAATTAATAAATTAAAACAAGTTAAATTTAACAGAGTTTATTTAAACCACTACTTATTTTTGTGAAAAAACCCTCTTAATTATTTATAACAACTCTAAATATGTAGTCTTTGCATGGATAGAATCCTCTTCTAGTAATAACTTTATTCATGCTTCCAACAAAGCCTCAAATAATTGTTAGCAGTTCTGAAAATTCCTGCTACCTCTCAGTACTTTTTTTAAATCATTTTTCATATATACTCTATTGGTTTTAAGTCCGGTGATTGCGTAGGCCACGGCAATACTTTGGTATCTACTATTATTATCAAAAAACGAGCTACATCTGATCGTGTAGTATCTTGCATCAGTTGTCAATAGCTGCGGCACATAAAAGCACAATTGATTGTGTAGTATCTATTGGTACGAGCCGGCCCTGTTGTCTGTCGCGACAGCACGTCGATCACAATTAGGGGACTGCCGGTGCTGCATTGAAACAAAAAAAAAGACCGACAAATTCTAGAATACTGCATTTATTAGTTCCAAAATGATAAAAGGATTATTCGGGCACTTTCTAGAAAAAGGTCCATTAGTTTTGAATGGTGGCGATTCTTCTAGAACGATGATTTAGAAATATAAAAAGGACAGCGGTCGCGTTTAAAAGTTTAAGTTAAAGTTAGTTTAAAGTCAAGTATTTTAAAGTAATTGTAAAGTGAATATCCAAGTGATTTGTAAAAAAAAAATTATTGTGAAGAAATACTAGAATAAAAGTTTTTAGTTATTGTACTGAGAGTTTAGAATTACCGAACGCAGGGAGAAAATATCGGAACACTAATACGAACTATACTTCCTCTATAAGAATGAACCTTCTGTACATGTTGCAATCGTGCTTCATTACCCGGTACTCTACACATTCTAACACGTCTTGAGTCAGGATATATCCCACATATTGACTTTTGAAAAATAAATAGGATTTGGTGATTTTGCCATAACACGATATTCATTATGGATTGGTGATCTGATGCAATCTGTGTCTCTCTTATAACATCTCCAGTTTTTATATAACGATCATTTAAGCGAGAAATTATGTCATGAGCTGTGCCAAATGCTCGCGCTAAATTTGTTTAATGAGCGTCATTTTCTAGCATGCCGTTTACTTAATTTAAATAATTACCAACACATTTTTATTCTTCTTTTGGTACCATATCAGGTCCTCCTGATGTTGGCAATCACAATGGCGAGCTGTGCTCTGTCTTTGGCGATTCTAAAGAGTTGTTCTGTGCTTCGAATTCTGGTCCACTCTCTAAGATTCCTTAACCACGAGGCTTGTCTTCTAACGATTCCTCTACGGCCTTCTATTTTGCCCTTTATTATAAGTTTAAGAATACGGTAACGATCACCTTTGAGTATGTGACCTAGATAGGACAGCTTTCGACATTTAACTGTTATTAGTAGTTCGCGGATGGCATTTTCTTTATTTAAAACAGCTTCATTTGTCTGCTTGGCTACCCATGGGATTCGGAGCATACGTCTATGTAGCCACATTTCAAATGATTCAAGACGATTAATGGTTGTTGCTTTTAAGGTCCAAATCTCTGCCCCATACAACAGTATAGACCATATGTAGCACTTGATCATTCTCAGGTGGAGCTTTAAATTTAGATTATTATTGCAAAAGAGCGATCTCATTTTTTGAAAGATTGCGCGAGCTGACTCGATCCTGCACTTGACTTCTTTATCCGTGTCGAGATGCTCTGTAATATAACAACCAAGATATTTGAAACATGAAACCCTTTCAATGTTTTGACCATTCATTTGCAGCGCAGCATCATTATACGGCTGACGGCTGAAAACCATAAACTTAGTTTTAGTGACATTTATGTTTAGACCCATTTCTTATCCCATTACGTTCACCAAGTCTAAAAGACGTTAAAGGTCCTGGAGATCATTACATAAGATTGCGGTGTCATCGGCATAGCGAATGGTATTGATCAGTTCGCCGTTAATCTTAACTCCGCAATCCTGGTCATGCAACGCCTGTTTAAATAATTTATCATTATATAGGTTGAACAACAGTGGAGACAGTATACATTCCTGTCTCACTTTACGCCGAATCTGGCATTCGTTGCTTAGTTTCTCATTGACCCGAACCACTGCTATTACAGGTTTTTAATAATGCGTATGTCTCTGTCATTAACTCCAGTACTCCTCAATATATCTATAAGTTTTTCATGTTGTACTCTGTCGAATGCTTACTCATAGTCTATAAAGCACACGAAAACGTCTTTACGTTGATCGCGACTCTTTTAAAGAAGTATATTTAAGGCAAACATTGCTTCCCGGGTAACAGAGTGCTTCGAAAACCAAACTGGGTTTCGTCCAGATCACTTTTACATTTGTTGCGTATTCTTCCATGAATAACGCTAGGGAATACTTTTAGTGTGTGTCTCATAAGACTTATTAACCTGTAATCACTGCATTTTTTTGCACGTTATTTTTCAGGCAATGTTATAAACATGGACTTCAGCCAATCTTCTTGTATTTCTCCAGTGCTGTACACTGTATTGAATAGTTTAAATAAGATCCCGATGTTGTCTTCATGAATCAGTTTCAAAAGTTCCACTGGAATATTATCTGGTCCGGTTGCTTTTTTAGATTTTGCAGAGCGTATACTGTATAGTATTTCGGACTTTAGAATTTCTGTACCTTCCACGCTATCAGTGGTGTCTGGTTGATCTGATCTGTTGTCATCAAATAGTTCAGCTATGTATCCACTTCAGGCTTCATTATAAAAATATAATTTTTAAATTTTTTGGTAATTTTTTTTATGCTTAAGTAAAGCATCAGAAAATACAGTGACATACAATGTGTGGTTAAAAATAATACATATATATATATATATATATATATATATATATATATATATATATATATATATATATATATTTATATTTTATGAGTAGTTAATCTAATTAAACATAAAGACTGCAGGATAAACCAGCAACTTTTTATTTTTGTTGAGCCAACAAAGTTTTTGATTTAACGAAACATTCTTAGTGAGCAGTAAAATATTTTTAATAAATTACTGTGTAAAGAGCCAATAGTCTGTTTGTATTGACCTGTAATCTGCTTACGTAATTTATTTAATTTAACAATTGAGTAATGAAAAAAAAGGTAAAGAATTTTTTTGGTGGATGAACGAAAAATTAAAGTAGTAGCCCTTTTGTAACAAAAAAAATGTGAACATCTATCTTAAGTGTTAATTTTAATTTGACTCGACCCTAATCGAATCCCCTTTGCATGCTTTCTTACAATCTCTATTACACTCCATTGAAAACAAAAATCCCATATACCCTATTTAATAAGAAAGCCACACACACTATCTCCCTTCGGCTTGTCAAAAGATCTTTTATCTCGCAACAAACCAATGCATGCAATTTCCTTTTGAGCTCTCTTTCAACCTATTTAAATATACAAATTTAACAGCAAAAATCAATAAAATCCTCGGGCTATTTATTTCACTGCCGTTTCAATCATGTAAATTTCGATAAGTTGATTATCGGATTCTCCACGCACATTTTCGGTGTTTACGACGCTATAAACGTTGTCATGAAAGAAATTGTAACCAAACACTCTTTCATTGATATCTTATCAATTTTGTATAATTTAATATAACCGATAAATAAAGGAAGTGCGAGGATTAAGACGGCCAGCATTAAACTTGCAACACAAGATAGTGGTTTCATAACCCAGCATCCGGTACTGTAATTAAATAAATACCTCGTGTTTTATTTATTATCAATTTAACGAATTTTTTAAAAACAAAAAAATTAGAGTTAGTAAACATTATTAAACACCACCTTGACAACCGGCAAAGGGAATTACAAATGGAATGGAACTCTACCAGATTACAGCACTGCCCAAAAATACAGTCTACCTAGGGTTCACCTTAGACAGGACTCTATCCTACAAGAAACATGTGCAGAAGACCAGAACAAAAATAAATACAAGGAATGGTGTCATCCGCAAGCTTGTTAATTCCAATTGGGGAGCCCACCCAGGTATACTACCTTCAACATCCCTTGCCATGTGTTATGCCCCGGCTGAATACGCTTGACCTGCCTAAAACCTACCAACCTGTACATAACAGCGGGAATGCTCCCCCCACAAATTAGCCCTATGTTTGATAGAACGAAGTAGGCAGCCATTGGTTGAAAGACATCCCCTATAAGGACACGAGCCCCCTGCCTCCATTCTTAAATCTAGGAACAACTTTAAAAAGTCAACAAACTCACTAACAGACACTAAACTGGCAATCACAGAAACAATGTGAAAGCAGAGACTAACGGATAACAACACCCCAACCTGAAATCCAATAGAAAGCCTCCATGCTGGATCACAACTAGAATGGAAGACCTGGAAAAACCTTAATTGGATCAGATGTCAAATAGGTAGGTCCGGGGATAATCTGTTAAGATGGGGATACGCCGAGGACGACTCATGCGCCTGCAGAGAGACCCAAACGATAGAACATCTTTTGACCTGCCCATCCCTACAGACCCCTTGCAACATCCGGGACCTGTGGAAGGCGAATGATGCCGCGGTGCAGTGTGTCAGACACTGGAAGGAGATATAAACCATTTAAATAAACTAATCCTAACTTGCGACGCCTGTGAACGTCGTACACATAAAATTATCTTGTAAATTATTAATGTAATGAATAAGTGTAACTCGTGCACGATTAAATAAATAAAACCTGATCCTCTTTGACGATGATGATAAAAATACTTTCGAAAAATATTCGGAATTCTGTTGTTGGTACAGAAAAATTTGCAATAAAAAATATCCATGCGATTAAAAATGTGTCTATGCGATTCAAACCAACTTATAATTAAGTTTGGAATCAAGAATCCTATTAACGTATGCTTTTATGTCTAATGAATATTTATTGTATTTAATTTGTAAAGAAACACAGTAATTTATTAAAAGGGTTTAGTTTACAAGTTACCCGAATAGGCAAATCAACCAAACACACCCAAAGGTCTTTTTATCCGTAAAATGCTACAAGATGTTCAGCTTGGGACAAATTCGGACACTTTAGTTACAAAATAATGTAAGTTGGATGAAAGAAAGGTAGATTAGTGGTAAAATCATGAGAAAATAAAGACTTCTCGCTTCTCGGGTGGATTTTTTATGACTTAACTTTAGTGGAAACGTTGTCCATTTATTTTATTTTGCAAGTCGAAAAAAGATATTTCAGGTACACATGATAGCCACATTAAGGCACAGCATTTTAAATAAAGTATTTATTAATTATTTATTATTGCTTGTACTGGGTATTATAATAGTATTTTGTTAAGTTTTGTTTTAATGATATTTTAAAGAATCAACATTAATCTTTGCCTTTAAAAATATTATTAAAAGTACATCAACATTTAAGAGAAATTGGATACTTTTAATTTAGAATGCATCGTAAGTTTTTAAACATATCAGGATAAAATCAATACTTATTTTTATGAAGAATATCAAAATTTTGTATTCAGAACTAGTTTCTCCTTATTCAAAACCAAAGTAATGAGGATGTGTTAATAGCTAACAACAAGTAAATTATAAATTATTATTGATGTGGCATATAATAATTATAAAATTTAAATATACATTTACTTCACACATAAAACATTTTAAAGGTATTAATGTATTTTTAAATAATATTGAGATGATTTATTAAATATATTTTTTTTTCAACCCACATTGTATGTCACTGTATTTTCTGATATTTTAACTTTACTTTTTAAAAAAACTTAACAGCAGCAATTAAAAAAACAACATGTTTTTGTTATTGTTCCATATTTGATCGGTTTTAAAAACTGAAGAAAATGTGTTCGGATTAATTTGGAAACAAAGTAAAACCCCTGAATTTTTAAAACGATCATAGAAAGACACAATTATTTAAGACTGCTGGAAACATGGATAAATATACCTCGGCAGAAAATAGATAACCTTATTCTATCCATGCATAAACAATGTAAAATTGGTATAAATAATTGAGGACGCAACACTTATTGATTTGATTTATTTTGGAGTAAAATTGAATTTAAATTTTAGTTTTATGTTTGGCTTTTTTAAGATTAATTTAACATTCTCACATACATATATTTTTAGTGGATAAACTCATATTATTTAAATTAACTCAATACTCAATGAGTAAATCCCCACTAAGGCGTTGCCTGGGTGTGGGTGTTCTTGAATTGGGTATTGGTTATTTAATAAAAATTAACATTATTAAACATCAGACATATACTATAGGATCTAGCTAAAAATACATCTACCTATGTGTACACACATACACAGATTACTGTAACACACATAACAAATGTGAGCTTGTTTTAACAAGAGATGTAAATGTTGTTAAGGTAAGTAGTGTAGTACGTATATTATGTTACTATTATTATGCTACGAGTATAATTTAAGCAAACGAGGGATCAATTAGTCGATGTATGATATTTCTATCTGATTCTGTGATAAGACATTTAACTTGTATTTTAAATGAAAATATTGTTAGAGCAGTTCTGATTTCCAGTGGTAAGTAATTATAGAGCCGGTTAGCAAGATGTATATATGTTCTCTGGACGATTGTTATTGTTGAGCATGTCGTGCTAAGATATGCACTGGCTTTATGCTTTGTATTATGCTTGTGATTTACATATTTGAGATTTATACGAAGTTTAGTTGTCTGAGGTCGAGCATTTTTGATTATTTGTACAGAATTTCTGATGAGTATTGTTACGGTTTTTTAAGAAGAATTTTTCAGAATTTTTTTTGTAATACATCTAGTTTTTTTAAATGTGATTTTGCTACTCCACCCCAGCCTACTATTCGATATAAAAGACGAGACTCCACAATTGCACAATAAATTATTTTCATTTGGAAGGTGTTTAATATGTTTCGTAGATATTTAAATCTATAAAAAGTGCTCCTCAATGTTTTAGTTACTTGGTTGACATGGAAGTTCCATATGTATGTATTTCCTAAACTTTTGTAACATATACAACCACTAGATATTTAGAATGTATTTAATAGTATAAAAAATCAAGAAACAACGCATCGAATTAAAAAAGTTATTGTTAGAATTCTCCGCACATTTATCCGCATTATTTATTTTTTTCTGTCAAAAAAAAGCTGAATCCGTTTCAGTAAAACTAATAATGTGGTGATTTCACTGCAATTACGCCTAATGTACATTATACTTCAAACCAGCTATTGGTTGAAACTTTGCATATTTAATGAGACCAAAAACCGTCGGGGGTTCTGGGGGAAATTCGGTTGCTCAATAATTTAGTTACGCATGCAATTTCATTACGAATTGGAGCTGCCGTCGTTTTTGGCGCGCATCACTTCCCGAATGTTGGTCTGGAAAACAATTTAGTTACATTACAGAGATTGTTGCTGTAGAGTAAACTTCAGACAAGTTAAATGAATAATTTATCTACAAAGGAGTATATATTCATATTTTACGTGTGAAGTAATTCTTCTTTACAAAACAAACTAAAATTACTCATGTAAAATAAGTAACGAGCTTTGTTACTCGTATTTATTTAGTATTTCAAAAGTATTTTCCAAGTACCAATAAAAAATTACCTATAAAAACCTTGCCTTTTACACTTCCGGTTTATGTACATGCCAGTCATTCATGAAACGTCTACAATAGCAGACCAGCAACATAATATTTCTACACTTAATTTTACTCCGGGAAAAAGTCTTTGATGGAATTTGACAAGTAGATATTGATTTGCTAGAGACTTTTTTATGCAAGATTTTACTTATTCTGACCTTTAACCACATAAAACTTATTATTAAAAAACCAATACATGTTGGTACAAGAAAAAACTTTGGCAAGTTTAAAGTTTTTTTAATAAAAAATAATTTTTTTATTATTTGTAACTTTTTTCTTTTCGTTTTTCATAAAAATAAACATTTTTTGTTGCAAAGTAAAATTTTCATTGGTATACACAAAAATGTATTAATACCAAAAACTGATAATTAAAACGGGCCATAAAGACTAATCATCTGTCATTTACAATAGCTTAGAGGCATAATGTCGTGCCATTCGTTTCTGACGTAATTTTTCATTGACAAAAACAGTTTTTGGAGGTTACACCTAAAAAGTTATGGTTGAGCAGCTTTCACACGTATAATCAATTTGAGGAAATTTTCAGCGTTCAGGTCAGCCCAAATAATGGAGATTTTATTATTGATGCAAATAAAAAAGTTCCAAAAATTTTATGTATTACTAAGTGAAATAAGAAAAACGTAAATTTTTTATAATTGCAACTTCTTTATTAAGTTTAAGAACTCTACATAAATTTTTTTTAACTATTAAAAAAACTTCCAAACTTTTTTTTAGATAAAAAATATTTTAATTAAATACAATGTGTTATAATTTATATACAAGGTGTATTATTAATAATGGGAAATCATTAAACTGGCAAATCTTAGGTTCAAAATAATAAGATTTAACCCAATTTACTTAAAAAAATTGTGTTTCCTATCTAAGTTACAGGGTGTTTTATTTAATAATTTAAAAATGATTTTTTCCTATTACTGGCAAGGCCAGGTCAAGAGTACCAACAACAGATGAGCATGTATGAAAGCACTGATGAAAGTAAAGAAAGCAAATGATGTGTGTAAGAACCGTAGTAAGTAAAAGGAAGTGGTCTCTGCCTACAACTACGAGAAAAAGACGTGACTAAATGTATGTTAAACTGTTTAACCAATTTTAATTATATTTGGCAGGAAGTGTAGACACTACAAACCTTACTAAATTATGGTAAATAAACGTTTCTGGTTGCTACAAGAGGCGTTCGACATGGGCAAGTCAGAGCTTGAACCTTCCTAAATTCTACGCCACTACGAAATTTTAGCACAATTTTCCTTTTCTCCAAAACTTTCTATATAAATAGCATACTTTACCTCCTTATCGATAAAGTCATTATTTTTTAAATTATTAAAAGTAACATAACTTGCACAAAGGTTTAATAAGATTAACAAACAATTTTACCAATAAGTAATTATCAAAAAGTCTTTTTTACATTTTTGCTACAATAAATAATATAAAGCCACAGTTGGGATATTAAAAATCCGCATCTGTTTCTAGAATCACATTCCTATTTAGGGGTCCTTATGAGTTAACATCAAATTTTACTGGTGACTCGTATTTGGAGTTCCTACAAACTAGACTTTTCAACGAGCTAGAGGAATTGTCACTTAACCGAAGGAGATCTATGAGGTTCATGCAGGATGGGGCATCGAAATTGTTTTAAAAAAGGCCAGGTCGAGAGTATCAGCATTCGACGTGCTTGTATGAGAGCACCGATAAAAGTAGAAGAAGCAAATGACGTGTAAGAACCGTAGCAAGTAGAAAGAAGTGGTCTCTACCTACTTCTACGGGAAAAATTCGTATTTATTCTGCACGAAGTAACTCTAACATTTTCTGTACAATCTCAAAATGTAATTATATAAAGAGGGTTCTATTTAAAATAACAAAGTTGCTGCCCACTTTCAGTATAGCTGTTATAATCGGAAGTAGCATGTCTGTCAAAATATTTTTATTAAATTCGCTATATTTTAAAACACTTTCTAAAAACTTTTATAAATATTGAGTAAACAGTGTGTAAAGAAACTTTTGGACCATTTGGAGTAAAAATAAAAATAACACAATTAATTTTTTAAACATAGTTTCTTACATATGCTTGGGATTCTTAACGTAACATTTAATAAAGCTAGTTTATAAGCTGATAATCGGAAAAAATAATATTTTCTTTTTCGATTTCTTTTCAAACTTATGTCGCTTTATGTTTTCGAACTACACAAAATAGGTATTACATCTGAGAGCGAGCAGCTGCCTTGCCTGCCATATGACTCCCTATTCCACTTTTCGTAACTTACTTTTGACGATTTCTCAAGGGTTCGACCCTCTTTTTTGACCTATCCTTACTATTTTGCTCGTCTTAATATTCTTATGCTTGAACGAGTGCCGAGTCATGCATCCACTCGTTTCTTTTCCCTTAATACATTGTTATATCTTTACTGCTATCTCTATTTTTTAAAAACTAACGTAGAATTTATATAGAAAAATAATTTTGCGAATATACAAAATTAAATAACCCCAGTGTACAAAAAAGGGGATAAAGAATCATGTAAAAATTATAAAGGTATCTCACTGATCAATGTTACGTACAAAATATTAGTTATTATACTAGTGAAAAGATTAATACCATTCACAGAAGAAATACTGGAAATCTACCAATGTGACTTTAGACCTAGCAGATCAACCATTAACCAGATATTTACCATTAGACAGATACTCGAGTAATATTGGGAATTTAACCAAGATGTACACCAGATTTTCGTAAACTTTCAACAGGCCTATGGTTTCATCGAAAGAAAAATGCTGTGGTCAGCAATAACCGAAATGGGTATCCCAAAGAAATTGGTGACAATGATGAATATGTGCGTCAGCAACTCTTACGCTTAAGTACGAGTAGGATGTCACAGCTTAAAAACATTTAGTATTAATTCCGGCTTAAGACAGAAAGATCCACTATCCCCCTAGCTATTTAACCTAGCTTTAGAATTAGATCACAAGCATTTTGGCACGAGTATAAAAGATTTCTCTAGCATTCGCTGACGATAACAATACCATAGCTCAGACAACACGAGATGTGTGTGGCCGTTTTGAGGAAGCTGCACTGCTAATGGGCCTCAAAGTAAACGAAGACAAGACTAAATACATGGTAATGTCAAGAAATACCAGAAATAGGGTCAGGCAGAACGTCTATACTAACGGCCACAACTTTGAAGTTGTAAAGGAATTTAAGTACTTGGGAGCGATAATAACCCAGGATAACAGACTTAAGAAAAACGTGGCAGCCAGAATAGTCGCGGCGAACAGGGCTTTTTACTCAATTTAACACTTATTAAAATTTAAGCTTTTCTTCAGGAATACTAAGATTCGAATATACGAAACCACAATTCGCCCGCCCTGTGGTGACGTATGAAAGCGAGACGTGAAGACGTCGATATAATTATAAGCTTTAACAATTATTTGAGCCTTACTAGGCATATAAAGGCTAATAGGCTTAGATGGGTAGGTCATGTAATAAGGAGCGACGAGCAGCTTTTTGGGAGAGACCGGTTGTCAGAGACTAGTAGAACGCCCCAGAAACCGATGAAAGGACGCTGTAACGACAGACCTTATGAAGATGGGAATCTTACAGTGGAAATTAAAGGCACAAGACCGCTAAAGATGGAGGGCAACAGTAAATGCGGCCAAGACTCACGACGAGTTGTAGAACTAAACAAAAAGAAAAAGAAAATAAATAATCTTCAACTTTTTCTTTTTTGTGTTCATGGTTGTAAATTAAAAATTTCAGTTAAATAGAAAGCAGTTGAGAGTTACATTACATTACAATCTTGCGGTTGGGCCTTTGGTATCGGCACCTATGTCACCTAGATCATTTAAACCTCTGTGACTACCGCTGTGTCCGCCGATTTTGGCGAACCTCAGGATTTTTGTTGGCACTGTCTCTTTTAGATCGCTTGGATCCATTATCTTACATCCACAGGTTTGATACCTGTACACCGCTAGCATCGGACAGTTACACAGAATGTGTATACTGCTCTTCTTCTTCTCTCCGCATAGTCGACAACTTTTCTCGGCCGCCAGCTTAAGTTTGCGCCCTTAGTGCGATGTGTCCTGTGAGCAGGCCAATCGTGCTGCTTAGTCTACTCCGGTCTATCGTCCAGAGTGCGTCAGCCCTTTACGGAGAGGTTTTTTCATCAGCTGTTTTGATGTTATGCAGCCAGTATTTGCATTTCACTGAGCAATATGTTCTTGTTCAAGGAAGTTGATAGTTACCTTCCTAATATTTTATTATGACTGCCTTATAAAGCAGTATTTCTCAAAGATTAGAGAGTAGATTAGAGAACCCCAAGTTGCATATATTTTTGTCTAAGAAACCGCTTAGCTCTAAAATATGAGACATCCGATATATCATACATTTATAACTTTCAAATATAAAGATTTAAAACAACTACGAGAATATAATATATAAATTATTTAAAAAACACAAACATATCAATATTTCTTTTTTAATTTTTGACATTTCATCTAAGCTTAATGGGATGGCTGAACTTGTTTGCGTGAGACAAGTTCGACAGTTCAACAAGCTTCAGGATTAAGTTTTCTCTTGTGTTTATAAGAACATACTTAGAAATTTCAACTTTACCACAGTAAGTCATAGCAACCGGTAGCAATTTTCTTATAGCACGATTGAAAATTTCTGAGTATTTACGTTTAAACGTGACCCAAAATTTTAACAAAGTAGCAGAGTTTAAAGTAGTCTTTAGTTTCCCATCAGCTGTCATATTAATATGCAGTTCAGTTTGTTTTACAGTTAGAGTTTAGTGTAAATTATCGATTGTGTCCCACTAGAGAGGATAATTGTTTTTACTTTCATTTATTTCTACAAACCTGCGTTGAAAAATTTGTCTTTTTACTCACTATAATTTGTTTGAAAGTATCTTTGCAGTTTTACTGAAGCAAATGAAATAATATATATCGGTTTAGAACGTACGACGACGTTGTCCGATATCTAGACGCCATTTTCTTCGATCTTCCCATTGACCCTCCTGTAGGTTTCTTAAACTCATGGCTTTTTTTTATCCCCATGCTCCATGTTATTTTGGGTCTTCCTCTTTTTTTTTGTGATGGGGGATTTATTCCATTGCTCGTTTTGGTAATCTATAGTCCACCATACGCTGCACATGTCCGTACCAAGAGAGTTGTCCTTGTTCGATATCCTTAATGATCATATCCTTCAGTCCCATTCTTTGTCGGATGTCTTTGTTTCTCACTGTATTTGCATGGGAAATTTTTGCTGCTTGTCTAAGTGCATACATTTCTGTAGCTTCCAGCATTCTTTTATTTCTTTTGGTCATCTTCCATGTTTCTGAACCATAAGTAGGCTACTTTTTATTATTGTGTTGTATATGTAGTACCTACTTTCTTTGTCTGGTTATTTGTTTACTCCACAGAATTTCATTTAGACATCCAATTGCCTTCCTTGCCTTTATTATTTTACTCTTATTTCTTTCTCATCTTTTCCTGTTTTATCGAATGTATTTTCTAAATATTTTTTATCTTCACATGCTTCTACAATATCTAAGTTGTTTAGTTGTAAGTTGTGATTTTCCGTTTCAACGCTGAGGTATCTAGTTTTTTGGATGTTCATAGTGAGGCCCCATTCCTCATAACTTTCTTTTAGTTTTCGGATCATGTATTTAAGGTCTTCTCTGTCTCCTGCCAAAACTACCTGGTCATCTGCAAATTGTAAGCTGTATATTGTACAATTTTCTAGTGGTACTCCCATTTCTGAACATTTTCTCTTCCATTTTGTGAGTGCTTCTTTAATGTATATCTTAAACAATGTTGGGGATATACAACACCCTTGTCGGAGGCCTTTTGTTGTATTAAAGGGTTCTGATAGTTTCTTACCGATTTTAATCCTAGAGACAGAATTAGCGTAGAGATTTTTTACTGCTCTTATTAGTGCCTGATTTATATTACTATAGTGTGGTGAGCTGTTGTAAAAAATTTAAAAAAACACACACAAACTACTCGTTCGGAATATTAGAACCTCCAAACAGAAACAAAATCATTGTACAAATATTCTTGGCAGTATTTTTAAATTTTTATTTTCTTACTTTTAGCGTAAGCTAAACTTAAAGTCGTAGGCATAGGCTTATTATGGGGCATAGATGATGTAGTTCACAGCGCAAATCTTCCTCTTATTTTAATTTTCAGCTGTCTACTATAAAACTTGCTTATTATAGGTTACAAACTCAAAAGCACCCAACAGAAGTATATTCCGAAATATTTCATATTTTCCTAATAATGTACCATTTTTCCTGTAAATTACCATCTTCTCTTCGTTAGCATTTAAAAATTTAATTTGACCAATTTCTTGGCTTTATAATAATTTTATTAGGTATCTATTTTTTAAAATATAGCCGCTTTACCATTTACGTTTAAAATGTCTAAATATCAGTTTTCAAGTAAAAGGAATTAAAATCTTAATCATGATTAAAGTAAATAATTTAAAATAAAAAAATTAATGACCTTTTTTTAAAAATGGAATCAGTAATTCTGGATGAAAATTAGCTAATGGATGCAAACAATTTAGGTTTTTTATTAATTCGTATTTTTAATACTGCTTAGTCTAATTAAATGGAATAAAAAGGATATATTTACGACATTAAATAATTGAAAGGTTTGTTAAATATGAGTGTATAAATAAAAGAAAGAACACAGTAAATAAAGTTTTATATCAGACGCGACTGTATTTCCTGATTAAGTAAAAAGCCTTTTTTTAAATTGAGCTTGTAGTTTATTGCAGCATCTATACTTTTTATTATACTAAATCGTTATTGCACTTCTTTTACGCCGTAAACTTTATAGCAGAGCGATTACTTTATGCCGTTATACCAGCGAGATTTTTACACTTAAATATTTAAACAATAAATGTTTTACATTACAACGCGATTACCAAGCTAAAATTTATCAAGCTGCTTTTTTAGTGATTTAAGATTATTTAAACATGCTAAGATTTGTATTAAAGGGATTTTAATTTAAAATGCAAAAAGTGAGAAGCTAGAGGCGTAACAGATTTTCAACTACTGGTACAGCTGAAGAAACATGTGGCTACAAAGATAGATAAAGGAATGCTTAGATGGTTTGGACACGTAGAAAGGACGAAACAAATTTATAAGGCAAGTGTGAATGGACGGAAGTCGGTAGAGGTCGACCTCGGCGAACATCGATCTCGATCAGATCAACATTGTTTTGAAGAAAGGCCAGGTCAAGAGTACCAACAACCGATGAGGATGTATAAGAGTACTAATGAAAGTAGAAGAAGCAAAAGATGTGTGTAAGAGCCGTAGCAAGTGGGAGGAAGTGATTCCTGCCTACCCCCATGGGAAAAAGGCGTGACGATATGTATGTATGAATGTATCATTTGACACTATATTTAAAATTCCAGTACGATTGCAATAACAAACAAGATGTAACACTCATTTTATAAATTTATAGGTTAATTTACTATTTTACCCGCCGCTGTCAAAGTTGTTTTAATAAAATACGCGACTAGGATATTCCCTGAATTCAGCCGTGAAAAAATGTCATCGAGTTATTTCCGTCATATATTACTCATGAACTCAAAACTTTTTTATTGATGTTACACATTGTGATCGAATGTAGGTAGTAAAGGATAGCGAATCGCTCTTTAACGAAGCATTTATCACACATAATATTATTTTTATTGGTTATGTTATTTTTAATTAAATTTTTAAACATTGCTCAACATGGAAGAATAAAAAAAATCCTATCATATAAAAAATATATGTTTCATCTACACCTTAAATACTTTTTTGAGCTGTAATTTATAACACAAAATTGCAAACAAACAACAAATGTTTTTCCTAGGAGTATGATTTTATGGTACGTGTATAGAACGTAAGGCGGTAGTTCACAAATTTTTATACGTTTTATGTTACATTCAACATACATAACAAGGAGTTATGAAATACATAACCAACAGAGTCTGTGAAACTTAATATGACACAGTGATCTCGCATATTTGTTATTTTACCAACATTATTACATGGAAGTAATAGTTTTTTTTTGTAAATATTGTCTCATTTTATCAATGCCTACTTAAATTTTTTACAAAGTATTTATCATCTAGCACATTGTATTCATTTACACTTGTCGTTGGTTCACTAATGTTTATGCCCCAAATTCCAAATATTTTAAATTTTCTACAAGTTTAAAACAAAACTGAACTGGATACATTTTCTTAAAATTTCTTGCGTAAACAAAATTACATTTGGTGTTGTATGAAGTAAAGTAGATTATAAAAATTATTCAGTAGTTTTAAGTTTGATACATATAAAAAAATCTTACAAAAATGAAAATAGATTCAAAGCTTAGTTAAAAGTAAATGCCATTAAAAACACCAAGTTTCGCAACTCGGTTCTTCTACACAGTTGTGAGATCCATGTAATACCAAGTCGGTTAATTTATTCAGTCCCTATTTAAGAGTCCTTCTGTCTTAAGTTATTACGTAATAAGCTAACCTAACATCTTATAGTGACTATATCAATATTAAAAATCTTTTATGTTTTAAATAAATAATACATAATAACTTAAGACAGAAGTACCCTTAAGTAGGGACTGAATAAATTAACCGACTTGGTATTACATGGATCTCACAACTTTTTACGGTAGAAGAACTGAGTTGCGAGACTTGGTGTTTTTTAATGGCATCTCATTTCTTTTTGTGGATAGTCCTCCCTTTCTTCCTTTATTATACATATACAGGTACACTGATTCAACTTTATAATTTTTAATTATAAATGAATATCTTTGGATTCTTTCCCTATGTGTATTTGTTAATATATCCAATATTGTGATTTTTAATTGTAATAATTAATTTTTAAAAGAAATAAAGCAACTGTCATTTTTAATAAAATTGTGGTAATAAAATTTAATATTTTTGGTTTATTTCTTAAAAGAGATATAAAACCAATCTTGGATCTCCCGCTTTCGCTTGGAGGGTTTTTAATATGGTGGTATTCAAATAGCAATATATCTTCGGTTATTAAATTACTTTTTTCGTAAAAATAGTGTTACGTTTCCCATGTAGATGTTTTCTTAATTTTCTTAAATAATATTTCTTTGCTCGAGAACCCATGACATACGACACACATAAAGAAACTACGTGAGTCTATTTCAGCTTTTCCAGTCTGGAACGAATTATTTTTCTTGTGGTGTTATAATAAAAGAAAACACAAGTTATTATATATAAAAAATTTAACAAATAAGGTTTCTGAACAATGTTCCTTTTTTAATATTTTAAAAAAAGTTTCTACAATTATATAAATAATAATTATATAAGTTATACCCTTGATTTACAAATCTTAATTTAAAAAAACATGATGATCTTAGGGTAAGTTCATTTTAAAAACTTAAAACCATAACTCCAGTAACAAAGATGAATAATCAGAAAGACTTGTTTATTCAATCAATATTATTGATAGTGAAACAAATATACATTTAGCTTGCATTTTTTTCCCTTTGATTAGTTATGTTTATTATTGGTTTAAGCTTTAAATTTTTGATGGCAATAATATATTTTTAAATGAAGTGTGTAATTTTTAATATTTATTTCCGATTAAGAAACATTGTCATTGTAAAATTTAAAAATGAGACCCAGTTTTTTTCGAGATATTTAAATTCTTTTAAATATTTGATTTAAGAGAAATAGTTATAAATCTTTTGATCTAAGGCGATATCACAATTTTTTGCGAAACTTCAAATAACACTACATAAATTCTCCTTTCTGACAAGGCAGAAAGGAGAAACGGGAACTGGTATAAAATAGAAAAATTTATGCTAGTTGTAAACTTGCATGCGGATGATTGCTTTAAGATTTAGCACTCAGAATGTACTATCCATTTCGATTTAGCTAAAACCTTATAAGTAGTTTTATAAACTGTTAATAGTAGTTGCTCAATATTGTTTGGCATATGTTGCCATTAGTTTTTTCATGTAAGGGGACTAAATCTACTTAATAGTATATAGATTTTTTTTTGGGGGTTTAGGACGAAAGAAAACGAACTTCTCGCTCTTCTTAAATCGCCAACGTTTCAATCTTTATTTTAGATCTTTCCCACATACACCGCACTTTGTCTCTTCTTTCTAAATTGTTTACATCCACTGTTGAGGAGAAGTAAGAAAGAAATTCGTCAGTTATAAAGAACGAGAAAAATAGTCCTATATTTGAACTTGTTTAGAGACTGAATAAATGGTTTTTTTTTTCATTAGCACTGATTTTCTGCAGACAAAACGGCCCTAGTTCGTTGAAGTATACTTTGTGAATTTTAAAATTGCTTAAAAAGTTAGTTTTTTGCCATGTTATTGATTTGTTCGTAAGGGGGTTGGATATTCACCGAATCGAACAATGGAGTTATAATCTAGAAAGTTTTTTTTATTATTTTGGCGCGTTTGGAAGAGACGCGAATTCAATAAAAGGGCCAATGACGGGAGCCGCCATAGTTTTTTTCCGTGTCGAGCTCGTAAAATCGTGTCGAGTGGAATAAAGGAAAAAGGGAAAGCATGATGTTTTTGTTGCTGGAGGCCTCCTTTGTTTTGTCACAGCATTTTACACGTACTTTCGACCCCTTTCTTAAGCATTTCCTTGATTGTTTTTTAAATTACCAGCTGTTTTCTTGTTTTAATTGTTGTTGTAGTGTGCTGCGTGACGTTAATTTGCTTCGAGTGACGAAAACTTTCTTTGAAAGTGAGTTTGGATATTTCTATTTGTCGAGAGTAAAATTCACGAAATGATTCCCGTTGGTAATTATTTATCTTTCCTAACGACGAATTTTCGGCTGTGTCAAGAAATAGTATCGTTTTACTAAGAGAATTTAATTAGTTTGCCAAGAATGAAGCTCATTTTTGCGCAAAACGCGCCTTTGATACTTGAGAATAGACACAAAATTAATTAGGGTGGAATTGAAGTTACCAAAATAAAAAATATTTTACACGTATTGTTCTTTGCACTAAACAAGATCCAAAAACACAAAAATTCTCTAACGTAATAGCTACCAATATCGACTTCAGAAGGTAATAATGATGAAGACGCGTTGTCCCAAGCATAGTACAATGCATCTTAAAATTGTCTTTATAATTATTCTTTTCTCCGTATCGAGATAAAGAGTAATTTTTGGAAACTTTTGCAAACGGTTAACAATTTAATGGTAATATTTAATAATTATTATTCGTTGTATCAAAGAAACTGAAACTTTTTTGCTGGCACACGTCATTACAATTCTTTTTATGTTTTCTATTCAGCACAAAAGTTTATGGCAAAGGATAGACAGTTAGAAGTAAAATCTTATTACGTAATTTTTAAGAAATCCAGTCTGCTCTTGGTAAAAAATGATGAAACAATTCAGAAAAAAGGTAATGTACACTAAAGATACATACATACATACATATAGTTACGTATTTTTCCCGTGGGGATGGGCAGAGACCACTTCCTTTTACTTGCTATACTTCTTACACACATCGTTAGCTTTCTCTACTTTCATAAGTGTTCTCATACATGCTCTTCGGTTGTTGGTACTCTTGACCTGGCCTTTATCTTTTTTGTAACCACATCTTCTTTTATACCACAGCGTTCTCTTATCTCGCTATTTTTTACTTTATCCAAACGAGTCACTCCAGCTTTACTTCTCAGGCTACTTATCTCCGCAGTATTAAACCTATTTTTATGCTTCTTCTGCCAAACCCAACATTTACTACCATACATAAATGTAGGAACCAACACACCTCTCTGCATAGCCAGACGTGCCTTTTTTGCGACTTTCTGATTGTTCATAAAGCTTTGCTGTGCCCCATTCATTTGTTTTCCTGCCAACACTCTTTGCTCAATGTCACTGTCATACTTTCCATCTCTCGTAACCTTTGAACCCAAGTACAGAAATTCATTTACTTGTTCCACTCCTTTCCCTTAATCAGAACTTTGCAGTTTGTCAAGCATTCTTCTCTTTCACAGAAGATATTGGACCATAAATAGTAATAGGAAGATTTAATATCTCTGTATGTACCTGTTGGACGTTAAATATTCTTACTTTTAGTTTAAAAATTCAAAAAAAATCTTTAAATTAATAATTTCCAAAAATTCTTATTGGGACCAAGCATGCAAATAAAAGTACTCACCAAAAACCAAATTAAGTTACTCTAGCGGTAAAATAAATTTTTTAATTTAAGTTCAAAAATATGCTTTTATTTACTTCAATATATTTTATTTAAAATCTACAAAAACTATTATCCAATAAAATTGAAAAGTTAGTTAAACAAATAAAGAAATTAAAAATCATTATGCGAAAATAGATTTATATTTCAACTAAAACAAATTTCGTGTACCGACAATATGTACTATTTAATAATTAATAAAAATGTGTTTGTAAAAAAAAACACAATCGTATTTACTAAAAATTGTTAACGGCTTTTTCCAAAACGTTATGAGCTAAAATACCAAGTAGTAATTGAAATCATTTAAACTATCGATTGTTTCCATTGTATACAAAATAGTTGTTTTTAGAGTTGTATAAGCAAAAATATTTTTTTAAATACTTATTTAAATACTAATTTTTACCACCCATCGAACAAAACTGCAATTATTTAAAGCATCCAATAAGGCGAAACTTAAGATGTTATAAAACCAGCAAACAAATCAATTTAGAAAATTTATTTTAGTACTGAAATAACTTGAATTAATTACCGAGAATTTTAAATCAAAAAGCAATTCAAAATCATGCCTTCAACATTCAATGGCTGTATTGAATTACATTAATGTATATTCAATGTAAAAGATTTATAGGCTGCAACAAACTAAACTTTCTTAATTTACCAGTAATTCATTTTTCGCCGTAATTTGCCATTCGTCGGACTTTTGTTTACTTTTGTTTCGTTAGCGGGCTCACCAAATTTAACCAATTAAATTTACGTCTTTTCCAACCAGCGCAGAAACATATTTACAATATTTTAAAAGTTTGAATCGAACATTACCACCCAAAATTCTTGGAAACTTTAAGAAAGAGGGGTTGTGATCTCTCTTTAAATGGTTCTGCGGGCATTTTATGAATAAGATATTTGTAACTGTGCGAACGTTTAATTCCTAGTTTCCTATAAAACGGCATGTTAATTACTTAAAATTCTAGCGTGAGATCATCTTATAAATATTCCAGAAACAGAACCTCATACAACGAAAAATGATAAAGTAAATATCCTATTGCATATTCTTGTTTTGGAAAAACAAAAGCAACTTGTTACGAATTATTAAGATGTTTTAAATTTTGTAACATCATTTGTTTCTACACTTTCTACATTTTCATACATACATATAGTCACGCCTCTGCCCCGTACGGGTAGGCAGAGACCACTTCCCTCCACTTGCTACGGTTTTTTTGCTTCCTCTACTTTCATCAGTGCTCTCATACATGCTCGTCGGTTGTTGGCACTCTTGACCTGGCCTTTCTTCAAAACAATGTTGATCTGATCGAGATATGTTCGCCAAGGTCGACCTCTACCGACTTGTCCATTCACACTCGCCTCATAAATTTGTTTCGTTAATCTTCCTTCATTCATCCTTTCTACGAGTCCAAACCATTTAAGCATTTCTTTATATTTCTTTGTAATCACATCTTCTTTTACACTATTCTTTACTTTATCCAACCGAGTCACTTCGGCTATACTTCTCAGACTACTCATCTCCACACCATTAATCCTATTTTCATGCTTCTTCTGCCAAACCCAACATTCACTACCATACATAAGTGTAGAAACCAACACTCCTCTATGTACAGCCAGACGTGCCTTTTTTGACAATTTTTGGCGTGTTCATAAAGCTATACAAAACCCCGTTCATTTGTTTTTCTGCCAACACCCTTCGCTCAATGTCACTGTCATACTTTTCATCTCTCGTAAATTTTGAACCCAGGTATACAAACTCATTTACTTGTTTCACTCTTTTCTTTCTTAATCAGAACTTCACAGTTTGTCATGCTTTCTTCTCTTTCAAAAACCATTACTTTTGTTTTGCTTACATTTATTTCCATCACCAAAAAAACAGTTTCAAAACATTTCCTGCAGTATTATTTCTTAAATTTATTAATTTTTAAAAAAAAGTTGATTGGGTATTAAATAAAACTACCGATTAATAGAAAATTGTTTTTATTAGATTCTCAAATAAACTCTTAATCTGCCAGGAACAAAAGTAGCTATCATGCAAGCTTTTACTGTAATTACAAAATTCCGTGTTGATATCATTAATCTAAACTAGATAGTTTTTCTAACACAGCAAAATATCACACTACCCTACATTAAATCCAAAATACATGAACTATTTTTTTTAACTGCAAAAATAAAAATGTTATAGCTTAGATTTGCTGAATATTCTGAATTATCTTTTTGCTATATTTGAAATCAACTTTTTCGGGTTATTAACCTAGACTTATGTGTAATCTTGTTACAGTTTTTTAACTTTATTTTATTTTTTGGAAAAACACTGATATTTTAAATGCAGTGAGAATAAGTAATTTTACAAGGATTTTTTTAAATAAATTTTAAATAAATCTAAAAATAATTGAAAATTTATGTTCCAACTTCTGATTCTAGTAAAAAAAGTAGATAGCTTGTCTATCTTTGTCCTTTTGTTTACACTTTGAAGGACTTTAGAATCATAGCACAATTTTCACAAAATAATTATTTGTCAAAAAAAAACTTTTGAAAAAGTTTTATTACAAATTTATTAACTTTCCAGTGGGAAGTTATAGTTATGGGTCCGATTTTGCGAATCCCGAATTT
Organism: Agelastica alni; assembly: GCA_950111635.1. Classification (NCBI taxonomy): domain Eukaryota; kingdom Metazoa; phylum Arthropoda; class Insecta; order Coleoptera; family Chrysomelidae; genus Agelastica; species Agelastica alni. The sequence goes on from OX467709.1 coordinate 84,696,338, forward strand.
TGACATATCTCTACATTTTAAGGTCCTCAGAGTCGAATACAATAGTTTTTAAGTGGACGTCTGAGTGTGTGTGCGTATGTGCGTTCGGAATTATTTTTCGTCTTGATTATCTCGAGAACCAAAAAAATGATATCGACGTGGGACCAATTACATTCGACGCATAATTACGCAACTTGGTAATTAGATTTTTAGCAAAATCAGTCGAGCTGTATTTTATGGAGAATAAAAAAACTGAAAAAAATGGTAAACTACCTGAATTTGCTATTTATAAATTATACCATTTTTAATACAGAATTTTAAGATGTTTTGAATATTATGATTATTGCATGTTAGAAATATTTGTATAAAAAATATGATGACAATATTTTATAAAAAGAGTTAGTTTTAAAAACAAAAATAGGAATTGGAGAATTTTAAACTTGTGTCAGTATTGAGAAAATAGCATTAAAGACGCTATAACAGTGAATAATTATTGTTAGAAATAATCAAGCATTTTTTATAACAATTGAATATTGTTACTAACAAATAATAATTGATTATAATAATAAAAAAAACATTTTCAATTGTTATAAACAATTAAAAAATAGCAGCTCCCGCTTATAAAATTATAAAAAAAAGTTTGAAATAATACGGTTGACATACACAGAATATTTTTTATGACAATTATAATTTGTTATAAACAATTTAAAATAGATTTTTAAAATAATTTTAATAATAATTATAACAAAATTGCATTGGATATTTTGTCATTCTTTCCACTAGGAAGTTAGTCGTGTGGACCTTTTGAGTCGCACCCAGACCACTAATATTTATAGATATTTTTATTACGTGAGGTTTTTAAATCATTATTTTTACATAAACTTAATTAAGATTCAGGACTATTTTATTGTTTTTAAATTTTAATTTTATAAATAATATAATTATTAACAAGTGAAAATGATTTTTTGTGGGGGCACAGAGCAGTGAAACCAAGTTATAGATCCGGCGCCGAGTACACTTATTATTTTTGACATTGACTATTTACTTAAAAATATTTTTTCCCTTGTGTTAAGAAACCCCAACCCTAATGTGGATTCGCAAAATCTCATGATATAAATACCTTCCTTTATTGCACTTTTAACGTCTTATAATGAATTAAGTGGCCTTTTTAGGCACCAATGTTATTAATTAATTGGTCGTTTTTGCTACAAATTTAGGCTAATTGTTTTTTTTTAAGTGATAGGTAAAATCTTACTTGCATTGTAAATTGTAGATTGTAGGGAGGGGGGGGGGGTCGTGAAGGCTACGCAACCTCTCAATCATCTTGACCTATCAGATCTTTTGTGCATAACCCTTAATCTTTTCGAGGCTCAGGATTCCGAGACTGTAGTTTATCAGTTTCCTGGGGGCTTAAGTTCCTGACATCGAAGGGCTTTGGGAAGGCCCCTTCCAGAAACTTGAGCCCCTTGCAGAAAAGTGCTGGACATTCGCAAAGCAAATGTTTTGCAGTTTCAGCGAAATTGTCGCAGTAGAGGTAACTCTCTGTTTTGCTCATCTTTTCCATGTGATACCTCAAAGGGCAGTGTCCAGTGAGGGATCCCGTCACCAGTTTTTCTTGTCCAACTCAAGTAGCTGTTTAGCTTTCCTTAGCCTTACTTGCCTTACTTTGCGCTGAAATCATATAGCCATGACTAATACGAAAGTCTTTATGGGCTCAGCTAAACACGTTACAATATTCAAGGCTGAAGTTGCAGCAATATAAAAGCAACCATCTCCTTACAAGTTAACTCTAAACTTGTCTGGGATTACTTAGAAACCCTACGATAGGTAAGCAGATTGTCTTTATAATGGGTATCAGGCCACATACGTTACAAGTGCAATAAAAAAGCTGATTCACTAATCCGAGAGATAGCTGTTTATTAATAAGGTCACACACAATAGATCTGCAAAGGTCGCAGTGAAGGCTCCTAGTTATAAACCACATAAAAATTTAATCTTATATACAATGAACGGATTTAATGAAATTATTATGTTGCCGAAAGAGAAAAGCAGATATTTCAGTGATTAAAACTAATTTATTTGTCAGTAGAGCTAAACAATCACATGGAAATTTATTCATATATAATAAGCATAAAATTTACTTTTCCAATGTTTTACATTTAAATTTAAAAAAAAATAAACACTAGTATCTTTATAAATACATATTTAACCACCACTTACAACATGTGAGAAAATCGTAAGGTATCCGCAGTGGGAGTATAAAAACCAACAAGATTATTTTTTTATCACCTCACATTCTCGTGCAAAAGAAAGTGGGTTTTTTACGCTGGTGTTTACGCTATTCAGATTTACAATGTTCAGATATTTTCGTGTCAAACAAGGGCACTGTTGCGTACCGAGCACGGTGCGATATATCAACGTCAGCAAACACAGTTGAATTCACTGGGGTAGATTGAACTTTACGCTTTATTTATATTTGCATAGCCAATTTTTTTTTGTCTTAGTCGAAACTTTGTGGGTTGGAAATTAAATTTATGCAAAAGCTTTTTTCGGAGAGGACAAAAATTTTCTTTCTAACGAGGACCTTGCTAGTTGACATTATTTAAAATTATTGTACTCGGAAGTTACCCCCCAACGTTTGGATAACTAAATTATAGAGAAATTAGGTTTATTTATAAGCTTTAGCTACAAATTTAAAAATATGATAAAAGTATTTGGCACTCAAATTATTAAAATTTTTATTGATTAAAAAACCTTTAGATCTTTATCTGATTCTTTAAATGCTAATATAAAGTTCTCGCAGTTCATTAAAAATAGCGCTCTATCAATACGTGTCAAAAAAGGCACGACTGACTGTTCATAAAGAAGTACTGGTCCCTACAAAAGTATGTAAAGATGAATAGTCTGAGAAGTATAGCCGGAGTGACTCTGATGGATTAAGTGAGGAATAGTGAGATAAAGGAACGCTGTGGTGTGAATAAAGATGTGGTTACAAAGATAGATAAAGGAATGCTCAGATAGTTTAAACACGTAGAAAGGATGTATGAAAGAAAGTTTACGAAACAGATTTATAAGTCGGTGTAAATTGGCAACTCGGTAAGCGAACGTATCTCGATCAGATCGAAATTTTTTTGAACAAAGGCCAGGTCAAGAGTACCAGCAACCGACGAGCATGTATAAAAGCTCTGACGAAAGTAGAAGAAGCGAAACACTTGCGTAAAAACCGTAGCAATGCCTTCGTCAATGAAAAAGACGCAACTACATGTAGATTGTAGATTGTAGGGGGGCTATTGAAGGCTATGCTGCCTCTCAAGCACTTCGATCTGTCAGATCTTCTGTGCATAATCACTTAATCTATTTGAGGCCCGAGATTCCGAGACCGTACAAAGTCTTTTTCAGGTGATACCTTAGAGGGCAGTATCCAATGAGGAGTCCTGTCACCAGTTTAAAAAAGTGGTTGTCCAAAGATTTTCAGTCATAAGTCAAAAAATGATTAAAGCTGCTTGGGACAATGTAAAAAATTTTAAGTAAAAATCAGCAGGTAGATTCTGTGTATACAAGAGTGTGTTTATCTTGGAAACCTTACTGCCAAAAAACAATGTTATTTTTTTTAAATTTTTATTAAATTGTAAACGTGCTTTCTTTTAATATTACACCATTCAATTTTCTTACTTTTCCCACTTTCGTCGTCATGTTTATGTACTCGTATTATTAAACAAAACCATTCGTTGCTTTTAACTTTTTTAAAACTCTTTTACGGTATGTATAAATTTTGGAGCCTGGTTAATTAAATTTTCTAAAAAAGGAAGCAAAAGGAAGCGAATTTGGCAGACAAAAAGGGGGTAAAAAAATGGTAATACAACCGGGGGTCCCATGACTGCACGTAATACAATCGATAGTAATTCTGTTAGATATCTTTAAGTCGATCAAATTGCTTGAAAATTGCTCAAAGCAATTTAATTGAGTACAAGACTTCTGTCAACATATTTAATAATATTGTGAGCACAAATTTAATTTATATGGATTTATAAGGCGAGTGTCAATAGGCAAATCGGTAGAGGTCGACGTCGTCGAACATATCTCGATCAGATCGACATTGTTTTAAAGAAAGGCCAGGTCAAGAGTACAAGCAACCGATTATTATGTAGATGAGCACTGATGAAAGTGGAAGAGGCGAAAGATATGTGTAAGAACCGTAGCAAGTTGAAAAAAGTGGTCTCTGCCTAACTTTATGGAAAAAAGGCGTGACTTTATTTAAGTATGTACATTTATCAAAAAAGTTATAAATTTACAAATATTTTACTCAAATAGCCAACAAGTTATCACTTTTGATATTATCCTTTTATTTTGAACAAAATTGAATCATTAAGTAATTTGCAATAAAAACAATTTTTAACAACTAATTAAGTTGCTGATTTCTCTTCAATTAAAAGTTTACCTATTATTTTTTCCGATGGTAGTCCATTTAAAATTATGGTTTTATATGGATATGTATGGATATGTTTTTTTTGGCAAATTGGTTCACTTTTGTAGCTTTATTTAAATTATTTAAGGTTTTTACATTGCTGCTCCCTAATCTGATCGATTTTACGGATTTCTTTGTCCATTTACGATCTCGTTGCAAACCATTAAACAATTTTTACACAATGAACTGTTTTAAGATTTATTTACTTGTATAAATAGATTATTTAATGTCAGTCCGTTGTTAAATAATCTTACTGAACATAATTCTTTATTCCTATTATTTTTTGCCAACCATTTATTGTTTGCAAAACGATAAAATCCTTTGACTTTCTTCGCGAAGATAGAGTTATAAATGAACAGCCTAGTGTTATACCTGCATGTTGTTGAGTTCATCACGAAAATACTGAATTTTACATATATCCAACCATTTAATTCCCTCCTCACCAAGCCAATTTAACTGCCGCAATGTGATTTCCAGTATTTTTAACACAGTTAATCATCATAGCTTTCTGTTGTTCAACTGATTTTATTCTTTCCTCACTGAATTTTTGAATTTTTTTACGTTTTGTTCCACGCGCGTTTCAAGCGTATTTGAGGATGACATATGTTTATTTAACTTCACTCTCTTTATATTCATCGTCATTAATCATGCGCATATTAATTGTCCAGTCCTTTCATATAAATGATAAATTTTAAATACCTTTGTCCTCATTGACTCTTTCTCAAAAATAAAGTTAACAAATTACTTTCACACATATTTTTTATTCTTCATTGTGTTCTTTTGATAATGTTCGTTTAGATGGTAGATTGTAGGGGGGGTGTCGTGAAGGTTATGCTGCCTCTCAAGCACTTTGACCTATTCGATCTTTTGTGCAAAATTTTTAATCTATTCGAGGTCCGGGATTTCCAGACTTCGTACAAAGTTTATCAGTTCCCTGGGGGCTAAGTTCCTGATATTGCAGGGCTTTAGAAAGGACTCTTCCAGAAATTTAAGCCTCTTGCAAAAAAGCGCTGGGCTTTCGTAAAGCAAATGTTCAGCAGTTTCAGCGAAGTTCTCGCAGTAGCGGCAACCAATACTCTCTGTTTTGCCTTTATTTTTAAAGTAATATCTCAGAGGGCAGTGTCCAGTGAGGAGTCCCGTCACCAGTTTCAAGTATTTCTTATCCAACTCGAGAAGCTGTTTAGATTTCTTTGGCAAAAGTCTTACTAGCCTTTTTCCTTGTCTTTGTCCTGGCACTTTATGCCAGTGAGATTTCATTTTATCTGTTTCCCAGTAGACTTTGGAAAGTCCACAGAAGGATTCTGGGCCAAAAAATTGTGTATTAGCCCCTTACTTGGCAAGGCAGTCTGCTTTCTCGTTGCTATGTGTGTTTAATATTTTGTCTATTTTATTCACTAAAATATTGCTTAAATCGTTGTCCTATTTCGCTTATTTTTGTTGTTGTTGTTGGTGCTTCTATCACAGGAGATCAAATTTTTATACACCCTGTGAAATTTACGTACAAATGTGAATTTTTCCAAATTTCGGCAAATTTTAAAGCAAAATGTTGAATTTTTTCAGCCAACCGTTGTGTGTAATTTAAAAATAATATTAATTTATTTGATTAAAAAGTTTTGTGTAATAACTAGAGGGTAGGTAGTCCATTTATGATGGCGTTTGAAACATAAACGAAAACCGAGACTTACGTAATGGCACTTTAGAAACGAGGAAGCTTCCATTGTATTTAAAATATCTGGAAAACATAGCATTTCTTTTTATTCTTCGCACATTACTTTATACCTATCGCAATTGTTGTACCTAAAATGTTTGTTCGTCGTCGAGTTGACCCACTTAAAACACTTGAAAAAGTTTTAATAAAAAATAATAAAGAACCGCCGACAAAATCCTGACAGTGGTAAGTAACCCAAAAGGAAAAGGCACAAACCCGTCGTCCCGTTATTTATGTTGAGCGCTATGAGAAATGAAAGGGAAAATAGGGTTTATGTATAAACGTCATAATTTACAGGAGTTGAGAGAAAAAGGCATTGTCGGCTTTCCGGAATGACTTTCAGCTTGGACGGCTTTTCCTAACAGCTCTCACACGGCTCTCAAACAGAGCCGTCATAGCCACGAGATTGAAACCAATTTAAGTACACTCTAATTTCAAATATTTAAACGTTAATTTTATTCTTTATTTATTCCTAAATTAACTTAATGATAAATTGTTGTGTCATCATATTTTTAATACAAATATTTCCATTAAGCAATAATTATATTATTTAAAAGATCTTAAAATTCTGTATTAAAGTAGTACAGTTTATAAATTGCAAAATTCAGGTAGTTTACACCAATGTTTTTCAGTTTTTTTATTCTTCATAAAAAAACAGCTTGCCCGATTTTGCTGAAAATCTAATTAGTTCTAAGTTGCGTAATTAGGCGTCGAATACAATTGGTCTCACGTCGATATCATTTTTAGTTTTCGAGACAATGAAGACAAAAAATAATTCCGAACGCACATACGAACATACGCACACACGTACATACACACACAGAGACGTCCACTTAAAAACTATTGTATTATACTCTGGAAACCTAAAATGTCGAGGTAGGTCAAAATTCGGGATTCGCAAAATCGGACCCATCACTATAACTTCCCACCGGGAACCGTAATTATTCCAAAAATAGTTTTTTTTATTATCATTGCCAATATTATGTTAAAATAACATATAAATATTGGCATAAGCATGTGTTTTATCCTGCGTTTATTAGTTGTAATCCTCTGGTTTTTTATAATTTTTATGAATTTCTTAAATTGTAATAAGGGCGCTCAAAACTAAGATAAAGGTGTAGGGCGTTTGTTTAGTGCGGTTCTGCTTATACTTACTACATTCAGTTTTACAAGGAAATTTTTTTTGAAAAGAGTGATCTTGGCATGCGAAAATTGATGATAGATATTTTGTTTTTAAATAATCTAAAATCTCTTTATTTATCTTGGAAAAAATAAACAAGGGGTTTGTTGTTATCGAAGTTGATGTCACATGCATGACTGATCTTTTTGCTTCATGTATTTCACTTTGAATGTGAGTTTCAAGATGAATAACGTGTTTTATGGCCTGCTATATAGGCCAAAAAAGATTTTTTTTGTAAAATGAGTGTGAAAGTAAAAAAAACATATCGTCTGCCAAAATTGTAAACTAATCTGATGTATAATGTGTGTTTATTCTAACCAGATATACCCAATTATTTCGCTCGTAGTGCCTAAATATTTGAAAGTATTCGTTTAACGTAGTTGGCGATTCTGTATCTCCAAGGGCTCATTCTCTCTCTGGAAGCCTTCACGCCAGGTCATTAGTGCTTTTGTTTTCTTGTCATTCACTTCAAGTCCAGTTTGTTTTCCTGCCTGTTCCATCTGACTTAGTATTTCTACTACCTCCCTTTCTTTTCTTTCCAGTATCACCACGTCATCTACGTATGCTAGCAGTTGAGAGCTTCTGTTAAACAGTGTACCACCGGGGTTGATATTAATTACCCTTCATGTAAACTAAAATAATAACCCTGTAAAATCACGATTTGCTTTAGTTATACAGCTCCTAAATAGCGGCATATTAAGTTTAATAAATAAGCGATTTAAAGGAACCGACAAAGTCTGGTGATTTTAATGGCTACTAAATATGATATTTTTTTTAATATCTTTGTTAAAATTATTAAAATCCCACTCGGTTACTGCTCCATTTTATTAAAATGTATCCAATTTTAATAAGGAGTAAGATTGTCAATTGGTAATTATTTTTACTTTGAATAATTATCACTATCACTTTAATGATGTATTATAAATAGTAGGTTTCTTTTAATTATTTGTAAAAAATATCAAAATCAAAATATTGGACCGTGCTCTAATTTGTTTTATTTTGATATCCTGCATTAACCGCAGAAATGATTTATGGTATTTTCACTGGTAATATTTTATTTGGCGTTGAATTCAAAATGGCCAATTATTAATTTCAACAAAATGCTGGTTGACATTCGGAAAATAAATGTATTTACACACTATACATGATAAATTTTAAATTAGGGCCTATTCAAAACACAACTTTTTAAAATAAATACGGTATTTAAATATTTACACGTAACAATAATTTACAGCCCTTTGTTCTTTTTTAAGTTAATAATTTGTTTAATAAGAGGCTTTAGAATTTTTTTTTGGTATCTTTTATCATAGGTACATACAAGACTTTATACGTGTGTGACTACTCGTATAAAACTTGAATAAATTGCTATTTTTAACACGCTTATATTAGTTTCACCTGTATGTTGCCAACTCACTGTCTGCGGCAGTCGCCGTCGGCCGTTAGAATTCTCAGAATGGGCTTTTTGCTGTTTTATCAAAAAATGTCCATAAGGATATTAAAAATAAAATGAGTATCCTTTTCATCGTAATGAATATTTCCGTATGATAAATATGGATATGGGTAGGTAGTTAATAAAAAAATAGATACACACAGAAAAAAGAAACGTTACAAAAATGCTATTTATGGAATAACTCTATTGAACCTTTTCATACATAACAAAATATTTAGAAATATTCTTCTTCGATAGGTATGAATGAATGACATTTTTCAAGGTATTCATTAATATTCAGTATGCTCACTGAACTTGAAAACTCGAATACTCACAGGATATATTTAAAAACAAAATATACACATAACAATCTAATTGTACTTATATCAATATCTTATTTCCATATTTCTCTCGTATCTACTGTCAACTATTTCAGGCAGCAAATATTTTATAAAAAAATCTACCAATTTTGATTTCATCTTATTTGGCCAAAATGTATCATTCCAATAAATTTTTATACCTTTATATGTCCTTACCGCGAAATAATAAAATTCAAAGCCGGTTATATGCAACTAGCCTTGAACTTGGTAATACCAGTTATGGTTTTCATTGAACTCCCCTTTTTTCTTTCTTTTTTTCTCTTATTCGAGAATGCAATGAATCCCTTTCGCATTTCTATTGACATCATCACACGTGCTAAAATTTTTAGAAAAGCTTCAGTGGTATTTTTGGTCTTTATGAATGAAATTACGATTCATTCAACAATTCATAGTATCCATGTAAGAGTGCTTATTTGGTGCGAGGGCGCTCGAATCAGTCATGAAAAATGCTCCGTAATTGTGTCTGCAGAGGTTCAGCAAAAATCATTTTTGACCTAGTAATTCTTGATGGATCGCGATAATTTTTTTTTTTCAATAAAGACAACTTTATAATTGAGGCATTTCTTGGAGTACTTTTTTGAAATACGATATATCTTGTGAAATAAAAAATAGTGAATATGGCCGAAATTTCGTACTATTTTTTTAAAAAATTAAAAATGTACTCCGAGAGATCCCTAGATCCAGCAGAAAGTGAAAAAAAATCTTTATTTTTTTCAGCGAGGTCCAAGTAATATTATTTTTGCCATTCCTTGTTTCATAAAGTTTTACTATCAATCCTAAATACTAACCAAACCCCTCTTAATAATTATTAACGATTTATATTTGGCGTTCTATGTTGTTACAGTAGAAATAAAAAAATCGAGATATGTAGAATGTACCTACTCTTTTTGGCAGTAAAGTTGCATATCGGTTAATTAAAAAACACGAAAACTGATCCGTACAAAATCTCTTGAAATTTGAAATTAATTGTATTTAAAACTTTTATAGTATTATAAACAGATTTATGCTACGAGGATTTTGTGAAGTTGATGAACGAGGTTTGCGGGTTTTATTTTAACATGAAATGTTTCAAATTAAACACATCCTCAACACATACCTACCTCGTCAAAAGTTTTCGTCTCGGTATGTGCAAACGATGAGTGAAATAATTTCTAACTTGATAGTTTGGAAACTTTTCTTTGTTCCTATGCATCTGCGATGAGATGTGCTGTTTTACTTTATTAGCACCTTTGTTCTATGTTGGTGCACGTACAGTCCAAAAAATTATAACTGACATTGTAAATAACCGGGCATTTATTTATTTTACCCATTTTACAGGTAATATGTAACAGGCTATTTCCACCTTTAGTGTTACGTTGTTAAGTGGTTTTTAGTTGGGTAATAAACCGACAGGCTACTGGCTAATCCCAGCCAAGACACAGGGGTGGTCCTTGATTTAGAGCAATAAAATTAAAAGAAAAATTTATACAGAATAAACATAGAAATAATATTAATTAAGGTGACAATAATTCTTAATGATAAAAAATTAAGTCTGGTCATTTATTTCGACGACAAAAATTTAATTGCAAAACTTTTTTAATTGGCAGACGTCTTCTTCATTCTAAACCAATTTTTTTTGTAATAATTGTAATTAATCACTTAAGTTCTTTGTCACTATGACCCAGTGGAGGTAGAGTAATAGTCGCGAAATTATTTTAGGATTTTATTGGGGCCGCAAAAATATGAAATATTTTTGAATTTTAAGGGGGTCGCGACTACTAAATGGTTAAGAACCACTGATCCAGACGACTGGCTTAAATGTCAAATTTCATCTTCTTTCAATTATATTTAATGACTTTGGACTTGACACGAATGTTACTTAATACCGATTGACACACTTAAAGTAATCCTTAGAATTTTCCGAAAAAAACTTAATCAATAACAATTTAAATTTTAATTTGATTCAGAACTGAAAACTAACACTATATTTTTTTTTTTATGAAAATAGTCGCAAAAAGGGTAGACCTATCGTGTGGGCTGCGGACGGCCCGCACTGCGACTATTAGAAGGGGAGGGGATTATAGAAAGGAAATGATTGTGAACACGCTTTTTAAAAAGTTGCAATTCATAGTTCTCTGGAAAAACTGATTTTGGAAGCTTATTCCATTCCGTAGCAGCCCTGTAATAGAAGGATTCTTGATGAAGATTGGTCGTTGTAGTGTCAATCTTGAGAGTAAATGGGTGAGACTGATCAGCGTGCCGAGTTCTTCGGCCGAATGTGGCCAATGGTGGTAAAAGAGTTTTTATTTCTCTGGAGCATCTGCCATGGAAATATCTGTAGAGCAATGACTGGTCTGCAACTCTTTTTCTATGTTCTAGAGGGTGAAGGGTATCTGTGAGAGTTGAGCTGTTTATCAAGCGAATGGCTCTTTTCTGAATGAAATCTAAAAGACGAAGAGAAAGCCTTTGTAATCTTTTTTCAACAACTTGTCGACGTATATAATTACAATGAAATTGCTTGTTTAATTTATTTTATTAATTTCCGAAAGTTTGACAATGTAAATAATCAACATAAAGTCTAAAATCGGTTGGCATTGCTTTTATTAGGATCTAGGTTGACATTAATGAGTAAATATGTGTCCTAAACACGATATCCACCCACAAGTAAAAATTCTTGTTTGAAATAAAAATACTTATTTACCAATCTACTAATTTTAGAATAAATATATAACAACCCTTTCTTAATGTAGTAATGGTGATGTTTTTTTCTAACGGGTGCATCCACAATCGACTTTAATCATCGTTTGTATTCTACCAAATACCAATTATTTTTTTACAAATATAACCTTTTTACAATTCACACCATCTTTAGTTACCAATGGCGCTTTTTTGTATAATAATTTGTAAAAATATCAGTGGTCTGGATGCGACACGAGAGGTCCACACGACTAACTTCAAAGCGGAAAGAATAAAAAAATACCATATGTTTTGTTGTTATCATTATTCTAAAATTAATAAAAAAACCGATTTTAAATTGTTTATAACAAATTATACTTGTCATTAACAATATTCTGTTTATGTCAACCGTATTCTTTTAAACTTTTGCTTATCATTTCATTAGCATTTGTTAGTTTGTTACCAACAATTAAATTTTTTTACAATTAATTACATTACAATTAATAATTATTTGTAAGTAACAAAATTTATTTGTTATAGAAAATGCTTGATTATTACTAACATTAATTTTTCACTGTTATAGCGTCTTCAATGCCATTCTCTCAATACTGACACACGTTTAAAATCATCCAATTCCTATTTTTGTCTTCTAATACTATCTCTATTATGAAATATTGTCATCATATTTTTTATACAAATATTCCTAACATGCAATAATCAAATTATTCAAAGGTTCTTAAAATTCTGTATTAAAAATAGTATAATTTTTAAACTGCAAAATTCAGGTAGTTTATCATTTTTTTTTAGTTTTTTGATTCTCCATAAAAAACAGCTCTACTCTTTTTGCTAAAAATCTAATCAGTTCTAAGTTGCGTAAATATGCGTGAAATTCAATTAGTCCCACGTCGATATCATTTTTTGTTCTCAAGGTAATCGAGACGAAAAATAATTCCGAACGCACTTACGAACATACGCACATACGTACATACACACACAGACGTCCACTTAAAAACTATTGTATTCGACTCTAAGGACCTTGAAATGTGGAGATATGTCAAAATCTGGGATTCGCAAAATCGGACCCATTACTAAACTTTCACTGGGAAGTTAATAACTTGATCTTATTTTTACATAAAATTTTTACTGTGGCTCATGTTTGTATAATTTTTTTTATTATATCTTGAAATTGTCGAAAAAGCGATCAACACTCTCTAAAGTGGTCGATGTACGTTGTTCTGAGAGACTCGATGATTTATGCTAGCGGGATCTAGAAATGGAAATTCAGGATAAATTAAAATAAAATGAAAATCTTTGAACGGGCAGGTTCTGGTGTGATGAGCAGGAATTTAATTTAGATATTGGCCGAAAGCTCTTTGTTACTCTTAATTAGATTTTCTCGTTCCGATGAATTTTTCTAGACCGAGAAACCAATAAACGATTGCCGTTCATAAAGCCAACTGGAATGCAAGTCAGATTTTATATAAACGAATTAATGTCGATATTGGATAGAAAACTAGGTGTTTCGAGTTAGACCGCTTTTGAGCGTTGAGATTGTTGTTTTTTGTTTGTTTGTTTATTCTTCTGTCTCCATTCGTCGCCATTTCCAATTAATGTTTCCTGCAGATAGTTCGTACACTACAAATTTTTTATCTCTGCTTTTTTTCTTTTTAACATACATTTACATTTAAAAAAAAAAACTAGTCAATGTCATTAACTTAAAAAAATAGCGTTACTATTATGATAAATGTTATTTTTTCATTTATAGTGTTGTTTATTTACAACCATTAGATTTACCAAAATAATGCCAGGATTCCTAGACATGATTTATCAAATTCAAATTGGATTTTATTCCGCAACAAGTTACAAAAATCAAAGGGTTAAAAGTGAATCCAAGCAAGAAAGAAGTGATAGTTTTTAAAAAAAAAGAAAGCATGACAAACTGCGAGGTGCAGTTATTGAAGGAGAAAGAGTGGAACAAGTGAATGAATTTGTATTCTTGGGCTCAAAGTTCACGAGAGACGGAAAGTTTGATTGTGATATTGAGCGAAGGGTGTTGGCATGGAAATAAATTAATATGGATGAAATATGAGCAAAGATAGATAAAGAAGAGGATAAATGAAAGAAGATTGACGACACATATTTATAAGGCGAGTGTGAATATCTCGATCAGATCGATTTTGTTTTAAAAAACTAGCCAGGTGAAGAGTACCAGCAACCAGCGATCATGTATAAAAGCGCTGATGAATGTAGGAGAAGCATAAGATGTACGTAAAAATCGTAGCAATCTTTATGGTAAACAAAAACGATGAAATACGCCACCAATTTAGAGCAAATAATGAAACTCTGAAAAAAGTTGACAAAGTTACGTATCTATGATGAAACCTGAACCATTTACAGGAGATTAGATGCCGCATAGAAAAGGCGAGAAGTATCTTCAACCTGAACATCGATGTAAGAACACGAGTCTGATATTAGTGTCGAATTAATAGTCTTCGGGGACGATGAATTTGATGGTGACATTCCCAATAATGTTAGTACCCATACAAAGTGAAAGGGAAGGGAATGGAATATAAAAACTATTAAAAAGCCAATATTAGTGTCGGATTCATAGCTTCGGGGTAGCTGTGTTTGATAGTGATATTCTCAAAGCAGGCAAGCCAACGTTCGGGCAGGACAACGTCTGCCTGGTCCGCTAGTAAATCTATAATAATTGTTTTACGTATAACCAAATAAACACATCACAAAATAGGTTATAAACTTATTTTTACTTTAATATGTCACTATTACAGACAATAGATCGTTTCGGAAACTGCGTAAACGTCTGACAATCGACTGCTAAAAAATACACAAACTGTTTAGAGAAGTACCAAAGTGTCAGGAAAATATATGGGAACAGCATACTTCATGTTTGCAAACAGTCAGTAGATCTTGTTGAAGCGCTTCTGTTAATTTACTGCGCAAATTTTGGATGATCACTGACCGACTGCTGATTACTGTGCTTCAATTTATTTCCCCACTGTTCTCTTTAATCGTTTATATTTTTATGAACGTCACTTAACACAATTATTTTTACATTAAAATTTTTTTGGTATTGTTTAAATGTTACCATGACTCCTGATAAAGCCTTAAACAGATTAAGTCAAAAATTATTTACGTTCCAATGTATTATCGATGATTTTTTTTGTTAAACTCAAAAAATTCTGCCTTGCTCCTTTTTATTAACCATTTATTAAGCTTTGATACTTGGTAATGCGAGGGGAGTTGCCAGTGACTACATCATTGGCTATTGCAGTATTAATATTTCGGAAGTTCAAAGTAGGATCGTGTAACATTCGCCGCCATGTGCGTTAAATGGTTTTTTTTATTCGTTTGTTTCATCGTACCCCCAGGAATGACCCGTATTCACACTAATATTCTGTGTATGTAGCGCGCAACGGCAATTAATTAATAAATTAATATTTCGCTTTTCAGTCCGGAATTTTAAAACATCAATTCGGGAAAAGTTTTTTCCTTTTACACAATATATATGTACAGTATATCGGTATTTCTACTAGTCACGCTATAGCTTCATATAAATTATAAAGTTTAATGTAATAAAGTAAACAAGCTGTGTTATTTATTGTTAATTTTAATGCTGTTGTATTTTTAGAGTTAATTAACGTTATAGTATATATAAAGTAATTATAGGAAGTGCAACAAAAACACGTAAAATGATAATAGTTGCGTGCTGGGGAACGAGCCCAGCAATATTTACTTTATCTTTAAAATTTATTACTTACTGCTTAAGTGCATTATTGTCACGCTTTATAATATGTATGCTTTTTAACTTCCCAGTGGAAAGTTACAGTAATGGGTCCGATTTTGCGAATCCTGAATTTTAACTCCACATTTCAAGGTCCCCAAAGTCAAATTTTAAAGTGGACGTCTGTGTGTGTTTATATACGTATGTGCGTATGTTCTTATGTGTGTTCGTAATTATTTTTTGTCTTGATTATCTCAAGAACAAAAAATGATATCGACTTGGGTCCAATTGCATTCGACGAATAACTACGCAACTTAAAACTGATTAGATTTTTAGCAAAATCGGTTGAGCTGTTTTAATGGAGATTAAAAAAACTGAAAAAAATGGTAAACTACCTGAATTTTGCAATTTAAAAATTATACTATTTTTAAAACAGAATTTTAAGATCTTTTGAATAATATAATTATAAAATATTAGGAATATTTGTATAAAAAATATGATGACAATATTTCATAAAAAAAGATAGTTTTAGAAAACAAAAATAGGAATTGGAGAATTTTAAACTTGTGTCAGTATTAAGAGAATAGCATTGAAGATGCTATAACAGAGAAAAATAATTGCTAGTAATAATCAAGCATTGTATATAACAATAAAATATTGTTACAAACAAATGATTATTAATCATAATAAAAAAAAATTCAATTGTTATAAACCATTAAAAATTGCTCCCGCTTATGAAATGATAAGAAAAAGTTTAAAAGAATACGGTTGACATAAACAGAGCATTGTTAATGACAATTATAATTTGTTATGAATAATTTGAAATCATTTTTTATAATAATTTTATTAATAATTATTATAACAACAAAACATATGGTATTTTTTCATTCTTTCCACTGGGAAGTTAGTCGTGTGGACCTCTTGGGTCGCACCCAGACCACTGATATTGTTAATTTTTTCAGTCCTTTGTTATAATTTACTTTTTTTGTAACTCACTAACCTCAGGTTTATTAATATTTAGAAACATCCCACCACTTGTTAATTTAGTTTTCTCTGCACCACCTTATTTTTTTCTAGTTTTAATTGCACCAATCCCTGTCGTACGTGTGTTTTTTTGTAATCCTTGAGATGGTTTTGTTTCCCATTTACTTTAACATTAATAGTAATTAAAATATTTTGGTATTGTTGTTTTTATTTTATTTTTTTTGTTATTGAAAATAGTCGCAAAAAGGGTAGACCTATTGTGTGGGCCGCGGACGACCCGCACTGCGACTATTAGAAGGGGAAGGAATTATAGAAAGGAAATGTTCGTGGACACGCTTTTTAAAAAGTTGCTGGTCATAGTTCTCTGGAAAAACTGATTTTGGAAGATTATTCCATTCCGTAGCAGCCCTGTAAAAGAAGGATTCTTGATGAAGATTGGTCCTTGTAGTGTCAATCTTGAAAGTAAATGGGTGAGGCTGATCAGCGTGCCGAGTTCTTCGGCCGAATGTGGCCAATGGTGGTACAAGAGTTCTTATTTCTCTGGAGCATCTGCCATGGAAATATCTGTAGAGCAATTCTTCTTCTATGTTTTAGAGGGTGAAGGTTATCTGTGAGAGTTGAGCTGTTTATCAAGCGAATGGCTCTTTTCTGAATGGAATCTAGAAGACGAAGAGAATGCCTTGGTGCTGAACCCCAAATGTGCGAGCAATACTCCAGTAGAGGTCGTATTGGAGCCTTGTACGTCGTCAACAGTTGATCAGGAGTAAAAAACTTTCTGGCTTTTCATAGAAAACCTAGCCTATGGCTTGCCGACTTTGCGATGTTAGCAACATGGTCATGCCAAGACATATTATTGGACACCGTGACTCCCAAAATCGAGATGGAGGGACTTGGTTCAAGGGTATTTCCGGACATTGTGATGGGATGATTTGAGGAATTTACTTTCTTGGAAAACGTGGCACTTTGTGTTTTTTGGGCGTTGAACTGAACAAGATTGTTGGTTCCCCACTCGACGATTGCTTTAAGATCTCTATTGATGGAATCAACCTGTTCCTGCCTAAGTCTATTTGTATCATTCACCGAAAGTGATTTCATTGTTTTGTTGTTAGAATTTTGCTATCACACTTGAAATTTATTTTAATATTTATTTAATTTTTTATTTGGGACTATTACCGTTTTTAACTTGCTACAAATAGAATGGAGTAAATACTTTTATTTAACATGCATTTAGATTTAAAAAATTGATTTTGTGGAAAGTAATATTCAAAATAGAATCAATAGACGAAAGAGGGCGATTTGAACTTTTTGAATGAATATTTTGCCCTTCGAGTCCTAGAGGCAAATTTTGCATGTAAATTTTAATTCATGTTTTTGACGGAGATTGCCGATAAATTTATATTTTAAACTATTTATCTTGAGACGCAGATCAGTCTCACCCATTTACTCTCAAGATTGACACTACAAGGACCAATCTTCATCAAGAATCCTTCTTTTACAGGGCTGCTACAGAATGAAATAAGCTTCCAAAATCAGTTTTTCCGGAGAACTATGACCTGCAACTTTTTAAAAAGCGGGTCCACAATCATTTTCTTTCTACAATCCCTCCCCCTTCTAATAGTCGCAGTGCGGACCGTCCGCAGCCCACACAATAGGTCTACCCCTTTTGCGACTATTTTCAGTAAAAAAAAATGCAGCCAACATACTTTATTGCTGTAATATATACCATTGGTAATTATATTTTTTAATCTTGTGATTGGAATGGTTAATGAAACTTTGATTCAATTTGTCGAATACAAAACCTCAATTTGATTAAAAATTTCCATTACAGAATAAAAAATCCTTAGATTATATCCTTTTTTATTTATTTCGTGTCAAAAGCGTCTTTACATCATTAAACGTATAACACACAGTAATTAACTATAAACCATATGGTACAATATGTAAACAAAACAAGAGACATTTTAAATTATCACAAACAGTAAGCAGAAAAAATAAGTAAAAGGAGGACTTTATCGGACCAAAATTAAGCAACCTTAATGGTGTTTTCTTCAGCCGATAGGAGGTCCTACAGAGTACAGGTCGTTGGGCAGTGTGGGCAGCTATATAGATGTTCGGTGGTTTCTGGTTCTCCACATTCGCTAAGGGTGGGCAGATCTCCGGGGTAATTCCATTAAGCCAGGTTATCCTTAGTATTTCGCTTCTGAGTCGATTCAAGCTTTTCCATCTCTTCCAGTCCAAGTCTCCACCACGTGATAAGGCCTCTTTGGGTGGCTTCATTGTGGCATGTGGCCCAGCTTATCCTTCCACATACCGGTCCTTGCTGCTCTCGGCTGGACGTCTAGTGGGACCGTGCTATGTAAGAAACTCCTTTATTTCAGTTGCCTTTTGGGTGGCTGGTACTCCTCCTGGATGCTCCTCATTGGTTTGCATTTTTCATCTTTTGATGTTGGCTGCAACTGTCTTATGCTTAGAGAGATGCTATGCCAGCTTATCGGAGACAGGACTACTTTGAATGGAAAATTTAGAGGACTGTTGTTATAAAGCAAAGTACATTGCTGTTACATGAAGGGTCACATGAGAATGAATTTTTGACCAGAAGAGATGCCCTTTTTTTGATATGGAAATAATACTTAAAATGTGACCATGGACCAATAAACCTCGTATGAGTCCATGAATTTAAATATCTGTGTGCCACTATCACGTCAGACAATAACATGACCAAGGAAATTAACTTTAGAATACAAAGTGCCAATTGCTGCTGTTTTGCGTTACAAAAAATAATAAAATCCAAAAATGTATCTCAGATGACTAAAATAAGAATATACCACTCCACTGTAAGACCGATTATGACGTATGCCTATGAGAACTGCATCATAACGAAACAAAACGAGGAAGGATTGAGGATTGCAGAGAGAAAAATCCTACGAAGTATATACGGACCGACAAGAGATGAAACTACACAACAGTATCGTAGTAGAAAAAACAGGGATATAGAATAACTACATGATCAACCAGACATTGTAAAAATAATAAAAGCGGAAAGCCTCAGATAGGCCAGCCATGTCAAAAGACAGAAAGATGGAAAAGTTGTTAAATTAGTATAGGAGCAGGCCCCGACCGGTAAAAGACCATTAGGAAGATCACGACTACGGTGGAGAGACAACATAGCATCAAATCTTAGAACTCTAAATAAAACGGAAGCAGAAGAGCTAATGTTGGACAGAGTCCTATGGAGGGGAATTGTTGAGTCAGCCAAGATCCATCCTGTATTTTAAGAGCTACAGAGAGAGAGAGAGAGAGAAAGAGGAAGAGAGAGAGAGAGAAATAATTCTCTAAGCTTAGTTTTAATATTGCCTTTTTAACGCTTTGTATAGTAGTGGAAAATGAGTACTTCCTGGCTCTATAAATATGTTAATTATAAATAAATAAATAAAGTAATACACAATTCATTAAATCTTAAAAATTATTTCAAATAAGTAAAAGATCTACAAGGAAATCCTATTAACTTTTAAAAATCCCAACATGATAGTAACTATTGAAAAACCAAATTTAATTTATGCAGTTAAAAACAAATCTCATTACATTTGTTATAATATTTCGAGACGAGCTGTCTCCATTCATGTCAATCTCTATTTTAACATATTTTAAATCTTTCCTATTAATCATTGTTGGCGAATGTGGGTCAGCTATCAATAATTTTGAAACTGTCAGCTTTTTCAACAACTTTTTTTATGGTTTTAAATATTACCTATCAGCACTAGCGGATTGATAAATGGAAAGGAAAACGAACAATGTATTTTCCATTGAACTGGAATTGAATAATGACCGAATAATCTATAAAAATTTCGCTCTATTTCATTTTCGCGTAACTAAATATTTTACCTTATGAAATTTTTGTTTATATTCAGTGCACACATTAGGAAACAGACTGGGAATATATTGGGCGTTTGAAACTGCACAGTGTAAATGTTTGTCATTGACAAAATTTGACAAAAAAATCTCCTTGCACCATATATATATGTAATAAATATTATCCAATATTTTTATTGATTTGACGTTCATTTTTTTCTGTTATTGAATAGATACAATATTTTAAATATCTACAGGAATTTTTTTTTATAACACATCTAGAATAAATAATCGACGTTTCAAAGTTGGAAATTGCCTTTACAATTGCTGTGCTGCTGTATTTATAAAGTTATCACAACAGATTAGTTATTTTTATGATTGATTATGAAATTTGAGATGTAATAATTTCTAATGCATTGTGACGCTTTTCTTAAAATGTCCAATATTTTTTATTGTTTTATCAAAATTAGTTTCCCGTTGCAATCTACATCTAGACACGCACTAGCGTGTCAAGCCAAGTTCAAGCGGTACCGTGTGTAATATTATACGAACTATTTGGAGCCACTTTTTACCCCCTTATGACTCAAAAAATATTTTACATAAACATGTCAAATTTGGCTCATATATTGAGACTTGCGAGATACATATGTGCTCCAAATTTTATAAACACGTCCCAAACGGTTATTTAAATATTAACGTCCAAAAATCGTCATTTTTATCACTGACTGACCTATAGATCAAAACTCTAACCCAGTTTCAGATGACCTAGAAAGTTCAAATTTGGCATCCAGATAGTTAGTTTGGTAAATACAAAGAAATAAATTAGAAACTAGTAAATTTTTATTATTTTATTATAATTTTTCAATTAATTGATTCTATTCTATTATTAGTTAAAATGATATTTTAAGTTGTTATAAAAAATTTTATGTTGTTACAAATAAAATTTAGGACTGACCATTAAACTTGGTACCCATTTAGATCTCATTTCTTTTGTCGTTGAAGTCAACAATCAAGCCATATATCATAATATTAAACTTGGCTTTTATTTTACATTTATGTATTTAATAGGATAGGTAATATTATTTTAAAACAATGAAGATCCCGTCCGACGAAAACTTTAACTTTCGCCATCCTGTGACTTAACCGATAAACTAAACTTGGCACACCCTCCCCCATACAATTTCCACGCCTTTTTGACCTGAATGTCATAACTAACTCGAAATTGCTCATTTTTGAGATGGTATAGTACTTCAATATTATTTTTTGTAGAAATATATTAATTATATAATTTTATTTTTAGGAAACGGCGATTGTTTAAAATTTTTCTTTTTTTTTCTTTAATTAAATTTTTCTGCAACTCTAATTTTCTTAAGAGTTGTTTTTATGCAACCCATGTAGATTTCTATCCTCTCTAATTGATGAAGTATGTAAAAATAAATAAATAAATAAAAATGTTCGTTATCTAACCCTGCACTTTTTTGTGGTAATAGTGAATTTTCAGATAATGAATCAACGAGTTGCTTTAGCTTCGTTTGTTAAAGCGCAATTAAAAGATTTTTTCTGCTGAAAACTGTAAAAGGAAATGTATATTTGTACGCGTTAGTTACAAATTATTTTATAAAGCTTTGCGAGTTTTACTTAATGGCTGAGTGGATTACTACCAGCAAAACTAAAAGGCAAAGAAACTTTTTTTTATGTATTAACTTTCAACATAAACACGCAATTAATTCAGAAGCTGATTACGATCATTATTTTTTAAAATTTAAATTTAAAAAAGCAACTACGCTTCTATTGAAAATAATAAGCTACATAATTATTTGCATTTTTTTGGAATTGGAATTATTTGGCTTTCATACACTTACATGGTGCAAATTAAAAAACAAAAAAAAATGTTAGGTAATTATTATTTAGTAATCAAGAGCATACCGGATTGCCAGTGATGATCACAAGAAAGGGTTAGATAAGAAAAAATGCTTTCTTAGATTTTTGCTAGTCTCTCCTTTTATACGCACCAATAATCTATTATGAGCTGAAAATTGAGGTTTTGCTGTTGTTAAATTAAAATAAGTTAATTGTAACAAATTTTATTTAATTCAAAACTTATTTTTGTTAAAAAAAATATTTTTAACAAAAATAAAGAAAAACTTAAAAATAGCCGAATGTAAAACTCAAATGTAAATTTAATTTTATTTCAAAATAACATAAATACATACGTATCTGTTTGTTAGTTAAAAACCGTTTGGTTTTTGGCAGACTTTTCGCCATGATCTTACTTGGCCTTTTCAATGCCCCAAACACAAAATTAAACTAGAAAATAAACGCAAAAAGGGTAGACCTATCGTGTGGGCCGCGGATGGCCCGCACTGCGACTATTAGAATGGGAAGGGATTATAAAAAGGAAATGATTGTGGACACGATTTTTAAAAAGTTGCAGGTCATAGTTCTCAGGAAAAACTGATTTTGGAAGCTTATTCCATTCCGTAGCAGCACTGTAAAAGAAGGATTCTTGATGAAGATTGGTCCTTGTAGTGTCAAGCTTGAGAGTAAATGTGTGAGACTGATCAGCGTGCCGAGTTCTTCGGCCGAGTGTGGCCAATGGTGGTACAAGAGATTTTATTTCTCTGGAGCATCTGCCATGAAAATATCTGTAGAGCAATGACTGGTCTGCAACTCTTCTTCTATGTTCTAGAGGGTGAAGGCTGTGAGATTTGAGCTGTTTATCAAGCGAATGACTCTTTTCTGAATGGAATCTAGAAGACGAAGAGAATGCCTTGGTGCTGAACCCCAAATGTGCGAGCAATACTCCAGTAGAGGTCGGATTTGAGCCTTGTACGTCGTCAACAGTTGATCAGGAGTAAAAAACTTTCTGGCTTTCCACAGAAAACCTAGCCTCTGGCTTGCCGACTTTGCGATGTTAGCAACATGGTCATGCCAAGACATATTATTGGACACCGTGACTCCCAAAATCGAGATGGAGGGACTTGGTTTAAGGGTATTTCCGGACATTGTGATGGGATGATTTGAGGAATTCACTTTCTTGGAAAACGTGGCACTTTGTGTTTTTTGGGCGTTGAACTGAACAAGATTGTTGTCTACAGCGTGTCATGTGAAAATTGCAATTTAACTTACGTCGAGCAAACTAATCAAAGAAACAAAACAAACAACTAACAATTGCCCTCTTTCAACATCAACACGAAACTGGTCACCAAATTAATTTTAACAGCTGCAAACAAATAGCCAATATCGAAAATTACAAAACAAGAACAATACGTGAGGCCATTGAAATAGAGAAGATGGGGCACCTTAACAAAAGAGACGATGCTTTGCACTT
Source organism: Agelastica alni (assembly GCA_950111635.1). Lineage (NCBI taxonomy): Eukaryota > Metazoa > Arthropoda > Insecta > Coleoptera > Chrysomelidae > Agelastica > Agelastica alni. The sequence goes on from OX467709.1 coordinate 84,720,040, forward strand.
ACCAGCTACATGGAAAACCATAATTAAAAATCAAGCGAAACCACAACATCTGAACACAACCGACATAATATTATATCTAAATAAATTATGACTGGTCTAAAAAACAAATGGTATTCCATTGGATATTTTGGCATAACACTGTTCTCCAGCACAAGCTCAAGGATCAGCACATCTATTTGTCGAGTGGCATTTTCTTACCTGCCAGTGGCTTTTAGCATTTTTTTTTTATTTAAATGACATCTTTCTATGTTCAATTAAGAAATATGGGTGATTTATTTTTAAACACAAATCAATACTTATACATATTCTTTAGTGTTTAATCCAATAAAACATGCAACAATAACATGTTTTTTTTATGGTTTTTGATTTTTTTTGTTCTAAATGAAAAATCAGAAAATACAGTGTGGGTTAAAATTATTATATATATTTTATAAAGCAGCCCAATAAAATTTTAAATATTAATTCATATTCTTAGATTATTCTTATAGTTTTGTAGAGGTCGACCTCGGAGAACATATCTCGATCAGATCAACATTATTTTGAAGAAAGGCCAGGTCAAGAGTACCAACAACCGAAGAGCATGTATGAGAACACTGATGAAAGTAGAGGAAGCAAAAGATGTGTGTACGAACCGTAGCAAGTGGAAGGAAGTGGTCTCTGCCTATCCCTATGGGAAAAAGGCGTGAATTTATTATGTATATAAGACTTTTCTTTTTTTTATGACCTTTAACTATTTAAAACACCTTTTTGCGCTAAAACTTACATCCACTTATAAAATATGCCAAATTATTTTCTTTTAATTCTTTTATAACCTATCTACGAGTATATACATAAAAATCAAATTATGTTTGTTTGTTTGTTTGTGCTTAATGTGTTTCTAAACCGTTGGACCGATTTTTATGAAATTTTGTAATTGTGTATTAATTGCTTCCACTCAAAAAATAGGATTGTTTTCATCCCGATAAATTTCTGCGAAAGGGGTGAGGGGGGCTGAAACATAAAAGCTATCAAAAATGGCCGATATTAGTGACCGATTCATAGTTTTTGGAGTTGCTGGGTTTAATATTGACATTCCCAATTTTGTTAGCACCCCTACTAAAGGGGGTGAGAAGAGGATGGAATATAAAAACTACCCAAAACAGCTGATATTGGTGTCGAATTTATAATAGTCTTCGGAGACTATAAATGTCCTACCCGACGTTCGGGTAGGACAACGTCTGCCGGGTCCGCTAGTGTATGATAAAAGTATAAAATATTGTAAACGATGATTTATATTACTTAAATAAAGTTAATAATTGAATTTTTACTTGGGTGTAAATTTTTGTTAGCTATTTCTTAAGATGAATAGTTTAAAACCTAATTTATATCAGTTTCTGGAGATTAACTTATCGACACGACTCCATTAAAGCGCGCTTCCTTTAAAAAGTTATCAGCAAACCCCTTCAAAAACATGAAATATTAAAATTTACAGCGCAGAATTTTCCTCTTGAACTTGAAGGGCGATATATTTATTTGAAAAGTTCATATCGCCCTCGTCCGCATATTGATTCTAGTTCGAATGCCACTTTCCATAAAATCTATTTTATGAATCCGAATGCTTGTTAAATAAGAGCAGATCTTCTGCGTCCTGAGTGTCTTTTAGCATGCATTTAAGTGGGAAATGTTGCTTTGAGATGTGCCAAATGTTGAAGCTACATCCGTTGGTCGAGCGCCATTCAAATTGCTTTAAGTTACTAACAACCATCTGATAATTGGATCAATAAATTTAATTAACATTTTAAAATTGGAGCAATCGCTTTTAAAAGAAAAAAAACACTTAAAATGTAAACCTTTTAAAATGTCACCAAAAAGTTCGGTGTACTCGAAATAATATTGATTGATAGCTCTTTTACAGCATTATTTTTTTCTTTTTCAGGTCCTCTGGTACAGAGACACGATGCAACTAGACACTACCGAAAGAAGAATAATGGAGTCACGCGGCTCACGGCATACGCTCGTGATTCGCAAAGTGCACAGATCAGACTTCGGAAATTACACTTGCGTGGCAGATAATCAACTGGGGAAAACAAGAAAAAGCGTTCAATTAACCGGTAAGATTTATAGCTCTACCGTAGATAAAACGAACAGAATAAACAAACAAATCATTTTAATATTAATACTCTTTTTGTTCCGTCTCCCTAAAAAATCTAGCTATTGATTTATTTATACTGTTTTTATTTGAAAAATTTTTTGGTTTATAATTCAAAATATCTATCTGTAATATTGCAACGAAGAAAGGAGTATTTTTAACTTCCAAGTGGAAGTTATAGTAATAGGTCAGATTTTGCGAATCACGAATTTTGACATATCATCACATTTCAAGGTCCTCAGAGTCGAATATAATAGTTTTTAAGTGGACGTCTGTGTGTGTATGTATGTGTGTATGTTCGTATATTCGTATGTGCGTTCGGTATTATTTTTCCCCTCGATTATCTCGAAAACAAAAATTATATCGACGTGGGACCAATTGCATTCGACGCATAATTACGCAACTAAGAACTGATTTGATTTTCAGCAAAATCGGTTAAGCTGTTTTGTAGGGAGAATAAAAAAAACTGAAAAAAATGGTAAACTTTCGGAATTATTTTTCGTCTCGATTACACTCGATTACAAAAAAATTATATCGACGTGTGACCAGTTGCATTCGACGCATAATTACGCAACTTAGAACTGATTAAATTTTCAGCAAAATCAGTCAAGCTGTTTTTTATGGAGAATCAAACAACTGAAAAAAATGATAAACTACCTGAATTTTTTAATTTATAAATTAAAATATTTTAATACAGAATTTTAAGATCTTTAAAATAATATGATTATTGCATGTTAGAAATATTTGTATAAAAAATATGATGACAATATTTCATAAAGAGAGATAGTTTTAGAAAACAAAAATAGGAATTGGAGAATTTTAAACTAGTGTCAGTATTAAGAGAATGGCATTGAAGGCGCTATAACAGTGAAAAATTGTTGTTAGTAATAATCAAGCACTTTTTATAACAATTGAATATTGTTACTAACAGATGATTATTGATCATTATAATTAAAAAAAAGATTTCAATTGTTATAAACAATTTAAAATCGTTTTTTATAATAATTTTAATAATAATTTTAACAAGACATATGATATTTTTTTTTAGTCTTTCCACTGATATTATTTTTTTGGTTTTTTAAAAGAATTATTTACTACACGATTTATTTTAACAAACCTTTTTCTCCTCTCTGGTAAATCAATACTCTTTTAAGCTAATGATTCTTTGTTTATTTTTAGTTAAACCATTTTGTGAACCGATTTTTTTTATATTTTCCTAGGCAAACCAAATCCTGCAAAGTTCAGCAGTGCTTCAAGGGGGTCCTGGAAAGATAGCTATAACATTAGTTGGGCTGTTGAATCTTTAAGTCCCATAGAAGAGTACAAACTGCTATTCAGAAGGCTACCAGACGGTGGTACGTCAGAAGATGGACACCCACAACCACTACATCATCAGAGTCAGCGTAAATTTGGTAACCCAAAGGTGAGATTTTAAAATTCTGCTAATTTCGATTACAAACAGGAAAGATTAAAAAACTTCCTTGTTCTAAAATATTCCGAAAATTGTAAATTTTTTTATTATCTTATCAATCGCTCTAATTTTTCTCGCAAAAGCAGTGAATATTTACTTCACATTTGCGTATGGTTAACCAAAATTATACCAGTAGCCGTAGTATAACCACAATTTAATATTTTACAGTAAAAAGAATGTGTTACACATTTTGTAACTGTCATTACATTATATGTTTACATTTTACTGAGCAATATAAAAAAGGAATCTTTTTTTTATTGTTGACGAAATTAAAATGTCTTTATTTTATTAGGACCAATCAAAGAATTATTATTCTTTTTACTGACAACTAAACGGCTATTCAGCTTTTAAAACTTTGTTGTGTATGGCGATAGTAAGTAAAATATAAAACCGTTTTTTATTTATTTATAGATAATCCTCAAGAGTTTCATGATTTTAGACACTAAATAATTTTGATCATACAAAAAACTAGATCGATCAAAGTAATAATAGGTTAACTTTATTTTACACTTACACTTACTTTAAACTGTTATTTATACTTACATACATACATATAGTCACGCCTTTTTTCCTAATTCATGTATCTCCTTCCTCTCCTAAGTTTCGCTTGCATATCCCATATATTTTCAATTAGTTTTATTTAATTAATAGCTTTGCATACAGTTTGCCAACGATGCTAAGTTTTTGCAGTCCTGCTGCGAACCTTTTCTTTTGTGAAGCTTTATTTGCTTTAATTTTAACAATTTATTTTATTAATTGAGATTTTAGAATTTGCTGAAAATATTTTATAAGTAATTGTAGTAAAGTTTAGATTATTTTTCTATTTTACCATTGTTATTTTCTTGGTTATAGTTTATAGTTTAATTCTTACTCTTTAGTAAGTTAGAAGTTGATAGAGCCACGATACCATCTGCAATCCTGTGGATGCTGATTGGTTGTGCTTATTTTACTCTTTGTCCTGTGTATAATACTGTCTCGCTGCAACTCAAGAACGAACAGGCAACGGTTTGAGTTGTACTTATACAATGAGGTCATGTGGCAAAATGCTTAAATGTCCCTCTACATACATGCATACATACATATAGTCACGCCTTTTTCCCGTAGGAGTAGGCAAAGACCACTTCCTTCCACTTGCTACGGTTCTTACACACATCTTTTGCTTCTTCTACTTTAACCAGTGCTCTCATATATGCTCGTCAGTTGTTGGTACTCTTAACCTGGCTTTTTTTCAAGACAATGTCAATTTGATCGAGATTTGTTTGCAAAGGTCGGTCTCTACTGACTCTACCGCCCATTCACACTCGCCTTATAAATCTGTTTCGTCAATCTTCCTTTATCCGTCATCTCTACGTGTCCAAACCATCTAAGCATTGTTTTATCTATCTTTGTAACCATATTTTGTTTTTATCACAGCCAGACGTGCCTTTTTGACTTAAAGCTTTTTTTTTGGGTAAAGTCCTTAAGTCGAAAAGCATTTTATTTTACTTAAAAAAAAATAAATTTTAATGTTATTTTTAAATATTTTGTAAACCTATAGTTAAGGGTCTTGGAGATATATAGTTGATGTCTTAAAAATACCTTTATAATCTTATAAAAATTTCAAAAAAAAAATTAAATATAAAAAAACTTTTTTTTGATTTTTAAAAATGGATTTCTACTGTTGAATATCTATATCCCATATGAAAAATAGCATTCATTAAAAAAATTCACCAAAAAAAGGTTGTTTGTACCAAATAGCTACTTAGCATGCACATTATTCAAATTTCTTCTCGATCATTATCAGAAAACTTATCCTCAAAAAAAAACTTAACGTCCTGATGACGATTAGTTTCCTGTTTTGGAAAAACATATATTTTTAATTTTGTTTTAACTTTTATGTTGTTAAAACTCGTTACTCTTGCCATTAATAATGTTGTTAAAATTATTTCCTTGACTTATTTTAATGTTAAAATTGTTATCTAAAATACTGTGAATTAAAACATTTGTAAAAATAAATTTTCCCTTTTCTACAACAAAAATAGTGGTTGCCAATATAGACCCTTGGGAGACTTTATTACTGGTTTTTCTGTAGAATAATAATTAGCTGTTATGATTAGTTAACAATACTTAAATAAGATAATTTATAAAGAAATTCTGTCTAAACACAAATGTCCCTTGTTACGTTTCTCATTTATATTTTGCATTTCTGTAAACAATTGTATCAAAATCAGATAGACGTATACCATTCTGCATTTACAGTTCTAAAATATTAGCCATGTGTTTAGTATTTGTGACAAATTGAGCAAAAATTATGCGACAATAAATAACTTGTTGACAAATATCACCATTGAATACAGTATTTTCTTCTTTTTTCCTGCCTTTACAACTCTGGGTGAGTCTCTACTATTGCTCTCTATCTCCTGCGATCTTGTGCTTCCACTTGTCATCCATCCTAGATAGATCTGCTGCGACAGCATCCTTCCATCTTTTTCTGGGTCTACCTATTGATCTTTTGCAATCTGGTCTCTCCAGGAATACTGTTTTTATCAACCAATTGTCTTCTGATCTTACTACATGACCTGCCCATCTTATTCGGTTATATTTTATGTGCCACACTATGTTTCCACTGCCATACATTGTCGTCAATTCAGCATTGTGGCGTCTTTTCCACACTCCTGTTGTTTCATCTCTATTGGGTCCGATTATCATTCTGAGGAATTTTTTTTCAAACACAAGAAGCTTATTTATTTCCCGTTGATTGAGGGTCCAGGTTTCGCTGCCCTAAGTAACTACCGGGCGAATTATTGACCTGTACAAAGTTAGTTTGGAACAGTGTAAGCACCCTGTAGATCATTGTTCCGATTTCAACATTTACTTTATTTAACAATTAAATTAGAACACATTTCGATTATTTAATAACAATAAACACAGTATGTTGTTAATACGTGATTTAATAGTACATTACTTATGGACGGTCTTTCGTAATATAGGTTAATTTTTTAAGATATTTTGATTATTGCAATAAGCATATTGTTGATATACGACTATTCGTAATAATGCGAGGTAAGCAATATTTGCTAAATGTTTATTAGATCATAGGTAACCAGGTCAATAAACCCCCATTGTATATAAATTAATATAACTAACAAATAAAAACAGTCTTGTTAATAGTATAGTATAGTATAGTCTTCATAATGTAGTCTTAATAATATAGTGTAGTCTTTATGATAGTCTTTATGACAATCTTCATGATGCAGTTTTCTAAAAGCTAGTCTTTAGAATAAACTAGTTGGAGGTAAAAGATGGCGTATTATTAACCTTCCACCAATGGCGATCCTACGACAGCTACAACAGCTTAGATTATAATATTGTTGTGAGAGAGTATAACGCCCTATTACAGAATATAGTATGAATTATTTAATTGATATGCTGACAGAGCAATTGTTCGATTGTCTCTTGAGATTTTTACTTTGCTTTAAGTCATGAAGATGCTCCTGTAGGTCACAATCTCAGTAAGGATATCTGGACAAAATACAATGGGCCAACAGGCCTAAGTTTCACCGGAGGCAATAGCCAGACGGACCTTAATAGGGGTGGAGTTTTTAGTGAGTATTCCTGACACAGTCAGTGGAGTCTCATAGTAGACCTTTAGCTTTCGAACTCATTACCTCTCCATAAAGAATTTTCTTCACGTCTGAAAAAAAAGGGATATCTGGATATATTAACGTAAGGAAACCAAAACGTATGAAAGGCTTTAATTGAAACGATTATAAAGAGATCCTGTCGAGTTTATCCTTAAACAGAAAATAATAAGATGCCACGTTTTCCAAGAAAGTGAATTCCTCAAATCATCCCATCACAATGTCCGGAAATACCCTTGAACCAAGTCCCTCCATCTCGATTTTGGGAGTCACGGTGGCTAATAATATGTCTTAGCATAACCATGTTGCTAACATCGCATAGACACTTTCTGTGGAAAGCTAGAAAGTTCTTTATTTCTGATCAGCTGTTGACGACGTACAAGGCTCAAATCCAACCTCTACTGGAGTATTGATCGCACATTTGGGGTTCAGCACCAAGATATTCTCTTCGTCTTCTAGATTCCATTCATAAAAGAGCCATTCGCTTGATAAACAGCTCAACTCTTACAGATACCCTTCACCCTCTAGAACATAGAAGAAGAGTTGCAGACCAGTCATTGCTCTACAGATATTTCTATGGCAGATGCTCCAGAGAAATAAAAACTCTTGTACCACCATTGGCCACATTCGGCCGAAGAACTCGGCACGCTGATCAGTCTCACCCATTTACTTTTAAGATTGACACTACAAGGACCATCTTCATCAATAATCCTTCTTTTACAGGGCTGCTACGGGGTGGAATAGGCTTCCAAAATCAGTTTTTCCAGAGAACTATGACCTGCAACTTTTTAAAAAGCGTGTCCACAATCATTTCCTTTTTATAATCCCTTCCCGTTCTAATAGTCGCAGTGCGGGCCGTCCGCGGCCTACACGATAGGTCTACCCTTTTTGCGACTATTTTCATAAAAAAAAAAAAGTCTCTAATTAAATGTGCAGACTTTGGATATTCTTTTTCAATTGTGTTTTGAACATTCCACTGTGCGTTTTATTGCGTTGTAATGTGCGTTTATCGTACACTTTTGTTATTATTAATTTTTCCAGTTAAAACGCAGTAAAAGTTATTTTTTCGCTAGTTAAAAAATAAAGCAAAACGGTATGTTTTTCTTGTTGTTTACGTCTCTTTCGATCGACCGTAGTAAAGAATCAAAGTCCAAAAATTACAGCTTTCATTAGCGCCATCTAATAAGATGATCGTAACCGTAAAGTTGGTCGATACATAAAATAAATATCGAGAATCGAGTAGCTTTTAACGCTTTGGCGTAACCTAAAAGAGAATTAAGTTACCACCGAAGAGGGTAAATAAAAATGGTTCACGTATAGAAAAAGGTTCAGTGATTACGTTAAAGTGAAACATCAGCTGCTTTTTTTTTAAATTAATATCTGTCAACGTAATCCTGCAACTATATTGTGGAAATATACTGTCTTTTAAAAAAATCCAAACATTAAGTAAAAATTAAATAAAACGTATACGGTGGGTGTTTAATTAAACTATAAAAATACATTTTTAAACTACTGTATTAAAAAATAACAAAATTATTCAATGTAATTAGTGGGTCACCGCTGGTTCTTAAGCATTCGATTACTCTTCGTGGAATGCTTGAAATTAAATGATTTATGCTATCCTAATGTTGTCATTTAAGTCTTCTTGGATTTGGTCAACTAAGTCATTTGGTAGTTGGGGCACATTACCCTCCATTCGATTGCTGATCTTCTAGATTCCATTCAGAAAAGTGCCATTCGGTTAATAAACAGCTCAACTCTCACAGATACTCAATCAAAAAACCATTTGAAATACGGCTGGACTGCAGCGGATAAAACTCGAGAAAATTATCACAATTATTTGCAGAAAAGGTCTGGTATACAGACGGCTCAAAGACAGATAAAGAAACAGGAGCAGAAATACATGGAGTAAGGCAAAAAAGGGACTACATAATACCACTTGGCAAACACTTCACGATATTCCAAACTGAAACACATGCCAGAGCGCGATAAAAGCCCTCCACTCAACACAGATAAAGTTCAAACTGGTATAAGAATCATTTTACTAACATATGCCACACATGTTAAAGAATCAATTGATGCAAAAAAAATAGATTATTTAAACCCATCACATGGGGTGAGATGTCAAGGCTGAGATTGGCAATATTTGGAGTATAGCTTTCTTGATTGTTGTGTTCATTAATAAAACACTCGTAGTTATATCCAGAATAAATCGTAAGAATGCACAAGTTGCTGAAAGTCTGTTTAACATTCTCATTGTAACCCTTTTCCGCAACAACCCTAACTGCCCTTTCCTGTTATTCAGGCTGTATGGCAAGAGTGCCCCCATGTGAGTACCTAAATGGTACAGTAGATATATACCTTTAAAAAGTTTCACAAAAATTTTATCTATGAAAATATTAAAAGTAAACGTTGGGTCTAGGAAAACTCCCAGAAACCTGATTTTTTTTAGGATTTTTCTTCGAAATACTCCTGAGCCCAAACAACATCCCAATCATTTTTTCCTTGTTCAGGGAAGGAATAAACCATTTTTGTAGTTCCTCCGCAAGTCCTCAAGACTATTCCCATGTCTGGCCATTATATTTTCATCATAAAATTGCCAAAAATTTGGCATCTTGTGCCTTCAGATGTAAGTCATTGACATATGTTAGGAATAGAAGGGGTCCCAGAATGGATTCCTGAGGATTTCTTAGCCTATTTCGATAAATGGTTTTTTGTTTCCTGCCTTCCAGGTAGCTGAAGAGTAGACTGACACTTAAATTACCCACTCCATAGCACCAAAATTTCTGAAGAAGAACACGAAGGTCATCCTCTAAGACATGTACATACTGCACATTCACAAGGTACTCTAGCATATTGATGGCTGCGCCAATGGTAGATTTCTTCGATCTTATCCCAAACTGACAATCTGTAAAAAGTTATTAATTTCAAAGTTATTATAAAGATGGTCTTTTGAATAACTCCTGTATTTTGGCATTAACGAAATGGGTTTAAGTTACATAGGTCGTCTAGAGAGCACTTTTTGAGTTTCCCAGCTAAACTTTATTGTTTTTTTTTATTTATAATACCAAAATCTTTTATCTAAAAATAAATAAAAAGTTAAAATTAAATATTTTTACAAATTTTACAGGCCTCTTTCTTAGGTAACGTTTTTATGTGGTAAATTAAATGCGATTATCCTAAAACGAGGAATAGAACTTTTGCTGGGATTCGGTTGATTTGTGCAAACATATTGTTGAGCGAAAATAGAAAATGAAATTCCGTATATTCGACGTAAAACTTCCACATGAAATATGAGAAATACATTTCGTTGCAGGAAAATAAAACGTATGCATCCGTTGGCTACAGCGTCGGCTACGGTTACGGACGACAATTCATAGACAGACGAACGGATTGGAGAGATGTAATTCTGCCCGCCGCTCCTACTCAATCTCCTGGTGTTCAATCTATGAGCTACGTTATTCGGGGATTAGAATCCGGGCAAAATTACGAAGCCAAAGTTCAGGCCAGGAACAAATTCGGTTGGAGTCCCATTTCTGAGGCGTTCACGTTTCAGACGACTGATACAGGTCAGTATTAATTTGTTAGATAAACGAAAAAAGAAGCGGGTTTTATGGACTTTAGCAGAAAGCCACACAAAAATTATTTAGGGTATTTCTCAATTTAAACATTTGGGTGTGTTTTATTTATTTTTAGTATTTAGTATTATAGGAACAAATCCAGGATTAATAAAAACAAATAACGTATTAAAATTGTGGGACAATAAAAATAAAGAGTTTTAAGAGTTTATAAATTTAAAAAAAAATTCTACGTGACCTTAAATAAAATATTATTAATTTATTACTATTTTCGAGAAAAATAATTTGATGGATTTTCTGTTTTTTAAATCGTTTAGCAGTATTAAAGAAAAATAATTAACTAAAAATCCATTTAGGTAAATGTACCGTCTGCGCGATTAGTGTAACATTCGGTTCTCTTTTAGCAACCAGGCGGACGATAATCAATTCGACTTTATTTATGCATCAATGGAAGTAACACTATATTATGTGAAGCGCTGGGGCAAAATTTTTTGTTGTGGAACTCATCCAAAAATAATCATTGTTTGGGGTGAGTCCCTCGTTAACGTACGTGCTCTGTCAAATAAAATCTACATTATTTACTATCTACTTTAATTAATTTTCTACAGCCAACGTTTGGACCGATTGTGTTGAAATTTTTAGCCAATCCTAAGATTAGCTCGCAAATGATCGGTGAAGTTTGGTAGCAACCCCGCATTGGCAAACTAAACGAAAATCTTACTTATTTAATCGGTTTGTCAAATTTAACAATAATGATAATTATTATTATTATTTATGGTTTTTAGTGGTTTTTTTTATACCAAAATTGAAACGATATAGATTAGATTAACATGGCCCCTGCGTAAAAATAACACATGTCAACAATAAACTATATCGTACTATTTTATTAGGTGTTTTTATATAAAAAAATTTGTTAAATGTTTTAGCAAAGACCCTGCAAAAGGATGTTACGCAAAACTGTAAAACGTTTAACAAATTTTTTCATGTAAAAACATGGCTCCTTACATGTGGCAGTTGACGGTATTTCTTCCGATGCGTCTAAAACCAATGCCGGGGCCCCCGGGGTTCCATCATGACCCCTACTCTATTTCTTTTACACATCAACGCCCTCTTGAAAACCACCACGAACCCCATTTACAGCTTCGCAGACGATAGCACACTTGTCTCAACTTTCACATCCTATCGATCACTTTCGGTGAATGATACAAATAGACTCAGGCAGGAACAAGTTGATTTCATCAATGGAGATCTTGAAACAATTGTCGAGTGGGGAACCAACAATCTTGTTCAGTTCAACGCCCAGAAATCACAAAGCGCCACGTTTTCCAAGAAAGTGAATTACTCAAATCATTCCATCACAATGTCCGGAAATACTCTTGAATCAAGTCCCTCCATCTCGATTTTAGGAGTCACGGTGTCCAATAATATGTCTTGGCATGACCATGTTGCTAACATCGCAAAGTCAGCAAGCCAGAGGCTAGGTTTTCTGTGGAAAGCTAGAAAGTTTTTTACTCCTGATCAACTGTTGACGACTTACAAGGCTCAAATCCGACCTCTACTGGAGTATTGCTCGCATATTTGGGGATTAGCACCAAGGCATTCTCTTCGTCTTTTAGATTCCATTCAGCTCAACTCTCACAGATATCCTTCACCCACTAGAACATAGAAGAAGAGTTACAGACCTGACATAACTCTACAGATATTTCCATAGCAGATGCTCCACAAAAATAAAAACTCTTGTACCACCACTGGCCACATTCGGCCGAAAAACTCGGCCCGCTAATCAGTCTTACCCATTTACTCTCAAGATTGACACTACAAGGACCAATCTTTATCAAGAATCCTTATTTTACAGGGCTGCTACAGAATGAAACAAGCTTTGAAAATCAATGACCTACAACTTTTTAAAAAGCGGGTCCACAATCATCTCCTTTCTATGATCCCTTCCCCTTCTAATAGTCGCAGTGCGGGCCGTCCGCGGCCCACACGATAGGTCTACCCTTTTTGCGAATATTTTCAGTAAAAAAAATAATCTAATAAAAGAGAACAATATATATTAATGTTAACATGTGTCATTCTTGCGGAGGGGCCATGTTTATTTATTCTATATTGTTCCAATTTTAGTATAAAAAAAAAACAACAAAAAATCATAATAATAATAATAATAAATGGCATGTCTTATCGCTTCATTTTTATTATTTGGCCGTTGTTTAACTTTTTTATGGTGTTATTACTAAAACCTAGTTTAAACTAACTTATATTACCTCTAGAAAATACCTTAGTAATTGTACTAACACTTGGTGGCTATAGAAAATAAAATTAAAAATGTGGGGTTGCTACCAATCTTTCCAGGATCACCCGCTAGGCTAATCTTAAGATTGTCTAAAAATTTAATTAAAATCGATCCAGCCGTTATATTTTCATGTTAACATGTCTTATCCTTGCGCAGGGGCCATGTTACATTATCTATTCTGTATCGTTCCAATTTTAGTACAAAAAAAACACCACAAAACATCATAAATAATATTAATTACTGTTTTTATTAAATTTGACATAACAATTACGTTCGATAATAATGAATTAAAAATATTTAGTAATAATAAATAAAAATTAGTACTTGGTGGCTATAGAAAAAAAATTTAAAATGCGGGGTTGCTACCAAACATCACGCGATCATTTGCCGGACTAATCCAAAGATTGGCTAAAAATTTCATCAAAGTCGGTCCAGTCGTTGGCTATAGAAAAAAAATTAAAAATGCGAGACGTATTAGAACTTTCTCGTTTCATTATAATTAAAAATAATTTTGATGATTATTTGGAAGTGGGATCTACCACATTTTTAAAGAAACTTGTGTATCCTCTTTCTCAATTTAACTTTTGAAGTATTCCTTTAAAACGCATTCCTCTTCTCTCACCTTGGTTTCCGATTTTTTCCAGTTGTGAAGTCGTATTTTTACCTATGGCTTGTATATAAAAAAATTTAATCGGTTGGAGAAAAACCTTTCGTGCAATATTTGCATTAAAAATATTTGTACTACTCAGCTTGCTTACAAAGAAATTCGTTGTGTAAATTTCACATTTCGTACCACAAACATACACTTTTTTATACCCAGTGGTTGTATTAATCAAGTATTTTTACTGCAGGCATCTAAAATTATTATTAAATATATTTGAATACAACTCTGGAGCGGTAATTTTTTAATCCATGTCCTTATATGTACAATTAAATGAGCGACCATCATTTTTAGTTTTTTTTTCATCTGATAAAATAAACCATTTTTTGCAAGACGCTCGTCGTCTTCGACAATTCGTTCCTACCACGTAGTATCTATTTAGTGGAAAGTTTTGTTGTATCGTTGTGTTACAGTGAATTAATATTATTCTTTTTGATTAAAATAGTGGTGAGTTTTATATTATAAATTTACATATTTATTTATTTTTAAACTTTGCACAGAATTTTGTTTAATTAGATGGTGAAATGGTTATAAGTTTATTTTAATTAAATATATTTATAATCTATTTATAATAAAATAAAATACAGGATAGGGCAGAACCAGATAATTAAACGTTATATACATAATAATAATTTAAAATCCTGTCAATTTATAATATAAATGGTTAATAAAAATAAAAAAAATACTACAAAATCTAGTGATTGTTAAAATTAGGTAGGTAGATGCTGAGATATAATTATGTATTTAAATTATAGGGCAATTATTTCTTACAAAAATAATATAAGATTTGCTTTAAGCTAGGTAACTATAATAATAGATTTTACAAATAAAAATTTGTAGAGGTGTGATTTTGATTTTTGAAGTTACACAGACTTTCCAAATATTAAAAAAAAAATTCATATTTTGTAACACTATGCTTTCTACGGGGAGATTTATTATTATAATTTAGTGAATTAAACTTATTTTAATCAGTTTTTGACACTAGTCAAATATATTGTTTTTTAATGTGTGTTTTTAACAATTGATAATTAGAAAATCTAATATTCGTGTCGCATTTTTTTAAAAATCTTTTTAAAATAAGCTATTTCAGTAAATTTTCTGAATTTTATTTATAAAATATTGTTAAGATAAACCGGTATTATAAAATACAAAATTTCAATTGGAGTTTTAACAAATTCAACAATATTTAAAATTTTAAAGTTTATTCTGTGGTTACTTTCCATTTGTTAATTTTTTTTTTACTGTTAAAACAACCTTGAAAATTAATCACGTCATTATAATTATAAGTACAGACTGTGCGCGTCTAAAGTCCGTTCTCCCCCCTATTAATTTTTGAACCACCTGGTACTATATCGCAACGAAATTTAAAGGTATTAAATAGGTGATAAAAACCTATTTTTTTACGGAAAAATTACAGCTAAAAGTTTCAAAATGGCATCCGAGCGCCAACTTGAATTACTTTTTTAAAAAGAACACCCTGTATATTATTCCATTTTCGAAATATGCTCATAATCCTTAACATTTTTCTCTTTTACACTTTATTTCTAAATTTAATTTATTTTCAAATTACTTTTGAAAAGTGACATTCCGGTTTAAAATGAAGTAGTAGAAACCTATAGATTTTGGTCACTTTCGGTAAATCATTTTTCTAACTAAATTTTGTTATTAATTTGTAGTTAAATCTTTTAATGAATTCGAATAAAAAGAGAGGTAAAGAAAGTTTATTAAGGATAAACAGTACCACTTAGAGAAAATCTCGAAGCTTACGACTGTGTTCTTTAAAAAAATTGTTTATTTTTGTATTAATAATACTTTCATTTAACCCTAATAATTATTTAAATAGATGTGTTCGAAGTACCCACCTCCTAAATCTTGACAATAAAGTGCCCTATTCTAAATAGCTTCCCTGACGTTGACGAAAGTCTGTTCATCTATTTCTTCACATGCTTTTTTATTCTGCGTTCCAACTCTTCTATTGTTTGGCATTCAGTGGCGTAGATTTTTGACTTTCGTTACTCTCAAAGGAAAAAATTCAAAGGTGTAAGATTCGGAGATCTTGGTGGCCACTTCTTTTTTAGGAATTTTTGGTAAACTTGATTGATAGCAGAATTCGTGTCTTTGTTAGATTTGAAATTAATTAAAATGTTACTTTTTATACGTTAAATGTTAAGAATTTTAAGCAGATTTTAAAAATTGAATAATATACAGGGTGTTATATTTAAAAAGTAATTCAAGATGGCGCTTAGCCGCTATTTTGTAACTTTGTAACTTTTAGCTGTAATTTTTTCATAAAAAAAAGTTTTTATCTTCTATTTAAGCCATCCAAAGTTTGTTGCGATATATCTGGTAGTATAAAAGTTAGTAGGAGGGAAACGGACTTTAGATTCGCATAGTATAGTTCTTCTTTAAATAGGAATATTCTTATCAAGTTTTGAACAAAATTCTTTCTATGACTTTTTTCTTTTCTTTCTTTTGCAGTTTTTTTAAAAAAACGTTGTTCTGATAGAAATCTGTAAACATTTTAGTGCTGATAATTTTACTTTGTATACTTATATAGTAAGATTAGTGATTTTGTTGGGAGCTTTTTTCACAAAATGGATAACCAGGTATGTGTTACAAGAAATCTTTCAAGAGACGAGTGCGCTGTTATAGCTTTCTCCGGAGAAAGGTTTACCCAAGTTCTAGTGGCAAAACGCATGGGAGTTACACAATCAACAATTTCTAGAGCATTGAGAAGATTCAGAAACCAAAGAAGATTTGTACAAGGTCGAGCAAGAGTTAGCCAAAGATCGTCAAGATCGCTTTCTGCGTCTCGAAGCTTAAGAAAAGAGGTTCCTTACGAGTACTTCATTACAACAGGAATTTTCTCGCCGCCACCAATTTCCAATTAGTCAGGATTTAGTACGAAGAAGATTGGCAAAACACAATTCGAGACCTTGAAGAGCTGCCACTGGTCCGCTACTCACCGTCATATGAGAGTGTACAGACGTCCCGGAGAGCGATATGCTTAATTTTAACAGCTTTGAGGCTCGTACAGAGTTAGAGAAAGCTTCAATATCTAGGTCATATACTGAGAGGACCCAAATACGCACTTCTCCAGCTGATAGTTCAGGGAAAGATCGGTGGAAGGAGAAATATTAGAAGACGCCATGTGTCTTGGCTTAAAAACATAAGAGACTGGTTTAATTGTAGCAATGTTGAACTATTCCGAGCTGCAGTCAATAAGGTCCGGATAGCTGCGATGATAGCAAACCTCCGATAGGAGATATACTATAAAAAGAACAGAGTTTGTAATTGTTCAAGGAGGTCGTCTAACAACTGCCAACTAAATTTAGAAAATTCTAGAGTACAGTGTAGTACCATTTGCCACACGTTGCTAAAGTAGTGCAAAATTACCTCCAACAATGAATTAGCCTGCAAGAATTCCAGACTTGAACTCTATTAAGCATTTATGGGACAGAATGGGATGACTTATTCGAGCTTTACAACCACCTTTAGCAAACTTACTTGAGCTGTCATTGCGACTAGTAGAGACTTGGGATCAAATTAAGCAAGACGAAAGTAGAAACCTGATTTAAAGTATAAGAAGACGATGTAAGGCAGTTATTACGGTCAGAGAAGCCAATACCAGTTATTAAAATTGCTACCATTTATTAAATTTTTTTTTGTATTTTTTTAATGCGTAATTAAAATATCACAATTTTTTTCCTGTTTATTATGTTTCGTGAGTAGATTTACACTCAAATAATGTTACTCTCAACCTTAATAGATATTTTGCAAAATCATTAACTATTTACAAAAGTCAATCGAAGAATTATTTATGCACTACAATTCGCTGATGTTTTATTAAATAATTATTATTATAATTATAATTATTTTTTAAAAATATTGTTTGTTGTGACTATGATGAAAATGTTTCAATTAAAAATAATATTGGAACAATGCATTCAATATAAAGGTTATTGTATTTGAATATTTAATTTAGTATACACTATACAATATTATTAAAATATTTTTTTTTTTTGTAAAAATTAATTTTGATAAACTTCCTCTTATCTACTTTTGGATTACGAATTAAAATTTTTAGGATAGCTAGTCCGCTAATGAAATATAATACTTTAAACTGTGGAAAATGAATAGTTTTTGTGAAATTAAACACTTTATCATTAGCTCTTTTTTAAAGTTTATATTTTCAAGTGTTATATTTTACGAGTGCGCCAGCTACAAAAGAGTTTTAAAATTTAAATTTTTTTATTAAAGGATACTTTTTTTTTCATGCTATTTCTTCTGGCGATGCTTTAATTGGTTCCTCTTGAAGATATGACCTATCCAGATCGGCCGCAATCTCCGAAGCATGTTTACAATGGTAAGTAAGCATTTAAATTGAAGTTTTATGTGACATCACGTTGACATTATTTTTAAATGTACATATTTTTATTATCGTCCGAAAATATTGGGATTAAAATATTGGAAATTAAAGATGTAGCACAATTAAGCAGCTGAAGCTGATAATTTTTAAGTTATTTCAATTTAATATTGATAAAAAAATATTAAAATATAAAATGTATTAGGGCCACAATGGTTGATAAAAAATTAATTTGATTTAAAAGAAAATTAAAATAAACATCGGTTTGATTACATTAATAAAATGTTTTATATTATTTTAAATCATATTTTCCTTATATTTTCGTAAATTAATTAATTACGTTCCTTGTTTTATTTAAATTCACATTGCTATTGATATCTGTAGCAAACAATATGTGCTATTAGGTGTTCGTTTTATTTGTTGGTCGAGAATTGTGTGCACGATAATTTCATTTCATTTTCGTAATGGCCAGCATATTTGCAGAAAACCACTACATAAATATTTACGTTAATGTACAGTTCGAAATAAGCCCAAAACCAATTGCGCGGTATTCAAAATTGAATATCTCATAATGCAAAACAAGCTTGAATATTTGCATCGTTACACCGCTA
Organism: Agelastica alni; assembly: GCA_950111635.1. Classification (NCBI taxonomy): domain Eukaryota; kingdom Metazoa; phylum Arthropoda; class Insecta; order Coleoptera; family Chrysomelidae; genus Agelastica; species Agelastica alni. Next base: position 84,738,768 of record OX467709.1, read on the forward strand.
CATGAACTTACATTTTGTTTTATATTACCCTTTTTACTGTTAATATTAGTTTCTGAACTTCTACTACTGCTGAGATTTAAGTATACGAGGGTTTTAGCTTAAATTTCGCTATTTCTTGACACTTTAATCATTGGATGTTTAACATTATAAAATTATTTAAATTTACATTTGCGATGGTATTGAACTTTATATTGTTAACATATTTGGAACACCATAAACAGCTCTGTGGTTACAAACAATTATTTAGTTTGTTTAACATTAGTAATGCGTTTGGTGAAGAACTTACTGTAGACAATATTGTTAATATTCGACAAATCATAATGGCAGTTTATCATGTAATATAAATGACAGTAAAAAATAAAAATTCGCCCATACATTATTGAAAATAATATGATAGATTTTTTTTTGTGTAAAAATGTCATATTCTTGGACGCAAAATCATTGAAGAATGTAGCTCATTCTTAAACGATTTTTGGTGACATTTAGTTTTCTAGTATTGGTACCCTAAAAATATCAAACTATTCTAAAACCTTAAATTTGTGACTTTTAGTATTATTTATATTCATTTCAACAAAAATTGACAATTAAATGAGCCAAACAGGTCAATGAAACTATATTACAGTTAACAAAAGTAGGAATTATCGCCCTATTGCATTGCTCTTAGTCATATCCAAAGTTATGGAAAAAGCGATTAACACAGAACTTATCAAATATCTGGAGAAATTTGAGATAATTCATGACAGACAATATGGATTTCGACAACTTCGGTCTACTGGAGATTTGCTGGCTTATGTCACTCAGCTCTGGACAAACACTATTGAAAAGTTTGGTGAATCCCGTGCAATAGCCTTGGATATATCTAAAGCATTTGACCGCGTTTGGCACCAGGCATTGTTAAGTAAATTATCTGCCAACGGTCTCCCAACCAAACTGCGCCAATGGCTCTTGAGGTTCATACAAGATCGCTCCTTACATGTGGCAGTTGACGGTATTTCTTCTGATGCGTTTAAAACCAATACCGGATGCCGGGGTCCCCCACCTTATTTCTTTTACACATTAACGACCTCTTGAAAACCACCACGAACCCCATTTACAGTTTCGCAGACGATAGCACATTTGTCTCAACTTTCACATCCTATCGATCACTTTCGGTGAATGATACAAATAGACTCAGGCAGGAACAGGTTGATTCCATCAATAGAGATCTTAAAGCAATCGTCGAGTGGGGAACCAACAAGGCTCAAATCCGACCTCTACTGGAGTATTGCTCGCATATTTGGGGTTCAGCACCAAGGCATTCTCTTCGTCTTCTAGATTCCATTCAGAAAAGAGCCATTCGCTTGATAAACAGCTCAACTCTCACAGATACCCTTCACCCTCTAGAACATAGAAGAAGAGTTGCAGACCAGTCATTGCTCTACAGATATTTCCATGGCAGATGCTCCAGAGAAATAAAAACTCTTGTACCACCATTGGCCGCATTCGGCCGAAGAACTCGGCACGCTGATCAGTCTCACCTATTTACTCTCAAGATTGACACTACAAGGACCAATCTTCATCAAGAATCCTTCTTTTACAGGGCTGCTACGGAATGGAATAAGCTTCCAAAATTAGTTTTTCCAGAGAACTATGACCTGCAACTTTTTAAAAAGCGTGTCCACAATCATTTCACAACTTCAACAACGACCACAAAATAAAAAATAAAAATCGAGAAAATAGTATAAAACACACTTTGCAGAAGGCTATTCTTGCACTTATTACTTGGTCCATTTGCTCCTTTATCACTTGTGACCAAATTTTAAAATCGTGTAGGAATATGTGGCCTTCTGCAACTTTTTTTTTAACATTATATTACGTTATAAGTATCGTAACGTATCATATTAGGTATTACATTACGATGCAAATACAACTTTTTATTTATTATTATTTATTTTTTACCACAAAAATAACAAACAAACAAAAATTTTAAATTGCAAGATTTTAAAAATAGTGTTAAATTAAAAAAAATGTATTACGTAAAAATTTCTGCGTCATATTTTCTGATTAAAATCACTAAAATGGTTTGTCAAAAAAGAGTTACCAATCGATTTCATCATCAGGAATCATTATCATGGCGCCCACTGTAACAAAATGTAAAATAATATTCCTTGTCTAAGGTTATGCCTCGCTGCCGATTTTGATAAAAATTATTGATAAATTTATAGTAAAATTATCAGCAAAAAATGAAAACAAAATTTTAAATTTATCGCCTTGTATCTTTTTCCACAGCAAAATTTTATTAAGGCATATTTGGTCCTATCGTCATATTTCGGTCCAAATCACCCGTTCTTAGCCTGTGCCGCAATAGTTATGAATCACCCTGTAGAATCAAAAGAGCTTGAAATAAATTTTGAAGATTATAGCATTTCAAATGGGATATCAGAAGAAAGACTATGAATATTCTAACATTTTTAAATTTATCAAGTTTAGAACATCGAAGAGCTGAAATAGATTTAAGATTTCTGCACAAGGTTATAAATGGAGCTTTAAGTTATCATAATTTAATTGAACTCTTTAATTTAAATCTCAATCCCAGATGAACAAGAATTTTAAGACCGTTCATGGTTCCTTTTACAGTAGGAACTATGGCCAAAATAAGTCGATTACACTTCTTGTAGTTAAATTAGAAAATGAAAATAGTGATACAATTGATATATTTATTTAATCAAAAATCAAATGAGGCAAGTTAGTTTTAGTTGATCACGATTATATTTTTGAGGTAATGTAAAATAATAACCAAAACATGATCGTTGCATACACTTTTTTTCTACGACCAATAAAAAAATATAAATTTATTTCAAACTAGTTATGTTCAAACATTTTTACAAAAGTGATAATTTAATAAATTATTAGTGGAATTTATGGAATGTGAAATTATCATCTGGAGCTTCCCCAATAAATTTACTACGTTCGTTTGGCTGGAATGTTTTGGACTTTATTCCATTGTATCCTTCAAATTTTTACTTTAAAAAAGCGTATTTTAAAATGTCATTGTGATGGTTTATATTCAACATCAAATTTATTACAGTAGCATTAGAGTTTATTTGAAAGTTCTTTAAAATTAACCAACAACACATTTTCCAAAAAATATTAGATATCTTTTATAATTCTTCAGTCAAAAATTATATGAATTATTTTTTATAGGTTTTTTTTTCGTTGGAACTATATTTTCACATACAGTTTTTGTTTTATCATTAATTCCTGGTGATGTACGAGATAACTCTTCACTACTTGACATGTTTATATTTATACTTTTGATGCGATGTGATTGATTTAAATTAACTGTCAAACAAATTTGTCGAAACAACCCACTTGATTAGCCCCCCAAGTACGTGTTTCTGTGAGCCAAAAATCGTTTCATGCTAAAAAGTATGTGTATTTATTAGGTAAAACTTATTACATAATAAAAATTCATGTTATAATGGACCACATTATTAGATCGGGGGTAATTAATGTAGAATTATATAAATAAAAAACGAAACAAACAATTAACTGTTTTTCATGGTGCAATAGTGCAAATTTACTTATTGCCTTATTATTATTTTAAATATAATAGTTGGTGTATTGCTACAAATGCTAGTCTTGTGGCTACTATTACTTTTGAAAATCATAGAATAACTGGAAATGCAAAAATGTACTTCGTCCTATTTGGCTTCAATTATTGTTTTCTGCAATGCAAAGTATTAACAGAAAATGTTGCAGCTTTCTCTGTATAAAAATATAGGGACAAATTCGCTGGAATTATTCTTTCATACAAGCACTACTTAGATACCATAGCAAAAAACGATCAGGCGATGTCAAGAGAGTGTGCGTATTCTAATTGGAATTGTTACCTGACACTGCTAACTGCGAAAGCATTTTCATATCATAAAGTTTAGTTAAACATTTCTATGCAGAACAAGAAGACGAGACAAATGATTGTTCTGCCGTCGGCGTCGTGTCTATCAAAGATATACAGTGAGAAGGACGGCCAAACCTGGCTGACCCCTAGGCAGTATCACTACTCTTATTTTTGAACAATAAACTGGTTAAAGGGACTCCTTCCAGGAGAATATACGAGTGCTGTGGTGTACTCATACCACTCTTTGTTGCATTTAAAATCTTTTTGGCAATATTTTTTATTAATAAAATAAAAATATTGTTTGTACTGTGAATGTAGTCTGAGTAAAACAAATCCTTAAAATTTATTTGTTTTTAAAAAATCTTTGTAGCATCATTTATACTAAAATTTGTTTCATAAAATAGCGCAAAATAACAAGCTTTATAATTTACAATATTTTTCAAAATTATTATTTTTTTTTTAATATTGCAAAGTAAAGTCTAGTGATAAAAGAATGCGTATTGTTAATAAAGATGTTCATCGTTTCAGAGAGTTTACAACGACTCCCCCTTTTGCATATTCACTTTGAACGCTTTTTTTGTCAAATATTTAAAAACGATGTGTTTATTTTAAAACTCAAAACAAAAAGGCAAAACACTTTCTGATTCAACATGGGGATTCAAATTACCATCGTCACAGACAGTTAGGTAAATTGGAGGACATTTTCGTTTCTCCATTTTTCTTCCCAAATTGTTTATATATAAAAAAAGATATTTAGTAGATACGAATCGAGTCATTTTTAAATTTTCTTGCAACAAAAAGGTCACTCACACGTATTTTATTTTATCGATGGTGTTTTGAAACATCACATTCATCTAAATAGTATAAAACGATTTTAAATCAAACTGGTAAATCCAAAGTTAAAACTGATTTATCAACCCTTTCAATATTTATCGTGTCAATGAAAGATCCTTCTTCAAAATTGACGAGGGTACGTCAGGTTACATTTAGAAGAATACAACTTTGGCATTGAATATATTAAAGTATCCTAGACCATTTCAGATAAACTCGCGAGGATCAATATTGGTGATTTAAGAAGCACACAACGAATTAGTTAACAAAAGCCAAGATATATATCGAAAAAAATATTTTTGTTACATTATTATGCAACAAATTTTACATTTGATGTGTAAATAAATTCAGTAGAGGAAAGTGCCAATATTTCAGGTAGTGTTCTAATTCTGGATAGCGGGATTTTTTTAAATTGGCGCGTCAGTTGCATCTGATAGCTAGTGATACATGCAGCGCCAGTGTGTGTGGTAATAAAAAAAATCTATTTACATCTGAGTGCTGATTAATACTTTTTAACATGTTTAATTCAAGGGAGCAACAAAAGGTAAATGTTAGTAGTAATCATTTGTTAGTTAGGAGCAGATGCTCCAGAGAAATAAAAACTCTTGTACCACCATTGGCCACATTCGGCCGAAGAACTCAGTCTCACCCATTTACTCTCAAAATTGACACTACAAGGACCAATCTCCATCAAGAATCTTTCTTTTACAGGGCTGCTACGGAATGGAACAAGCTTCCAAAATCAGTTTTTCCAGAGAACTATGACCTGCAACTTTTCAAAGAGCGGGTCCACAATCATCTTCCTTCTATAATCCCTCTTCATTCTAATAGTCGCAGTGCGGGCCGTCCGCGATAGGTCTACTCTTTTTGCGACTATTTTCAATAACAAAAAATGTAACCTTATTTATGATTTTTATTGGACCTAACCTTAAATAAATTGTAAGTTCGTTGTGTCGCCATAAAAGTAAAATTTGTATACGTTCCCTTATTTCGAATACCGATAGTTGCCCAATTATGTATATCTGAAATTTGGACTCGTGTTTCATTTGTAATAATGAAGACAGTGAATTATTTATAAAAAATGGGACACAGAAGCAATAAAGAAAGCTGTAAAAGCGGTGAAAACTAGGAAATGGGTTATTTAATGGTCCACAAGCAGTTTATTTACAGATTAGTAACGTCATATCAGATAGCGGTCCGAAGTGCAGTAAGCGGATTCAAGAAAATGGGATTGTTCTCGTGCAATTAAATTATTTTAGAAGCTTATGAGTTTGCATCCAATAACAATTTCACTAATACGAGACACCGCTGCTGCTGTCCCGCAAGTAGAAAGATACCGCTTAAAGATGCAGGAAATTTGCTTTCTATTGCATATGCAATATCAAGTCCAATGGTGGAAAATCAATTTAATCCAGGGAATTAATCCCCTTTTGCAAACCGAAATTCTTCTATTGTTTTACAAGAAATCTCATCTTCGATTACAACGACAAGTTTTTCTCTTCAATGCTCGGAACACTAATTCTAACACCTGCTGATATTAGCCCAATACCTACAAGAGCAAAACTTCGTGATAAACACAAGGAGGTAGAAAGGCCTGGACTGGTGAAAATTAAAATAACAACGAAATTAAACTATAAAAAAAAACAGGAAAATCCATCAAACTCTTCGGGAGCTGGGTTTTTTGTATCTGATAAAACAGATGAAGAGTTTGATGACAAAGAAGATTGATATATCTTGGAAAATACTCGAAGCGAAGAGTGGTTCATTAGATCTGAGTGACCCCGAAACTACCGCGCCGGGCTTAGCTAGTCTTTATGGTGCACTAAGTGTTTAAAGTAGGGTCAATAAAAATGTTTAAATGAATCTGGATTACGGCGAATATATTGCATCTGTTTAAATGATTTTATTATTCCAAAAGTTGTTGTAATTATTTAATTTAAACAAAATTTTACATTATAAGGACTTTAATTTCATGATAAATGATTATTCTAGAAATAAATCACTTCCTTTTATAGTTTCAAAGTAAATTAGTGAAGGGTCTTAAATATGGCAACCAAACTATCCGAAATTATGCTACTAGTTTTCTAATTTTAGAAATCTTATATATTTGTAAATAAAAATCATAAAACTTTACTTTTACTTTTATTGCAAATTTTTGTTCCAGAATAATTATTTATTTTAGCCATAGTAAAAGTTGATATTAACATGAAAATCGTAACGTAAGTGATTTAAACAATAGATCGTTCCAACAAAAAGTATCCGAAGTTTGGGCACTTTCCTCTATTAATAAAAGTGTAACAAAATATTTTAAAACATTATTCAAGGAAATCTGTGGTTCTAAGGGAATAATTGTCAATTTAAGAAAGGAAAATAGCAGTCTGTAACTTTCTTAATTTACATTTCTTTGACTATGTTTCTAAGAGCGTAGCAACCCTTACAAGGAACTTAACGAATGTACCCTTTAAAATGAGCTACTGACATAAATTTCAGGTTGTTTCTCCTGTTCCTGGCCATTAACTATTTAATTAAACGTAAACTTTATCTTCTTGAGAAAAATTTTAATTTATTTTATTTGAATTCTTTGCATTAAAATTTTTTAATAAACGATTTTTGATTCTGTCAAAACTCCCATTTTAAAGTGAATTCGAATTATTTAACCTCCGTATGCGGAATCGAATAGTGCGATGTTAAACTTTTGACCCGGAACTCCATAAAAAAGTTATCGATATTTGACGGTTACTAGTTTAAAGGAATTTTTCCCGCCTTTTATATTCCCGCGGGTGCGGTTGTGTTGAAGTTGTTCCAAATGACCCAGTTTTCTGAAATGCCTTTATGTGATTCTCTGCTACCTTAAGTGTTTTTCGATTGAACTTCTGTTGGGATGTACTTTTATTGAAAATCAACATGAAAGAGCAAAAGAGCAGCGATTGCCGAAATTTTTAAAAAAATGTACCTTTTTTTCGAAAAAAAATCCAAATATAAGATTTTAGTATTTCCGATAACAATAAAAAAATTTCGAGCTACGAAGAAGTACAGATAATTTGTTTGATGATATTACCTATAAAGTAATTGCATTACTCTTTTTAAAAATATTTATTGTCTGTTATGCATCTTTTAATATAAACTGCATTTTATAGCACTGTTAAACTGATCTTTCGTTTAAAAGTTGTGTGAAGGGCAAATTCTGACTTTAAGTGATGTTCGTCTGGGTACCTGGTTTTGTAATAACCCGATAGGCTACCAGCTAATCTCAGCCAAGGCAAAGGGATATCTCGTTGTCTTAGAACAAAAAAAATATAAAAGAAAAATTAATTATGCGTCAGGATTTTATTTTAGCTTTGACTCGATAATATTCTGACTTCGTATATTCCCCAAAGAAACTTAACCAAAAATAATGGGGGTCCTTAAAGCAACAAAGTCTACTCTGTGACAAAAAAAATATTTATTAATAATATTAAAAAAATCAAAAAAAAAATCTGTTTTGGTCTTGTACAAATTTTTAATTTTTTAAAAAAATGTCAAATATTGCGTTAAATAATTAAATTAAATAATCCGTAAGCAAAAACGTAAAAAAACCGACTTCAAAGACTTACTGGTTTACTCATGGATGCCATTATCAGAACTAGACTAAATTAAAATGGGACCACATGGGAAGCACCAGCTTTTAAATAAAAAAAGAATCATCAAAATCGGTTCACTCAGTCGAGCCATCTAAGAAGATCGAAAACTATCTGAAAACTGCCAAGGATAAGACAGCCCCACTAGGTTCTGCAGGTGTTTATCGTATTCCATGCACTTGTGGAAGTGTCTACATTGGAACAACTAAACGGTCCATTAACACCAGGGTCAAAGAACACAAAGCCAAAGAACATAGGTTCCTGTACTTAAAAATACAAGGCTGCCTCCTTACAAAAATAAGAAGAATGATACCCCGGAACGTGACCAATTTCTGAACAGTCATCAAATATGCCCCGCCCACAAAAACGTATACAACCTGCGATCGCGACATACAAATGTCATAGACTGTCAGCCTTAAAAAGCAGACAATTATATCTACAGAAGATGCCATCCACTAATGGTGGCGAAACGTCGAGTATAAACTCAGACCTACGACGGCCAAAATACCCGAAAACCCATTTACCAACAAACGATGGCCGCGAAAGCCTTTCACAGTATGTTATTAATTATAGTTTAACAATAATGATATACCACATAGAATGATCCTAAATTCTCTTATTTATAAGGGAAACAAAGTGATTATCTATAAATAAATAAAAAATACTACCTAATAACGCGTACACCAAAACGTAAAAACAACCGCGTTCAAGGACTTATATGATTTTCTCATGGATGCCATTATCAGAACTGTACTAAAAATGAAATGATACAATATGTGAAGCACCAGCTTTCAAATAAAAAAAGAATCATCAAAATCGGTTTACTCAGTCGAAAGTTCTGAGGTAACAAACAAAAAACAAATACAGTCGAATTGAGACCTCCTCTTTTTTTTGTAGTTGCTTAAAAATAGATACAAAACAACCGGCGCATATTTTTTGAAAATTTGTTAGGAAGCCTTTCCTATCACGAAGGAAAAATATAAACTTTAAATCAATTTTAAATCCAAAAACTATTTTTAGATATTGTCGCTTTCCATTATTAACTAAAAGATCGACAATTTAATTTTCTTTGCACAATATCGATCCCAAAAATAAGGACTAGGATAAAAGAAATCCCTTTTCCGATTGCCGTAGGCACGACTCAATCTTTCACAATTCAACTTTACCTTCGATTGAAAAACTAATTGAAAAAGGATAGCGATCGTTATGATTATGATTTTGATTATTAAATTGGTAGGACTTCGATAGGAATATTGAAGATACATTTGACTAAGATACACAAAGAAAATACTCTACATCCGATTATCACTTAAATTGGGTCACTTGTGTATTAGATAGTCTTCTAAGCGCACATTTATAAAAAATAACCATAACGTCAAAAACTTATTTAATGGTATTGATCAAGTGAAAGATGTTATTGTACCAGATGATTTCATTTTATGTTTAATGCATGTAATATCCTCACAAACATACCAACAGATTTAGTTGTCAGTCTCATAAATGCAAAGTGGCATTTAATTAAACCACACACCACTATACCATTAGAGGCATTCATAGAACTATTTTAGTTCGTAACTAATAACAGTTATTTTAATTTCAATAAAGTTTTCTTAGAACAGATCTTAAGTTGCATGTAACATTTAACATTTCACCTTCGTAATTACCAATTTTAAAATTATATTCTGAAAAAAATAGGTCAGGTATTATTTAAAATGATTTTTCCTAACAAACAATAATTCTTTTTATTAAAAATTGTATTTTATTTAATTGAAAATAGGAGTTACAGAAATCAACCTCAAAATTTAAAAAAGCTAGATACTGAAATATTTTATTTAAATAATTATTTATTATTACTTAATTGAATTTTTTTATCAATGATATGAACTTTATTGAGACTTATTATCAACAGTAAATATTTATTTATATAGTTTACGGATATAACAGCAAACTTTGTGCACAACACTGTAACTTAAGTGCACAGCTGATGGCTGACAGTACCGATCTCTCGGAAAATTGGTTGACGGCTATCTGACGGCCAACTCTACCACTCCCACAAATAATACCAAAAAGCGAAAGCATAGGTGTTACAAATCAAAAAAATTTTGCGAACGAGAATTTCCAAAAACTATAAAATGTTAAGATGATATCTGAAAAATTACGAAACGGTGAAACTGTGAAACGTGTAAGCTAATGTCGACAATAATTATTTTTACCGTATTCAATTGAGCAAATTTATTATTATTTTAACTCCAATGGAAATTTAATAAAATAAAATCAAATTTTATAAAGAGATCAATTTTATACAATTGTTACTCACAAGGAAGTCACTAAAAAGAACGCTATCAGACGAAGAAGTAAAGTTAAGTTTTTCCGAAGTTACTATAAATTTTTTTTATATCTTTGTACCCAGAAGAGACAGTAAAATGATCAGTGCATAAAGAAAGAATAAAAAGGAACTCCGACTAAACCAAGGTGGGTCTAAGATTTTTTGGATGTACCATTTTAGGTTAGCCATTGACGTTTAATTAGTTCATTTTTTGCATCTCCTATTAGCAAATACAGTTCATTATATTTGCATCTCGCCATCAACATTTACATACACACATATAGTCACGCCTTTTTCCCATAGGGGTAGGCAAAGACCACTTCCTTCTACTTGCTACGGTTCTTACACACATCTTTAGCTTTATTTACTTTTATCAGTGTTTTCATACATGCTTATCGATTGTTGGTACTCTTGGTACATTTAAAAATTATTATTACAGACTTAGAAATGAAAAAAAGGGCGTGATTTAGTTTTTGAATGTTTTATTGATTAAATAAAACAACAGAATTATAACGGACTTTGAAAGATTTATAAACTACCATTTGTAGAAGGTTTAACACCGCAACTAGCAATATTGTTTTAACATTACAGTACATTTTTGCGGTTGGGCCATCGGTATAGGCACCTATGTCACCTAGATCTTTGATCCTCTGTGACTACCGCTGTGTTTTCAGGACATTAGAATTCCAGTCCGCTAGTTTTGGCAAACCGCAGGATTTCTGTTGGCCCTGTCTCATGTAGATCACTTCAATTCATTATGCGGCCCCAGGTTTGATACCTGTACACCACTAGCATCGGGCAGCTACACTGAATGTATATGCCAGTGTAGTGTAGGCCAGTGAGCAGGCCAAGAGTGCTGCTTAGCCTACTCCGGTTCATCGTCCAGAGTGCGTCTGCTCTCTTCTGGAGAGGTTTTTCCATCAGCTGTCTTGATGTTCTGCATTCCACTGAGCGATATGATTTTGTTCAAGGATTAGTTTCAATTCATTCAGAACATTGTAAATTATTCCTTTATAACTTTAATTTTAATTTAGCTATAGTATTATTGTACAACAAACAATTTAAAAGAAAAGATTGTTGAATGAAAGGATTGAAATAACAGCATGGAGAAAAATCTGTCATCAAAAGATCAGATATTAAAAATTTAAATACGTATTTAAACCTTTTAAAAAAAATTAAAAATAATATAAAAATTATAAAGTAGATTGCAGATGACTTTTTACCGGTCTCCTCATACGTATTTCATAAACCTTTCCATTATATTTAGACAATCCATATGTTCATTTACGATTATTTCTTAACATGGATTATGATTATTTAATTTACACCTAAAACTCGAGATTTTTATTTTAATTAATTAATATTACGTTCTTTTTTTTATACTACAGAGTCCTGATAAAACAACAACAAATAAGATAAAACAATAAAAGAGCTTGTCTTATGTGCTAATCGATATAATATAATTTCGTGATATAATTGTTTTATAGCGAGTAAAAATGAGAAAACAAAAAGTTTTATTTATAAATGATACAACCGTGGGCGTTTTATCAAATTGTTTACTACTATTATTGAAATTAACATTAAGTAGGGAGTTAACAAAGTGTACGAATCCTGCGACGTGTTATCTGCGTACCCAAATATTCTGCCTTCATTTAGCATAACCTTACGCGTTTAGCCGAAGGGAAATCGTTCTGTTGTAAGTAATTTATTTATATTTTCACAACTAAAGTGCTACCAGGTGTATGAAGAGATTCGAGAGTTTAAGGCTCTATCTGTTTTTAGTAAGAAAGTTCGTAAACATTCACACAGCCCTAGAAAGTTAAGACACGTTAATGAAATGTTACCTATTAGCTTTGGAATTGTATATTTAATCGTACATGTTTACATACTTTAAGCTATTTTATAATCAACGAGTCTTATTTTTTTAAATCTGAAATCTCTATTAAAAACAAATTTCAATTAGCTGGAGAGGAATTTTTACATTACTTAAAAAATTTAAGCAACTTTTGTGTCGCAATAGGCGTGTATGTGTTTTAAAATAAAACGAAACAACTGAAAACCATTATTTTGACAAAAATTGCAAAAAAAAGGGCAACTATAAATAAGAAGTATACATGGGATTCCCCCCATAATGACCGGTAAACTATTTTACAAGTGTGTTTGGTGTACTTATGCAAAGCTCATACAATTTAAAGAGCGAGTAATAGATCACATTTGAACAACGTTGTCAGACTTTGACAGTAGTACGGACATTAAGGAAATAATCAGGTCATGTTGTTGATCATTTAATAAAAACACTTTACCATTAATTAGTCTAGGACAATAAAACAATAAAACTTTAATGATTTCACCTAAACAAAAGGTTTTTAATAAAAACTATTCAAGTTAGTTTATTAATGCTTTATTTAAATCTAATCAACATAGAGTTAATTAAAGGCAGTAACAATATAATAATACTGATCATTATTTTATTAATAAAAATAATACAGGTTAAAATGCTTTACAATAAAGATAGAATGCCATTTAGGGGCTGACATACTTACCAAATAGCTGCTTTTTTATTTTAAGCAAAATATTGATTAATTACAAAAAAAGTATTTAAAAAGCATAAGCTATGGATTTCGACAACTTCGGTCTACTGGATATTTGCTGGCTTATGTCACTCAGCTCTGGACAAACACTATTGAAAAGTTTGGTGAATCCCGTGCAATAGCCTTGGATATATCTAAAGCCTTTGACCGCGTTTGGCACCAGGCATTGTTAAGTAAATTATCTGTCTACGGTCTCCCAACCAAACTGTGCCAATGGCTCTTGAGCTTCATGCAAGATCGCTCCTTACATGTGGCAGTTGACGGTATTTCTTCTGATGCGTTTAAAACTAATGCCGGGGTCCTCCAGGGTTCCATCCTGTCCCCCACGGTATTTCTTTTACACATCAACGACCTCTTGAAAACCACCACAAACCCCATTTACAGTTTCGCAGACGATAGCACACTTGTCTCAACTTTCACATCCTATCGATCACTTTCGGTGAATGATATAAATAGACTCAGGCAGGAACAGGTTGATACCATCAATAGAGATCTTAAAGCAATCGTCGAGTGGGGAACCAACAGTCTTGTTTAGTTCAACGCCCAAAAAACACAAAGTGCCACGTTTTCCAAGAAAGTGAATTCCTCAAATCATCCCATCACAATGTACGGAAATACCCTTGAACCAAGTCCCTTCATCTCGATTTTGGGAGTCACGGTGTCCAATAATATGTCTTGGCATGACCATGTTGCTAACATCGCAAAGTCGGCAAGCCAGAGACTAGGTTTTCTGTGAAAAGCTAGAAAGTTTTTTACTCCTGATCAACTGTTGACGACGTACAAGGCTCAAATCCGACCTCTACTGGAGTATTGCTCGCACATTTGGGGTTCAGCACCAAGGCATTCTCTTCATCTTCTAGATTCCATTCAGAAAAAAGCCATTCATTCGGTTGATAAACAGCTCAACTCTCACATATACCTTTCAACTACTACAACATAGAAGAAGAGTTGCAGACCAGACATTACTCTACAGATACTTCCATGGCAGATGCTCGAGAAAAATAAAAACTCTTGTACCACCATTGGCCGCATTCGGTCGAAGAACTCGGCACGCTGATCAGTCTCACCCATTTACTCTCAAAATTGACACTACAAGGACCAATCTCTATCAAGAATCCTTCTTTTACAGGGCTGCTACGGAATGGAATAAGCTTCCAATATCAGTTTTTCCATATAACTATGACCTGCAACTTTTTAAAAAGCGTGTCCACAATCATCTTCTTTCTTTAATCCCTTCCCTTTCTAATAGTCGCAGTGCGGGCCGTCCGCGGCCCACACGATAGGTCTACCCTTTTTGCGACTATTTTCATAAAAAAAAAAAGCTATATTACATTAGTTTAATTAAGCTTTAACGACAAAATGTCTGAAACAGAATGAATAAATTATTTCTTTATTCTGATTCTGACTTTTTTTGTATGATCAATAGAGTTTTTCCATATCTCTGAGTTAACGGTTTGAAGTGCTTCAGATCACATATTTAAATAGTCTTTTTCTGCATTTCCATCACAGCTAATATGTTTATTATAATATTGCTTTGCAATGCCCCAAATCAATTCAATTGGATTAAAAATGCAGTGATATGGCAGGAGACGTAACACCTTATGTCCATATTGTTCAGCTATGTCTTTTATCAAATATCTTTTTGGTGGTTTATTTTTAAAAAATATACCAGTTTCAATTTTGTTAACAAAATCGGTAAAACTACTTTAAAATTTAATCACAATGCGACGTAAAAATATAGGTAGGAGATTGTTTTATAAAATTAAAAACTATTATATAAACACAACATATAATGTATTTACTGATCCATAATCTTTAGAAGCTCATGTATAAACATAGTACGTGAAAAAGCAATATTTCGATTTGCTAGCCATTCTTCAATATCCAATTTGAGCCAGGACATGTTTGGTATTTTGTGTAATAACATACTGCGGAAAGGGGCATTGCCCATCAAAATTACTGATGGTTCACTGTTTGGCAACTGATTTTTAAACCGTTTTAAAAAATTAACTTGGTTTATTTTACCATGATAATTAGATTTGACAACGTCTTAAAAACGTTTATAAAATTGCCAACTAATAAATCTAACTGTGAATTGCCAGCTGGCGCTTATAGATCGTCAATCGGAAAAACCGTTTTTATTAATACATAATCAAACTTATACTGTGTGTAATATTTAATGAAATATTTATGTATTATATCTGCAATTTTATATACCGTCTAAAATAATATAGAAATTGTAATATTTAACAAGACATTGACTTGATTAATGCAATAAAATATTACGAACAGACTGACCCGATGTGTTCGAGATTATATAAAACGAAAGGTAATTTTTATTATTGTTGGTATTAAGTTTTGAAACGAACAGATCATTCATGACGTGCATGAACATTTATATTGTATGCGCTTTTTATGAAGATTTCCTGTGGCAAACATTTCATTTTTAGTGGTAAATTAACTGTTTTTAAAAAAAATGAATTGAAACCAATTTTGATTTTTTTTAATATCTACTATTCTGTTAAATAAATCTGTTGAAAAACACAGTTTGTTTACGAATTAAACAAAAAAAAACAATTTATTTTATGTTTTTAGGTAAAGGTAAGTTGTATTTTTACTTAAAGAAAATAAGAGTTATTTATTTTTTGATTTTTTCTTTCAGATTATTATCAAGAATATTTGTTAAATTTTATATTTAATATAAATCGAATAGAATATGAAATAGATAAAATTATTTATCTGAAAAAAAATTCGTCAAGTATGGAAATAAAAAAAAGAATAATTAAAATTGAAAGTATCGGCTACAAGGTAAAAATAATTAAATACTTGAGGGATCCGTGAACAATTTGAAACAAAACGTTTACTAAGGAATCAACATTATTTTTATAGTGTAATGTTTCAACTAAAAGGATAATTTCTTTATTTTTTTACCAATTGTCCACTGATCCATTGAACCAACAACATATTTATTAATCTTTGGGATTTATGCATGAAAATTTGTCTGTGTTTTGACAAAAAAACACAAAATCAAGAAACCAGCAAAAAAATTAACAGTACTTCGAAAACAACACAAAATGTTTTGTATCAACGTTATTTATTTGAAACGTTTTTATTATTAATTTTACGAAAACAATTTATTCTTTATAAAAAGTTCTGTATGGTCTAAAACCTCAAATGCAATCATCAACTATCGAAATTTTCAAGTCATATACGAAGTACCTACTTATATCAGAACGTATGAATTTTACGTAATAGTAAAATTTATTTAAATATAAACTAGTGTCTATTAATAAACAGTTACCTCTTAGGTCATCAAAAATTGATAACTTGTTTGATTTTTTTGATGACCTATCAACACTTGAACGGCAACAGGTATAATACAAGCAGGACGGCGCAACATGTCATAGTACGTTGGAAGTAAGACAATATCTGGAAAATACGATAAGTGAAAAATTAATCCATAGATAATTAGAGATTTTTTGGCCAACTAGGTCGCCCAATTTAACCCCTTTAGATTATTTTTTTTTGGATTACTTGAAAGAGAATTTAAACCAACGAGAGCCGTTTACAAAAGAACGGAAAGAATTATTATGGTCTTAATAAGAGTATTTTGTCGTAGCACGGAAACTTGTATTAAAAAAGTGGGCCCGTTAGGGTATAAGTGAAGTGATGGAAAAGCTATGATATATGCAATTTGGGCTTGTACAAGGCACATAATTAACCTAAGGTACTGTAGCAACAGTTGCTCGTCTTAAGAGTCGCTCACGTCAATGGTCACCACTTCTAAAATGGTACATGACTGCTGGTGACTTTTAACTAAGTCAAACTGGTTAAGATTCCTGGGCACTGCGGTTTCCAGGGCAATAAAAGGGTAGATAGTCTAAAGATAGATAGATAGATAGTTTAAAAAACTAGGTAGCAGACTAATCAGTCTCAAGAGAATTTAGTCGCTCACGTCAATGGTCACCACCTTTAAAATGGTACATGACTGCTGGTGACATTTAACTAAGTCAAACTGATTAAGATCCCTGGGCACTGCGGTTTCCAGGGCAATGAGAGGGTAGATAGTCTAACGAAAAATAGATCCACATGAACGCTCCCTGTCTGCTCAACTCCCGTATCTAATGGCTTTATCAAAGGTCTCATGGACAGGAAATCTGAAGACAGATTCATGAAAAGTTGGTTTGAAACCAACGAGATGCAACATATTAAAGCCCTTTTTAGAGGGCCCTTCAAAGAACTAGGTAGCAGACTAATCAGTCTCAAGAGAATTTAGTTGAGATCGATCATCGGGCTGATAACTAGTCACTGGTTCACCGCAAGGCATCTTAAGAACATGGGCTTTGCCCATGTCGTACCATGTCCAAGATGCAGGGTGAAAAAAGAAACTTCACTCCATCACAAAGATGGGACCAGGTAGGCTGATTCACCGTCACGATGGGTAGACCAACTTAAAACTTTAACCAGACAGAATATGCACGAAGCCGTTCATCATGCCCAAGATGGGGAGTCCTGGAAGCAGTCGCGACATGATGTCACTACACCCTTACGAGGGTTAGATCAGGAGAGAGAGGCTGATTCGTTTTGTGCATGAGGTTGGGGTCTTCTGAAGGTATATGCCTCGTGAAATTTCGATAGCTGATAGTTACATTTTTGGTTTTAGACCATGAAGAACCTTTTACGAGGAATAATTTTTTACATTTAATAATTAAACTGTATATGTTTACAATTTAAAAGAATAATCGAATTTTCCGGTTGTGTAAAGAATTTTCAAGATAAATATTTTAATGATCTTTCCTGTTTCTTTTAGTTTTGTATTTAGCTATAAAACCGAACGTCAGTTTACTTAAAGCGTGTCATCGTTAATTATTTCTATTCGTTGAAATCAGTCGCCGAAAAATTTATTGCATTTAGAAGTGAGGACAATACAAATTGTATTGAAAGAATTCTTTAGGCTACAAGAATAGCTGATCATTCGTGTTTATTTGTATGATTGGTATAATTATGAAGAATGAACTAATTAGAAGCTGCTGTTGTTTCAGTAGATGATTTGGGTTATTTTGGTATTATCGTCATTTGGTTATCTTAGTACCTTCGCTATCTTTTTATTGTTGATATGTGTCCACATTTAAAATCACTGTTTTGGAGTCAAGAGTGTCTACTGATGCAAAATTTTATTACCAAGCAAAAAATGACACAGTGTTTGACTAAATGTTAAAAGTTTCCAGTAGCTAAATAACTCTTTGATGTTTTGTTGATCTCGGGCTCTATGCGGTTATTGCATTTGCAAAACTTGGAAGACAGTTTTTCCTTATTTTCTTTACACTACTCACTTAACAGGAAAATTCTTTAATAGCAACTACGTACCAATGGTGCGGTATAGTTCTTGTAATGTGTTATTATAATAGATACGAAAACATTCTAAAAGCAAAATATTTAAGCATCTCAAGATGCATAATCAAAAATTATTTATAAATTGTACTCTATAAATTTAAACCTTATTAAAGATACATATTTTTTATTTAAATTTGGCTCGTTTTTTTTTGAGTTTTCTGATAGGATGTTTGATTGGAGTATGCCAAGAATTTAAAAAATTGGGGTTACCTTAAGGTTAAAATCGTCAGGATCCTGTATCTTTCACAATACAATTTATTTTCTGTATATTATGATAAATATTATTTTTTATATGTATGCGAGGTATACATGATGAGTCAAAACGTGAATCAGCAGTTTTCTCATTTAAAAATGTATTAAACTGATTTTTAAAGTACCAGTTAGTTTCGCTATATTTTAACCTATACTATAGGTATATGTGGGTCGATTATACATCAGAAAACAACTACACTCCTGGCTATAATTTTAAAAATATAAGAATTTTAATAATTGATATTATTTGTTAAGAATTTTTCTAAATTTTTTTTTTATTTAATTTTATGTGTTTATTATTTGTTAGTATTAAGGAATTTTAGCCACACATAACAGAAAGAGTACTTGTTAAATTATTATTCAAATTTTGATTGAAATCAAAACCAACTTTATTATTTACTGAAACTATGCGAGCTATTTATATTCCTACAATTTTTTATTAAATTTAAAAAAAAATAAGCAAAAAATAGTAGAAATTTTTTTTTAATTTGCACTAAAACAGATCATAAAAAATTTCGCATATCTGACTTAATCAAATAAAAAATCATATTAAAAAACAGGATTTTATTAATAAAAGAAAAATATCTTTAAAACCTTCTATATAGGAAATTGTAATAAAAAAGAAAAGCGACTTTACACTAGGAATAAAGGGCATTACTTTTAAGTTTAGTGAGATTCTACTGATTCGCGTTTTGATTTACTCTGTAAACAAAGTAAAATAATTGTGAAACATAATTAGCTTGGTAAACGTCGCTTATTTATAAAAGATAATTTTTATCACAAAATACAAAAAATTTATTACCTATTAAAAGATACAGGGTTCCGAATTCATGACGATTTTAAGCTTAGTGACGCATTACCTCTAAAATTTTAGGTATACTTCAAACAAACATCTCATATCAGGAGACTCGTTAAAACCTGTATATTTATAGATAATTTTTGGATTATGCATCTTAAGATGCCTAACAATTTTGCTTTTATAATTTGTCGTATCTATTTTAATAACGGAATACAAGAGCTTGACCGTACTTCTGGGACACCGTAAACATAACATTTAAAAATACTTTTCAAAATTTTAAAAATTTTGAAATAATAACAAAAAAATAATTAAATATTTAAGACACTTGTTTAATTCTGATGTACGGGTATCTCAAAAGTTCCTCAGTAAAAATTGGGAGAAAGTATGTGATGTATAAGGTTCTAACGATTAAGATTTTAAGGTACATTCCATTAAAACCTTTAAATTTAGAAATTTAAAAATGTTCGTGAATTATTAAATAAATCCAATAATTATGTTTAATTTTTAATTCTAATGTGACCTTAACGTTTTCACATAATAGTGGAAATAAAAACATTTAAATTATTATAGTCCTTTTGCGAACTATTTAAAAAAAAATTAGGTTAGTTTTTTTATTTTAAAGAAATATGGTAAATTTATTTTTATCGTTAGAACCCTATAATTCGGCAAAGAAGCCTCGAAAATACAAAGTACCAATATTTTTTCGACCCCATATACTCGGTTTTAAGTTTTCGTATACCCTGTATATAAACATAGACGAACCTACTACATCGAATAATGTTTATACTATTTTGTGTCTTAATTTATTTTGTTGGTTATGTTGAATAAAAACTCGTGACTAATTTTGATTTTGTTTTTTCAGAGCACGACATCCATCACGAAATCTTGGGAATAGCATTGAGTGCAGCAGCAGCTCCATTAAATAAGTGCGGAACTTACATCGTAGTTCCGGTGGTATATATCTTCTCGGTGTTTTTTTCTTAAGCTATTTATGTGCTCCTAGATTGTAGGGAATCACCAATCGTCCAATAGTGGAAAGAATAACTGACAGTACCATTCGTCGATCTTTTAACTGAATAATTCGAACAAAAAACCATCAAAAAAATTAATGAACTTTAAGTAATCTATAAGTGATTTGGTACTTGGTCTAGTTATTTACACTGTTTAAACGAGGTTCCTAATTATTATTAAAATTGGTATCAAAACAAAATTAAAAAACATTTGCTCGTTCTGACTTGTTACTATTTATAAATATTTTAAAGCTACTGACACTCGTTCAGCATATTAAATTCGTTCATCAAGTCTTCAGTTTAGCAGTTAAATCTTTTTCCGTGCATCAATAATAATGTGAATTTGAAGTAAGTCGTTAATTTTAATTAAAACCTAGTCCAAATTGTGGTTTTAAATGACGTGGATAAGTATTGTGTGAGAATGTTTTAAGAACGTGTTCTTGA
Source organism: Agelastica alni (assembly GCA_950111635.1). NCBI lineage: Eukaryota > Metazoa > Arthropoda > Insecta > Coleoptera > Chrysomelidae > Agelastica > Agelastica alni. The sequence continues at coordinate 84,759,912 of OX467709.1, forward strand.
CAAAGACGTCCGGTGTCACAATGAATCGCACCTTGCCATACTGTATACTTAAACCTGAAATTCATTAAAGTACCTATCAATGTCAATAGATAAGTGAATTTTCAACTTAAGCAACTAGAAGTATAATTTTGTACAAAAGTGGGTCCTCTAACAATGTTAAACTGTACAAGCTACGACTTATGTAGGATTCAGTAAATCTAATCACTGGTAGCTGTTAATATACCGGTTATACGGAATCATAGACACTGCCAATAACAAGTGTCAAATGTGATGCTAGAAATTTGAATAATGAAGTGAAGTTAGAACCTGATTATTTTACTTACTTTGAAATTAAAAATGCGAAGAGACTCTTAGCTTAAAAAAACCTGTAATTTAATATTATCACTATAAAATGCAAAAAAAGTAATAAAACTCTTTAACGAATTACACACCATAATGATATAACAGATGTACCTACTGCTCTAGTCGAGATAATATAAATAATACAAAACAAAATTCCACGTACATCACACAATTTAATAGCGTCACAGCTGCATAACTTTGCCATAGAAGGATCTACAAATTAAAGGAAATGAAAAATTATGTTTTACTTGAAAATTTTACCATTTTTAATGTGAAAAAGTGTTTTTTAAATCAAATTAAAGGTTAAACATGAAACAAATAGCTTGTAAACGGATACTAATTAAAGCGGCAACAATGCATTTTAATCGACAGGTCCGTCAATTGCTTACGTTTTGAGTAGCATGGAAATATTATTTATTTACTATTAGTTAGGGTTAAACAAGTTTGATTGTGTTATTTAATTCTATTTGTAAATAAATATTATATGAAGAATTATTCTACATACGACCAAAGTTGATCTGCTTCTACTGATAACCCTAGTCATAAGAAACCGCTCACAACTCGGCACTCCAAAATTGCGGCACAAAGATCTGACGAACATGCCCCTTTAGGCTTCATTGTTAGGCAGATGATCACCAATCGAGAGTTTGCTTGCAAATTGTGTTGTTTAGATGGTGGCAGAATCTTGGAATCAGTTGCCCTTCAGAAGGTCCCAAACTCCATAATAACAAATGGATATGATTGAAGAAAGCGTGTTTAGTGATTTAATTCCCCTTGGAGGTTAAACGTGTAGAGTCCATCTTTTAGACTTACCACTTTATTAGGCATTGACCGCGTATGGTAGACCAAATCACTTTTTTTGAGAAGAAGAAAATCGTACACTATAGGGTAACATGTGTATTTTTTATTGACAAATTGGTAATTTGTAACCAATCACCCATGCAATAAAATCTTTAAACTTGGAGAAATAATGAAAAATTTTAATTAATAAATAACTAAAAATTTAAAAATAACCGAATCGCCCAATTTTCGGGGCAAATCGGATCATACATAACATGTCAACCAAAGTTAAAGTTTCCGAACACAATAGCTTTGGAATCATTAAGAGGTGTTTAATAATTAAGATTAATTTTTCTCTTATATCAGTGCATATATCATGGTACCATTCTTCGCATTTATAGCACTGAATCCAATTCTCTGATGGTGCATGAACAAATACTTCGAAGTAGTAAATACAGTTCTACTCTCTTTATTTTACCGAAGAACTCTTAAATGTCATCTCAGGCGTTGCTTTATTCCTATTAATATTTCCTCTCTTACTTTCAGAGACATTCTTGACTATCTTAAGTTTTTCTGGTGGGTGACTGGGTTTCATCAGACTATTGTGAACTTGAGAATGGCATTGTGTCATCAAGTGGTTTTTGTATTTATGACTTGAAATTGTATCTGTATTTGTGGCTGTACTTGATCTGTACTAGAGGATTGGACTTGTGGTTGCACTTGTTGAGTACTCGTGAATTGGACTGGGGACTTCATAATGTCTGATCACCGATAGTCTGGGCAGGTATTGCTTTGTCGTTTAATGAAAATATTTCAGGCTTTTCGAAGCCCTTTGCATTCCCAACAGTGACAGCCTGGTTTCAAGCCTGTTTGAAAAGTCTTCCACAAGTGACTTTTGTGATTCCTTGATTTTAATGTGATTGTTGCCATGGTGTTCGAACTGTCATGAAATAAATATGAATTAATAACCTTAATCGTGTAATAAGTCAGCTTCAAATAGCAATCCAATAAGCCCCATGGGGAAAATTTAAAAAAAAAAAATTTAGTCATTAAGCTCTAAGATCATACTTAAAAGTAAGGTGCAGTTGAAAGGTGCAGGGCGAGAGGAGGACCGAGTAGCCAGGTGGGTGCGTTCAATGTCTATGCGATAAAAATACTAAACTAATTTGATCCGATTTGCCTCGGTCTACCCTTCTTTTTCTTCTTTTTCTAGTACCTATCTGTTACCAAATGTTGACAATAATTCCAGCAATGATAATTTTTTTTTATTGCTGCTCTGAATAGTCCTATGGTGGATGATTCAAACCAGGGTCTTGAATTTTTAAGCCAGGATATTCGTCTTCTACCAATGCTTCTCCTGCCCTAAACCTTTCCCTGTAGAATGCATTACAGCAATTTGTATTTGGTTTCGTTTCCCATAATGTGACCCAGATATTCCTCCAATTTTCTACGTTTAACTGTGTACATTTTTTTTTCTTTATTACTTATTTGGAGTACTCGGGCGTTTGATACTTTGTCCATCCATGATATTTTGAGAATTCTTCTGTATATCCACATCTCGAAAGCTTCCAGTTTCTTTGTTGTTGCCTCCGTCAAGGTCCAAGACCAAGACACCGTATAACAAGATGAAGAATATGTAGCATTCTGAATTTAAATTTTAAATTCAAATTATGTGTCTTAAATAATTTGGACATTTGGATGAAAGCTGCTCTTGATTTTTTTAATCTTGCTGTTATTTCTTGGAAACAGGCCCATTATTTATTTAGAGCTGTGCCTATATATTTGTATGTCGACACTCGTTCTACCGCATTCTCATTGATGGTAAACTGTCTATATTGGTCTACCCTACTTGACCTTTTAACCAAAAATTTGGAGTAGCAGCATAAACTGTTGTGTTTAAGGTACTTCAAAAGAAGAGATACTAGAGAGTATGTCTTTAATTTTGTCATAATTAATGAAGCACGAGTAAAGATTCAACAATTTAATTACACAGGATGATTCTTTTGGAGTTCCAATTAGACGTTTCAGAGATAACTTAAAGAGCAGTAAAATTTCTGTTTAACAAATTTATAAAATACAGGGTGATCCATTTAAGAAAGTTGAGAAATCTTTAAATATGCGTTTTGAATCACCCTGTCCAATAATAATCATTTTATTAACAAAATGACCAAGTTTAGTAAAAATACACAATACTAGAAAAACATAATGCAAAAACAAATGTTTAAATTTACATTAATTATAATGGTACAGGGTGTCAAATCAGACACTTTTTCGTTATAAAAATGGTCATATCGTCATATCTTGTAAAACACTCAGTGTAAGGTAGCAAAACCATTTATTGGGAGAATCCCCAAGGGTAGCTTTATCGAACTACGTAATAATATGCAGGGTGTTTTATTTAAAATAAGCAAGTTATAGTCAACTTCCGGTACAACCGGAAGGAGTTGAAGGCTATAAATATTTTAGATCATTTTGGCATATCCGAAAACCTTACACCTCAAATTTTTAGGTTTTAATTATGTCGAGTTTCTTCAAAACGTCTTATTGGAACTCCAAAAGAATCAGCCTTTATATACAGTCAAAATATTTTGTGTTGATTATAATAACCCAATTTTTTTGTTAAAATTTTACTTTGTATTATTTAAATATGCACTTCTTAAATTTTCTTTTTTTTTTAATAATTATTTAAAAGAATTTGATTACAATAAATAAAAATTGCGTACTATAAATAAATATATTTATATTTTATTTATACGCTATTCGTCGTCATCTGTTGGACGAATGGCGACTTTCCAAACTATATTTCAAAAGTATATATATATATATATATATTTTACATATGAGATTATTGAAAAGAAAGTAAAATTCACTGATAGGATGCACACACCAATTTATTACTTTAACACAAATTTGTATAAGCGTAACGATATGTGAACATTATTATTGCTATGCATCTGAACCTGTCCGTTGGAATATTTTCGCAATTTTTTTTTGGGTTAGTAGGTTGAAATTCACTAGAAAAACGGTCGGGCATTTCTTATTAAAAATCCGAAATATATTTTATAATATAACGAATTACTGCTACTTAATTACTACAAATTAAAAGTTATGTTAGCTATTAACACGTTTACTACCAATTTGTGATTAAACACATAATTTTCATTTGACGGGGATGAAATTGGAAAAACAAAAAGGTACAGGATAACTAAAAGCGACTCTAGAATTTTCAATCTTAAATAAAATAAATCAAAATTGTTTGTTAATAAAGCTAAAGAATTTGGTGGCGGTAAATATTTTTGGTTGTCTCATTTGACTGCTAATGATCTCACCTTCAAACGTAAATAGAATGAGAGATATCTTCGTTAATAGTATGAGCGATATTGTTGAGCGATATAAAATTGCTTTTTTGAGCGATATTTTTTGTAGATGAGCGATAGAATATAATTAAGTGAGCAATAATATATTTATAATATATTTTGAGCAATAAAATATTATATTTTACATACGCTTTTCCCGTAGGGGTAGGCAGAGACCGTTTCCTTCCACCTGCTACGGTTCTTACACACATCTTTTGCTTCCTCTTTTTTGCATTAGTGTTCTCATACGTGCTCGTCGGTTGTTGGTGCTCTTGACCTGGCCTTTCTTCAAAACAATGTTAATCTGATTGAGATATTTTCTTCGAGGTCGACCTCTACCGACTTCTGTCCATTCTCACTCGCCTTATAAATTTGTTTCGTCTTCCTTTATTTATCCTTTCTACGTGTCCAAACCGTCGAAGCATTTCTTTATCTACTTTTGTAACCACATTTTCTTTTACACCACAGCGTTCTCTTATCTCACTATTTTTTACTTTATCCCGAGTCACTCCGGCTTTACTTCTCAGACTACTCATCTCCGCAGCATTAATCCTTTTTTTATGCTTCTTTTGCCAAACCCAACATTTACTATCATACATAAGTGTAGAAACCAACACTCCTCTATGTACAGCCAGACGTGCCTTTTTGACACTTTCTGGCTGTTCATAATGCTAAGCACAAAAATTCAATAAAATTGCATTATTTTAAAGGACAAGTTTATTTATTCATAGGTTATTCATAGTTTACGTTAAGCACACAATCATGATATAAAAATGCAAATAAAACAGAGAAATGTAGATAAAATAAAAGAAAGCTGAGAAAATGTGTGCGACAATATTAAATTAATCCCGCAAAAGGGCCTTGGTGGCCTTCTTTGGTCGTCCACGCTCGAGTTTTTGGCTGATAGGAATCTGATTGGCTGCTGCTGGAAGTTAGGTTAGGTTAGGTTCATCTACATCGTTTCATTGTTGCAATTATAATGTTTTAAAGCACTTATGCATTGTAGAAGAAACATTTAAAAAATATTTTAAAAAGCAAATTCGGAACAAATCATGACTTAAAAAATTTAATTTAATGTTCTAATAAAAATATTAATTGTTGATTTTTATAAAATACTAGCCATCATATATTAAAAAACGCTTAAACTAAAAAAAATGGTGCTTGTTTAGAATTAATTAAGAGTTATTGACCAATAAAAAAAATATCTCTCGTTTAATTAAAATGGCGGTCATTCTATTTATAAAGATATCGCTCATTTCATTTGAAATACCGCTCATTTAAATGACACCCTTATTTACATGAATCGAACGAAACCAGTGGCCTGTTTTTGTGTATTAAATTTTAATTTTGGACAAATATTTCGTGGGCAGCGAAAACGTGAATTATTTTTTTACCAGGAGGATTTTACAGTGAACGTGTTAAAGCGTAAATCTTTATTGAAAGACAAACGTGAAAAAAAAAAATAAAACAATATCGTTGTCCATTGACATTGATGGTTAATAGTTAAATTAAAAGATTAAATAGTGTGATTATTTTCGGTAAGAAATGCCTTGACATTTGCCTATTCAACATATATTTTAAATTAATTTTAATCCAATAAATGTGTATTTATTTATGATTATTTTTGTGTGTTTAAAGCCCTTACATTTCTTCTTTTGAACAAATTAATGTATTAGTAATAACTGTTCTCTAAATTTCAACTTCTACGTTAACTACAAGCAATGTTTAGTGTTGTCTTTTTAAAAGATAGAACATGTACGTTATGTCATAGTAAATTTGATCAGTTTTGACATTTTTTTAATTACTGGAAAACACGAAACCTAATTTAAGTAGATACACTTGACAAAAATGTGCACAAATATAGAATCAAGTCGAATTAACACTTTCCCATTTTTTTAAATACATTTCTTAACACAAAACATTAACCTCTTGAAAGAAAGAATCAAATATGTGACATAAAAGAACGTAACTCTCTGTTAGGTTTACAAAAAAAAATGTTTTTTCAAATAATTCAGGTTATCTACATAAATTGATTAGAAGTATGCAGGGTGTAGCGTTATTCCAAAATAACTCACTGACATAATTTTTTAAGTAGTACACCTTGTATATATTTTTAGTTTTTTATAATTTTTTAAAATACAAACACAACCGTCAAGACCGCATAATTCTCACCTTATTTATTCTACAGTTTTTATTACCAAAATAATTAACAGGAACAAATAATTTATTAATCTCATTTAATTAGATGTTCAAATTGTCTAAAGGCGATAAATCGAGAAATCTGGCAATTGTGCCCCTTCTTCCAATCCACCTGTCTTGTAGAACTTCATTTAAATAATTTCGAACAGAAACACTAAAGTGTGGTGATGCACCATCCTGCTGAAACCAAATATCATCAAAATTGTTACCAACTGCATTTTTTATTGCAGGAACTATTTGATTTATTAACAAATCTAAATACTTTGGTCCGTTCTACAAAGAATGGTCCAATAACAGTGGTGCCGATAATATCTGCCCAAATATTAACTTTTAAAGGCCTTTTATTTTATGTTCCCGCATCCTTCTAGGATAAGTATCACTCCAATATCTGTATCTGTAACTGTATCATTTAACATAAACTTGGCTTCATTGAAAAAGACTATCTTACTTGTAAAATGAGGATTTGCATCTACCTTTTGCATTATAGTTTCACAAAATTCCATTCTGCGGTCATAATCATTTTCAGATAATTCTTGCAACAGCGTTACTTTATAAGGATAAAACTTATTCTTTTTAATAATATTACAGACGGAACCCACACTTACATCATGTTCTAATGTAGTTTTTGGAATGGATGTAAAAGGATTTTCTACAAAACTTTGCATAACGTCCAAGGATCTTTCATCATTAGTTATTTTCTTTGGTCGGCCAGTTTTAAGGCGATTTTTATTTGAACCCACATCTTCGAAAAGTTTCACGATCCTCCAAACTGAAGGTTTGGTTTTGATTTGGATACGTATCATTAAATAAGTAAGCTACCTCATCATAAGTTCTTTTAAGATCACCGTAACCTCTCATCATATGAATTATTATTCTTTACTGTTCGATAAACATACTTAAATTTTAAAATTAACTAATCACAATAAACACCTTACACTTATGACAATGAGAAATAATTTATGACATTTAAAAACAATTAATGGTAGAAAAACCAACTACTTTTTTGACATGAAATATTTTTTTATAATTTAATTTCAAACCACTGTTACCTTGGAAACTATGGTCTAAACTATGGTGAAATTATGGTCTTGACGCTTGTATTTGTTATTTAATAGATTATGAAAAACTTAAAATATATACAGGGTGTACTGATTAAAAAATTATGTTTATAAGTTATTTTGTAGTATCGGTTCACCCTGTATACTTACTATTACTTACATCGAATTAAAGCTCTGATCATGTTGAAAACTTTTAGCCACATTTTTTTTTATTTTATACTTTATTGAACTGTTTTCCAGTAATTTAGTAATAAAAGCTTTTGTAAATACAAATTTAACAAAAAATAACCTACATTTATTTTATATAACGTGTGTCTATTTAAGTAGAAATATTTTTTAGTTTTTATCCGTAAAAATTCTTCATGGTATAAAACTTCAAATACCACCGGTTATTAAATTTTTTTAGTTGTGTACGAAGTTTGTCGAAGCATATGAATTTTATGCAAGATCTTTTTACAGTATCGAAAATCGTTATTAAAATATTTAATCAAAACTAAAAACTACATACAGATATCCAAAAATAAAATTTATTCAACCCGAAAAAGCTGATTTTTTTATTGATGTGAAATATCTAATGGCGCGCTTGGGGAGTAACAATGACCGTTGTTGTCGTGATGCCGTAATCCAAAAATTTCGGGCGGCCCCGTAACCACTCGGCTCGATTAAAATTTAAAGAAACGTCATTATAAATATACTTACATAACAAATAGATGTCTAAAAATAAAATTGTGTCCAGAATTGAGATTTGTTTGAAAAATAAAATTATCAAATTTAAAAATTGTTTTCAGAGTTTGTTAAAATATTATTTAAATTTCAAACAAAAAAATGTATTTGAAAGTAATAACTACAATAAAATATGATTGAAAGTAATGGTTTAGAACAAGAAAGTAAGCGGCCTTTTGCGAAGAATGTATAAATAATTAGGTAAATTAAGTCAAGAGTAAGTTAATTATATTTTTATAATCAAGGTGTGCATTTATGTGTGTATATGAGTGCATGTATATTTTTAATAGTTTCTGAAAATTTTGTTTTTGGTTATGCCATATTTATTTTCTTTGATAAACCATCCTCTTATGAAAATGTTCTATATTAAATAGTTTCCATGTATCACATCTGCAAGGCACCCCGCGATGGCTCATTAATTATTTTTTTCTTCACAAGTTAACAACGCTTTCATTACTTGTATTTTATAAATTGTATACTAGTGTTTTAACGTTTACTGTCAAAACTTTGTTCGTCATTGTATCATAGACTACCTAAATATTAATTTGTAAACCTAAATGACATGCAAATATTGTATGTTTGTCCAAAGTTTTAAGTTCTAATAAAATTTTCTTTATAAAAGTATTTGATTCTAAGGATACTTTCGATACTCTTGCACAAATTTCATACCTTTCGACAAACCTCGAATACGACTAAAAAATTTAATATCTGGTTGTACTATTTTAAGTTTTACACCATGCAGAACTTTTTATAAAAAATAACATATTTATAAAATTAATAATAAAAAAGTTTTCGCTATGTTTCCGATTTAAGTAGACGCACTGTATATTTAAATGTTGTATACGTATAAATTGTAAGCTGTCAGGACTACAAAATTTATTTTAATATTCAACCATTTTTTAAAACAAGAAAATAGTATATGTGTATGGTAAAGTTACGATTTTTAATTTTATAAAAAGATAAAAAAACGATGATTTCCAAACAAAACGTACTGTGTTATAATTTTCGTGAAGGGGTCCAAAATAGCCTACACTTTTTTCTATTTTTTAAATTTATGTGTAGTACCAAAATTTCATGTATTAATAATTTTTTTATACGAAGTTAAAACATTTACTGAGTGTCTCAAAATATTTTCCCAGAATTTTCGATTTTCACAGTGGGTCATGAAATTATTAAAATTAGTTATTAAAGTCAGATCTGTCTTAATGCAGCAGAAATGGGACTAAAGAAAATTCTTAAAAGTTGCACATAGTTAATAATATTTTGGCGATCTCCTTATTCTTCCTAGTCATTATTTTTACATTTAAATATGGCGAATAGAATGAGCTTGTTAATTTAGTTAATCCTTTCATATTTAAATGGATTTTAATTAAATATAGTGCAAAAATTTTCATCGTTTATTAGAAAAAAAGAATACTTTAAATATTATCCTTACTTATTTAAAATACTAGTGAACACGGCAGACATTGTCCTGCCCGAACGTTGCTTTGCCTTCTTTGGGAGTATCACTATCAAACTCAGCGACGCTGATATATATATATATATATATATATATATATATATATATATATATATATATATATATATATATATATATATATATATATAAATAGGGTAACCACACTGTATACCTTAGTTTTAATTTACCATATTTTAGGACTTTGTATTGATTTTTCAGAAATAATTCATGACATGAATAAAATAAACGATTAAAACGGGGAAAAATTTATTGGGTCCCTCAGTAAGGGCTAGTTTGTTTTTTGGTATATATCGACAAAAAAAATTATTATTATAACGCAAAAATAAATTTTTTTATAAATATTTATGTTAATACGATTTAAATTTGGTAAAAGAAACGGCGAGTATTTTTGGTGCTACACAATTTTTAGTTTTATCCCTTAATTGTGAGCCTGCCATATATACGTACCTACGCTAATTTGTAAATATAACCAGATAGATGCTTTTAAAATATTTCTACTACTTATCTGTATACACAGTATTAATGTAAATAATTAAGTGTATTTTAAAAATCTAAAATTAACTATAGTGCTGAGTATCTAATATTTTTAAGTAAAGGCTCGACTTGAATTTTCCACTAAGAAAGTTTCAAAAGAGCTTTAAATGTGATGCAGATGGCGAGTAATAAAAGCTCCATGTCTATTTAGAGATTATTTTTGTTATTGTAAGAAAAGTTTGCTTTTAATTGTTCTAGTTAAGTAACATTTCAAAAACTTGGTCATCGAAATCCTTTTTTTAATTATTTCCCAATCCACAAAATTTTTATTTTTGTAATAGTTACATCAATATTTCCACATATCTTATTGTTATTTGATAGTTAAAAAAATATGAGCGAAATTTAACAATGCACTGTTTTTTTAAGAGTCAAACGCAGCTTAATTTTCTACACTGGCAAAATAACCCCTATGAGGTATAATGTAAGTGGGGCTTAGGTCGCCTCTCCACTGCAACCTTTGGTAGGTCTATTGTGGTTCACCACTAGAGGATACATTTCACCGCACAATCCAACCCTTCTTACAAAGTTCATGGTTATACGGGGTGAGATTTTCTTAAAATCGGTAGGTTTTAGGTTGGTATAACCAAATAAGTTGAACCTTATTTTTCCCAGGCCGGGGCATGAACATAGTATATGATCAGCAGTTTCGTCTTCCACGCAGCAAACCCGACAGTCCGTTTGTTGATTCAGATCTATCCTTCCAAGGTGGTATCTTAGATGACAGTGTCCTGTAAGTAGTTCCGTTACAATTCGCAGGTCATTCCTGCTCCCCTCTAGGATCTGTTTAGTTGTGTTTCTCGAGGGTTTAGGTAAGAACGCCTTTGAGTGAGTTAACCCTGGTATATCGGACCAGTACGTGAGTATTTTTCTCTTCGCCCAGTCCAAAATAATTGTTTTGGCGGCACTTGAAGTGACTCCAAAAACCGGTTCTGGTCCAGTGAACGCAGATTCGGCCCCCTGTTTTGCAAGGGTGTTGGCTTTCTCGCTTCCCTCCACCCCCTGGTGCCCAGGTACTTACAGCAGGGTCACTTTGTTGTTTACACCAAGGTGTTCCAGGGATTTGATGCAATTTCAGACAAGTTTAGAATTTATCTTGTTGAAGCTCAGTGCTTTTTAAGCAGCCTGGCTGTCTGATATTATACTTAAGTTTTTGTTGCTGAAAGTCTGTTAGTCAGCTCTCTTGCACACAATTCGATAAAGAAGACTTCAGCCCGAATGATTGTTGCATACCTGCCAAGATATTTTAATCTGTAGTTTTCTGCTAAAAACACTGGCCCCAACTCCATCTGGGGTTTTTGTGCAGCAGCCATCTGTGTACAATACGTATTTAGTCTCTGGGAAGAGGATTTCTCTCCGCACCCATTCATCTCTCTTCTAAAGGAGGACTTTGAACAACCCCTAACATTATATTACCATTATAGTTATTCGCCATTTACACATTTTCTTAAGTAAATGGTATAGAATGTGGTACAATATTACTGAATCCCGGTGATATTGTGCTGGTACGTGTTATCGTTTTGTTGGTAAGAAAATATTAAACAGTGATAGAAAAATTAAATAAAATAAGCCACATTGCAACGTCTTTACAAGTAAAAAATTAAAAAAAATAACTGGAAGCATATCTTGTTGTTTTTAAAAATCTCCATATTATATAAAAGCTAACGATGTCATGCACTAAATAGTGTACGAAATTTATTAACACAATCATTGTATTTTATTTTTCACCAATTTTTTTTTAATTTGTTAAATGTTGTTAGTTGCTTACATTTTTATAACTTTTACCAACGACCAGTGTTTTTACGAATTAAAACTAGGATTAATTTTCTGAAAAAACGATTAGTTGAACATTTTCCGTGACCAAGTTTATGACGATAGAATAAATTTTACGTTTAATTATTCCTTTGTGCAACAAAGGTAGGTACGTGTACCTCTTTTTTCCATACTTATAAGCTACATATTGTGAACTAAATGTTAGTCACTGAATGTGCTAAAAATAAATCGGATGCAAGTTTTTTAGTGCCCAAAGGACTTATAAAAGAGTGATGGAATTGGTAATGAAATGATATATTTGTACAATGCCGAATTTGGATGTGTGAAATAAAGGAACTGATTAATAAAAATTAACCAATAAACCATGTTTATATTATATTAAATGTGTTCTTTTTTTTACCCAATGTTAAAGGTATCCACATCGATTGGTTGTAACCAAGCTTAAATTTATCGCGAGGTAGTATTTTTTAAAGTTTGGATGATACTCGCATTCTTCCCGATTTAATTATTGACTCTTTATACCTGAAGTTTTTGATGAAGATCTTTGACATACCAAGAACAATTAACGATTTTCCTTAGCACTTAATTCTGGAATACTTGAACTCCCACAGCTGCAGACTGTTGAGGAAGCAGTACTCTTTTTTTTTATAAAAAGTTGAGAATGTTTTCTCAACACTCATTAGTACATGCTTTTATATTTAAGATTAAGTTGTTTGATTAGCATTGTACCATGTTTTTTCGATTTAGCATCCAGATTTAGACCATGGTTGTTTCTTTCAATAAATTACTTTTTGGTGAATAGTTAATACTTATACTACCGTTTGATATTTTGTGGAAATTTTTAATTACATTTAAAAACTACTTAATATACATTCTAGTAACACAAACAATTATTTAATAACCTCTATTTAAAAAAAGCCTTAAAGAAACTCTAAAACACTGGCTTTTTTAAGACTCTTATTGCCTGGTAAGGAACAGATAAGGAGCATAACCTCAATTGGTATAGGAGAAGAAATATTTTTTAAAAAATGAGAGGCTTAAAGTAGACACTTTATCTCTATGTGCCTTTTTTACTCATACTCAGGCTTTAAAATTACCTTACGATAGACCACCAGGTGAAGGATATATTTCGCTTGCAACTTTTAATTTTATCGTGGCATATTATGTGGTGTAGAGGGACATTTGAGCATGTTGCCACATGACCTTATTGTATAAGTAAACTCAAACCGTTGCCAGTTATTTCAACGTTGCTTGTTCGCACTTGAGTTGCAGCGAGACAGTATCATACATAGGACAAACAGTAAAGAAAGCTCAACCAATCTGCACCCTCGGGATTGCAGATGGTATCGTGAGGTATTGTAATTCTATTAATTTCATTTCGTTCCATTCCATGGGTGATATGGGTATTTAATAATATTTTTTAATAGTAACAATTAAACTATAAAATAAAACCACGAAAGGGTTATTAATAATGCCATAACGATGGTAAAATAGAAAACTTATTTAAACTTTTACACAATTACCTACAAAATATTTTTAGCAAATTTTAAAATCTCAATTAATGAAATAAATTGTTAACATTAAAGCAAATTAAGCTTCACAATGGAAAAATTTCGCAGCAGTACTGCAAGCGGAATTTAGGAGAGGAAGGGGATGCATGAATAAGGTCTTTTCTTTAAGAAGCATAATCGAAAAATTCTTGGCTAAAAGTCAAAAGGTCCACTGCGCTTTCGTAGACTTGGAAAAGGCCTGTGACAGATTGGCGAGAAATGAATTGTGGTCGACATTGTCCATACATGGGGTGAGAGCTAATATCACTTTACGAAGATTCCAGTGCTTGTGTCAGAATAAGCGGATCGTACACAAACTGGTTTAACATCGAAAAATGTGTTAGACAGGGATGTGTAGCTTCACCGTGGCTGTTAAACTTATACAGGGTGTGGCGCGAAAAGTTTTGATTAAAAGTAATGGCGGATACAGTTATGTTAAAAATCTGAAATTAGGTACGAAGCTGTAGGTTTTGGATGACGCTGAGTTCAAATATAATGTTGTCCTGGATGTGGCACTTCTATTATATCGGAATTAGACGTCAACTTTGTTATTTTAAATAGAAATTAATATTTTTTAATACATCTAATACATTTTCCGCTGTATTTTTTTAAGCCCATTCGTTTGGTGTATATATTCGCTATATCTAAATTTAACCACTTTTAAGATATTTCATTATCTTAGTTAAGAGATAACACTACTTAATTATTAATTCTTCTAACATTAAGTGCTGTTATGTTTTAACTAAGATAATGAAATATCTCAAAAGTGGTTAAATTTAGGTATAGGGAATACCGATACCAAACGAATTGGCTTCAAAAAATACAGCGAAAAATGTAATGAAATACAATTGTGCATGTTGGCGGCTAAGTTTAAAACACCTTGTATGAAATATTAATGAGTTGGACATATGGAGTTAACGGACAAGCGCTTGTTGTTTATTAGTTACAATTTCACGTCACTAGCTTTGTTATTAATGAAGATATTGTTATTCAATGTGGACTAGAATTTTTTCAAATTTTTGAAAAACAAACGAAAATAATTCATTTTTGGTATAGGTCATTGTGCACAAATTTTATCTAAAATTTTATGTAAAATTTAAAAATAAAATAAAAATTATCAGGTTATGATGCCCTACAAATCAAAGTGATGAAAGTTAATGCAAACTAGACAAATGGTTTTTGACAGGACAAACTGCGAGGTGCTGTTGGAAGGAGAAAGAGTAAAACAAGTGAATTACTTTGTATAATTGGGTTCAAAGCTTACGAGAGACGGAAAGTATCACAGTGATATTGAGCAAAGAGTGTTGGCAGAGAAGCCCTACATGGCTTTATGAGCAGTCAAAACGTGTCAAAAAAGGCACGAAAGCATGAAAGCATGAAAGTAAGATTAATGTTGCGATGACGAGTAGTTCGAGAAGTGACTCTGATGGATAAAATGAGGAATAGTGAGAACGCTGTGGTGTGAAGAATATGTGGTAACGTGGATGAAGAAATGATTTGGACACGCAGAGAAGATGGATGAGAGAAGATTGACGCAAAAGATTTATAAGACGAGTTAATGTGCAAGTCGGTAGAGGTCGACCTATGCGAACGTATCTCGATCAGATCAAAATTGTTTTAAAGAAAGGTCGGTCAAGAGTACCAGCAACTAACGAACATGTACGAAAGGCGTGTTTAAGAACCGTAGCAAGTGAAAAGAAGTGGTCTCTGCCTACCGCTACGGGAAAAAGGCGTGAATATATGTATGTAAATAATACAAATAACTCTTGTTGAGAGATGAAATCCCCTTAGATTTAGAATTTTGTGAAACCCTACATCTACGGTATAAAAAAAACCATTATGTATAGTAATACCTTCCTGGGAACTGTCTTTTAAAAGGTACAATGAACACCAAGTCAGTGAGCAAATAAGCTATATATTTTAGTGATCGAAGAATAAGGTTGATAGGGATTGAGTTTTCTCTTAAGTCGTTTTACTTCTTGTTTTGGTTTTAAAAAAGATTTAAATTATTTTCTGTTTTTTTTTTCTAAAGAAGATATTGCCCATTACCCAAGTTTTTCAATTGACTTCTTATATAATATTTATTTTTCTTTCCTACTGACCGGATTTCTTTAAATAAAACAACATGCCATTAGTATTACTCAAGATATATGTATATTTGATCATTATATTCCTGAACACCAACATCAGAAACAATCTTTCATTATTTGTATTGTAACAATTAGGTATACAATTCGAAAGGTACAAAATCTATAAACTACTGGTCATGAAAATATTATTTATGTTTCATCTCTATAATATTTACTGCACATTAAAACTATTTTACCACAAAATGTCCCATAAATAATCAACCAAAATATTTTTAAAGTTTTGTCAGTATAATAAAACTTTTCTTTCATAACAAAAGATTAGAACTTTTACACTTCGACTTGTTTCAGTCATTTTTTGTAACGAGGTCTCTCCCAAACAAAACGGCTCGGAAAGAGATGACACGATGAAAGTTAAATGGTTAAAAAAGAAAAATCATTTAAAAAAATAAATAATTTATAATTCACACTTTTTATTTGACGAAACTTTAAATGTTTTTGGTTGTGCACCGCATTTAACTTTCAGAGCTATTTTCTTAATATGTGGCGATTGTCGTTTTTTTTTTAAAAAAAAAACTTATGACTGTTTAACTTATACATAGATTTGTTTAAAAGATTTGAAGGAGAGAGCGTATAGATTGAGAATGAATGAGTTGATTGTCAAATGCCTCCTTTACGCCGATAATCAGGTCATATTAGCATAATCTAAAAAGGAGTTGCAGGCGATGGTTAACATTATGCATAGTACCCTAAAAATGAAAGTAATGAGAGTAAATGTAAGCAATACAAAATAAATGGTTTTTTAAAAAGAAGAAAGCATGACAACATTATATTACATTACAATCTTGCGGTTGGGCCGTTGGTATAGGCACCTATGTCACCTAGATCTTTTGATCCTCTGTGACTACCGCTGTGTCTTCAGGGCATCAGAATTCCAGTTCGCTGATTTTGGCTAACCGCGGGATTTCTGTTGGCCCTGTCTCATTTAGACCGCTTGGATCCATTATCATGAGGCCCCAGGTTTGATACTTGTACATCGCTAGCATCGAGCAGTAACACAGAATGTGTATGCTGCCCTCTTCCTCTTCGCCGCATAGTCGGCAGTCTTTCTCAGCCGCCAGCTTAAGTTTGAAGAGGTGCGCCCTTAGTGCGATGGGGACAGTAAGCAGACCAAGCGTGCTGCTTAGCCTACTCCGGTTCATCGTTAAGAGTTAGTCTGCCCTCTTCTGGAGAGGTTTTTTCATCAGCTGTCTTATGTTTGCATTCCACTGTACGACAAACTGCGAGGTACTAATTGAAAAAAAAAGAGTGGAACAAGTAAATAAGTTTACTTGTGTTGAAAGTGTACAAGAGACGGAAAGTATGACTGTGACATTGAGCATAACTTTATGAGCAGCCAAAACGTGTAAAAAAAGGCACGATTGGCTATGCATAGAGAAATGCTGGTTCCTACACTTATATTTATTAGTAAATATTAGGTTTGACAGAAGCATAAAAAAAAGATTAATGCTGCAGAGATGAGAAGTCTAAGAAGTATTGCCGGAGTGACTCTGTTGGAGTAAAGAATAATAAGATAAAGGAAAGCTATATGAAAGAAGTTGTGGTTACAAAGATAAAAAAGGAATGTTTAGTTGGTTTGGACACGTAGAGAGGGTGGATGAAAGAAGATATTCGAAACAGACTTATTAGACGAGTGTGAATGGGCAAGTCGGTAGAGGTCTTCCTCGGCAAACATATCTCGATCAAATCGACATTGTTTTGAAGAAAGGTCAGGTCAAGCAACAACCGACAAGCATGTATGAGAGCACTAATAAAACTAGAAGAAGCAAAAGATGTGTATAAGAACCGTAGCAAGTGGAAGGAAGTGGTCTCTGCCTAATCCTACGGAAAAAAGGCGTGACTATATGTATGTTTGTATGTACCAGAAATAATTGTTGACAGTTTATTATTTATGTGTAGAATACTTAAAAAGAGCATCAGAACTATAAAAATAAATTGTTTTTATTACTTTGCGAGTAAAAATTATCAAAAATATTAGTTTAAACTTTGCACAACAAAATTTTGAATTTTTAAATTAATTAAAAACTCATATGTTTATAAATATTTTATATTTGTTGTTTTCAAATTGTTAGTTAATTAGAAAAGGCCGAAGGTAATTATCGAAGTCAGAATTAAAAAGTGCCCAGCTTCTGAAAGTAAAATAAAGTGCATTGGAAACTTTAAAAAATAATACATTTTTAACAAAATACATTTAACAAAATACATTCATATATTTAATAAACATTTCTATATTTTGTAGCTCACTGTAATTACTTTACAGGCACAACATGTATTAATCATTAATAAGTTTCAAATAGATTACAATTACAATATATTTTTTTTTAATTTCTCACATTTTCCATTATGTCCAATGGATGGATAATAAAATATTACAACACATGTTTTCATCCATTTACTTACGCACAAATATTTTTTTAATAACCCCTATTGTAAACACGAAACAGAAACTGCAGTACCATACCACCATTCACATTTGGGTCAGCGACAGATTACTGATGCGTCATTTATAGCAGGTTTTAACTGCTAGATATTAATAACGCACCAGTAATCTTTTGGTGACACAATTGTGAACGAGTTGTGTTTAATTTAAAATTTTTTTGTTCCGATGATTAATAATTTTTAAATTTTTAAAATATTATTCCAATTATAAAAACTTTTTATTTTTTTTTCTTACGTAAATTATTCAAATAAAAATTATATTATGTCAGCTCTCTGTTGACATATTCTGAAAAACCCATTATTTTTCCTAAAAAAACTCTTAATAATCAAATAGAGGGTATCGAATTATTTTAAACCTTGCAAACAAAATTTAAGTAACATTTATTTAGTACAAACGATTAACATTAAGCAACCATCGAATATATAATATCTGGCAAGTATTTACTCCTTTGTATTTTTGTATGGAAGCACTTTAGAAATTTTTTACTTTTATAGTTTAAACACAAAGAACGTGTATGTTACGAAATTAGTTACATAGGAGATTTAAAATCATGTATTCATTAATTATTCGAGGTTGGAAAAAGTATCTCATAAACGTTCACTGTTAAGATTAAATTATTATTCCAAGAAAAATATATTTATTCGCATGAACCGTAAATTTCCACCAAGATTTATCAATAAAACATTTATCTTTAATGATACTTTATGCTTCTAAATTTTTTAAATATATTCCTATTATCTTACACGATTACAACATACGTATTAAAAACATATTTCTTGGAAATTATTAAGTTATATTCTACCATAGACGCTTTTACATTTAACGTAAGTTCAGTTAAACTTTTATTTAAATAAATATTAATATAACATTGTGATGACAGATAAACGAACCACCATTGATGTAAAATGCAATTATCTTTGCCTAAGCACAGGAACCGGGATCTTGCCTCGCAGTGGCATAGGACGTGTTCCGACGTCTCTTCTTTCTTAATACAGTAGCGGCAGACTGTTATCAGCCCCTACAAATGTGTTTGCGAAGTCGACAATGGACCTGACAGCAGGCCCTCGGTTGCTTTCAGTCTAGTACTTCCGTGGTCGCATGCGAGGGTTCTTTTACAAACTTTATCGCGTGCCGCTGACCTATAGATCCATTTTATTTAGCCAAAACTTTTGAGTGCATCCACTTTTTTAAGGGGCTCATTCTGAGCCTTTTTGAAATCCTAAAGTGGGGTTCAAGTCCGTATGGACAGTCTCTGACCCCTTTTTTACCTCGTTCTCTTTCAATCCTGAAAGTCCTGAGATCCATACCCGTGTCACATTATTTATGTCTAATATGTCCTTCAAGGCACTTTTACAATAGATCACGTTTCATGAGGTAATAACCGAAGAGACCAACGCCTTCAGCACAGCTTGGCAGTCGGAGAAGATTTCTATTTTTTTATTTACAAACTGATGGTACTTTTAACTTAAGTTTGTTGATTTTACTTGGTACATCAAAAGAAATTGTGGGAGATGAAAATTTCAAAAGTTTAACTGAACCTTTTTAGCTTGTTCACGAAAATCGCAATTTTAGTATTTTGGTAATAACAACTGTTACATTTCAAAAAATTGAAGTATTTAAAGTTGATTGATGTAGGTTATTATTACAGTCGTCATTTTTATGATTTTTTACACATTTATCTACATACTTTTCTCACAAACTTAAATTTTAAATTTAATTTAAAAAATCGTAAATTTTGTTGTCTACATTGCTTTTTTTGAGACGTAAAAATTAATTCAAGAAAATCGATGGAATTAAATAATTGTTAAATTTAATAAAAATACAATATAAAAATAAACGGTGACATTTAAATTTTAAAATTGAAAAATACAAACAAACAACAAGGATATTAGAATAAGACAGTCCAATTTTACAACACTCTCTCGATTATTAAACGTACATTATTATCATAGAACTTTACGTATTAACGATTTTAAGTATTTAAAGGGGTTATAGTTTTGCCTCATTTAATTTCATCTAAAAATATGTTTATTAAAGAAAATTATTTAAAAGGTTGAAAAGCATCCACATAGTTATAATAAAGTGATAAAATCTAAATTAAAATAAAAACAAACAGAATGAAATACTTTTTTCTCCTTTGCATTCGTCTTTTTGTATTTTTTTTCGAAATTAAGACTAGAAACTATGATCTAGTGAAAATTGCAGTTTTTTGGGAAGGAGGGGTGAGATTTTCTTTGGATCTGATATTAACATATGAACGTCAGTGCGAAATCTTATTTTTCTGTAAAGACATGTGGGCATACAGCTATTAATTATTATGGTATAAAATACCACAGTGGAGAGTTCGTCTATTTTTCATGTTAAGCCAGTTTGCTTGTTTTATGTATGACTTCTCCTTCTTTTAATGCCATAAATAAATTTTTAGCAATAGTTCTGAATTTTTGGATCCTTTGTTTTGTAGATTTTGCGATGCAATGCCTATTTTTAGTATCACCGTAATTGAAAGTTGATAATATTAATGAGTCGCAAAGCAAAATTTTTGATTTCATGTTCAGAATATGAATATGAATTATACAACAGTTTCAACTTGACGATAGCTTTTTTAATAGGTGCATAAAGAAATGTGGCTCTCGTATCTTAAATAAGTTTTAATCATTAGACCTAAAACTTTGGCCTCTTTCACCAATGAAATATATACATTGTTAATTTTCACATTAATCAAATCGGAGGACATTTTGTTGTATTCAATTGTCATGAATGTTCTAGTAAATATACTATAAAGGGTTTCAAAGTTATTATTGATTAATTTACAACTTTGCTAGAGCTTGTTTGGATCAAAAGTGAACATTTATTGAGTGTCATCGGCATACATCTGAACACTACAATTCTGTATGTAAGATGGAAATGAGGATGTGTATGTGATAAATAATGTGGGTCTGAATATAGATCCCTGAGGAACCCCACTGGTATGATTTAATGAATCAGATATGTTATTATATATCACTCTTTGTTTTCTGTTTTTCTAATAACTTTATCGCCATGTGGTCAAACCCAATGAATTCCAAGAGTGTAGAGTGTAGTGCTGTATAGTATCAAAGGCCTTTGAATAGTCTAACAGTACCAAAACTGTACATGGACCTGCATCTACCGAAATTATGATGATGATAACTTAATTTATTAGACAGAAATTCACCAAGTGAGGGATGAATTCTAGTTAAATTGGACAGCATATTATCAGAAAGTTGACATAAATTTTTAAAGGTAATCCCAAGAACTTTGTGATCCATTTGAATTTTTTAGATACCGTTTATATCTCTATATTCTTGTAAATTTTGTGGGTATTTTGATACTTTATATTTTTGAAGAGCCTTATTTTTCAGGTTGATTATATCCTTTAAATCTTCAGTGATCCAGGGTTAATAAGGTTGTTTTAAATTACAAGTTTTCCCTGGAGCATGTAGTTTTAACAGATTATGAACATTTTAATTAAAAAAATTTACTTTATCATTAATGTTATCCAAATCATATATATTCTTCCATGGAACTGATCTTACGGGATCGTGTAGTTCTACATCAATATTTTTAATGTTTTAATATGAAGTTGATATTTTTACATTTCTTGGTAAATCAAATAATAAATGAGCAAAAACGAGTTTATGATCATTGATCACTTATATTGATCAATGGGAGCGCACCTGGACTGTTAATTATTTGGTTTAATCCTAACCTTTCCAAAATTCTGATGAAACTAGAAATAGTAGAATCGTGAATATTAAGCAAATCCATGTTAAAATCCTCCAAATTTATCAATTCATCATAAGAATAAATTAGATCAAGTAAGATATTGTTGAAATTGTTAAAATTTAATTTTGGTGGTTTTTAAATACATCCACGTAAATTCAAACGTAATTTTTATAAAAGCCAGGAAGTATTCAGGGAATCTTAAAAAAATATGATTATTTGTGTTTCTTTTTAATTGCACATCAAAATGGAAATAAAACAAGTTAAAAAGCACATTTTTTTAAATTGGTAATAAAGTTCTATGATACGTATGTTTTTTAAAAAAAAAAAATTTATTATTTTTAAAAAAAAATTTTTCTGGAAATAATTTTTGGCACTTTCTTTTAAACAACATTAAAATTATTTAAATGTGGCTTTTGTGAATTTGGTATTAATTCAACAGTTGTATTTCTAGTTTTAATCCACAACAAACTAATTATTTTTAAAGCTTTTTAAAGTATGCAAAGCTTTTGAACTTTATTATTTAAGAAAGCAGCAAAGCAAAAATATAACTAGATGTATATATATATTTATAGAAAGTGTCTCAACTTTAACATTTTAATTACTTTAGGCACTGTCAATAAGCAATGTAGAATGTAGGTAAGAGATTTTAAGACAGAATCTCTTAATATATTTCAGACAAATTAAACAAAGCTACATTGTGTCAATTTAAAAAAACTTACAATAAACAATATTTACCGGCCAAGAGAAAATATTAAAAATCTACTAAAACCGTTTTTAAGCAAAGAAAGAGGAAACGAAAATTACACAAGATATAATACTAATTACTTTTTCTAACCCACCTACGCTAAGTAAAAAATAAATAGCAACATTGAATAAGTGTTATAGTTCAAACAACAAATTTATTTTTAATTAGAAATTAACTAATTACATATCCAGGTTTTTCAAATGATGTGTAACAACTAAATGGTTACTATTTAAATTATGAATTAAACTTTAATATTTTCTTTTGTTTGGAAGGTATAATCGTAAATTTTTAAATTGATACCCTGTATATATTCTACGGGCTATAAAGTGTGCTGATACAGTGTAGAAAAATGTGTACTATTAATCTTTTAATATCAGTTTATACTCTTTTTTGGATTTTATGGAAGACATTTTTTGTTTTTTAAATATAAATTTAAAATATTTTTAGGTATAATTAAATGGAAGCTGCAAAAAATAGTCACAGCCATGTTTGTATATCTATTTTTATTGTTTCAATATTTTCTTTAAAACGGTTTTAAAAATAAAAAGTAAATTTAAGTAAATTAAAGTTTTATCAATTTTTCTTTATTTCGGGTAGCAACATTTTTTCTAAACTGAATATTTTATCAACACACTTAAACAAAGAACCTTTTAATTTTTTATAAAAATATAATAAAAAATAATTCTATAGTATACCATTATTTCTAGATAGCTATTATGGTTAAAACTATCGTTTTTGTCCTAAAAAGCTCTAATATTTTAACCTTCACAAAAATAATTATTATTTAAAACTTGCTTTCTCTCTATCTTCTTGTTTACCAAGCATAACTCATGTCCATTTTAAACAATTTTAAACATAAAAAAATTTAAAATTTTCTGGAAAATAGCATAATTAATAAATAAACATAAAATATACATGTAAGGACAAACAAGCAGATAATCATTCATTTCTTTTTATATTTTGAGATTTAATTTTCTAATAAAAGAATGGAAAAACCAAAGGTCCTGTTTCAGGTCATAAATAATTCCTGTATTTAATGGTTATAAAATGTTTTAAAAATCCTTGGAGTGACAGAAGATTTAAACTTCAATTGGTTGGTTTTATTTGACCATTGTATATGTAGTTTTGGTACTAAACTATTTACGATTAGAAAAAATTTAAAAATAATTGTTAAAAATGATTGCTTTTTATTTCTTATTTACATTTTTCTATTTATTAGAAAATTATCCCAAAATATTTTAAATCAATCATATATTTCAGACAACTGGACAATTAATTGATACGGCTTTTATTAGAGTAATTAAATGCGCTCGTATGCAACATAATGAGTTAAAATACAAAATAAATCATGATCCATTTGCAGTTGCTACGTTACTTTGATAACATTTGTTATGATTTTAAATAATACTGTTTTAAAAATGAGAACATAATCAAGAATAGTATATTTTGTTACAAATAGACGGAAAATGATAATTGGAATCAACAAAGTTTAATAACAGATTTAGCAACCTCGTAAAGTCATGATATATTCCGTAAAATAGAATTAATAAAAATAAGTTGACGTCCTAGAACAACAAGAAGGAAACCCGAGTACGTCTCGAGTCTCCCTTGTTGCGCCGGGACATTCCCATTTGTCATAAGTTTTGGTCCGTTCCCGTTGATCCTCCACCCTTATTATCACTGCTGCCACCGCCGCCGCTAGAGGATCCTCCTTCACCGCCTGATCCTCTTCGAGTACCGGCTCCTGGTCCTCTGAATTCCAATTTGTACTAAACAAATTAAATAAGGTTATGAATTAAAATCGTTGATGCAATCCTCTGACATTTACAAAAAAGCCAATTCATTTTTGCGATACTCTTTTTCTTATCACCCACACTTATATGTAAATATTATTATATTTGATAATTGTCTTGTAATATGTATTTGAACAAATAAAAATATTTTCGAAATAATTGATTACGCTGATAAGTAAAGAATATCCTCATTTTTGGAAATAATGTTTAAATAAAAAAAACCTAATAATAACCTATCCATCAGTTTTGTCAAAATTATTATTTCGTTTAGATTTTAATTAACAAAAAGTTTAATATTTTTGGCGCCAACTGATTTTCTTTTGTAAAACTGGCAAATATTTATTTACACCACTCTTATTGCTTATTTTTATTAAATTTTTACTATTTTTTATTAGAAAATGGGGTAAATTTTTTTTTATTTGTGATTGTATCGGAACCAAAATTAATTTGGGTGGTAGCTAAAATGTTAACCAAACATTTAAGTATAAGTGAAATATATAATTAATGTATTAAGTCTTAAATTTTCAGAAAGAAACAAAAATTTGACAAACCTAATGGCATATCAAAATAATTTTGAAAAGCTTGATATGGAACGCATTTCTACTTATTTCTTCTAACGATAAGAATGACCTTTATTATCGCAATTTATTCAAGTTTTATTCCATTATTATTATTGATATTTAGTAATAAAATGTTTTGAAAAAACTTAAATAAAAAATAAGGCACGAAAGTGGCAGTGAGTAAGTAAAAATATTAAATTTAAATTTTTAAATATATTTTACATTAAAATATTTCATAT
This sequence comes from Agelastica alni, assembly GCA_950111635.1. Taxonomy (NCBI): domain Eukaryota; kingdom Metazoa; phylum Arthropoda; class Insecta; order Coleoptera; family Chrysomelidae; genus Agelastica; species Agelastica alni. Next base: position 84,785,372 of record OX467709.1, read on the forward strand.
TTCTAAATTTAATATTAATTTATTACTTACATCCTTTGAAGTAATTTAGGCAAGTATTGTTAATGTAAAGATTATGAATCAAGAATATTTATTTTAACAAAAACACTAATACAGTGTGTACATAAAGTAACATAACCTGCTAATATTTCGATTTCTTATAGGTTTACAAAGAAAATGTTGAATAAAAGTTTTTTCAAATAATTCAGGCCATCTGCATGAGTCGATTAGAAGTATACAGGTTGCACCGTTACTCCAAAATAACTTATTAAAATAATTTTTAAATAGAACGCCCTGTATATATTATCAGTTTTCAATAATCTATTAAATTACAAATACAACCGTCAAGACCGAATAATTCTAACTTTCTTTATTCTTAACGGGAACGTTTTTATTACCAAAATAATTAACAGGAACAAATAACTTATTAATCTTATTTAATTAGATGTTCGAATTGTCTTTCTTCTTCCATTTAATAGTATCCAAGTCTACTATAAAAAGCTGATACGGTATTACGCAATTGTTGATCTGTTATTTGACGGGCTGTTATCAGTATTTTATTTCTCAGTTCATCCCGATTATCAGGTTTTGTCTTGTACACAATGTTATTTCCTAACAAATCTAAATACTTTGGTCCGTTTAAATTGCCTTCTACAAAGAATGGTCCAATGACAGTGGTGCCAATAATACCTGCCCAAACATTAACTTTTAAAGGCCATTGTGTTTTATGTTCCAGCATCCATCTAGGATTAGTATTTCTCCAATATCTACAGTTGTGGAGATTACCTGTACCATTTAACATTAACTTGACTTCATTGGAAAAGACTATTTTACTTGTAAAATTAGGATCTGCATCTACCTTTTGCGTAGTAGTTTCACTAAATTCTAATCTGTGGTCATAATCATCTTCAGATAATTCTTGCAATAGCATTACTTAATGAGGATGAAACTTATTTCTCTTCATACGAGGGCGGTTTGATAAGTCAGTGACTTTTTGAATAAAACAAATTTTTTTCCGCAAAAAAAAATTTTATTCTTCTACATAATCACCTTTTAGCTCGATATATTTAGTACGGCGTTTTTCTAATTTTTTTATTCCGTCCAAATAATAGGTTTTTTCAAAGCTCTCAAAATACATGTTTGTTTCGGTAATGACTTCTTCATTCGACTCAAATCTCTAACCGCCCAGCCATTTCTTTAGGTTTGGAAACAGAAAATAGTCGCAGGGGGCTAAATCTGGAGAATATGCTGGATGGGGTAGCAGTTCGTAACCCAATTCGTGGATTTTGGCCATCGTGACTAGACAAGTGTGCACACGTGTATTGTCTTGATGGAACAGCACTTTCTTCTTCTTAGCCAAATGCGGCCGTTTTTGCTTCAAATCAACGTCTGTTCAAAAGATTTGAATAATATTTGCCGGTGATCGTTTTACCTTTCTTGGGGTAATCGATGTGATTGACACCGCGTACATCCCAAAAAACTGTGGCCATGACCTTGTTGGCTGACAGACTCTGTTTCGCCTTCTTTGGTCCACTTTCACCCCGAGCAACCCACTGATTCAATTGTTCCTTGGTCTCTGGCGTGTTGTGATGGATCCATGTTTCATCCACAGTAACAAAACGGCGCGAAAATTCGTCCGGATTACGGCTGAACATCGCTAAACACTCTTTTGAAGTGGTCACACGATTGCGCTTATGGTCGAGTGTGAGCAATCGCGGCACCCATCTCGCAGAGAGTTTTTTCATGTCCAAATATTCGTGTAAAATATGATGTACCCGTTCAGTTGAGATACACCTACAGCATGAGCGAACTCACGCACTTTCATTCTCCGATCATCCTTAGTTTCAGTGATGGATTTTTTACGTAAAAAGTAATGCTTAATCGGCACACGAAATTCACTTTTTTCCATTTTCGTAAAAATTCACGAGGTTGTCTGCTTTGAACGGCTATCAAACACCAACTGTACGACGTAGCTTGCTCAAAATTAGAAAGTTGCCCACTGATAGATTATAGTTGACGGCAGCACTGTTGCATTTGGAGTAACTGCGCGGGAAATTCAAAAAGTCACTGACTTATCAAACTGCCCTCGTAATGTTACAAGCGGAACCCACGCTAACATTTTGTTCTTTGGATGGATGAAAAAAGCTTTTCTACAAAACTTTGCATAATGTCGAAGTATTTTTCATCATTAGTTACGGTCTTTGGTCGGCTAGTTTTGAGGCGATTTTTAGTTTGAAATGTTTCACAATCTTCCAAACTGCAATTTTGGTAATTTGGTTGCAATTTGGTTACATATCATTAAATAAGTAAGCTACCTCATCATAATTTCTTTTACGATCACAGTAACCTCTCATCATAAGAATCATAATTCTTCCCTGTTCGGTAAACATAATTACAATATACACCTTTCACTCTTACACTAATGACTATGAGAAATAATTGATGACATTTAAAAACAATTAATGTTATAAAACCTACTTCTTTATTGACATATACAATTTTTTTATAATTTTAGTTTCAAACTAGTATTTGTAATTTAATAAATTATGAAAATATATTCATAGTATACTATTTAAAAAATAAGATATTTTGAAGTAATGGTATACTCTTCTAATCGACTTATGCAGATGGCCTGAATTATTTGAAAAAACTTTTATTCAACATTTACGGTAATTTATGTACACAGTGTATATAAATATTATACATACTAATTATTTCTTTTTTATTTTATTTAAATTTTTTTTCAAATTTATGGTTGCATAAAAATACTCCTGATCATTTTAGTTTATTGCTCTTTTATCATAGTAGAAATTTCCACCCTGTGATAAAAAGGTATTTTTAAAATGTTATTTGTGCTACAAACGTAAAATATAATTTCTTATTAACAAAAATTTAAGTATTAATTCATAGAAAAGTTAAAAAATTAAATTTAATATTTGTTTATTTTTTGACAATTTTAAATTAATTTAAAAACATTACTACACGAAGTTGTACTGGGTATTTGTTTATTTATGAACATTTTACTATGTAGGTATTATATATATATATATATATATATATATATATGCCGGTTCTAACAACTTGCGACGTTGTCCGGCGCCTAATTTCCATCTCCTTCGGGGTCTTCCCAGTCGTCAGCTGTTAAAATCTTTTCAGTCATGGCTTTGTGTTGTCTTCTGCCATTCTATTTTGGGTCTGCCTCTTTTCGTCGACCCATTGGTTGCTTTTCTAGAATTTGTTTAGGTAGTATTGATGCTGGCATTCGTTGTACATGTCCATACCATGTTAGTTGTTTGGCATTTACGTCTTGAATTATAGATCCTTCCAAACCCATCCGTTGTTTTACTATCTCATTCCTAATTCGGTCCCTTCTGGATATACAGAAAGATCTTCTCATCACTTCCATAAGTTTTTTTACTACCATGAATTATAATAAAACTCCTTTTTTGTTTAGTTTTGCGCATCAACCATAAAAAATTATTATCAGATCATATTTTATTGTAAAGATCAATGTTCTTGAGGTATCTTATAACATTCTTGATTAAAGTGGGATTGTCTTTAAAGTCCATAGGAAGGTTACACAGGTGTCTAACTCCGTTGAATTTTGTATAGTAAAGGCTGTTCCGCATTCATCTCAATTAGGTGGATCATTGCGAGGCAGAAAATGACTGCGGGTAATTCTGACTAATTCTGAGCCTTAAGATCTCTTGTTTGTGGACAAAACTTCTTTTCATAGCGGCTTTTGTGCATAAAAGTGTGTATGATTTTCAAAATAGTTTTTTTGGTCTGCCACTTCTTTTTTTTCTTTGTATGTTGAATTTGACAGTCATAGATATATCTTTAACAGTGCGTCCAATTTACAGTAATCCTTATTTTACCTAAAAATTATTTTCTAGGTACGGGATAAGTTTTTCATTATTTTATACAAGGGCTTGTTTGTTTTTATCGAGAATTGTTTTTGCCAAACAATATATACCTAGTGGACGATCATAAAAAAATATATTTTACATACAGCACAAATGGATGGATATGTTCTGCTTGTAGCACAAATTTTTTTTATTTATTTTAATAATTTAACATTTCCGACTGAAAAACTTTAATGACTGATTGATTTAGTATGTACAAAACAAAAAATAATATCCTTTTTTTAACTAGAAAATCAAAATTTTTTTCTTTAGATTTAAAAATAAATAACTTTGTAATTTTTTTATATAACCAAAGAAAAAAATCGATTCTATCGATATTAAAAAGCGTTTTAGTACATGCAATTTAAACATTATTTAGGAAACAGTTTAAAAAAAACTACTTTATGAAAGCGTAAAAGTTTTGTGTAGCAAAGCCTGAAGAAGAATATAAACTACATGAACGATAGAAAATAGAATAGTTAGAGTCTCGAGGAGGTAAAAATGACGTAAAAGTAAACCCACACTTAATACAAGAAGGATTAGTAAGGTTATTTACAGTAAAAATTACTTCATATCAATATGATATTAAAAAGCTGCGATCTAAAAAATAGGTTACTGAAAAATACTGCCCATCATTTTTTAAAAAAAAATTTAATAAGAGCAAGTGAAAAAATTTCTAATTTATTATTATGTAACATCTTTTGTACCAAAGCTTGTAAATTTTTTTAAAAATTTTTAAAACGTCAGTCAAATATTTCTTAACAGCAAAAACGAAACCTTTTGCTCAAGGTAGATTGATTCTTTGAAAGCCTTGGATCGTAAATCTTCCGCCATCAGAGATCAACTGGTGACCTGCTCGCATACGTCTCACATATATGGCAGCTATCTATTGAAAAGTATGGAGAAACTTTAGCTGTGGCATTAGATATCTCCAAGGCGTTCGATCGAGTTTGGCATCAGGGACTCCTCGCCAAGCTTCCATCTTATGGCTTGCCCCCTCAGCTGTGTTCTCTGCTTGCTAGTTTTCTCTCAAACAGGTCTCTCCATGTAGTGGTCGATGGAGTTTCATCTGACACTCTACTCATAAATGCTGGTGTTCCGCAAGGATCCATTCTAGCACCAACACTATTTTTACTTCACATCAACGACCTATTGAAAGCAACTTCATGTCCCGTACACAGCTTTGCCGATGATAGTACCCTCCATACCGCTTTCTCTTCCAGGGCCCCTATATCAGCCCGTGAAACCAGAAATGAACGAGGAAGAAATGTTAACAATATAAATATGGACTTAGCAACAATTCTCGAATGGGGATCCAATAACTTGGTAGAATTCAATGCAAACAAAACACAAGCATGTCTTTTCTCTAGAAAAGCCGATCTCACTGTGCCTAACATAACTTTGTCAGGAGTAACCATACCACTGAAGTCATCCATATCGATGCTTGGTATTACTATCAGCAATAACCTTTCCTGAGAAAATCACGTAAGGTCCATTGCCAAAAGTGCATCCCAAAAACTTGGTTTTTTGTTTCGTGCCAAGAGCTATTTCACCTCCAGTCAGCTGCTTATGATCTATAAGGCACAGATCCGACCTGTACTGGAGTACTGTTCCCATATTTGGAGTGCAGCACCTAAACATATCCTGAAGCTACTGGATTCTGTCCAAAAAAGGGCAATTCGTCTCGTCGGTGATGCCTCGCTTACAAACTCGCTCACTTGTCTGGAACACCGTAGAAAAGTTGGCGATTTGTCTCTATTTTATAGATATTTTCATGGGCGATGCTCTTCTGAAATATCAACAATCGTTCCTCCTTTGGCAGTCTCTTCGAGATTAACCCGTCAAGTTCAGTCTTCACACCCCTTCGTGGTCAGTTTGGAGACCTGCAGAACATCACTTTCCAAAGACTCATTCATCCAACGAATTGCGAGGCTTTGGAACTCATTGCCTAGGGAGGTGTTCCCCGAGGCATACAACCTCCAGAAATTTTCCTACCTTCTTTCCCTTGGTTCCCACGATGTTCTCTAAACATTACAGGATATCCCTTTTCGTGGGAACCAGAACATAAAAAAAAAAAAAAAAAAAAAAAAAAAAAAAAAAAAAAAATTCAGCTGCTGTAATGAAGGTGCTCTTTTTTTATGTACTTTTCGATAAATGGTATTTGTTGGGCAATATTTTTTATAAATTATATATATTCGATATAATAAATTACCCACGTGACCACATTAAACAAAATAATTTAAAAAAATGATGTAGGATAGTAGCTATTTAGTTGGTCACTATTTTATTGCATTGTTATTCGTTACACTATTTCCACAATTTTTTTATTTCTTTTTTTAATTATTATTGCATGTACTATTTTTTCTATACGTAAATGAAAAGACGACTTTGATCTACCTCACAATCTAAAACGAACACAATACAAACTAGCACCACCAAAAATTAACCTGATCATAATCAGCTCCATTATTATTAGGATTTTGAAGATCTGGATGGCCAATATTATGCTAATAAAAGATAGTTTACAGTCAATAACACTACAAAACTAGTAAACAATTTCCAAAGAATCGTGTTCAACTGTGTGTTCTTTTGAACGCGTGTGTAGTGAAGTAAAATAATTATTTTAAAGGATCGGTATAAATAATTCAATTTATTATCTATATAATTTTATTTATCTACTTATGAAATTAAACAAGAATTTCTATGAAATGTTTAAAAAACCATTGAGCTGAATTTTATTTATTTTTTAAAATAATAAATTCTTTAGATCAATCTTTTTCAATAATCCATTTTGAATTTTAGTTAGTTTGGTAGGCAATGTTATAAGGAACATACAAGTTACAAAATTTAAACTTTTCCTTTTACCTTTTATACTGACATATTTTAAGAATCGTTTATAGTTTCAGTTTTTAGTTTTATTTATTTAAATTATAAATTAAAACAATTTTTTAAATTTCTACTTTATTTATTAAAATACCGTGACAATTGTTTTGGAGTCTCAATCCCTTCTTGTGACGGGTTGATAAAACCAATTGTTACAATAGCAAATCTTGTTTAAATTCTATTTTTACAGTGATAAATTTATACCTATATGGGGTTATTCTATTATTAAAATTAACAAAGAGCGAAAACTACTGTTTCTTAAGATTCAAGATAAATTTAAAATAACATTATATGTGTAATAAAGCTTTAGTAATGGGGAGAAATTTAAATCCAGTTGTTCAGTTATTTATATATTTTTATTTAAAGTTTTATTTTATTTTCATTGTTTCTAAATATGATAATGTAAACTCTGAAGAAGACTTAATGGCAATGGTTAATATTATGCATGATGCCCTAATAATCAAAGGAATAAAAGTAAATGTACTCGTAAGCAAGACGAAAGTAATGGATTTTAAAAGAGAAGAAACTGCAAGGTGCTGATTGTAGGAAAAAGAGTGGAACAAATAAATGAGTTTGTATACTTTGGTTCAATGTTTACGAGAGACGAAATGAGATTTAGCGAAGTATGCTGGCAGGGAAACAAACAAATGGGGCCCTGTATAACTTTATGAGCAGCCAGAACGTGTCAAAAAAGGCACGTCAGGCTGTGCATAGAAGAGTGCTGGTTCCTACACTTATGTATAGTAGTGAATGTTGGGTTTGGCAGTAGAAGCATAAAAATAAGATTAATGCTACGAAGATGAGTAAAGTGAAGAATAGTGGTGTAAAAAAAGATGTGGTTACAGAGATAGATAAAGAAATGCTTAGATGGTTTGGATTGACAGGATTTATAAGGCGAGTGTAAATGAAAAATAGGATTAATGATGCGGAGATGATTAGTTTAAAAAGTATAACCGGAGTGACTTGGATAAAGTAAAAAATAGTGAGATAAGAGAACGCTGTGGTGTAAAAGAAGATGTGGTTACAAAGATAGATAAGAAAGAAATGCTTAGATGGTTTGGACACGTAGAAGGGATGGATGAAGTAAGATTGACGAAACAAATTTTTAGGGCCAGTGTGAATGGACGGAAGTCGGTAGAGGTCGACCTCGGCGAACATATCTCGATCAGATCAACATTGTTTTGAAGAAAGGCCAGGTCAGGAGTACCACTACCGACGAGTATGTATGAGGGCACTGGGGAAAAAGAACCGTAGCAAATGAAAGAAAGTAGTATCTGCCTACCCATACGTAAAAAAGGCGTGACTATATGTATGTAAATGGACAAGTCGGTAAAGGTCGACTACGGCGAAGATATCTCTATTAGACCGACATTGTTTTAAAGAAAGCTAAGGTCAAGAGTACCCAACAACCAATAAGCATGTATGATAGCACTGATGAACGTAGAAGAATCGAAAGATGTGTGTAAGAACCGTAGCAAGTGAAAGGAAGTGATCTCTGCCTACACCTACGGGAAAAAGGTGTGACTATATGTACGGGTATGTATAGTTAGATCGGATGTCATTTTTACTAAATATTGTTTCGTTGTCTTTGATTGTTGCCAAAAAATACCTATTTGAATATAATCAATAATTAAATTTATAAACTTTCGATTTAAAAAAATTTGTTTTTTTTGGTCTTGTTATTTTTTATAAGTTTATATTATTATTATATTGGTTTTAAAAGCTATTTTTGTGTTGTATCTTTTAATTTTTTGTGTTTTCTCTCTTTGTTAATGTAAATATTAAAAATACCCAAAGTAGGTTTAAGTTTATGATTGTGAAAATAGTATTTCAATGAAAATTCACTATTTCAATAATTGGTTTTATTATTGTGTCACTGTGTCATGGTATTTTAATTAATAAAGTGAAATTAAAGTTTTTTTAATTCATATTTCACGAAAGTCTAAAAATTTTACTGTGGACTCAACAAAGTTGTTGGGTAATAAAATAAAGCAATAAAGTTTACAATTTATTTAGTTAATAATTTACGTTTATGTTTATAAATGTATTTAAGTATAATTTTGTTCATTAAAATGACGCAATATTTATACTTAGTGGGGTATATCAGTATATATTATGTCTGATGGTGAAGTGTGCTTGTGTCCTTTTGAAACGGAAACTAATTAAACTCATTTTGCAATGTTAGTAAAAAGGCTATATAGACATTTTTTTTTGTGTTTTGCTGTTGGATGAAAAATTTGTCACTGATTGAACAGTACTTCACCGTGAAAGTGTTTACATTATTAACTGGTTTTAACGAGTACAATTTTTTTTGATAGATTAATTTTTTAATAGACTGATGTATTTGACAATATTAAAGTTTCTTTGCCACAAATTCTTGTTAAAGTAAAGCAGATCCAGTAACACCTTATTTGTTATAGTGCATAAATTTTACTGAATTGGAAAAGAATATCGTCTGAGCATATTTCTATTTTCAGTTTAATAAACTAATTGTAATGGATAACACTTTTTCTTCTTAATGGTGTCCTATTAATTTTAATAGGTTGGTTACGTGTTAATATTACCCTAATACAAACTTTTAAAGATGCTAAACAATAAAAGACAGCAACGATTACTCAATTTGTGGTAATGGAAAGAACATGATTTGTGTTATATTAAAAATTCAACCTAGTTTTATTGTGCCAATAAGTTTTCGTTAGATGGGAAGAAATTAGATTCTTGGTTCATAAAAGTTAAACCGATTAGCTAATTAGCTATTAACTTTAGACAAAAACTCCAATAAATATGTTGTTTATTTTTTATAAATTTATTTTTAAGTAAATGATAATTAAACCAACCAATTATTACTACAAAAACAAATCAAGATTGTAGTTTTGCGATAAAAATTTAATATATATATATATATATATATATATATATATATTTATATATATATATATATATATATATATATTAGAATTTTTATAAAAAGACATATTTTCCATTCAGTGCTCTTTTTAAATTCTTTTATTGCCTTTTACTAATATTGGACATGTTAGAAATTAGATAAAAGAAAGAGTTAGAAAATAATGATAATTTGTTAGTGGTAACAAAATGAAGAGAAAAAATCACCAAAGTACTATCTTGGTAGAGTAGAACTTTGAAATTTCATGATTCTACGCAGGAGTTGCGGACTTAATTGCTCTGGTAATGGTCTACCTTCTAAAGCTGCACATGGAATTCTAACTCTTTGTGGTAGCGCTATAGAGAACTAGATTTAAGTAGAAACATTCCATCATTTACTAGTGGATGATATACAGAATTAGGAATTTAAGGAAATCCAACAGATCTGCTTTCAAAATATTGTCAACTTTCTTTAAACAAAAAGGAGCTATAAAAAAATCACAAGATTTTGGATTGGTTCAAAAAAATCAAGAGAAGCTTGAGACTATTAACATGTAACAACTTTAAGTGACGGAGAATATTTTATACAAAAAAAAATCATAAAAAAGAGGTCAGCTTCATTTATATTTATATGTTTGAAAGGAAGATTAACACAATTGGTAAACACCTTACGTAAATTATTTTAGAGACTAATAATTACAATTATGCATAAAAATCTGAATACAACTGGACCAGTCTGATACAAAAGTTTCTAACAGGTCGAGCTGAACTTGTTTGTATCTGATGGATTTCTATCGATATTTATTTAATTAGTAAATTGGTTATAAAAACAAAGGTCAACCTCTATTTAAGGGACAAATCTGGTTATTTTTAACATTCCTAAATTAAGACAATCATCCAATAGTATTTTATTTGAAAGTTACTAATTCGGTTAAATAACATTCCGTAAGAACTTTGGAAAATAAAATCTAAAAAAAAAAATACTTACTTTCGTGGCGCATTCAAAACAAGTTGTTACGACTTTTGAAATAACGTTCATAAGATTTTTAGTTTCTTGTATCACATTATCGACTTTCGTGAATGTAGCTGCTTTTCCTACTGTATGGTCCTTTACAGTGAACTGCAAACGTTGAACAAATGTTGGCACTTTGTCTAAGTGGGCGAGTAGCTCCTTTTTATTAGTACCACACGGAACCTAACAAAATTATTTTATTTTTAACACAATAACATGTTGTTACCACTATCTTTTATTGTTGTGTTTTAGATTTTATATTAAAACATTGAACATTGACCAAATTTACTCGTTTTAGTAATTAATCCTACGTCAACTTAAAGCCCTAACTCTGAGTGGAACTTAACTTACTTTTTCCAAACAAGTTAAATATTTTGGCGAAATTATTAACCAAAAACTGATATGGAACAGCCAACTCAACAACATTCTTTCCAGAGCTATAGCGGCAAGCTGAACATGCCGCAGAGTCTTTGGCAAGACATGGGGTCTGAAACCAAAAATGATCTACTGGTCATACCAGATGATCATTAAACCAATGGTCACCTTTGCTTTATTGATATGGTGGCCAAAAATGCAACAAATTTCGGCACAATTTGAGCTGCAGAAAGTGCAGTGGCAAGCTTGTCCGGGAATCACAATGGCAACATTCACGTGACCTACTGCAGCCGTAGAGGTAATGCTGAACCTTCCACCATTGCACTTATGTGTAATGAAGACAGCAGCAATCAGTGCCTTCAGACTGAGCCAGACAATACATCTTAGAGCAAGAGATCTTAATGGACCTTTAAAGATTTTGGAATATATTTTTTCCTAGAATCCATGTCTAAGCTGACAGATATTATGCCAGTTAGGTACGACTTTAAAATGCAGTTTGAAGTGGTTATAAACAACCACCAAGTTTGCACTGAGAATGGACCTAAACTAGGAAGGAATACTGTAGTGTTGTACACTGATGGATCCAAGATGGATGAAAGGGTTGGAGTGGGCGTTATAGGGCCAAATTTTAGGCTCTCAAAACCACTTGGTAACACCCCAACCATCTTTCAAGCAAAATTACATGCCATAGAGATATGTGCTTAGGAGTGCATCGAAAGAAACACCCGAAGGGTAGAAATCTTTATTATATCAGATAGCCAAGCAGCACTAAAAGCTCTGGAGCTGACTTGGGACTGTAAACAATCCCTAAGACAACTGGCAGCAAACAATCAGGTTACTCTGATGTGAGTTCAAGGTTACAATGGAGTTAAAGGCAACAAAGAGGCAGATTGCTTTGCCAAAGAAGGGGCAAATACACAATTTTTCGGCCCAGAACCCTTCTGTGGACTTTCCAAAGCCCACTTGAAAGGAGAGGTTTGACGCTGGGAAACAGATGAAATGAAATCTCACTGGTATAAAGTGCCGGGACAAAGACAAGCGAAAAGGATAGTAAACCTATCGCCAAGGAAAGCTAAACAGCTTCTCGAGTTGGACAAGAAAGACTTGAAATTGGTGACGGGGCTCCTCACTGGACACTGTCCCCTGAGGTATCACCTTAAAAAGATGGGCAAAACAGAGAGTGATAGTTGCCGCTACTGCGAGAACTTCGCTGAAACTGCAGAACATTTGCTTTGCGAATGCACAGCGCTTTTCTGCAAGAGGCTTAGGAAGGGGCCTTCCTGTTAGAAACTTAGCCCCCTGGAAACTAATAACCTTTGCTCGAAGTCTCAGAATCCCGGCCTTGAATAGATTAAGGGTTATGCACAAAAGATCTAATAGGTCGAGATGCTTGAGAGGTTGCATAGCCTTCACGACCCCACCTACAATCTACAATCTACTTCAACTTGACCTAACAAAGATGTAGGAATCTTACTGTTTGTAGAATTAGAGGTAAATGCTAACTTTTAAGCGTAGTAATAAATGTGTGGTGAACATTTTAATGAATGCTTAACAATTGTATCAATGTCAAACATTGTAATGCCACCTTTTGTTTTAAATTCAATACCATTGATTAAGTACTACTATAAGATTTAATTAAATTTAAATTTATTTTTTCTAATAACCCATTACAAATATTATTAAAATTGGAGAGATTTGAAATAAAAAATTATTACTTTTTTAAAACAGTATCTATCCATATTATAACACCAGCTTTATTTCAATCGAATTTTATGTATAAATATTTTTTGAAGTGAAACTTAATTTAAAAGAAATTATTTTAAACAATACAAAAAAAGCATAGGTTAGGTTATATATTAAATTAAATTAAATATTTATAATTTTGATAAATTTTGTTTTAATGTCCTGGGTCCTTCGCCCCGGTCCTTTTTTTTCACATTTTTAAAATATTTGTAACAATATAAAAGGGATTCCAAAAGATGTGATACATTACAATATAATAAATAAAAAGTCATGTAACTACAGAAGCGTGTATACGAGTAGCTTCCTATATTTCTTCAAATGCTCACGACCTGTTTACATGCAAAAAGTCTTTATAATTTATGGGATATGCTGACAATAATTTTTCCACACGTTGGATATGTGCCATAAACATTAAACTAGTTTTGTTTCTATGCCAAGATACTGTAGTTTTTAAGAACGTCAAGAACTCCGCACACATTTTGCTTTTATTTTCTTTAATGTAAAAGAATTGCTTGTTCAAGATAAGTTTTTCATCTGCCCGTAAGGTATTAATCTAATTGGACAACAAAACCATTAAGAAGATGGTAAATAGCAAAGTTTCAATATTAAAAGATCCCAAACAAAACTATTATTATAAAAAGAAGCTTAAAATTCAGTTTGTATCTACGCAGTAGCCATTAAACGCTTAAAATTAAAAATTTAAATAACATTTTGACCCAAATTTAAAAGATTTTTTACATTTTAAAAAATCCACTGTGTGACCAACACCAGAGGATAAAGTAGAATCGTTGGATGTGAAAATTATGCTTGGTTTATCCACCTGAAATAATATGTTAATGTTTTCTTTCTTTTCATTTATTCCATTTTTATCAGCAGCACTCGTATTAATGCTGGAATTTTTGAAGGTTATGAGATTTATATAACATGATCAATACGGAAATAGAAACGTGACATACATAGCTTATTAGGTTATCCACAAAATTGAAAAGTAGAATTTCTATAAAATAATAAAAGTGCAATACGTAAAACGTTTTTGTTAGTATTATTATTATTATTATTATTATTATTATTATTATTATTATTATTATTATTATTATTATTATTATTATTATTATTATTATTATTATTATTATTATTATTATTATTATTATTATTTTCACCGCTATAATTAAATTTCAAACATAAAATGATAAACAATTTTTTAGGAAAATTAATTTTTCGAATTGAGTAAATATAAAAATGCCATAACTAATAAATAATTTTCTTATTTTAATTATTAAATACTTGGCTCACCTGATAGCTGAATTGTCTGATGACCTTGTATAGCCTGTTGGCTTCTTCAGCAAAATATTCAGCTTGGGTAAACAGATCCTGAGTAGTTTTTAATTCCCCTTCGCCTTTTGTAAACTGATACATTGAAAAGGCCATAGCCGACATATTTTTTGCCCTCTTCACGATGTCATTGTTTTCCTGGTGAAAATAAACATAAGAAATCATTTTACAGCGAAAAGACTCGAGATTTTGTTAAAAACTGTCAATAAATAAAAAAGGAGTTATTTACTGCTTGATTTGTAATAAAAACATTTTTATGCTTAGCAGAATTATTTTTTCATTAACAAGTCAATGATTATTTCGTTGTAAGTTTTTTTTAGGAACAGAAAGTTAATAGTATGTTGAATTTCTTGCCATAGTTTAACCGAAAAACAATTATTGTTTGTATGTATGTCGAGATAAGGGAACGCTGTGGTATAAAAAAAGTTGTGATTGCAAAGATAGATAAAGGAATGCTTAGATGGCTTGGAAACGTAGAAAGGATGGATAAAGGAAGATTGACGAAACAAATTTATAAGGCGAGTGTTAATGGACCAGTCGGTAGAGGTCGACCTCAGCGAACATATCTTGATCAGATCAACATTGTTTTAAAGAACGGCCAGGTCAAGAGTACCAACAACCGACGAGCATGTATGAGAGCACTGATAAAAGTAGAGGAAGCAAAAGATGTGTGCAAGAACCGTAGCAAGTGGAAGGAAAAAAGACGTTGTTGAGTCTGTTTTATGGAACATTAAACATTTTTGCTAATGATGTTTATCAAAACATTTTGTTTAAATTCACAGTTTTAAAGAATTTGTTAGAAGGGGTAGGTGGGGGCGTTAGGGATGTTGTCAAAGTTACGTTATCAATTTGTTAGGCAAAAATCATTCCAAAATAAGTCGTATGGTAAAATGCTTGAATAAGGCAGGAAATTATTATAGAAATACAAGACAAAGACGAAAACGATGCACTAACGACCGAAATGAAAGTTTGTTGAGACAATACGTTTTAAAAAACGGGACAGTCACTAGTGCTGTGATCAGAAACGAACTCGAAGCTGTTCGCAATGTCAAATTTTTTTCTTAAAATAGTTAAAAGACGGTGTAAAAAAAACAGTAGAAAAACCAGCCATTGTACCCTTGCTAACTGGATAAAACAGAGTTGTTAGGTTAACGTTTTGCTCGAAATCATCAACGTTGGTCTGTGGATAATTGGAAAAAAGTTTGATTCACAGATGAAACTAGGGTTAGCCTAAAACATCGTGATGGTCGTAAACGAAACTGGCAAAAATCAAAATAGAGGTTTGCTACTTGCAATATCTCTGCAAGGATTCCATTCGGCGGTGGCTCTCTTATGTTCTCGGGTGGTGTATGCTTTGACGCTCGTACAGATTTAATTCCCGTCCATACGAGATTCATGAATGCCAAATACTATATTGAGAATATTTTATTATGTAATGCAAGACAACGCTCGACGTTATATAGCTGGGAGGATGTCAATTATCTTAATCAAAAAGCCCGGATTTGAATCCGATTAAGCATTCAAGACAAATGTTAAACGTTAAACTGAGAGGACTTAAAAATGCAGTTATCACAGCATGGATAAGATTTTATCCAGAATTTAATTGGAAGCATGCCTGAACGTTACAATGTCTTTAAAGTTTTAAAAATAATTGTTATTCCAATCTTATAGAGAAATATTAAAGCTAATTCACTTTTAAAGTATCTTTTATCGTAGCCAATAATTAAATAAAATTATTAAAATTAATATATTACATCAATTTTTATGATTTAATATGATTTTAAGTTGTGGTAATAAATTAAAGTATTTTAAATGAGAAATAAAGCGATTTGAAATTTTCCTTTTTATTTTGTTGTCAAACAAATGCGTTGTATACCTCCAACTGGGCGCTGCTGTTACTTTCTTGCCACTTATCAGTTTCTGCGTCCATTTCTGTTGTAGCCAATTTCATTTCTAAACCAGTTTTTGCAATTTTTTCTTGTTCTGCTACGTCCAGTCTCACAGCTTTTAAAGGTTTTGAGGTAGTACCATGTTTCTGGAAAAAAAGTATGTATACTTATTTCTTTAATGTACCATTAAAGACAGCAATATTATGAGAAGATTTTTGTTGAGTTATAATTATTGATAAAAAACTAGATAAATAAAAATAGGTATCTAAAAATTGGACAACTGACAATAAAATCATTGTTCAAAGTGTATACTGATCTTTTGAAAAAGTCGTTATTATAATCGCACTAACAAATAAATTTTTCTTTTAAGTATTTTCATTCCTTTTGAATTTCGTCATTGTCAATATCATTTAAATCATTTAAATGTGTATTTGCATATTTAATTCTGGTATAACATTTTTTTAATTATATTTTTATTTTATTCTCTAAATTAAACCAGCACGTTTATAAAAATAGAAATTTATACTTTTAATTTAACAGAAATCGTTAAAAAAATTTCTTTATACTATAAATTTCGATCAATAGCATTTAAAATAAAAAAAAAATTGTAATAAGATACCTTTAAAATTTTTTAAAGTTCCAAAGAACTAACGGTTCTTGATAAAACTGAACTGTTCTATTAAATATGTTAGACACAACTGAAATATAAAATTGCTTTACCGAGTCTCATCGGCTGAACGTTGCCAAACTTTAAAAAGTATTTGAAGATCCAGTTTAAAGAGCTTGTAAATATTTTTAACTTCCCAGTGGAAGTTATAGTAATGGTTCCGATTTTTCGAATCCCGAATTTTGACATATCTCCACATTTCAAGGTCCACAGACTCAAATACAATAGTTTTTAAGTGGACGTCTGTGTGTGTATGTTCGTATGTTTGTATGTTCGTATTTGCGTTCGGAATTATTTTCGTCTCGATTATCTCGAGAACAAAACATTATATTGACGTGGGACCAATTGCATTCGACGCATAATTACGCAACTTAGAACTGATAAGATTTTCAATCGGTTTATCTGTTTTTTATGGAGAATAAAAAAACTGAAGAGAATGGTAAACTACCTGAATTTTGCAATTTATAAATTATAATATTTTTAATACAGAATAATAAATAAGATCTTTTGAATAATATGATTTTTTGTTTTGTATTAAAACCTTCTGGATCTTTTTACGATCAAATCTTGACCTTGGTGCTGATGAGTGTTTTTAGATGATCGTATACACGCTGTGCCTTATTGAAATTAGTTAAAAAGAAACAAGCTTATGTCTTAAGTTACCATACCCAATCATGATAAAAATTAGTACATAATTTACGACTTTACGTTTAGTAATGATATTTAAATATCCTCCGAAATGCGAGAAATTTTAATCCAATATTGAATTTTAGTTAAATTTTCTTTATTAAACTCGGCAACGTTGCACTTAAAGCTGGTGCCGATATGACTACCCCAAATATCGAGAAAAGCAATAAAAATTGATTCGGATTTCCCGGTAGAGTCTTAAATACGTGGCGCGGACAAAGGTCTCGTCTTTTCACAGGATTCCACAATACATTAGATTAAATTATTTATTTATGAGCTAGTTATTTACCTATACAAAGAAAATTTGTAGAGAACATTTTGTAAATATTCTCAGTAGATAAATAAAACATAGTCCATATATTTCTTTTAATGAAAGTATTGAAATCGTGAAATTTATAAGCTATATTTACTGCATAGGAAATATAAAAAGTAAATACGATTTTCTCTTCTATATAAAAATTAAGCAAAATATATTATATAAATTTATTTTCTTGTCATACGTAAACAAATCTTGTCGAAAAATTATATTATTTGTTGCATGAACGTTGACTTTTACAATTAATATAAATTAGAAAAAAGCTCGCTTGTGTATTTGCTTTTTTCATTTAAAGTTTATTGGTACCAATTATCAGATACTTAAACTTTGGCAAAACTGTATATTTTCTGATAATTTGTTAATACTATTACCAATTCCTTACTATATGCACCTTACTAGTAAATATTTGCTAAATGTGCTTTAAAATCTAGAAGCAAAAAAACACTAACAACTGTAAAGTAGCCACCAATAAAGCCTGGTAATGTAAATAACTAGTAAGTTAGCAAATTGAGTATTTACCAAGTAAGAAAATGGATAAAAATTTAAAAAATAGTATTAGAGTTGACTGTTGTAAATTACATGGAGTTAACCACGTTTAAATAAAATGTATACAGAATGTGTGTTTAATAAAATTTAAAACATTATTACATTTTAAAACTAAAACATAAAAAATAATCCTTAGTGAGTCTGCCGTTATATTTTAAATCTATTACTCTTCGAGACATGTTTAAAATAAAATGACTTATTGTATCCTGAGTAATACGATTTCAGACTTCTTAAATTCGATATCAAAGATTAACTATCCCATTTGGTAGTTGTGTTAAATTATCTAGTCGATTGGTGATCATATCATATCAATTAATGAAAAGTCTGGGGAGCAAAAACGCCATGAAAGCAAAGCCACGTTATTTTATTGTAATGACATTAAAGTGCTTAATATTTCTATTAGGTATCGCAATGCTACTAACTACAGTATTAAAGTAGTACTAAAACTTCTGTCAATAAAAACTAGAGATGACCTGCTTTCATATGTTATTGCACCCCATTATAAGGGCTTTATGCCTTACTACAGCAAATTTTATATATCTGGATAAAGCAGCAATTTATTTTGAAATTATTGCACTCATCTGCAACTATGGTGGACCCACTCACGTACTGGTCCGATATATCAGGGTTGACTCACTCGAAAGCGTTCTTACCTAAACCCTCGAGAAACACAAATAAGCAGATCCTAGATTGGAGCAGGAATGACCTGTGAATTCTAACGGAACTTATAGGGCACTGTCGTCTAAGATTTCTTCTCCTCGGAAGAATTGGTCTAAATCAACAAACGGACTGTCGGTTTTTCTGCGTGAAAGACTAAAGTGCTAAATGTTCATTCCCCGGCCCCGGCTCCGGCCTGGGAATAATAAGGTTCAACCTCTTCTTCTTCTTCTTCTTCTTACGTTAGGACTACGTCCTGTGTTTGCCTCAAAGGTTGCCCAAAAACAATTGGGACGATGAAGACCAACTATCATACCATCTTTTGGGTGGGCGTCCAGTTGGGCGTGGTGTGTTGGGCCGCTTCTCTCTCACAATTTTTGCCAGCCGGTCGTTTGGCATTCTGCTAACATGGTCTCTCCATTCTCTTCTTCGGTTTCTTGCCCATCTTACTATGTCTTGGACTTCACATATTTCCCTTATTTCTTCGCTTCTTTTATGGTCAAGTAAGGTATAGCCAGTTATCGATCTAAGAATTCGCATTTCCGTTGATCTAAGAAGTCGCTTTGTAGTCGTGTTCTCCGCTCTGGTCTCTATCGCGTATGTCATAATCGGTCTTACACATGTCTTATATATTCTGACCTTACTTCTGGTACTCATGTGTTTATTTCTCCAGATTATGTCTCTCAAGAATCCTGAGATTAGAGATGCCTTTGTTGTTTGAGCTTTTACTTTCTCCTTAATATTTCTAGTGCAAGTTATATTAGCTCCTAAATATTTAAAGGACATCACTTGTTCTACACTCTGCTCATAGATTGCGAGTTTACATCTTCTCGGTTCTTTGGATATTGTTAGCGATTTGGTTTTCTTGACGGATATTTGCATATTGAATTCTTCAGCTGTTTTTTGGAACTTGTGTCTCTGTAGGTTGTCCTCGTCTTCCGATACGATTACAGCATCATCAGCGTAGCATATGATTTTTATTTCTTTATCTCCCATTCGATATCCTCTCCCAGTTACTTTGACTTCATTTATAATTTCATCCATGATGATATTAAATAGGATTGGGCTTAGGCTATATCCTTGCCTGATTCCGGTTGTCATAGGTATTTTATTGCTTAGCTTATTTGCAGTTCTTACATATGTGTAGTTGTTCTTGTTCAATTCTTCGATGGTCTTTATTACATTCGGGTGAATTCTTCTCTTTTGTAGTAGGGCCAAGACGTCTGTTAACCGTACCCTATCGAATGCCTGGGTTAGGTCAATGAAACACGTGAAGGCTACTTTATTAAACTCAATGGCTTTCTCAGTAATTTGACGTATTATAAATATAGCATCTATAGTATACCTGTTCTGTCTGAACCCTTGCTGTTCTTCACATATTCCGGTTAGAGATATTTCTTCTGCTAGAATTTTTCTAAACAGTTTTAGTACAGCACTCAATAAGCTAATACCTCGATAGTTTTTAGGGTCTGCTTTCTCTCCTTTTTTGAAAACCGGTATCAGTATGCTCTCTTTCCATTCGGATGGAACAACCTTGATAGTAAGTATTTTATTGAAGAAAATCTGTAATTCGGCCAATAAGCTTTCACCTCCATATTTGATCATCTTATTCTTAATTTCGTCAATGCCCGAGGCTTTTCTGTTTTTTAGTTTTTGGACCATGTATCGTATTTTCTCCAAGGGAATAGTCTTTTCTTGTTGTTCGTTAACATTTCCAATGTCAGGCTGTATTTCCTGTGGAGGTAAGTTGTTTTCTGTCGGAGTGTATAGAGTTTTCCAAAATATTTTTCCCATTCTTCCGCCGCTATTTTTGTATTTTGTATACACTCATTTATTGGTTATTTCCTGTCTTAGCAGGTTCCATATCTTCTTTTGGCCTCCATACAGGTCATGCTCCATATCGTTAGAAAATGTTTCTCAACCTATTAGGTTATATCAACCTAAAACCTACCGATTTCAGAAAAATCTCACCCCATACAACCATAAACTTCGTGAGAAGGGCTGGATTGTGCGGTGAAGTGTGACCTCTAGGGGTGAGCCACAATAGACCTACTAAAGGTTGCAGTGGAGGAGTGACCTATGGCTCCACTCATATGATCCCTAACCTAATCTAACCTCTCGTGGACCCAATGAGATAAGAGAATTAGGAGTCGACCGAGAACACAACACGATTTTATTTACCTTTCCAATTGGATCTACTGTTACATTACTTAAACCGATTGGCACGATATCGAGCTATCAGTGAAAGACATAAAAATGGACTATACGAACAAATTCCAGAATCTTTATTTTTCGATATATCAATTACAAAGACTTTTCCCTACGACTATGGTATTCTACCTTAATTACATATTGGTTATTATTTTTTTTATCCGTTTTTGTCGATCGTCGCACCCGAGCACAAGGCAGCATTGACGCTACGACGATGCACTGGTGAGGCCTCAGCCTTACTTTGTTAACACACTCACTGCCTTCTATGTAGTTAGAAATAAATCTGACTAACAAACTAACTTTTCGCATATCAACAAATCGACTCCTTTCAAATGAAATTAAATGATTGTAATTGTTCCGTAAATGGCGCAAAGAAATTTTAACTTAATGAAATAATAATTAAGTACAAATTGCAACGAATAATTGTTTTGTACTAAATAAAACGCAAATTTTAAGAAGATTCTTGTTTGGTAAAACAATTTTTTTTGAGAAATCATATCTATTTAAAGACTTACCCCTGGCCTGGGCAGAGACATATACACTTGCTTTTCCGGTCTCGCTTGGGTGGCGTCAATGACATCTTTTACCATTGTAGTCACGTCTGAGATAAGCCATTGATACATATCAGCGAAAACCTCGAGGTTCTCCTGTGCAATTTTGCTGTTAGGAACAGATGCAAGACATTTCGCTGCCGTTATTACTTGAGGGCCGTATACGCGCAAATTTATTTCTGTAAATTTCGCTGAAACCTGAAGAGTGTCAGATACAGCGACGTTTCGCAATAATTTGCAAACCTATAAAAAATTATAAAGTATAAGACCATTGAAGTCCTTTAAACCAAAGTTTTAAACAAATTACCAACAGGTAAGAAACATAAAAAATACTTTATATTAAAATTCCAATTTTTTAAATACCAAAAATGTTATACTTTATACTTTTCAAATAATTTTTTAATCGTTCATAAATATATAATAGATTCTGCAGCTCGACTTGATGAGGTGTGTTTTACAAAACTAAAGTTATTATTACTCTTGTAATTTGAATATCTATCATTTTAGTTCTATGTAATCAAAAACATACTTATATCACTACCTTTTTCTTTATACTAACACCCTTGATGCTAATATTTTGCTTCGTAAAACGCCATTCTGATTTGCTAGATTTGAATTTAAAACTTAATAGTAAAAAAGTATATTAAATTTTTAAAAAAAATTTGTTCTGGTATAAATAATACATACTTACCTCTAATATATGATCAATGGAATCATGAAAGGCATTTGAGGTATGATGCAGTCTATCAATCTCCGACAGGGTTGCCTGTTGTCTAATTACCGCCACCAGTTCCAATCCTTGTTTAGTGACACTGCTTAAATCCTGAGCCTGATATATAGCAGCGTTAGCTAAATGCCTAGATAAATCTCTTGACGAATTAATACAAACTTGTATCGAATTGTCTAGTTCAGGACAGTTTGATACATCACCGAATCCACCCTAAACATTAAAAACGAGACTATAAGGTTTTTTCTTTATATAAATTGCAGAAAAATGAAAAGAAGATTGTAAAATATATTTTTTTTTAATTTTTATAATCTCTAACGAGCATCTTTGCTTTCAGATTACTGAAAAAAATTTGAAAATGAACAATTATAAAAGAGATTTTTTTATTAAAATAAAAGGGAAAATGAGAATTTTTAAACAATATTTTTAGAATTAATGACATAGTTGGACTTCGGTCTTTTATTATATTTTGGTGAATGCACTGAATGCACAGTGCATTCGCCAAATTTTAAAATCTATTAAAGTAATTACAAAACAAAATCCGAAGCAACCACTTTTAAATTTGTGTATTATATTATTAAAACATTTTTTTTTTAACAAAATTAGGTTCATATTTTATAATGACAAAATTTTCGAGTGAAAGTTTAACTTTAAATTTTCTACAATTTCTAGATACTTCTATAACAATAAAAATTTGTCCATGTTGTGCTTCGGATTTTGTGTTGTATTAACATTACCGGTAAATAGTTTCATTTATTTTATGTAAACACGCGTAAATACGGAACTGTACAAATATAAATAAATAATAATGTTATTCAATTATTTAAAAACATTTTATTTATAAAACTTTTGTTGTTTAAATGGAATTTATACCAACTTACTACATTTGCATAAAGACCTAGAAGATGATCCAGTTCAGATTTAAGTCTTTCACTACATTCTAAAATGGCTTCTCTATGTTCATGGCTAGTATAGGCACTGTCAGTGAAATCCTGAGTTCTTTCTAAGACAGCCTCTAAAGCAGTCGGAAGTGTCTCTTGACAAGAAGGGTCTGCAAAAACAAAAATATTAAGTTAACAATCTTTTTTATAAAATGTATAAAATTAATTTTTAAGGAACCAGTTAATTACGGTAATGTTAACCTATACTATAGGTATATGTGGGTCGATTATACATTAGAAAACAACTACTTTTCTGGCTTAATCCCATTTCGGGTGATATAAAGATGCTTGCAAAGTAAAAAATACCCATAGTATAGGTTAACATGCCACGAAATTAACTGGTTCTTAAAAAATCAGTTTTATACATTTTTATATTTATTTTCGCTGTCATAAATTTTTCTATAATAGTATTATAGTTTTCTATAATTTTTATGATTCCATTCAAAAGCTTTTTACTGGGTAGTGCTTCTTAATAAGTATAGATGTCGTGACTAGCGCTTTTCCTGTAGTTCTTCATGTATACTTGGTAGGTGGAATTGTTGATTTGTCTCAACAAAGGGCAAATATGAGTTTGTCAAAATGATTTTTAAAATAGAAGAATGCATGACAAACTGTAAAGTTCTGATTAAGGAAGAAAAAGTGGAACAAGTAAATAAGTTTGTACACTTAAGTTTAAGGTTTACGAGAGATGGAAAGTAGGACAGTGACATTAAGCGAAGAGTGATGGCAGAAAGACACTGCATAGCTTTATGAACAGCCAGAAAGTGTCAAATAAGGCACGTCTGGCTGTGCATAGAAGAGTGTTGGTTCCTACACTTATGTACGGTAGTAAATGTTGGTTTTGGCAGAAGAAGCATGAAAATAGGATTAATGCTGCGGAGATGAGTAGTCTGAGAAGTATAGCCGGAGTGACTCGGTTGGATAAAGTAAAGAATAGTGAGTAAAAGAACGCTGTGGTGTAAAATAAGATGTGATTACAAAGAAAGATAAAGGAATGCTTAGATGGTTTGGACACGTAGAAAGGATGAATGAAGGAAGATTGACGAAAAAAATTTTAAGGCAAGTGTGAATGGACAAGTCGGTAGAGGTGTATCTCGGTGAACATATCTCGATCAGATCAACATTGTTTTGAAGAAAGGCCATGCCAAGATTACCACTAACCGACGAGTATGTATGAAGGCACTAAGGAAAGTAGAGGAAGCAATAGATGTGTGTAAGAACCGTAGCAAAAGGAGGGAAGTGGTCTCTGCCTACCCCTACGTGAAAAAGGCGTGACTATGTGTATGTATGCATTAAAGAATATATACAATATTTATTTGTGTTTATTCTGTTGCTAAACATAAAATAAGAGAACGTGACGGTCAACAACATAATTATTTAATTTAAATCCTAAAACGCAGGAAGTGAAAAGACGGATAAGCTCGTAAAATTGAGATAGCCAGCAATAATTTATTTGTAGGCTCTGACTCTACAAAAAATACATACGAATTGTAAATTTTAACCCTAAGAATACCTTTTAAATTAATAAAACAATGAATGAGTACAACTTTGAAAATGTCATGCAGTTGAAGTACCTGGGTTCGATCATTACAGCCGACAATGACATCAGCGAGGCTATAAAGTACCGACTTAAAACCGCAAACAACTGCTTTTATGCCCTTAAGAACGTATTTGGATCCAAAAAAGTTATTAGAAGATCCAAACTCAAAATATACAAAACTGTCATTAGACCTGTCATCATGTACGGCTGCGAATCGTGGACGTTATCGGGACGAAATGAGGAAGTCATTCGAAGATTCCAAAGACGAATACTGAGGAAAATATACGGCCCAAAAAAGGATCCACAGACGCAACAGCATAAAAGTAAAACAAATGCAGAACTGAGAGAGCTATACGACGAACCAGATCTGTGTAACTTAATAAAGGCTCAACAGCTAAGATGGGCAGGACACGTACGTAGGCAACCCGAAAAAAGGCTAATATGAATGGTATGGCAGAAAGCCTCAGAGAGGAAAAGACCACTTGAAAGACCCAGATTAAGATGGCGAGACAACATTGCTGCGGATTTGAGAAAATTGGGCGTCGAAAATGGCACGGAGCTTATGACCGATCGAGTTAAATGAAGGCAAGTCATCGCGTCAGCCAAAGCCCATCAGTGGCTGTAGCGCTAAGGAGTAAGTAAGTAAGTAAGATAGCTAAAAGTTTACTTGAAAATATTGTTCATTTTTGGGCAAACTTATTTATAATGCAGCATAAACGAGAAGCTTACCCATAGAGATTTTGCTATGTTCCAGCAGATACTGCACGTGCTGTATACAGGCAAATGCCGTACCCCTATCACTTTCACATAGTCCATCTCTATGAGCTGATTGAACACTTGAATCGGCACTATTTAAGACACCGTCTTTCACTACATAATGAATAAGGTCCATCGCTCTCCTCATTTGACAAAATACGGTATCACGATTTTCCTTTGACGACGTGCATTCTGGATGCCGTAGACTTGCCTGAAAAAAAAAGATCAATTTATTTAACAAAACTGTTAAAGCACATTACGTCGACATATAAAATATTTAATTAAACAACATTTTTAAGTGATTATTTAAACAGAATTTTACCAACTCTTGTTTTTAAATAGCACCTAACTTGCTTACATTGTAAAATGTATATTATTTAAATATAAATACATATAAAACATCTACGGTATGCGGAAAACTAAAAACGTCATTATATAAAGATTGAATTTACATATTTATGTTTTGGTTAGAGTTGTGAATAAAAGTTTAAATTTGTATAGATCATCGATTTGCATTGTATAGTTTAAAGTAATATCAAGTTTTTAAAACAAATTTCGTGAAAATATACAACAAAAAATCATTTTTAAAACACTAAAACAGGGATTTAAATATTGTTACTTCTGATTTGTCTACTTTTGCATTTTTTTACACGCGAAATATTATTTTGCTTTATAAAATACTTGTGACCAAATTATTGAAAGAGTTGCATATAATATTGAAAGGTTCTTTTTTAAGCCATATACTCTTAAATTAATTGATTAATAAAATTTATTGTGTGCGAACAAACTCAGAGTCTTATTTTTTGTTTTGTGTTACTATTTTTAAAAAAGAATATAGTTGAAGAAAATAGAATGACTGGGTTTGCTTTTAATTAACAGTTATCTGTAAAACATTAAAACTCACTTTACTGGAAGTCAGCAACATCATCGTAGATCTTTCTAAAACTTGTCTCGCAGCAGCCATTTGAGCTCGTCTTCTTTCATCTTTCAGATCGTTCTGTCTATCACCCGTTAAGTGTGCTAATTCCACCATTTCTGCACCAAACTGACTGAAAGCTTTCACGAACTCCGTAAAGTTATTAACAGATTCTAGTCGGTCCAAACTGTGTGACACCTAAAAATTATAAAAAAAAAATAGTATTGGATATACACCATTAATTTTATTCAGTTAAATAAGGAAATAAAAATTGGATTAAAAAAATATAAAAAACATTATCATGCTGTACTTTGTACCTAAAACACATCATGAATTTGGTAGAGGTGATAATTGATTATTTCGATGTATTAAAATTAAGGAAGCGTTGAACAGTATGAAATTTGGTAAAGCTGCTGTGTACGACAGGATAACAGTTGAAATGCTTAAGACTGGACAAAGCGTAATAACTAGTCTGCTGTACCGCCATTTAAACCTTTGTTGGAGGAGTGGTAGCGTCCCAGACGACTGGTGCAAGGCCGTTATCGTGACGCTTACAAGAAAAAAGGTTCGCAGCAGTACTATAAGAACTACCGAGGTATTAGTTTACTCATCATAGTCGGCAAACTATATGCAAGGATATTGATTACAAGATTACAAATGAAATTAAAAAGATCATATGGGATGTGCAAGCAGGATTTAGAAGAAAAAGTAGATGTATGAATTATGTCTTTTCATTACGTGGTATAGTTTACAAGAATTTCATTGCATGTGTCAGTATTAACGAAGCTTACACGGACTGGTTTAACATCGAAAAGAGTGTGAGATAAGGATGTGTGGCTTCGCCATGGCTGTTACACTAATACATAGACGATTATTTAAAAGGTTTGAAAGAGAGTGCGTATGAATTAAAAATGAATTATTTGATCGTCAAATGCCTTCTTCACGTCGATGATCAAGTCATATTAGCGTCATCTAAAGAGGAGTTGCAGGCGATGGTTAATGATATGCATAATGCACTGTAAATTAAAGGGATGAAGATAAATGTAAGCAATACAAAAGTAATGCTTTTTGAAAGAGAGGAAAGCATGACAAACTGTAAAGTTCTGATTAAGGGAGAAAGAGTGTAACAAGTAAATGAATTTGTGCAAAGTGTACGAGAGATTGAAAGTATGACAGTGACATTGATCGAAGGGTGTTGGCAGGAAAACAAATGAATGGGTTAAATAAATTCAAGAATAGTGAGATAAGAGAACGCTGTGGAGTAAAAAAAGATGTGGTGACAGATAAAGGAATGCTTGGAGGGTTTGGACACGTAGAAAGGATGGATGATGGAAGATTGACAAAACAAATTTATAAGGCAAGTGTGAATAGACAAGTCGGTAGAGATCGACCACGGCGAACATATCTCGATCAGATCGACATTGTTTTGAAGAAAGGACAGGTCAAGAGTAACAACAACCGACAAGCATGTATAAGAACACTGATAAAAGTAGAGGAAGCAAAATATGTGTGTAAGAACCGTAGTGAAAATGAAAGTAAGTGGTCTCTGCTTATCCCTACGAGAAAAAGGCATGACTATATGTATGTATGTATGTATTAAAACAAATCTCTTATGGTGAAAGAGTTTTTGCACATCCCAAAGAAATTCAAGATCATTAATTTTTTAAACAATTTTGTTTTGAGGTAGTTAATTTATTTATTTTAAAACGACATTGGTGACACTAGGGAAGTTACAAAATCTAGTTGATAAACTCCAATGTCAATATATCGTTATTAACTATGTCTTTAATTTTAGTCACGTAATATAAACTCAAAACTTCAAAGTCAAAACTTTGTTGGCGAAAGAAAATTTGCATTTTCCAGGCATTCTCCTATACCTGTTAACGACTAAATGTAGACACGTAGTTCAAACTCAAAACTCAAGAGTTTTTCTTTTTATTAGAACAACTATTAAAATTTACTTAAATAAAAATTTTAAATTATTTTAAAAATCG
Source organism: Agelastica alni (assembly GCA_950111635.1). NCBI lineage: Eukaryota > Metazoa > Arthropoda > Insecta > Coleoptera > Chrysomelidae > Agelastica > Agelastica alni. The sequence goes on from OX467709.1 coordinate 84,813,900, forward strand.
TGGGGCATGTACAATTTTTACATTTATTTAATTATTTTATTCACATAAATTATTTTATTAAATTGGAAATAAATATTGAAATCGTGAGTCGTTTACAATAATACACGTTTGTTATTTATTATGAATTGGGATTTACGTAATAAAAAGTAATTTTTTTGCTATTCTTATTCTAACTAACAAATACTTTATTTCAAAATATTGTCAATTTGCTAATATTTTAAGATAAAAAAAAAAACACTAAAATATTTAGTATCCAAATACTAGTTTTTGCTTTTTAAAATCTCTGAAAATCTACGAAATTTATCACTAAGATTACCCCAACAAAATTTAATTGTTTTTTAATAAAATGCATAATCAAAACAGGTTAATAAGCCTTTTACTGGTCCAGTTTCTTAGGTATTTTTTTAAATTACATTTACATCATGGTAAAAATATATTAAAAATTTATTTTATTTTTAAAAAATATTGCTTAAGACGTTTGTAGAATTTTAATTATTAAACAGGTAACAGTTATTCTAAAACTTCAAAAAATCCGAGTGTTAAAAGTATATTTACAATCAATTATGTTTTAAAACCTTTTATAACGCCAGTTTTTATAATTAACTTTAAGCCACAAATATTATTCTTAATTTCTTTAACGGTGAGAATTCTTTAAATCGTGCTTAAAAGTTGTTATTTTTAAGTTTGTTTATCATTAAAACTAATAACATGCAGTTTTCTTATCAAATACAAATTTTTAACGTTAAAAATATTAGTTTGGAGTATACTTGTTAATTTAAACCACAACCTAGAAAGATATATTTTTTTTAAATATAAAAAAACTTAAAAATAACCTAAAATAGCCAAATAAAAACTCAAATTTAAATTTTATTTTATTTCAAAATAAAAAAAATTATTTACTGTTGGTCTTCCTAGATTATTATTTATAACAGCTATTTATCGCCTTTGTATTGATGGAATCAAGTTATTTATGTCTTAGGTGTAAAAGAAGATGTGGTTACAAAGATAGATAAAAGAACGAGCATAAATGAGAGCGCTGATAAAAGTAGAGGAAGCAAAAGATGTGTGTAAGAACCGTAGCGGAAGTGGAAGGAAGTGGTCTCTACCTACCCCTAAGGGAAAAAGGCGTGACCATATGTATGTATTAAGGTATAGATATTTGTGCTCCCCTAAAGCCTTAAATAATTGTTGAAGGTTATGCAAATTTTACCACATCTTAAATCTATTCGTTAAAGCATGTTCCATAAATACTCCATTGGATTTAGATCCGGTATTTCTACAAGCCACCACATAGACCGGGACATGGTGACACAAAATATTTAGTCATTTGTACCAGTATGACGGTTAATAACACATTTTCTTTAGTATATAAAGCGGATAAAATAAAGAAAAATAGCAAAAACACGTTTTTTTAAGTTTTTTTTGCCAGAAAATACAGTATGTGTTAAAAATCCAATATATTTAATAAAACATTTCAATATTTAAAATTAAATTAAAATTCCTTGATTATATTCATGTTTAGTTAAAACGTACCTTATCTTTGGCAAAGAGAAGTTGTTTCACAACTACGATGTCTGCTAAAAGTAAAACTCTCGTTATGGCACCCAAAAGGCATCGTGCAGCTCTCACTAAGATTGTCCTATCGGGACAAACATCCTCATCATGCACTTCACAGATATGTTCGATTGCAGCACCTGAAAGATTTTATAAATAATCACTTAAATTTTAACTATTTAGGATAACTTTTTGACCGACAAAATTTGCAATCAATAATACCAAAAAATGTCGTTTTTAATCATTTTTTTGCTCTGACTTCGTCCCAAGCTTTTATCAGGCATTTGGTGATTGTTAAAAGGCTTTAAGTGGAGAGAAACTTAATTAAAAATTAAAATAATTACCTAATAAGCCTTTTAATTATTTTGGTGTTACTTTTTAATATCCGAAAAACACTCGCAACGATTTTTTAATAGTATTTTTTAAAAAAAATATATCGTTTACTGAGTAAATTCGTCACTATAAAATTTGAATGGAGCCTCGAACATTGTTTGCGGCAAATTTTTTGGCTTTTATCTTTTCACTCGCATTTTATACCACTTATGGTAACCCCGCATTATGAGAGCATTTGAAAGAAAGTGCTATTACTTTATCAAATCGTCCAAGACAGACTACATTTTGCGATAAAGGCGGTATTTTGACGATTTCAGTTCACTCAAAAACCTTTTTAGGTCATAGATAATTATGCATCTACGTTTATTGATTTTTTGTTCATTTAAAAGTAAACAAATATTTTTATGTAAAAATTGTAGATGTTAGAAAAGGAAATAAAAAAAAGAAATAACGCAGGTGCTCTCTTGTTTACTTTCTGAGCCAGAGTGGTTCAATGAAAACATTTCCCGAAGCAAAATGGCTCATGAGCTTCATGCAAGATCGCTCCTTACATGTGGCAGTTGACGGTATTTCTTCTGATGCGTTAAAAACCAATGCCGGGGTCCCCCAAAGTTCCATCCTGTCTCCCACCCTATTTTTTTACACATCAACGACCTCTTGTAAACCACCACAAACCCCATTTACAGTTTCGCAGACGACAGCACACTTGTCTTAAATTTTACATCCTATCGATTACTTTCGGTAAATAATGCAAATAGACTCAGGCATAAACAGGTTAACTTCATTAATAGAGATCTTAAAGCAATCGCCAATTGGGGAACCAACAATCTTGTTCAGTTTAACGCCCACAAAACACGTTTTCCAAGAAAGTAAATTCCTTAAATTATTCCATCACAATGTCCGGAAATACCCTTGAATCAAGTCCCTCCATCTCGATTTTGGGAGTCACGGTGTCTAATAAAATGTCTTAGCATAACCATGTTGCTAACATCGCAAAGACACTTTCTGTGAAAAGCTAGAAAGTTTTTTATTTCTGATCAGCTGTTGACGACGTAAAAGGCCCAAATCCGACCTTTACTGGAGTGTTGCTCGCACATTTGGGGTTCAGCACCAAGGTATTCTCTTCGTCTTTTAGATTTCATCCAGAAAAAGGACATTCGGTTAATAAACAGCTTAACTATCACAAATACTCTTCACCCACTAGAACATAAAAGAAAAGTAGCAGACCAGTCATTACTCTACAGATATTTTCATGGCAGATGCTCCAGAAAAATAAAAACTCTTATACCACCATTGGCCACATAAGGCCGAAGAACTCGGCACGCTGATCATTCTCACCCATTTACTCTCAAGATTGACACAACAAGGACCAATCTTCATTAAGAGTCCTTTTTTTACAGGGCTGCTACGGAATAAAACAGGCTTTCAAAATCAGTTTTTTAAATAATTATGACCTTCAACTTTTCAAAAAGTGGGTCCACAATCATCTCCTTTCTATAATCGCTCCCCCTTCTAATAATCGCAGTGCAGGCCGTCCGCGGCCCACACGATAGGTCTACCCTTTTTGATACTATTTTCAGTAAAAGAAAAAAAAATACATTTAATATATTTATAACCTTAGCTTTTAAATATTGCTGCTGAAAGTACATGAGTTGATCATTTTAGCAATCAATAGTACGTTAAAAAACTAAGCAGAGCTGCACTTATCGGCGAAGTTAGGAAAACCGCTACCACTTAAAAAAAATACCTATACCAGTTTTTAAGCCTAATTAAAATTTTAAATAAAAAAGTTTTTTAAAATCGGTTCAGTAGTGTTTAAGTGATGTTTAAACAAACAGAAACGTTTAAAAAATATCGGTAATTTGGATACAAAGACACCTATCACCATATCATAAATTTTTTTTGTAAATATGTTCAAGGTACAGGCGCACTTCTTTTACAGTTTTATAATGATATAAATTAACAGTGGCACGCGAGATCTTTAGGCGATATAATAAATATTTTCAAATATAAAAATTTAAATTTTAGGTTAGTACCCAACATAAAAAAGAAGAGATTTAAGGTTTAATTTTCGTCTTGTTTAAATTAAACACATATAGCAGCATTTTTATTTATAATTTAGTACTAACGTCATAACACATTAAGTGTTGGTTTTTTAATGCTCGGAAAAGGTGATGTAGCTGTCAGCTAAACGGTATCCCTTGGCTAAACTGTTTTTTCACATCCAGTTAGCGTTAACCGACAGTTACTCTGTCGGTTAAAGTAACCACCACCCAGAAGTGCCAGTTAGATGCTTAACTGCCAGCTATCCTAGCATAGGCATGAGCTATGCACTCCTGGCTTCACTGATTGATGGTTTTATTATTATAACCACACTTGTGATTCGATTTTTATTTAACTATTTTAATAATACCAAATGAAAATGTTTATTTCTAGTTTCCCACAGTAAATAAAATGCATGTTTTTTTTAAAGTTATTTAATTCATGATCAAAATTGGTAAATAACAACAAAATATTTATTTATTTGTGTACAGGTGAACCTTAATTTCGTTTACAATATATTATTTAACAAAGCAACCTTATATTATAATACTTATATCAAGTGATATGGTGTAATAAATAGTTTTATTTGTCTAGTGGACCTACGTGGAACGTTAAAAGCAGTCTGCAGCCTAAATTTTATTCAGATTATACTAAAATAATTAATTTTTTATTGTTTGTTCCTTTTCTTGAATTTTTAGCAGCCTTACTCTTATTTCATGTTCTATTTGATTTTGTTGTTTCCTCTTAAAAGCAATTTCTTTTTTAATCTTTATTAGTTCACATTTTTTCTATAAAATCAGCATTAACTCGTACTGATAATACTAAAAATGACTATACAGATGTTAAACATTATTGCCCACTTCGATGGCTTTTAAGAGCAACCGTTTTAAAAAAAATATTATTTGAAGAATAAAATAAAATTCCAATTCAACAAAATTAAAAAGTGACACAATTATATGGATATATTAAAGCTTCTAAAAGTAAACTCCATATAGGAAGGATAGCTTGTTCCATTTTTCAATATTATCTTAATATCGTAAAAAATATTATCCCCAAATTTTTGTAAACAAATCGAAGATCTTTATTCAGAATTTAAAGAACGTTTTCAAGATTTCAACAGGAAAAATATTTATTTGTTGCCCTTTTTCATCACTTAAATCGAAAATATTCCAGAAAAGTTTCTGCCCTCTCGAGGAGAGTTTTCATGTTTTCATTTATATTTATTGTTTTGTGATTACTGCTTACTTATTTTTTTCATTTCTTTATAATTCATTATAAATGATGAGAGAAGTAAATGAAGTACTTAATTACCTTTGTTTTAATATTGTTTTTTATTTTTTCATAAAACAAATATAAGTAACAAAAATGTGTCAATTATTTATAACTACTGCGACCCGTGTACGAAACGTAAATTTTGTTTTGGCCCCTGTTTTACAAAAGATTGCCTACCCCTGGTATATATAAATAAAACACGTTTTTAATAAATTATTTTAATTAATTTAATGATATTTGTAACCAAAGTAATTCCAATATTTTAACAAGAAAGTACCTGAGTATCGCAACTCTTGTAGCTGATATTTTTGTCCTTATAGGTAGATTTAATGATATTCTTGTCGTGTTTCTAATTATACCTAGAGTGTAGGTAAATTACTAGGCATCACCATATTGTAACCATTTTTTGTAAATATCTATAATGTACAGGCACACTTCTGTTACATATGCATTTAAATATTCTTTTAATACCCCTTTTTAAAACTCTAGGTTTCCTGAAATAACCCACAAACAAACTGTTTTTTAATTATTACATTAGCAATAGTCTAGATCCATACATATTTTTTCTTCCGAATAATCTTTAATTCCTCAAAAAAAGCAATAAATACACTTTTATCCATTATATAATTGGATCAGTGGGGATTTTTATTTTTTGCCTTTTTCAGTATTTTTAGTAATAGAGCTAATTACTGTATTTTTTAGTAGCGCTTTTTTATGTTGATTACCACTCAATCTCTAAATTAAAAGTATTGATTTACTTTATTGAAGAAGTTTTAAGTTAACGAGCTGCGGGATAGTGTAATCTCTCTGGAGTATCAAATCTTGTTAATAATTTCCTAAGGGACTTACAGACAAAAGTAAGATCTCTTTTGATTAGTGTGTCTTCACGATGTGATTTAAATGAATCTTGCAGAGGCTCTTAAATATTCTTGCAATTTTACGTAATAGCAATATACTCCTGACAATTATAAAACTGTACACAGGTGTGTCGTACATTAAAGATATATAAAAAAAGGTAACGCTATGGTGGTTTTTAAATTAAATTTTTTTTTCTGTCTGTTTGTTTGTTTGTTTAAGCATCACGCAAAAACTATTGGACCGATTTTTTTTTAAAAGCTTGAAATATACTTAAAAATGGTATGTATTTTATTAATAATAGCAGCGGTTTTTTTTAAATATGCCTAGGAATAGCGCTGTATGTAATTTAAAATGTACTTTTGTTTATTTTCTGTAAGTTTTAATGGTAACAGTGCTTTTTACAGCACATATTTTTTTTTAGAACTAAAAAACTTTGCGTATATACTACGAGTACAAATATATGAGATTTTTTGAATGCTGACAATTGGTTCAGATTATTGGAACAAAGTTCCTTATCGCACGGTACGGGCTTGGCGGGTGGGGGCTAGGCGAAAGAAAGTGTAAGATTTTTCACTTACGAACACGAAACAGCAGACTTGTATGCCATGTACCAACTATACCAGTGCAGCCTTCTTCTTCTTGTAGTGCCTATCCATTCCGGATGTTGGCTATCATATTGGCTATTTGCACCTTATTGACTGCAGCTCGGAATAGCTGAGTTGTTGGTTGAACCCAAGCTCTTAAGTTTTTTAGCCACGATATTCTTCGTCTGCCTGGTCCTCTAGTTCCATACACTTTGCCTTGTAGAATATTTTGCAAAAGTTTATATCGGCTCTCATTACGTATTACATGTCCTAGATATTGTAAATTTCGTGCCTTAACCGTGTCGACGACTTCTCTTTCCTTGCCTATCCTTCTCAGCACTTTTGCATTGGTAACCCGGTCTGTCCAAGGTATTTTTTGAATTTTCCGGTACAGCCACATTTCAAATGCCTTAAGTTTCTTGGAGGAAGCCTCCGTATGCGTCCACGATTCGACTCCATAAAATAGTATTGGAAACACGTAACAACGAAGTAAACGTATTTTCGTGGTTAGCTGTACGTCGTGGCTTGTGAAGACTTTTTTCATCTAGAGTTCTGATCTCAATAGAGTGGTTCCACCCATCGTTAATGTTTGTGCCCAAGTATACGTAACTGTTAACCCTTTCCAGGGGAGTTCTATTCCACGGATGTCTTGGTTTTTACTTATTAGCCTGTGCGAACTTATTGGCTGCCTTGAACCGATAAGCACGCACCTATGACTGGACACAGCCAATAGCATACGCGCTATGGATAACCGTCCACACTACTTGTACTTCTTTACTTAAACTTATGTTTATTTTCAACAAAACACGTGGTTGTTTGATAATAACTCTTGTTATTGGTTAATATACATGAATAAATAAAATAATTTATTTTTAACCTAAAATTTTTAAATTACGACTCTTATTTTTTTTTAGCCAATTAGTTGACAAATTACCAAAAAAAAACAAATGCAAAAACAAGCGTGAGAGAAAATACAATACATTTATCAATAATAATATACTACAAAAGGAACTTCGTTTCAACCAATGGTTCCACGACACTCACGCACTTTTTTTATTTCGACTGTTATAAGATGCTATTATAAAACTGTGACGGTATTTACAAAAAATAGGCTACAATATCGTATTTAGGTATTCCTGACTCCAAAACACCGATTTGGGTACACTTGATTTATGTTTTATATATATTAAGAAACATTATAAACCGTTCCTATGGTCAACGAAGATAACAGTTACATAAAGTATGATCAAGTAAATATGAAAAAAAAAAATTTTGTCGCAAGACAATAGTTGATTCGTAAAACATACTTTTTTACAATCAAAGACACCATTCCATGCAGACGAAGTCGCGGACGAAATCTAGTATTAAGTAATTTTGTACCACCGAATAATTTAATACATAATTATAAGTACTAGCAGCTGATGCTTCGTTAACGTTTGGAAGGTATATTTGAATTAGCTATTTTAAATAATGAAATATAAGGTAAAATCACAATTTAAATTTTTTTTTCGGCTGGCTCACAACTCTACGTCCAAGTTTTCCTTTTACTTACCCGCCTGTCTCGCCTCTTTACACGCCTCGTACATTCCCTGCCTAACCTCCTGGTAGTCATCCGCTATAGTTTCGCCCACCGTCACGAATCTTTCCACTGCCAAGTTGACAGCCTGTCCCACTCGCGCCACAGCTGACGGTCGCAAATTGCCCGCGTTTCCATGTTGTTCTATTAGGGATGAGATCTGGAAAAAGGGACGTTCATTAAAATTCCCTGTGACTTACCTACCTAATAGCGAGTTCTTTGCAGCGACTATTTAGTTTTTTGGCATATTTGCACACAGTTTTTAACTAATAATAAAAGTAAAATTTAACAAAGTCGAAATTATTTTACAAACAAAACCAATTTAACAACGTCTTAAAATCGTTTAAGTATAGAATTGCCAACTTATGATTCTAACTGTCAACTGCTAGTTGGCGCTCATAGATCTTTAATCGGAAAACCGTTTTTATTACTACATAATAAAACTTGAACTGTGTGTAATATTTAATGAAATATTCACCAATTTATAGTTTTGTTTATTTATTTGCCATGTTATTTTTTAATTGGACAAGGAATAAAAAAGATATTATTTTTCATTTATTAGTTGGTATTACTATTGTTAGCGATAAAGCATTCTATATTTCATCTGTTTGTTATCTTCATTATTTCACGTTTTACCAAATGGATCTTAGGGATCATTTACAAGACAGAGATTTATGATTGTATAAGCAAAAAGAAAGACTCAAACAAAGCTACCAATTGTGTGTTTATTTCTCCTGTTCCTTCTTGCGCTAATTTATTGATAAAATCTTATGATTATTAATACAGAGTGTTATTTTAATAACTTATAGGAAATATGTTCTGAAAAAGAAAACTTAAAAAATTGGTTTGAAGAATAGGAAGAAAAGCTAGGCGTCATTAAAACTTTAAGTCTCTACTAGCGACTTCTGGTCATTTACGAGTATATTAATTTTTTTTTAAAGAAATGTTTTATGCAAATATACAAATCATGCGTAAGATCCGTTATAACTTTCGCAATAGAAGCGTTAGAAGACACCAACAAAACCAAAAGCATGCTACGCGTGGCAGACATGAGAGTACTAAGAACCATAGCTGGCAAAACAGAAGAAAGTGTTTATGAAATACGAATCTAAGAGAACAATTCGGCGTATTGGAAGGACATAGTGAAATGGGGAAGACAAAGATGAAGAGGATGGTATAACCATGTCAAAAGGATGGCCGAGAATAGACTACATTGCATGGAGAGGCAGCTGGCAGTCCACATCACAGGAAATGTTACGACTGCAAGCTCGAAATTAACAGATCACTCTGATCTCAAACGAGTAGAAAAATAAAAAGATTAATTTCTGCTTGTGAACAATTCTGCCATTCCTACAAAACTGCTTAAATTAGTTGTTATGCATTACCCGGGTGATTCTGATGAACTCTAATATTTATTTTTATGGTATTGTTTATAGTGTTTTTTTTTGTTCATATCAGGACAACTCTTAAATACTTACGCTAAACGTAATTAAAAAATTAGTGCTTTTATGTGGCGGTGTATTATCATGCAAAACATTTTAACCAGAAGCTTCTCTCCAGGCTCCAATACTAAATCAACATATTTATCAATGTTAAACTTATCGGAATTATTAAAGTTTTTTTTATTAATTATGGTTCTACCCCAAGACATTACAGTTTCACCTTTATGTTTACGGATAGGTCGAGCAGCTTCTAATCTAGTTTGTCTCCCATTTCTTCTCAGAATTAGAATTAGCAAGTCATCTGACCGAAGATCAACTTTGATTACATCTGAAAATAAAACATTTTGCCAATCTTGTATTTTCCATTTTTGATAATCCAAACACGAAATTAACTGATTAGTTTTGTTCTGTCATATTAGTCCAGGAAGTCTTAAATGTTATTTGCTATATAATCGTTGAGCACGAATTTATTTTTTATTAGTTTTGGCGGAAACACCAACACCTGTAGCTTGCAATAGCTGCTTTTGAAGTTTTAGATGGAATACATTGTGGTTTATTTTTGCTATTTGAAGGCCCTAAAGTGCTGTGGTAATTTTTCCGTAACATCAACTATAAAATTCCTGAGTACCTGTCTAAAACTACTCTTTGTTCAATTTCCACGATTCTTGCAACCTCTTTTTGTGACACTCCCTGCTTTGTCAAAGTAATAATTCTTCCCCTTTGTACTTCTGACAACCCAACAAGTTATTTTGTCACATATCGTACAAAATAAATGTATTAACTTGACTCCAGCTTTACAACTGAATAGAAATTTTAAGAATACAGCAAAAGTTCTTATTTGGGTTTGTATGAATGTACGTGTTTTTGTAAGTTAACACATTCATCTTTTGCTTGCATATTATGTTTTTGTACAAAGATATTTTTTATAAATACTGGATAATTTCATATAATGTTGATTGCGGGTGTTTACAAACTGAATGATTACTCTTAAAAATATCGTTTATTGCAATTAAACACCATAACAAGTTTGCTTCTCTGCTACAAATGTTACAAATTGTGTCTCTGGGAGGTGGTACATTAACAATGGCGCAGAAATATATTTTCGACAAGGAATAATGTTGATTTTGAACTAGTTAGTAATAAGTAATGATTTTAAATTAATTTATGCAATCTAGAGAATATTACACTCGGGAGAAAACACTGAACGGAATATACTCGAAATCAAATATTAAAGTATTGTTACGTTTATGGGTAATAAGTGGTACACACTCATTACAACTCACTATCTATTTTCCACTAATCACTATTTCTCATTGTTTCCAATTCGCCATGCATCAACTACCTTTTTATCAATTAACTAATTGTCATTAATTTACTCCCCGTGGTCGATACGCTTTTTTATATATCGTCATGAAACATTTCCCAAATCTTCAGAACACATAAATCTAAAATAATCGATTTTGGCGAATGCGCCGGGTGCACTCTCGAACTATGTTTTATATAGTTTAATGTTAAAGTTTTTTTTTAAGTATTGTCGTTTGTACTACTGACTTTGGAAATATTATTTTTTTAAATGCATAACTTGTAAGATAACTCGTTTAAACCCATATAATTCAAATTTATGTATTTTATATTTTTGTTGCCAAAAATTTAAATGTTACTTTAAAAGCTAATAATTTAAAAAAACTTTACAATGAAGCTCAATTAAAAAAATTAACTCGTATACAAATTTATTTTACTTTAAAGAATTTACGAACAAAAGTAATCTTAAAGTTAAAGTCTAAAAAGGAATGAAAATAATCATTTCCTATCCCTTTCTTTTAGTGGTACATCTCGGCCATCGATCAATTTTGTTGGTATTATAATGTAAACAAATATCCGTCAGGATGTTGACACGTATGCCTATAGAAAAAAATTATGGGTAAACGTTTTTCCCTCGTGTTTATATTTTGTTCACATTATTTGTGATTGAGGAGATTTTAACTGTTTTATTTTACTGTAAGATCGGTTTTAATCTGGAAATTTCAATCACTGCTTTAACAATTAAGGAAGTAACCAAAGAGACCAGTTTTTTAAAGCATAGTCGCCTAATAACTAAAAAGAAAAGAAACAAAGCTAATTTAAGTTTTGTTTAAGTTAAAAAATTGGCAGAAAAAAAGAAATCTACCATTTTTTGTGTTAAAATTTGGCAATGACTAATTTTGATTGGAAGCTAAATTTATTGGCACTGTTGGCGACCAAGAACAGTGTTTTAAACTAAAAATGTTGTTTAAAAAGAAAAATTTCACCCATAGTTTATTATTATGCAATAAAAAAAGGTTTATCCACACATCCATTTATCCATGGGTGGGTCTTGGCCGCCTCAACAATTCTCCTTCATTCTCTTCGATTCTAAGTGGCTTCTTCCCAGTTGAGCACCCCCAGAGTTTGAAGGTCTTTGGCGATATTATCTTGCTATTGCTGTTTTAGGCGCACAAGTGTTGTTAGGAGTTTATTCCCAGACCATTTTAATTAGCCTTAAGTCCTTACTCCTCTGGACATGTCCCAGTCATCTGTTTGACTTGATTTCTATTCTTGGGCTATTATATAGATCATATACCTCGTTGTTTGTGCGCTTCCTATACCGTAACGTTTGTTGATCCCAGACTGCTCTAAATATTTTCCTTGAGATCTTTATTTCAAAACGATTGAGTAGTAACGTGTCTTGTATGTTCATGGTCCATGTTTTGCTAGCATCAGTTACAACTGGTCTTATAAAAGTTTTGTATATATTTATTTTCGTTTGGTCAGGATTCTTGATCGTGATAATTGCTGGGTTGCGTAGTAATATTTATTTCCTTATAGTATGCGCTGTCTTATTTTTACTTTAACAATATTATCTGATGTTATTAATACCACTAGGTATTGAAAAGACTGTGCTCGAAGTTGTATTCATCCATGGTAACATTTTGTCACATTAGATCTCGTCTTGTGTTTCGTGTCATATGCATATACTTCGTTTTTTCCTCGCTGACTTTCAATCTTATCTTTTTTGCCTCTTTTTCGAGTTTTATAAATGCTTTCTTTACGTTAATTGTATTTCTTCCCACAACATCTAAATCGTCTACATACGCTAGAATCAGTCTGGGTCCACTATTGCCGAAGATGCTCATACTTAGTTCTTATCACCTTATTTAAGGCTAGGTTAAATAAAGCTGGTGACAGTGCGTCCCCTTATTTAAAGCCAGTTTTTATATCAAATCTTTCACTGTATTGACCCTCTATTTTAATTGTACCATATGATCTTATGAGTATTCTCCGACTATTTCTTCTGCATACGGTATTATTCGGTTTCTAATTATGTTGGACAAAACTTTATACGATGTGTTAAGGAGTGTTCTTTTTTATTGGTATAATAAATTCTTTTTTCCAGTTATTTGGAATCAATTCCTGTTCCCATATTTTTTGTATCAGCTGATGTATGGTACCTCCTAGTTTTTTTTTGCTCTTTAATGGCATGAGCTGTTTCTTCTTTGAATGGTGGGTCTTCAGCGATATGTCGTTTATTCTCTTTTTGATATGTCGGGTCTTCCATATTGAATAGGTTAAAGAAAGAAAGGTTTATAATCTCTTTTAAATAAAATGATTTTTTTTAACCTTCTTGCGTTTATACTTGAACATAGGTCTTTCTTAACGACTTCCATCTCTCGCGGTTTTTAGCTATTTCAATCCATTTTAGTCCTGCAGTTCGCTTGATGTCATCGTACCATCTTGTATTCGGTCTACTTCTTGATCTTTCTCCCAGCCATCGTCTTCATTGTATTATTTTGGTGTTCCATCTTTCGTCGTCTCTCCTTGCTACATGTCCCGCAAAGTCCCATTTCATCTGGGTTACCCTTACTATTACATCCTTGACCTGTGTATGTTTTCCAATTGATTGTTGTCTATACTTATGATCGTCTTTTCTTCTAGGCTCATGATTTTAGTCTTCTGCTTGTTCATTTTTAATCCCACATTTTTGATTTCTCTTCTAACATTCCGCAAAGTTCCTCTTTGTTGTCCGCAATTATCACCACATCATCAGCAAACCTCAGGTGATCTAGCCTTTCTCCACTGATGTTGATACCTCTATTTGACCATAAAATGATAATTGAAAGTATTTAAAATTCTTTATTAAACGTATTCCGCAATTTTATATTTTTCAGATTTTTTTTTTCTAAATATAAATAATAAATTCTGAAGTTGTACTAAATAAACCCATTAGACTAAATATATTGCTTTACGTGGCATTTAAATTAATGAATCATTAAATTATATTTTCTGTGTACTCGGACAAAAAGGGACTAATATCATAATTCATTTCCGGCCTTTTTGTACGGTATTTGTTTTACGGACGAGGGGTAAAACGAAAACTTTGAAATTTAAACAAAGACCGAAGATTCCACAGCACAAAACGGAGAATTCAAAATTTTCCTGCTGAAAATTCCAAAAGTGTGTTTGAGAGACAAGCGAATTGTTTGAAAAGAACTAATTTAAATATTTACTTATACCGAGCGCAATTTATTCAACTGGAAATCTAGCATATAACAAGTCCAGAAGTTATTTGTTTAAAACTGTACAAATAGAATTAATTTTATATACATAAAGTGGGTGTTTTGATATTTGACGGCAACATACCCGTTTACTCTTAAAGTACTTAGTTTGTAAGATACAGTTAGTGATAGAAAATTAAAATAATTTTTTGAAAACCGTTTTAAATGACAACTGACAATGGAGTTTGTGTAAGTATAAGTTCTGTGCATGGAATTTTCACAAGACACAATATTCATCCTAACCATATTTAACTCCATTATTAGAAGATGAATCAACTTTTGTAAGTGAGCGCAAGACGGAACATATCAACACATTGACTTTTTTTATTTAGTATTATTTGGTTACGAAGCCAATTTTTATAAAAATGGGTGAGTCTCCAAACAACATTTTTATTACTTTTTCATCACCAATCTTGATATTGTTACAGAGTTAAACAAGATGGTTAATAAATATTTGGGATGGTATTATAGGCGATTTTGTAGTAAGACAAAAAAGTTAATGGCAACAAAGAAGCAAATTGCCTTGCCAAAAAAGGGGCAAATACAAAATTTTCCGGCCCAGAACCCTTTTGTGGACTTTCCAAAGCCCACTTAAAAAAAGAGGTTCGACGTTGGGAAACAGATGAAATAAAATCTCACTGGCATAAAGTGCCAGGACAAAGGAAAGCGAAAAGGCTAGTAAGTCTTTTGCCACGGAAAGCCAAACAGCGCTTCTTGAGTTGGACAAGAAAGACTTGAAACTGGTGACGGAACTCCTCACTGGACACTGCCCTCTAAGGTACCACCTAAAAAAGATGGGCAAAACAGAGAGTGATAGTTGCCGCTACTGCGAGAACTTCGCTGAAACTGCAGAACATTTGCTTTGCGAATGCCCAGCGCTTTTCTGCAAGAGGCTCAAGTTTCTGGAAGGGGCCTTTCTAAAGCCATCCGATATTAGAAACTTAGCCCCCAGGAAACTGACAAACTTTACTCGAAGTCTCGGAATCCCGGGCCTCGAATAGATTGAAGGTTATGCACAAAAGATCTGATAGGTCATAGTGCTTGAGAGGAAGCATGGCCTTCACGACCCACCCTACAATCTACAAATAGATGAACTGGTTAGCTGACCTCCTACATCACCGGAATTTAATAAAGTTGATTTTTTTTATGTGAAAGTTGCGTACAAAATCAAATATATAAAATTTCATGTTCGTAAACTATTATCTCTATTAGGACACCCTGTGAATGTTGCTTTATGGTCACCAATTAAAATGTTTAGTTACTAAAAATTTTCAAAGAAATTTTTAATTTTTTTTCAATTTACATCGAGAACAATATTAAGAAATATCAAAAAATACAAAGAAGTAATATGAAAGAATGGGCTGAATTTGTTTATACTGCCATAAATGCTCATTTTAAAAACCACTCATCATTTAATGGTTTATATATATTGAGGAAAATTTCAATAAAAGACATAGTTTAACCCTTATAAATTAGTGAATTTTAAATAAAACACACTTACAATTAAAAAAGGACAATTTTAAATTGAATCTACGATTTCCACGGTGGTAAATTTTATGCATGTCCAATTCGATATTTTCGTTGTCGACCTTCAATTTGAATTTATTAAGTTGTGTGTCAGACAAGACTAATGGCAATCATTAAAATGAGAGAAACCTTTTACGTTAATTTACCTTTGTTCATCCTTTTTATTTGGCATTCAGCCAACGAAAGGGTGACAACGCGCGGGATCTTTAGCTTTTAAGCCGGTTTAAACGTAACAAATCGCACTTTTACTTGCTTGGAATATCTTATTTCGTATAAGTTCTTTTTGTGATGCACCGTTTAAAAGATCTCGTAATATTTTTTGTAGAGGGTGGTCAACCGAAAACGAAACAGCCATTTGCTGGAACCTCGTCAATATTTTAGAAAAACGCTCAGACCCGTTGATTTTTGATTAAAGGGGGACACTCTTTTCCGGTATTTTTGACTCCACTACCTTCAACCCCAAGCGAGGGTAAGTATTACCCCAAAATTTTTAAATGTCATTGGGTGTCGAATAAGATGTCTTTTGAAAGCTCTGACAATTCTCTTTACAATAGTCTTTAAATTTTACATTTCCTACAAAAACTTTGAAAAAAATTGCATGTTAAAATTCCAATTATTTTAGTAGCTTACTTACTACTTAATTGATTAAATGTTAAAACTGATGACCTACCGCTTCCAAACAATAATTAAGTTTTTGTTCAAAACGTTCACGCACATTCTGAAAATTTTCCGGAGTAATTCGACGGCACTCGTCAACGATTCTTTGACGCAAATCTTCCAACGACGCTGGTTGTGTTTTATAGATTTTATATTTCAGATGTCCCCAGAGAAAGAAATCGAGGGGTGATAAATCTGGCGATATCGTGGAGGCCATTCAATGCTACCTCTTCTCCCAATTCAATGCCGTGGAAAACGTTGGTCTAAATACTGACGAACAATCGCCGAATAATGCGGAGGAGCAAATTGCAAATACATTTCGCCAGTCAAATTGCCTGATAGAAAAAAAGGACCCACCAGTCGGTCACTGCAAATGCCAGCCCATACATTTAACTTCTCCGGTTGCTGTGTATGCACCTCGTAAAAAACTCTTGGGTTTAAATCGGACCAATAGCGGCAATTGTGGAGATTTACCGTCCTGTGCAAGAAAAAACTGCATTCATCGGAAAAACAGATATTAAAAAGAAACTGTGGATCGTTCCCTGCTCCCGCACTCATTATTTTGCAAAACTGCAAACGGAGGTCATAATTATCCTCATTATATTCATGGATTAAACGTATTTTATATGGATGGAATTTATTCTTCTTTAAAATGGTATGAGAGCACTGATGAAAGTAAAGGCAGCAAAAGATGTGTGTAAGAACCGTAGCAAGTGGAAGAAAGTGGTCTCTGCCTACCCCCATGGGAAAAAGGCGTGACTTTATGTATGTATGTAAAATGGTTTGGATGCTAGTTAGATTGATCCCAGACACAGATGCCAGCTGCCTCGTACTCAACGTAGGATTAAGATTTTCAAAAGTGATAACAAATCGCCAAAAAGCAATGCAAAGCAAAAATAGGTACCAAATTTATACCATAACTCGAATGAATGACATTTTTGCCGTTCGTGATTGTTTGCAGATAAGTTTCACATTAAAAATCTAATTTTTCATTAAGTAATGGGCGATATTTTAAAATTTAAAGACCATTTTATGGAGAATTGCAAGCTTTTAAAAGACATCTTATTCGACCCCCAATGCTAATTAAAAATTTTAGGGTAATTCTTACCCTCGTTTGGGGTTGAAAGTAGTGGAGTCAAAAATACGGGAAAAGAGTGTCGCTCTTTAATCAAAAATCTACGGGTCTGAGCGTTTTTCTAAAATGTTGTCGAGGTTCCTGCAAATGACTCTGCTTCGTTTTCGGTTGGCCACCCTGTACGTATGTACGTATAGTTTTTTTATGTTAAAATGCTATTATTATATGTGATGACTGCAAGAGAAATATATGTTATGATTGTTCAAAGCTGTTAAGTACGGTTTTTTGTAGCAAAAATGTAAAAAAGACTTTTTGATAATTACGTATTAGTAAATTGTTTGTTAATCTTCTTATTTAACCTAAAAAATCAACTTTAAAGTTTCATTTGCATAATAACTGCAAACCTATGACCCAAAAACACCGCCATGGTAAATACACATTAAAATTGTGCAACGTTATGATTAACATTAAATATTTTTAAAAAAATGACTTTATCGTTGAGAATGTAGAATATGTTATTTACACAGAAAGTATTGGAGAAAAAGAAAAATTTTGCACCCTGTAACTGTAACAGGAAACACATTTTAACTATGTGAATTGGGTTAAATCTTATAATTTTGAACTAAAGATTCTCCAGTTTAATTATTTTCCATTATTAATAATACAACTCTGTAAAAAAAGTTATTTAAATTAGTTTTACCAAATGTACGCGATACACAAGTGGATTTTGAGGGTGGGCATTTAACATTCACTTTTAGAATTAGGTTTTTAGTGGCAAAAAACCACCTGTAATAGAAATATGTTGATGTAAAGTTATAATGCAAGATTAAAACGTACAGAATGTTTAAATATTATAAAACAATATCATGAGGAACAAAGAGATATCATTTATACCGATGAAACATTTGCACAGTTCTCATTTTACGTATGGCTGGATAAACTAACAAACTCAACTTCACCGGATTCACACAATATCCTGATAATGTAAACCGATAATTTTTGTATTGTTTAATAAAACCACAGTTTGTGAAATTATTATAAATACAAATAAACTCCTGGACAAAACTAACACAGCATTTTAATTAATTTAAATATTTACAATATAAACACATTATATAAATAAGTTACATTGAAATAATAATAAACACATACAAATAAGTCCAACATGACCTTAGTTTGCCTTATTATTTCTTTAAAAATTTTTGACTGTATTTATGAGCTAGCATAACTCCAAATTAAAAAAAGAAAAAAATCAGTATAACAGGGTAAATGCATCTGCGTCAACACTACTACCGTGAGGGCCCTCCTTTACTTCTTATCACTGCATTCATGCGTCGAGGCATGCTTGATATCAAATGTTCGACGAAACCTTGCGGAATATTCTTACATTCTTCAATAACGGCCTCTGTGAGTTGGTTGTGATTAGCAACGGGGGTCTAATCTTTTTTTGAGATAGTCCCATAGATGCTCTGTAGGATTTATGTCCGGACTGTTAGGTGGCCACTCTAATAAAGGAATATTAACATTATTTAGGTAGCCAATAACCTGTCTAGCCACATAGGGACGAGCGTTGTCTTGCATTAATAAAAAATTAGGTCCAAAAAACGAAGTAAAAGGCATTACATGTTCGACAATAATGTTGTCAAAGTAATATTGGGCATTCAAAGACCTCGTACATATAGGGAACAACTCCGTACGAGCTTTGAAGCAAATTCCCCCCCAAAACATTTTAAAACCACCACCAAAAGGTACTTTAGGAGAGATATTGCAGCTGGCAAACCTTTCTCCTCGCCTTCGCCAGACACGCTCACGACCATCTGGAGCTTTTAGGCTAACTGTGTTCTCTGGTAAGCAAGGGTTTTTGGCCGGTTTCCTGTTGATCAGTTATGCTTTATGTGAACGTCTTCTAACCATTCGAGATGCTATCGCGTTATTTCGAACATCTACTAGTTCATTTTTTAGCAAATTGCTGGTGACTCTCCTGTCTCTGAGAGCACGTAGTGTCAAAAACGATCATTAATTTGATTAGTGCAACGTTTTCGCCATTTTACTGATCTTTGATAGTACGAGCCTGTTTCATTATGTCGTCTCACCATGCAACTAATGCTAAAATGATGTCTTCCTAACAAACCTGCAACATATAGCATTAAATATGCTTCTTCCAGGAGAGTCGATGCCTCCTTTATCGACAAATTTCTTTGACGATTTATTTTTCTTATTTGATTTACTCGCAAATGAACTTCCAAACATGCATGTTATAAAAACAATCACAATAAAAAGCTTGCTTCTCACAGACACTTTGCTTTAATCGGCACTTTTTATGAACAGTTTAACACAGTTTTAGTCTAAAACAAAGTTTAATACGAATTTTTGTCAAAACAAGATTATGTGATACTAAAGTTTAAAGCTTAAATAACAACTGTCACTGTCAAACAAAGTCCATGGTCTACTTGTCGTACAGTAAGTTATCAAATTTACATTTTCTGATAAATTAATATTTGATAGCCGTTACAAATACGCCATGGTTTACTAATTCGGTTCAAATTCGCCAGTCTATACGAGCTCTTGTTAGAACTTAAGTAGAGACACTACAATCAGTTATTTAACTGGATCATTAATTTATCGTTTTTTTATCTACAAATGTGGACAAAAATTAGTTTTAAGGTGTATTTTGTTGCCAATCTTCGTTTTTAAAACATAATATCATTTCGGAAGTGTTCTAAAAGTAACGACACCGATTCTTCTGGCTAATGTCCTCTGAAAACTCTAACTTTTTCTTTGGTTACTTCAATTAATATTTATTTTTTAACTGGCTTTAAATTTTCAGACTGACTTTACCTAGTCTGCAGATGCTTTTTGAATGTTTAGCATGCAAGACATTTTTCTTAACCATAATATTAATATAATGTGCGACATATCAGTTTGTTAGGAGTGATTTTAAAAACAAATATTCTTGCGAAAAAAATTGTATAAAATTAAATACTTGTGTTTATTGTTTCAGGTACACTCGTCAAGATCAGAATCAATCACGTAAGTTTTCTATTGCATGTAATTTATATTTACAATTATTATGTTTCGCTTTAATGCTCTTTACAAAGTATTTCTATCTATATATACGCGTTTTCCAGTAATTTACTTTCAAATATCTTTCAAGAATTGCTGAGCGAATTGCTGAGCTGTATGATATATAAAACAATTTTTTAGTGAGTTTATGTAACTTTGTATTTAATATTTTCAAATGATCAAAATGTAAATTATTTAAAAACATTATTTTTTTATAAAAAAAAGTTTTAAATTTGAATTATTCAATAGATTGATTATAATGTTAACGCGATATATTGTGTTTAAAGGAGAATAAACGTATCTGTTTAGTTTGTTATACAAGGTTTTGAATGAACGTAATTCCAGTAGAAGCCTACACAGAACAATTGTATTATCTTCAAAAAGCTGGTTGCATTCATTCAAGCACACACACACAATCTAATTTGACTACACTACCGCTGTAAAGAGTTTTAATACATAAGCTATCACCAACATGCTTTGCACAGGAATGAATTGGACAAATACGGACTTAAAACAAATTTTATATAAAAACTGCCATGTTCTAAAGTATACCGGGGTTGTCTTAGTTATATTCTGTTTAATAAATTTTCTTTAAAAATTTTAAACGACCTTATATCCTCTAAAAAAGAATAATAATAATATTCAGTCACTTCCGGGTAGAACAAAAATAAACCTAACTTAAAATGTAAGTGAAACACTGTATATTAACCGCAAGATTTTAATTCTACGCAAAATTTTCTTTTCTTTTTCGTCGAGCCAAATGTTGCCTGAAACAACAAGGAAAACTTTTTTTTAAATTTAGGGTTTTAGTGTTTCGTTTTTTCGGTTGAGTTATTATTTTATAACTGGTTTTAAATAATGTAGTTTAATATTTAGTGATTTAGTAATAAGCAAAAATTCACCACCACCACCCAGGCAGCTTATAATTATAAATAATACAGTTATTGAAAAGGTAGAGACTGCAACATATTTGGGAACTACAATCAACGAGAGTTGGGATCATTCTCTTGAAATACGTTGTCGAATAGGGAGGGCTCGTGCTGCATTTCTTAAAATGTCGAAATTGTTTAAATGCCACTTTCTGAACTTAACAACTAAAATACGACTTCTCCGATGATGTTTCCTGTGCTCCTATATAAAGTTGAGTCATAGACTGTATCAGATGCAGCCAATAAAAGGTTGAACGCATTTGAGATGTGGCTGTATCGACGTATACTAAGAATCCCTTGGACAGCCCCATGTTACAAACAAAAGAGTATTCGACATTTTAAACAAGAAAATGGAGATCATGAGAACAGTCATAAATTGGAATACTTAGGACACATCATGAGAAACAGCGAAGGATACGGTCTGTTGCAGCTTATCCCACAGGAAATGGTGCTTGAATAGAGGGGACCAGGCAGAAGGAGAATCTCACTTGATTTGCAACCTCCACCACGGGTCTATTGGGGGCCGCAGTTAATAAAATAAATATTGCCAGAATGATCGCCAACGTCCGGTAACGGACAGGCACTGGAAGAAGAAGTTTAATGTTTATATAAATTTGTTTTATTTATTGTTATTAAACCACAAAACAAAGTGTTAAACCTTATTAAAAAGGAAATTGTGCGTAGTATTAAAATCTTGAATTAAATATTTAGTGTGTCCTTAAATTTTAAAAATTAGGTTCGTTTCTGAAATAAATTAATGAAAATAATCTGTTCAGTAAGGTTCACTATTCACTGTTGCTGCATCTCCATTTGCATTTTTAAAGAAATAAGATCCGATGATGCCATAAACCACACCAAAGAGTCACAATTTTGTTTGTTTCGTGTAAAGTGAAACTTGTTTCGAATTTTCCATTGATTCCGCGAATAGCAAGCACAGAAGGACATTTATACAGACCATACCTATTATTGTTTAAAGACTTTATTTTTATCTTTTTCTTATGACGCCCTCTTCTTTCGAAGGTTGACGATCCACATTGTTCTGGACACAGCAGCTCGAAAAATTTCAATGGAAGTGCACCCAAACCATCTTCCGAGGTCTTTTAACCAGGAGTTCTGACGTCTACCAACAGATCTTTTTACTTGAATCATTCCTTCAATTATTAGTCTCAGCAGTTCATACTTATTGCCTCTCATAATGTGGCCTATGTATTTAGTTTTTTTTTCTTTAAGGAGGGTCATTAGTTCTTTCGCCTTCTTCATTCGTCTAAGCACTTCTTCTTTCGTTAATCAAAATTGTTTCAGCAGTAGGTCTCTTGAAGAAGACTAGCAGTTTGGTCTTTGATATATTTATGTCCAATCCATGATGCTCACTATATTCAGTTATTTTATTTATCATATTTTGTAGGTCTGATATGTTATCGGTAAGGACTACAGTGTCCTCTGCGTATCTGATATTGGTGATACATACTCCATGTTTTTTGATACCTCCCATGTCTTTCGCTAAATTTTTTTTGAAAATTGCCTCCGAATAGATGTTTTATCAGATTAACATAATGTAAATATTAGTTTTTTTATTCCGTAATATTGTTAAGAAAATATTTTTCTATCTAAAATAATAAAATAAAAACGCAAATTAATTTAGACCGGAAAAGGTTTTAAAAGTTTTCTTTAAACCAGTTTTCTTTTATTTAACCGTCGACGTCTTTTAATAAATCGCAATGATAAAGAAAACCTTTTATTTTCACATAATCTCCTAATAATTATCTTCGTTTCTTTAACCGTAATAAGCAAGCTGCTGAACATTATAGATAATGAAATGTAGCAATAAAGTATGGAATGATTCATTTCCGAAATTAAAGACATTTAGAGAGAGAATGATTGCTTGTTTTAGAGTAAATAAAAATTTATAATTATTACTTTTTCGTTAATTTATAACAAACTAGAACCAATAAAAACGTTGATTGTTCTAGTTAAAATAATAATAAGGAAAGTACTTTTAATTTAGCATTATTTATCAAACACAAGATGGCAGTTAACCTGTTAACAAACCAAAACTAATCTCATTACACCCTGATCATAAAGCTATACAGTGCCCCATTCATCTGTTTTCCTGCCAACACCCTTCGCTCAATGTCACTGTCATACTTTCCATCTCTCGTAAACTTTGAACCAAAGTACACAAATTCATTTACTTGTTCCACTCTTTCTCCCTCAATCAAAACTTTACAGTTTGTTATGCTTTTTTCTCTTTTAAAATAAAAAAAAACAAATTTTATTAAATAAAACACCTGGAAGTAAAGTACAAGGAAAAATATATGTTTCTTAACTCAACTTTCGGATGCTTTTTATAATCGTCAATTAGTTGTAGTGCCATATAGTTTGTCCATTCCATTATATACATACGCCTACAACTGTACACTTCAATAATCTCGTCCACACTGAGCACACAACTTCTTTGATCTTTGCTTAAAAAATAACACTCGACGGAACCTGTTCGTGCATGTAAAACTGGAACAGATTTACAAAAGTTTATGCGCGCACACATGCTCTAGTGAATACACACCTTTAGGTAAATAAAACTCTAAGGAATTATTTTGCTTCGCGTGAGCCTTTCATCCGTAAGTGTCACCATTCATTCATAGTAATAAATTCACCATTTTCCAAATTTTCAGTTGCATTTTTTTGCAGACTGATGTGGCTAGAGAATGACCAAAAAAAATTACATTTTCAACGAATTTCCATTCATTTTTTTAAGTATTCCTGCATGTACTCAATCCGACTGATTAATGATGTCGAGATCATTATTCGGTTGTCGTTTTGTTTCGTTGTCACTCTTTCGCTACCATTCTATGTCTGTTTTTTACTCGCTTTTTCACACAGACGCTCTTTTTAAACATTTGATGAGCCGTCATCGGAGCTGGTGGCGGAGGTTGTAATCATTTTTAACTTTCGTTGGAAATTTATCGGATCGAACAAAAATTCTACGCTCTGATTCGTTTATTCAATACAAAACGAACATTTGTGTTACTAAAATAATACGACTGTTAAAACCTTGGATGTTCAAATTTTATTTAAAAGTATAAACGCTTAAACTCTATTTCCTAAATATCTGAAAATGCATATAAACGTAAAATTAGAAAAATTAAAACGGGATATTAGAAAACTTAAATTATATTGCAGCTTAAGGATGTGAACCGAAAGGTAAATTCTATACAGTAAAAAAACGGAAATAAAAAAGTTGCATACGAATAGCAGAGTGCTCGCAATATACACAAGTGGAAATAATCCAAGAATATTTTATTCTGAGATGAAAATTTTTAACTAAATTATTAGACGTCTTCAATTACACCGCGGCCTTAAATCATTCGCTAGATATGGGTCGTCTTTTTATGGTGCAAAGGGGATATTCTTCTTTGTGTGACCGATTCGGCCGGATAATAGATCAGAGACATATTTTATCGTAACAATATCTTATTAGATTTAAGTAAAGTTTATGGTGTTTAATGGCAAATGGGATTTCATTGGACATTTTGCCATGATACGTATTGCGCAATTGCCTCTCCTTAAATACTGACATCTCTGCAGTCTTCTTGATCTTAAGAACGGGAGCTTTGTGCAAACGATTTAAGATGGCCCTGATAAAAGCTTGTGTTTCATGAGTTTGCAACAGCTGCATTTGTACCGTTACCGTGGGGTTCTTTCTTGCAGCTAATTGCAAAAAGTGATCTTGTTTATGGGTTGAAGTACCGTTTATCTTTCAGATCTTTAGTTTCTACACAATGTGTATCGAAAAATTTCGCTTTGAGATGTTCCAATTTCTTAAGCTGTTTGTTAAGAGTCATTGGAATGCTGGGAAATGACATTTTTTTGCAGTATAAATGATGCTTTTTCATGTTTTATTTAAATATTCATGCAATTTACTTTACACTTAAATCGGTACTCACCTTTTTTTTACTTTTTAAAATCGATAAAATATAGAACAATAACAAAACATGTTTTCGTTAAGATTTTTTTGTGCTAAAGTAAAAATATTATTATAATGACATGCAATGCGGGTTCAAAAAATGCAATATACATATTTAATTAAACACATACATATAGTCACGCCTTTTTACAGTAGAGTTAGGCACTTTTTTTCACTTTATTCATTAAAGTCACTTTCTTGCTTCTACTACCAAGCACAACATTCACTACTATACATACGTGTAGAGACCAGTACTCTTCTGATAAAGATAAGTGACTATCGTTTAAAGAACCAATGCAAAATTTAACATCAAGAACTAACTTGGTTGACACAGTAAACCTTGAGCTTTTAGGCTCAAAACCTCTCCATAAAGGATTTTCTGCACCTCTTTAAAAAAAAACTTTGTTG
This sequence comes from Agelastica alni, assembly GCA_950111635.1. Classification (NCBI taxonomy): domain Eukaryota; kingdom Metazoa; phylum Arthropoda; class Insecta; order Coleoptera; family Chrysomelidae; genus Agelastica; species Agelastica alni. Next base: position 84,839,756 of record OX467709.1, read on the forward strand.
ACAAAAATAAGAATAGTGTAACGATTTTTCGATGCGCCACTGGAAAATGCTACGTAAGCGAGCCGGTCGGTTCGGTGACATCACAGCCTAAGTCGATAATACGCGATCGAACAAGTTTCTACTGGACTTTAGCGTCGTATATAAATATTCGACCGCCGATCGCGGAAGTTAGTCTCTAAATTTGAATTTTGATTATTGTTCTCAGTAGTTAACATAAGTTGCATATAAGAGTTTAAAAATTTAAATCCTGAGTGTGTTTTGGTAAAACGTTACATACATACATATAGTTACGCCTTTTTCCCGTAAGGGTAGGCAGAGACTTTCGCTTTGCTTACATTTAATTTCATCCCTTTGATTTTCAGGACATCATGCATAACATTAACAATCGCTTGCAACTCTTCTTCATAAAACTCTAATATGACTTGATCATCGGCGTAAAGAAGGCATTTGACGTTCAAATCATTCATTTTCAATCCATGCGCACTCAAATTTTTTAAACAATCGTTTATGTATAAGTTAAACAGCCATGGCGAAACACACATCCCTGTCTCACACCCTTTTCGATGTTAAACCAGTCTGTGCAAGCTCCGTTTATCTTGACACAAGCAGTGGAATCCTCGTAAAGTTATTTCAGTGATCGCCCACCCCATACATAGACAATGTCGACCAAAATTCACTCCTCACCAATCTGTCATAGGCCTTTTCCAAGTCTATAAAAGCTTGTTATAGCATATAGCATGAATGCTAAATATATATATATATATATATATATATATATATATATATATATATATTATTTTTATAAGTTGCCGTTGTAATGTTAAGGAAGAGAAGTTTGGAACTTGGGAATGGTGGTTAAAAATCAGATGCCTCCATTGGATTGTAAGTTAATATATCGAGATAAATAATTGAATTTCGTGGAGATTACAGTGAAATAAAACGTGGTACTCGAAAAATTAGAGACCATTTACAATGTTTGCGATGGAACACGTAAAACATTCACCCCTAATATTTCGTCTGCCAAAAATGAAAAAAACAGAATCGTGCAAAATTTAAATGGAGAACTCGTATCAGATGTTTGGCTTTTTCATTCGCTTATGTTGCTATAAAATATTAAAACGACAGTATCACCCTAATATTTCATATTTTATAACTCTGTTCTTCGGTTAGGTAAACGTAGAAACTATTTTACGCTTTGTTCTTGCTCCGGTGCATTTTCCAGTGGAAATTAAATCTCGAAATATTACATTGATTAAACAAAATTTTCATCGTTTTGTTTCATATTTAATGTAAGAGTGAAAGATACCAGCTCAATATTTTATAGTTTTAAAATTTGTTTAATTATAAAGATGAACTAATCATAAACTCATCTCGGCCACGTCCAAACAAACAACCCCGCCCAAAATCACGTCTAGTACCTCTATTTTCTGGCATTACAGATCAGCCAAATGGAATGAACTAAGAGACTTGTACCTATCATTTCTATGGAAATATGTGTGCTTTCGCTCACAACACCGATCAACATGTGCAGAATCTGTCACCGAAATCATAAGGCTAGGTATGGACTCATACGGTCCTTATGGTACAAGAAGAATCTTCAACCCCAAAACCTGGATCAACCAAGAATGCAACCGTGCGGTGCGTGATAAAATCAAGCATATTGACTCTGGTGCGAATTCCCGACAATTGCTAACCGAGAAGCCTTTGTCTATGCGAGGAACACCTGCAATAGAACGATTGACCTTGTCAAAGCATCCTACGACACGAGAATATGCAATAAGCTTGTCAATGCCCCTCCTGAAACAATAACCCTTCTGGTCTTTGGCTAAAGCCATAAATAAGAATTTCACAACTTCTTCTTTACCACCACTCGAGAGGTCCGATGGCATGACAGCCGTATCTTTCAAGGAAAAAGCAGATCTGCTGGCCGGAATGTTCAGTTCTAACTCAATTCTCGATACCAATGAAAAACAACCCCCAACGATACCTAGAATAAACTTATCAATGCCTGAGGTCACTATCCGCCATCGCACTATCAGGAAAATCCTACGAAATCTGGACTCTAATAAGGCAGTAGGACCAGATGGAATTCCGACCATTGTCCTGAAGACCTGTGCTTAAGAGCTCACCCCAGTTCTCTGTAGACTCTTTAAGCTATCATACAGCAAAGGTGTATTTCCGACCATGTGGAAAAACGCTAAAATCCAAACCATTCTGAAAAAAGACTATTCCTGCGAATTATCGCCCTATTGCATTGCTCTCAGTCATATCCAAAGTTATGGAAAAGTGATTAACACAGAACTCATTAAATAACTGGAGAAATTTGAGATAATTCATGACAGACAATATGGATTTCGACAATTTCGGTCTACTGGAGATTTGCTGGCTTGGGTCTACCCTTTTTGCGACTATTTTCAGTAAAAAAAACAAAATTTACACAACCTTTTAAGTTATTTATGAATTTTTAATTTTTAAACTAAAAAAATTGCCAAGAAAGCAACAAGTGATTCCGTTTATTCTGATACCAAAGGGACTATCTGAGATTGACTCGGAAAATGCTTTTTCTACATATAGGTTAAATAAAATTGGTGATAAGATGCACTCTTGGCGAACATCTTTTTTAATGTCAAAATCTTTAGTTACTTATTCTAATTTCTGCCTTTTGGTACCAGTACAGATTGCTAAATAACCTTACATCTTTTCCATCCACTTAGATATTTTATCAGAAGATTGTGTTTGACGTTGACAAATGCTCAATTTCGATGCTTAATAATTGATTTAATAATCTGAAGTTCTTTTATTATTTTAAAAATATACATTTATTGTGAATCGCATAAACAATTATATAGACGATTATTATTTTACCGAAGAAAAATGATCTATAAATGCATTAAAATACTGGAAATGATAGAGCTATCTTTAAATGGTTTATGGAGGCAAGGAAAAATTTATATAAAGAGATCATAGATGTCCGAACTTCGTGAAGTAGAAGTTTATAATTGTAAACTTTATATAAAAGATATTTATTTTACTTCTACAAGACAAGCCAATAAAGTGATAAGAATTTGGTTGGATAAACAACCCTATTTTAAGTAGAAACGAATTACTTTACAAAAGGGACCGCTTTTATCTAAATTGGTGGGGTGCAGTGAAACGTCAACAAAACACGACGTTTGCAGAATAACTTTACTTGACGATAAACAAAGAAGTTCGTGCGAATATTTTTAAGCGAAAATTTTCAATCATGTGGAAGAAGTAAAGTGGTTGGGTGATAATCAATGGTAATCTATCTGAACTGTACTACACTGTTGCCTTAACATGGGTCATGGTTGATACATCCAGAAAAAGAATTGAAAGAAGCAATTTGCCCAGAGGATTAAGTAGATAAGACTTACTTCTGAAAAATAATAATATTTAAAGGGCAATGGATTGTCTTTCTCTTGTTTACTGATAGCTTTATGAGCTGTGATGATTGCCTGGAATCACAAGAGCAAAAATATTGCCTTTATATTATAAAGTTTACCTTCATGTAAAGTTATGCATGAAGTTCGCGACACCATAACAAAATGATAAAACTTTTAATCAATTTTAATTTTTAACATTTAAAGAAAAATTCACAATACGTAAAAGTAGGGGAAAAGAAACAAGAAAAAAACTTCTCGTATCACTTTCCAGAAACATTGTACTTTACAGCTTTTGCAACTTAAAATAAATTTTAAAAACACGTTAGCAATGCCAGAACGTAACTTACAGGTAAAACCGTCAAATTAACGGGTTTCAAGGAATTTCGCATAAAAGAAAATGGGAAAATATACTTTATTTTTATTTGTTGCTTTCAGCATTTTTACGACCTTTGAAAAAGCATTGAATAAAAATGTAGTAGAAACAAGAGCATTTTATTACTCGGCAGATATGTGTGTTACTTGACAGACTGTGATGGTGATGAAAGATATTGTGACTAAAGATACCATAAATATGGTAAAGCAATAGTTTTTTTATGGCCACGTAAATTTAACCACAAATTTTTATTCAAAAATAACGCTTTCATTAAAAGAATGAATAGTCGATTTTCTGAATTTTCTTTATTGAACTTTACTCTGGTAGGAAGATGAGGACGGTGTACAAATATTAAAACTATAATTTAATCTTATTCCAGCTTTTTACAATGTTAAAAGTATAAGAAGTAAATTACCTCTATGCAGAGGCTGCAAAAAATCACTTCACGACAATCAGAAATAAAGATGGTCAACCCTGTGACTGACCTGAGGCTAGTTGAATGCGTAAGAGGCAAACATTCAAAGGAGGTTGTACAAAGGGCCGATAAAGGCATTGCTCCACCCTCGATTTCATTTTAGATTCGGATTCAAAGTGTACCTTGGATGTTTTTAATGGTAATATGTCCAAAATATTTTAGGAACTGTTGACTGAAAATGATCAACAATCCTGTTTGTATGTCCAGTTGTCGATTCATTGGTGCGGCAAGCAGTCCATGGTATTCGAAGAAGCCGTCTATAGCACCACATTTTCAATGAATCTGCTATTTTTATTGTCCAAGTCTCTACTGCATATGTCGCGATAGAAAAAATGAGTGATTGGACCAGCCTTACTTGGGTTCTTGAGGTTATTGCGGTATCCCTCCAGATGCGGGTCAGTTTCGCTGTGGAGTTTCTCGCCATCGCTATGCGACTTCGGGTTTCGTGCTCACATTCACCGGTGTTTGTCACAATAAATCCTAGATACCCGAAGCGGTTACAACTTCGAAGTCAGAATCCTTGTGATGTCTGGGCTATTATTGTTACAATCTATGATCATCACCTTGGTCTTAGGCTTGTTTATTTCGAGACCATAAACTGCGCTTTGGTTTTCTAATCTTTGCATTAGATTTCTCAGTTCACCCTCGTCTTTAGCTATTATCAAGGTATTGTCAGCGTATCGCAGATTGGTTATCTTTTTACCGCCAATTGCAATTTCTTCATTACAGTTATCGAGGATTTCTCTCATGACATACTTGCTGTAAATGTTAAAGAAGAGAGGAGACAGAATGCATCCCTGTCTTATTACAGAAGCTGTTAAAAACTCGCCTGAGAGGTTATCATCGACTCTTAGCGTCGCTGTGCAGGGAGACTATAATTGCCGAATGAGGTGCACCAAATGTCTTTGTGTTCCTATTTCCTAAAGAATCTTCCACAGCTTCGGCCATCTTACCTTATCGATTGCCTTTTTAAAATCCACAAAACACAGTATCATTTTCACGTTGAATTCTTTTACTTTCTCAATCAGTTGTCGTACATTCGGAATCTGCTCCCGAGTCCCTTTTCCCGGAACAAATCCTATTATTAAAATAGCCTTTAATTCTAGTCTTCCTGATTGTTTAACATTTGTTAACATATTTACAAATTCATATAAGAATCCCTTCCTTGCACAAAAGTTTTCTTTAGATCTTGCTAGAATTTGAGAAATTTGTTGATTAATTTTAAAGATAAAACAAGTTAAAAGGCATAAGAGTTTATAAGCTTAATTTTTCTGATTGCCCTGCCTCTTACATAAATCAAACTTGCAGACCACTTATCACTCGAATTAAAAAACACTTAAAGCTTGACAAGTTAGCATTGAGACATCATTAAGAAATTTAACTATACCTTCAGTCCTAACAACAACTCAAAACTTTTACACAAAAAGAATTATTTAACACTGGATCTGCTCGAAGAACTGGAAATCTCTAAAGAACTTATCAACAATATTTATTACTTGAACACTCAAGTAAAAAGAGATTTTATTCCACTCCATCAACAACCAAAATTAATTTAATGTTCTTTGTTTTTGTTACTTTCTTTTTCTTTTTTCATTAAAATCAAATTCACCCAACTGTTACTCTCACTATAATTGGTACCATTTCTTTTACTGACTACTGACAATAAAGTTTTGTCTATAGTAATATTTTGACCTACCAACATGGTTATCTAATTTAAACAGACGTGTTTTTTATTATTTTTGTAAACCATTATGTTATTAAAAATCAGTATGTTTTCATTTATAATGGTATTACTTCTTAGGTTAGGATAGGTTAGGTTAAAACGGCTGTTCGGAGGGAACCCACTTAGGCCTTCTGGCCCGTTGTGATACCGTGATGGACGGCGGTGCCTTCCCCCTTTACCGTGAGAACCAGTTGGCACTTTTAATAACAATTTTGAGGTCTTTAATGCTAACTGCGCTAAGATCAGATAAGTCATCAATGTTTGGTTGCCCTAGTATAGAAAGCCGTTCTCTGCATAGGGCAGAGCAGAGGCAGAGGATGAACCATTGTTTTCTCCTCTTCTTTATTGTGACAGCTTCTACAGAAGTCGTGTTGTAGCTCTGCAATTCCCATCCACCCTGCATGGGATCCACCTGCCCAGTGTAATGTTATGGCCATGATCACATTTCCAATGGACTCCCTGGATAGAGTTAAAACATCATTAGTTCGACGTAGATCTAGTTTAGGCCAAATCTGTTTCGATGATTCGTGCATGTGGGTTCATTTTGCCAACTCAAGTTGGCTTTTTGAACTACTTTGCTGTGCAGGAGGAGCCGACAGTTTGCAATTGGTACTCTTTGCTTAGATGAGACAGATACAGCTGGGAGGGTGGTGCCCTCTCTTGCTAGCTCGTCCGCCTTACAGTTGCATGGTATGTCCCTGTGCCCCGGTACCCAGACAATGTGAACTCTAAACTTAGCTGGTAGCTCATTCAGGGCGGCTCGGCATTGCACCGCTGCCATAGAGGTCAAGTAGACTGAGTTAAGTGATTTGATAGCAGCCTGGATATCAAATGGATATCTCGCTGAACTTTTCTTCGTTGCGGAGTGTCCAGACAGCTGCCTCGGTAATGGCTGTCATTTCGGGTTAATACACACTGCAGTAATCAGGCAACCGAAACGACAGGCTAAGTGAGGGGTCTTCTTAGAATACACCGCAACCTACTCTCCCCTCTAGTTTAGAGCCGACCGTATATAATACTGCGCCGATTACTTTTTTTTTACAAGTTCTTAATTCAACTTAAGTATATACTTGTAGGAAGCACTTTGCAATAAAATAATATGTTCACTTAATACTTTTATTTCTACACAAGGGAATTTTCATTTATTCTACTTATTTATCATTTATTTATTATAAAAATAAGTTGATTGTTTTTATAAATATCGATTTTTTCCAACCTCGGATATGATTTATTTGATTTAAACTTTAATTTGACTTTAATTTTTAATGTTAAGTATGTTTGGAAAACCCCCAACAAAAGCGGCGTTGGGTTAGATGAAACTTTAAATTTATTATGAATTGAATTCTCTAGATATTTGATAAAAGTCCATTACATAATTTTCCCCCATTCCGGCCTTGACTTCCTTTAATCCAATGAAAGATCCGTAGATTTGAAAAATTCGCAGACTTCAGAAATCGGAAACAGAAAATAAAATGCAGAGATAGCGGTTTCTCGTTTGACACCAAAATACGAATATAGAATCCAGAGATTTGTTAAAATTACACCGTTAAAATTTTGGTTTAAAAATCGTCATTAAACAGCGTGTCCAGTCAAAATAATATAATTAATAAAATAGTAAATATCAGCCAAACGGCTTATATTATCGAATTTCAACAGGAGCACCTTTTTGTTAGCTTAAATTGTGAGGAAATCATTTTTGATATATACATTCAGGGTGTGTCATCTCTGTAAAATTTTTGGATCACTAACCAATATGAGTAGTCCGTCTCTTGATTCAAAGTACTACTGTAAATATGTTTATTTTTCCAAAATAAACGTACACGAAAGTTATAATTATGCTAAAAATTTTATAAAGATCAAATGAACATTACGAAAACTAAAAATAAAAACTGAATTCAAAATTCAAACTTTGGATGCCTATAAATCGAAAATAAAACTGATTTTTAAAGAGCCAGCTAATTTCGCTGCATGTAACCCTATACTATAGCTACATGTGGGTCGATTATACATCAGTAAACAACTAGACTCCTGGCTGTATGCCTACGACGAATGGATAAATTTAATCATTCTTTTTTTGACTTAACAAGCATCTGCATATCACCCAAGATAAGATTATGCACGATTATATTATCAGATGTAATTCAATGCTCGTCGTAGGCATATAGCCAGGAGTGTAGTTGTTTTCTGATGTATAATCGACCTACATGTACCTATAGTATAGGTTAACATGCAGTGAAATTAGCTGGTTCTTTAAAAATCAGTTTTATACATTTTTATGAAATACTGATATTATTTTGACTTGACCTATACTCTTCCGATTTTTTTCCCATTTGTCCCGATATACCCTGTATATCATTAATATAAAACATAATATTTTAGTTTCGTTTACGATCATCGTCAGTGTTTTAATCAACAATAAGGAAAGCCTTAAATTTTTAACCCTAGTTTTCAAAACGTAAAACCATCGTAAAATATTTATTTTAAAAATGTTATTATTTGAAAAAACAAAAAAAGTCGTTAAAACCACAAATTACCGATCTGAAAATAGATGTTATTAAACCAAAACTAGTAATCAAATAATAATTAAAAAACGAAATTACTTGGTGGGAGCTCTCTCTAGGTATTTTTTTATATAGAAAAAGAAACCTTTTATTTTTATAGTGTACGCACTCCAGTTATTGGATGACATTTTCGTCAGATTTAACCTTTCCTAGATAGAGATTTTAAAAAATGTTATGTGAAAAATAAACACATTTTTATATTTCGGTAAAGTATATAAAGATGTTTTTAAATCATTACATATTTAGTCTGTAGTCCCAGTCGGATTGCGGAAAATTCAGTTTACAATCTTTATATTTAGTTTTATTGTAATCATGTTTATTCTATGTTTTTAAATTCTTTTTTTTTGTAAATATCCAATTTTTTATGAACACAATAATACCCAAAAGCTTTTACTAGTTATTCACTATTCTAACCATAATGGAGTTTTATTCTGGATTTTTTTTTGTTCAGTTTTATTTAAGTGATTGTTAAAAGGTATATCATTTTTCTTTCAAGCATCTTTTGCAATGTAATATTCCAATACTATACCTTATCGTATAATTTTAGCTGTTACTTTCCTCTGCCATTAGGACGTGACATTAGTAGATCAACTGAAAATTATTTGTATCCAATTTATACACATATCAGTATCAACTAAATCTTTAAATACTGATTGCTTAACTCAACATAAAAGGTTTCTTTGCCAAATATAAATATAAAAAAAATAATAAATTCATTATTATTGGCACATTAATAAAAAGAAGTGCCACGTCTTTTTTTCGTTCTCTATAGAGTACTCTGCCAGCGGTCTCTCTACTGGCAAATTATGCCCGAGCTCAGCCGTAGAGGGTAGAAGAAAAAAAAAGAAAATAAAAGTGAGCCGCGCCACCGACTTGACGGTTCAAGCCGGAAACCCCTAGGTCTTATAGGCACTAGCAGAGCCACACGATAAAAAACTAAGATTATGGTGAACCAAATAAATGAAATTATAGCAAAAATATATTGGATACTTTACTCCTACAATAAATCAAAACACAGCTCAATAGCAACATTATAACAAATAAAGTCAAAATCAACAGCCAACAATAAATCAAAGTACTCAGTTCAATAATAAACTTATAACAAGTATAATCAAAATCAACAGCCAACAATAAATCAAAGTACTCAGTTCAATAATAAACTTATAACAAATATAATCAAAATCAACAGCTAACAATAAATCAAAGTACTCAGTTTTGGCATAATATCTAATGCAATAAATAGTTTCCAACAATGTACTATATTAATAAACTAACACAAAACTTAATCGTGGTGTCAAAAATAAGTCACGTCGTTAAAAATTTAAAAATAAAACATTTGTTACCTTTGGGTATACGAATTCACTACTCCTGTGGCCGGTTTGGTTATGGAACGGCACCTGCTACTTAACAATGGCTTCCCTCAAATAAATCCCGCATGCGGTTATTTTAACTCGACACCAAAATCCAAAATATCAACAACGAAGGTAAGATAGAATGGTCAAGTTAAAAATTAAATGGTTTTACTTCAAAATCCAATTAAGATGGCCCAAATACAGCCAGATATGAAAGTAAAACCGTAGAGGTTCTGCACACTTGCCAATATCACACCGTCCCAAAAATTCTCGCCACCACTCCCAAGACTGCCACCAAACGACTGACACCAAACGACTGGCACTACTTCCCCAAGCCGGATATCAAGAAAATGACACGGAATTGACGTCAACCAACAATATTCGCAAGTCCATGCTCCACACCAAGAATCGCGCTCGTCCGTGTTGATAGCCAGCCCCATCCACACAGAAATGCAAACCAAACAATAATATAACCGACAACACACAACAATCGAGGCCAAAAACCAAAGCAAAATCTAATAACGAAAACACCCCACTCAATCTCCAGTGATTAACAAAAATGCCACAGCCAATAACAATCGAATCCTATCACAACAAGGTATGCAACACTATTTACAACGAATGATATATTTAAGTTACAACAAAATACGGTACGCGACACTATTTACGAGTACCTGAGGAATACGAAACTATCAGAGACCCAATTATAATGGAACTGTAGAAGGGAAAAAATAGGCACGTTACAGAAGTCTTACATTAATGAAGTATGTTTTCTTTTGATATATCTCATTGGACGAGAACAAGTTGATTTTTTAAAAAATTTTGTTGTTTATAATTAAAACAAATTAATTGCAACATTCAATATTTAACAATAACTTTAGTTATCATTTGCTACGTGTACAAATTAGTTTTTCGAACACCACGGTGACATCTGTTAGGCCAACAAAGTTATAAATCCTTTGAGAGCATCTAAACGTCCGTTTTTGGATATCTCCTGAATTAAAATCAAATATTTGCTTTTTTTTAGCAACTTTTTATTTATTGAGGTATAAAAATAGTTAACACCCGGATTGGAATTGAATAAAAAAATAACAGACAGTTCTTTCTTTTTAATATTTTCTTGCCACGCAATATTCAAACAGGTTTTATTATTTGCGATTTAAAAATTATTTGATAGGACTGGGGACAAAATTTACATTCCACAATAAAATTATAAAACCTGACTTTAATTTTAAATAAATTTTTCGTAGCTTTGATAAACAATAAAAATAAATACTAAAAATGAGTTTATTTTTCATTCAAATTTAAATGTTGCCAACAGCAGCAGAAGATTTACTTAGTTATTCACATTTTAGGTCATAAATTTATTTAATTATTCTCCTATAGCCTTTTAGGTACAGAAAATTTTTATTTGCTGCCATTTTCCACGTTTATCACTATAAACTCTTTCTCTTTAGGGACTAGCTTCAATTAAGTTTATTTAAATGATTATTATTATGCTCAGTAATCGCTAAAAGGGACTTTTTAGAAAGATAGTACAAATGAAAAACGCCAGTATGAGTTATGTTACAGCGAAATGGTTCCTAAATCTTGAAGCTTCGCTGGGACTACAGGGATTGGCATAAAATAAGCTTTTACGCTTTAAGCTTAGCACGGGCTATTTAGTCTGCACTTAGATTTTAATGTTCCTGGTTAAATTCGGTTTTAAAATAGTGTTATGATATTACTTCTTTCTTGGGTTCGGTAATTTTAAACTCTCGATACAGTAAGAAAACAATTTTTTTTTCCAATACTTTTACACAATAAACTTTACTTTTACAAATCACTTAGATACAACTTTTTCAACTAATTAAATTTCATAACTCGTAAAAACTTAAAACTGACCGCTGTCTTTTTTATACCTATACGAATAACCATAAAAAGAGACTAGAGCTGTCCACTTCATTTTGGAGTTATTAGCTGTCGCATAATTGGGGTCGACTCGCTCTGACCAATCGATACAAGGCCGTCTTCGTAACATTATCCCCCTTTCAAATTTGATCGTCCCGATCAAATACTTGCGCCACCTCACCATTGTAAGGCTTCAAACTCACCAAGTGGACGACTTTCATTTTGGCTCTGGGACTGCGTTGGATTCTATAAACCACATCATTTATTCTTTTTATCACCTTATGCGGTCCTTCCCAAGATGGTGTCAACTTGGGAGACACACCTTTCTTCCGTTGTGGATTAAACAGCCATACCCGATCTCCTTTATTTTATTACTTGCCAACCTCAATCTCTTGCTAGCCGTTTCATGGATTTTAAATAAGCTATCTTGTATATCGTCTGCATAATTTTGAGCTTCTTTCTCTTCGGTACTTGGTGACCCGAACACCAAATCTCAGGGCAAACGAAGTTCTCTTTACTTTTACAAATCGCTTAGATACAACTTTTACAACCAATTAAATTTCATTACTCGTAGAAAATTAAAACTGACCTCTTCGCGGCCGCTGTCCTTTTTATATTTTAACGAATAACTACCAGAAGAGACCAACGCTTTCCACTTTATTTGGGAATTATTACCCGTCGCATTCTAGAACTTGCCGCTCTTTTCTTTTGTTACAATCGAAGCGCCGGCCGGCATAATCGGGGTCGACTCGCTGTCACCGACCGACACAGTGCCGTCTTCGTAACAATAGCTATATTACAAAAAGATCATTTTTTTATAACAATATTGTGGTACGATTATTTTTAATTCGACAGACAATAATTTTAAAAGTAAGAAACTTGTTGCAAGCCAAATAAGCGGTGTACTAGAACCTATAAAAGTTGAGTGATTTGCAAGAAGAAGGTGTACAGGAGTAGTTCGTAAATAAAGTGATCAAGAAATTTAACAGTTTAGATGAAGCATGTAAGGTTGAAGAATTATGGAAGCCATTCAATGAAGGAGTCGTGAATGTTGCTATTGAAGTGTGTGGTGTTTGTAAAAGAAGGAAAGGATGTAAGATAATGTGTGTAGAAGTTTAATCAAAAAACGAAAAAGGCAACGTTTGAGGATGTAAACAAGGCAAGAAATAAGTATAAAATGTTGGAAGATGTGTCAAAAGAAGTTGTTGCAAGAAAGAAGGATAATGATAAAGATAAATTTGGTAGAAGATTACTTCCGGAGCTACGTTAAATTCTTCTGAAAGGCTATAAGAACAGCCAGAGGTAAAAATACGACCTCTCTACTAAAAAAAATTAAAAACTAAGATGGTGGTATGGTGAGAGGAAAAGAATGCATTATGAAGAGATAGAAGAAATACTAAAAGTTTATTTGAGAAAAAGGTTACACAAGCGCAAGCCCAATTCGAGGACCCAGCAAAGTGTACACAAAGATATTAATTAAAAGAGTGACGAATGAACTGATTAGAAGATATAGGATGTGCAAGCAGGATTTGAAAAAGAAAGATGTATGGATTAGGTCTTTTTATTACGAGGTATAGTTGACAAATTCTTTGCTAAAAGTCAAATGGTCTACTGCACTTTTGTAGACTTGGAAAAGGTCTATGACAGAGTGGTGAGAAATGAATTGTGGTCGACATTGTCTATTTATGGGGTCAGCGGTGGTTTGATCGAGCACTGATATCACTTTACGAGAATTCCACTGCTTTTGTCAAGAGAACCAGAGCTTACACGACTGGTATTGGTCGAAAAAGGTATTAGACAGGGATGTGTGGCTTTGTCCTGGCTAATACATAGATGATTGCTTAAAAGATTTGAAAGAGAGTGCATATGGATTGAGAATGAGAATAAGAATGATTACATCGTTAAATGCCTACGTTACGCCGATGATTAAGTCATATTAACATCATCTGAGAAGAAGTTGCAGGCGATGGTTAATGTTATGCATGATGCTCTAAAAATTAAAGAGATGAAAGTGAATATAAGCAAGACGAAAGTAATGGTTTTTAAAAGAGAAGAAAGCATGACAAACTGCGAGGTGCCGATTGAAGGAGAAAGAGTGAAACAAGATAATAGGTTTGTATACTTGAATTCAAAGTTTACGATAGACGGAAAGTATGACTGTAATTTTGAACGAAGGGTTTTAGCAGAGAAATAAATAAATGGGAAACTGCATAACTTTATAAGCAGTAAGAAAGATTTAAAAAGGCACGAATCACTGTGTTGGTCCCTACACTTATGTATGGTAGTGAATGTTGGGTTTGGCAGAAGCATGGATGTATGATCAACGCTGGCGTTGTGGAGATGAGTAATCTGAGAAGTATAGGCTGAGTGACTCTGTTGGATAAAGTAAGAACGCTGTGATGTGAAAGAAAATATGGTAACAGAGATGGATAAAGAAATGCTTAGATCGTTTGGACACGCGAAGCGGATAGATGAAAGAAGATTGTCGGATCAGATTTATAAGGCGAGTATGAACCGACGAGCAGAAGCGAAAGACGTGTGTAAAAATATTGTAGCAAGTGAAAAAAGTGGTCTCTGCCTACCCCTACGGAAAAAAGGCGTGGCTGTAGGTAGGTATGCATTTTATTATCATCATTTTATTGTATTGAAAACAATCGAATGGATTTTTATAATCGATCAAACAAGCATTACAATTTAAATGATTACACAGTTAGAATGGAAATGGCATGCTCCAGTTTAAACATTTTTCTGGATCCGATTTTATGGAACAAATTTGCGTTTCATATGTTTTATTCAGGTAGTGAAATGACGCATTTATTTTTAAAAATACTGAAAAACGAGAAGAATACGACGATCGAAAGTAAAACCGAGAACTGTGTTACTGATGTGATATAATGGTGGTCATTTAAAACCTCCATTTTAACGATCTTTAATTCAACATTTGCATTTATACAATGCAAACATTTTTCCCTTTAATAAAACATCCATTTATAACTTTAATGCAAACACAACTTTGTAAACGGTATGAGTAAAGTTTGTAACGGATTAAAAAAAGAAAAGAAAAAAGTTAAGATAAACTAAAGATACGCTGTGTAATTGTAGTAAATCTTTTTAAGACGCTTTTAGTTCGTGAAAATACACTTTAATTTTTTTTTTTTATTTTAGCAATAAATGTTTTTTTTTTAATTTTATTAATTTAATTTACTTAGGTACAAGTACAACCAAAAGCAAATAGGTCAAAAATATAAGTGATCCCTTTCAATTTTTGAGCAGTTTATTTGTGGAAGTTCAACAAAATAAGTCATATTTTTTAAAATTTGTACAAATGAATTTAATTTGACAAGATACTTAAAATAATCCGTACGTAAAACGTAAAAGAAACTGACTTTAAAGTCTTATATGGTTTTCTCATATATGCCATTGTCAAAACTGGACCAAATAGATGGGTAGCATCAGCTTTTAAATAAAAAAATAATTATCAAAATCGGTTCACCCAGTCGATAGTTCTGAGGTAACAAATATAATAAAAAAAAACAGTCGAATTAAGAATCTTCTCCTTTTTTGAAGTCGGTTAAGGAATATAATTATTCGAACAATAAAGGCTGGGTAACACGAAACGTTGGACGCGATCGTGGTTTATAAAATGGTGGGTTACAATTTATGTAAACAACCACTTTACAGTTTCCGATTGTGGAAATATGGTTCACAAATTTGACACAAAATGTTCGTGCACTATTCAACTTCGAATTGATTGTTTACAAAAATTGCTTCCAAAACCCATGATCGTGGCTGATGTCCCGTCTAAACCACCCTTTATAGTTTTAAAACTTACTGCTATCGGCTTGTGTATGATAATGGGAACAGTAAGAATACAAACTTTTACTGCAGTCTACATTCTAAAAAAAAATACCAAAAGTTTTTGCTTTGGCATTTTATTAGTTTAAAATTATTTCCAGACTAATTGATGGTTTCCTTGCCAAGCTATTTAAATTTAATGCAAAACTGGATACTTTATATTTTATTTGTAACGAAGTAAAGAAAAAATTTAGACGAGACCAAGCTAATGATCATTGATAGGAGTAACACCATACAGTTAAGAAATCTGCAAAATAGAATTGAAGTAGTAAAGGAATTCATCTATTTAGAATCGCTAATAAACAGTAAGCGAAGGTGCGAAACAGAAATAAGAAGACGGATAGTATTAGCGAGGACAGCAATGTCAAACTTATCCAAGATATGGAAGACGGTTTCATAACCAAAACACTAAAAGATCCCTGGTTAACACCTTAGTGTTTTCGATATTTTTATATGGTTGCGAATCCTGGACAATAAAGTCGAGCGACAGGCAACGAATAGATGCATTTGAAATGTGGTGCTGGCGGAGGATGCTTTGCATGCCCTGGACTGCACACCGGACCAATGTGTCAGTATTTAGCGAATTAGGAATCAAAGATCGATTATCCACCAGTTGCCGACGTCGCATTCTGGGTTACTTCGGACACATAACCAGACGAGATCAAGACAATCTAGAAAGACTTATCGTGCAAGGCAAAGTGGAATGTAAAAGGTCAAGAGGAAGATCTCCATCACGATTGATAGACCAAACTAAAAAGATTACAGGGCAAACCTTGCAGACAAATTTAAGAGTAGCAAAAGACCGACAACAGTGGAGACAATCGATCCATCAATGCTCATAGACATGATGTCACAACTCTTCAGCAATGAAGATATGCGCCCGCACGGAAAAAAATTGCTGTGCACTAGTGTCATCAGCTGCCTACCTGCATGTTAAAATAAAATAATACGTTATTGACAGTTCTCTAGAAATCGTAAATTTTTCTTAGCAACGGGGTAAATAACGCTTGTTTTTTGACAATTTTTCGATATTTTTAGTAATAATATCTTAACAATTTGTGGTTTTCAGGTAGATATAATAAAAAGTATCGTTCATTACACGTCCATAAATGCTTTTTCCGTGCTTGCACGACTATTTTCTCGACTCCTAATGAAATATACTATTTCGATACATTTCTTTTTCTTCCGGTACCCTGTCCGATTATCGAACGTTGGCAATCATATTGGCTATAATAACTTTGTTTATCGCAGCTCGGAATAGTTCAGCGGATGATTTGCGATACCACTCTCGAAGATTTCTTAGCCAAGATGTTCTTCTTCGCCCCGGACCTCAACTTCCGGCAATCTCACCCTGCACCACTAAATAAAGGAGGTAATATTTCTCTGGATACCTCATCACGTTGCCGAAGTATTCGAGTTTTCGGCTTTTTATTATTTTAATTATTTCTGTGTTTTTCCTTATTCGTTGTACAACCACCTCATTTCTTATTCGGTCCATCCAGCTTATTCGTATGATCCTTCTGTAGATCCACATTTCAAAGGCCTTCAGCCTCTTTAATAATAAGTCGGTCAGCGTCCAGCTCTCTACTCCATAGAGCAATGTGGAGCGTGTTAGTCTGATTTTTAATTTTTAATTTCGATTTATTTATCAGTTACCAATTGTCAATATATTTTCAATATTCCAGAAAGATAAAACTTAAGGATATAGAAGTAACATAAGTACCGATTTTTTTGTTTTATTTGTAAGTAAAAATGAAAGTGTCGAGTAATGCTTGTCTGGGAATCACAGTGGCAACATTCACGTGCCCTACTGCAGCCATAGAGGTAATGCTGAACCTTTCACCATTGCACTTATGTGAAATGAAAGAAGCAGCAATCAGTGCCTTCAGACTGAGCCAGACAACAAATCTTAGAGCAAGAAATCGGAATGGACATTTAAAGATTTTGGAAAATATTTTCCTAAAATCCATGTCTAAGCCGACAGATATTATGCCAGTTAGGTACGACTTCAAAATGCAGTTTGAAGTGGTTATAAACAACCACCAAGTTTGCACAGAGAACGGACCTCAACTAGAAAGGGATGCTTTAGTGTGGTACAATGATGGATCCGAGATGGATGAAAGGGTTGGAGTGGGCGTTATAGCGCCGAATTTTAGGCTCTTAAATCCCCTTGGTAACACCAACCATCTTTCAAGCAGAATTATATGCCATAGAGACATGTGCTCAGGAGTGCATCGAAAGAAACACCCAAAGGGCAGAAATCTATATTTGATCAGATAACCAAGCAGCACTAAAAGCTCTGAAGTCATACACTTGTGAGTCTAAGCTGACTTGGGACTGTAAACAGTCCCTGAGACAACTGGCAGCAAACAATCAGGTTACTCTAATGTGGGTTCCAGGTCACAAGTGAGTTAAAGGCAACGAAAAAGCAGATTGCTTTGCCAAAACAGGGGCAAATACAAAATTTTCCGGCTCAGAACCCTTCTGTGGACTTGAAAGAAGAGGTTCGACGTTGGGAAACATATGAAATGAAATCTCACTGGCATAAAGTGCCAGGACAAAGGCAAGCGAAAAGACTAGTAAGTCTTTCGCCAAGGAAAGCTAAACAGCTTCTCGAGTTGAACAAGGAAGACTTGAAACTGGTGACAGGACTCCTCACTGGACACTGCCCTCTAAGGTACCACCTGAAAAAGATGGGCAAAACAGAGAGTGATAGTTGCCGCTACTGCGAGAACTTCGCTGAAACTGCAGAACATTTGCTTTGCGAATGCCCAGCGCTTTTCTGCAAGAGGCTCAAGTTTCTAGAAGGGGCCTTCCTAAAGCCCTTCGATGTCAGAAACTTAGCCCCCAGGAAACTGATAAACTTAACTCGAAGTTTCGGAATCCCGGGACTCGAATAGATTAAGGGTTATGCACAAAAGATCTGAGAGGTCGAAGTGCTTGAGAGGCATCATGGCCTTCACGATCCACCCTAAAATCTACAATCTACAATGAAATAAATTAAGTACGTATTTTTTTTCACGTTTTTTATAAACTTCTTTGAAGACGTCAAAATGTTCAGATAATAATGTCCCTTCCATAAGATTTTGAAATATAATTTAAAATAGCACGACAAGCTACCGTGTTATGCAGATAAGTTATCAAAAACGACCCGAGAAAGTAAGATTTTGTCTGGCTGGCGCAATCCATTTTCACTAAGCAAAAAACCTTCAACAAAATCGACCTGGATAGCGGATTACGGGTAAAATATATTGGACTTGACGTAAACAGAAAGAATAGCAGTAGTCAACAGTTATCTCACAATTTAATCGAAAACTGGTATGTCTCGAGGAAAATTACAGAAACAGTTTTGTTTTATGTCTTTTGTATTTCATTACACGCTACAATTATTCAATTTAAAAAAATCAGCAAATGCTTTTGCTAAATTGGTTTAATAAAACGAACAATTTAGAAATTTAGTTCGTTTCTTAAATAACGTATTTTATTCACAAGCAAAGAACTAGAAGAACTTATTATTGAAAATTCTCTATGACACACACACAGTATGCTTCTACAGTTTGGTCTCACTACTACTTTAAATTAAAGTTTTTATCTTCTTCTTTAGGTGCCCTGTCCTCCTCGGACGTTGGCAATCATCAGCGCTATATGAACCTTTTCTACAGCTCGGCGGAACAATGTGGTAGTGCTCACTCCATACCATTGTCTTAAGTTTTTTAGCCAGGATATCTTTCTTCTACCCGGGCCTCTTCGTCCTTCGATATTTCCTTCTATAATAAGCTTTAAAAGTCGATACTTGTCATTCCTTAAGATGTGACCGAAATACTCCAGTTTGCGCTTTTTTAGTGTAAACAGAACATCCAACTGCTTGTAGAGGCGTTGAAGTACCTCGGTGTTACGCACCCTTTCTAACCAGGAGATTCTCAATAGCCTTCTGTACGTCCACATTTCAAAGGCCTCCAATTTTTTGCATATCGCATCTATCCTCGCAAACAGAGAGCCGAATCTGCGTTCACTGGACCAGAACCGGTCTGTGGAGTCACTACCAGTCCCGTCAAAACAATTATTTTGGACTGGGCGGAAAGAAAAATACTCACGCACTAGTCTAAAATACCAGGGTTGACTCACTCGAAGGCGTTCTTACCTAAACCCTCGAGAAACATAACTAAGCAGATCAGGAATGACCTGCGAATTCTAACGAGACTGCTTACAACACTGTCGTCTAAGATACCACCTTAAATTGATAGGTCTGAATCAACAAACGGACTGTCGGTTTTGCTTTGTGGAAGACAAAACTGCTGAACATACACTATGTTCATGCCCCGGCCTAAGAAGAATAAGGTTCAACATATTTGGTTATACCAACCTAATCTAACGATTTCAAGAAAATCTCACCCCATACAACCATGAACTTCGTGAGAAGGGCTGGATTGTGCGGTGAACTGTAACCTCTAGGGGTGAGCCACAATAGACCTACTAAAGATCGCAGTGGAGGGGTGACCTACGCCCCACTCACATGATATCTAACTCTAGCATACTTTTTCATAAAGCAAACTATGGCTTTAATTTTTTATTAAAACAGTGATTCAATAATTACTGCAATCAGATCTGAATATTGGTGATATATCTAAAAATAAATCTGAATTCGCTCACAAAACATCTTACTAGACAGTTCAATATCATTTATTAATATTATCTGCCTTGTACGTATATATTCTGTCTTCTTCTTTCAGTCCCTATATCCATTAGTAAATGTTTGCGACCTTATTTCATTAAGTTTAAATAAAACCAATCTGAGTATTATTTTTAATTTGGGACTGTGTTTTTTATTTAAGATCTTCAATAAAAAAAATTTCTTTTGATTTTCCATCCTAGAACGGTAAAAGATCTTTTAATTACAGAAGGACCTTACTTTTAAAAACTGTTTTTATCCAACACAAGAGGCTTTTACTAGAAATCTTTTATCCTTAGGATTGTTCTTTATTTACTTTTGCCCGTCTGTGACTACAAAAAGTTACATTGTAAAACTGCAGACAACTTTGACTCTCTAGATTTAAGGATAATATTATTCTTTGCTCCTTTTATAATCCTTCGACAAAATGTGTTAATTTTTGTTGTTAAAAAAATTACATTTGACTCTGCAACTCTGAATTTTTTTTACCTTGGATTGAACCGCTAATTTTGTATTCGTGTTACGGACACTTTGATAAATTACAAAAAAAAAAATACTGAACGCATCCCTACAATCATTTTTCTGAAATTTCGTTCAGCAGCATATCAGTCTCATTAAATATAAAACCGTTTATGGTGCAAAACACATCTTTTGCATTAATCATCTTGATAAATTACTTTTTAAAACGATGGCTAAAGATTCTTTTTTGGTTTAGTTTGGAGTTTGCATCTGCTGCTCTCGTTAAAAAGTCGAAAAATTCGAACAAGCTACGCGCAGCATCATCGAAAAACTGCTTCATTGAAAAGTAATTGGGAACACTTTTTAAATCCTAACGGATTGTGAGGATTCAAAAAAGTTGTTTTGGTGTGTTAAATAAAACACGTCTGCTTTACGTTAGGGTGTATTAACATGCATAAATGGAAAGATTAGGAAGGCATGTGGGCCAGATGGATTACCGATGGAAGCAATCAAGTTAATCAATGAACAAAATATGGAATTAATAACAAGGTTAATAACAAATACTTAATAAAGAATTCAAGAGAATTCGATTGGGTTATCCAGAACAATTATGATTTACCGTGACGCACCTAGTTTTTATTAACGAAAAGTAGCATTTTCTTAGAAAATGTTGCAGAATATTCAACAAACTATTTTGTGTAAGAAATTTAAATAAAGCTTTGCATTAAAATAATGTTTTTTTTTTAAAATACACCATACGTTTTTTAAAACCGAAACCGAAAAATGCACGGTTAACCTTTATATTCAACTAAAAATATACATTTAATTTAAATAATTGTTAAAAAAATAAACTTTCAATAATTCATTTTATTGAAATTTTGAATTTCAATTTTACCAAACCGTAACAATTTAATTCAGTCATGATAAACGATAAATATTTGAGATTTAACGGTACAAATCAAGCTTTGTGAAATACCGCAGTGCATTGCTAAATCCTTTTGCACTTCTATCGTTTGTGTACATTTTAAACTAATTTTAAACATTCGACTCGAGGATTTATTAACCGTTTTAACACTAGCTTAATTTATTATGGTAGTTTACCAAACAAGGTTTTTACCATCTCTTTTAATTATAGAATAAAACAATTATTATTTGTTCAAAAAAGAAATAAGAATCAGGTACATTTTTAATATTATGAAATAGAACGACAAAAGTTTTGGTGGTTATTTGATCCCCCTTAAATCCAAAAACCTCACACTAAAACTTTATGGTTTAAGTGATATATTGCTAAAAAGTTCTTAAAAAGGATGATCGTAGCTAATAAATAGTTTAAAACTGACAACTAATTACTCTTAATAATACATTAACTTGTCGGATTTGCTTTTATAGTACAAACCAAAATGTTAGGGAGAAACGTTGATCACAATCAAATTGATTTTTATCTTAATTTATTGTTTTGTGACATACTAAGGGATTGGAATATTTATATTAAGGGCTTGAAATGTCGTTATGTGACAACACAAAACAAACAGTACATGCTTTAAATAAAAATTTTATATTAATATTCTTCTTTCTATGCCGTATCCATTAACGGAGGTTGACGACCACATTTTTAAAAGATTATCTGTCTTTATCCGCGTGGAATAATTCCTCCACATTCATGTTTGTCCAGTCTCGAATATTTCGTAGCCATGACTTTGTCTTTCTACCGATTCCCTGTTTCCCTTCTACTTTACCCTGCATGATGACCTGCAATAGCCTGTATTTTTCATTCCGCAATATGTTTCCAAGGTATGCTGTCTTGCTTACTTTGATTGTTCCTAACAATTTTTTCTCTCGACCCATCCTTCTTATCACTTCATCGTTGGTGACTCTGGCCGTCCATGGAATTCTCAGCATTCTTCTGTACATCCAAAATTCAAAGGCTTCGATCTTCTTTATTATTTGTGCCTTTAACGTCCATGTTTCCACCCCGAAAAGTAGTTGGGACCATACATAATATGCTGCCATTTGTTCCCATAAGGCTTTCATGAAGATGACCTGCGAGTAAACGGTGAAGAGCGTCGGATACAAGATGCATTCCTGCCTTACTCCTCTGGCAATCGGTATGTTATTTGTTTTTATTTTATTCACCTTGACTGTTGCTTTTTGGTTCCAATATATAACCTTTATGTCATACTAGTTCATTATTGTGTTTTTATAATTTAGTTACCAACTATCTAATGTCGTACTTTATGCCCGTGTGGAGATAAAGTTCACTTTATGGCCCGCGCGGGCATAAAGAGAAATACTTTTTTGTTTAACTTATTTAATAACCTTTATTAATGAAATTACAAACGGCATATAGTAATACATGTAAATATTCGATGAACATTATTTTGACGAATTAACATAAAATTGGCAGTTCTGAAATGATTCGGTGATAGTTAAGTTGCAAACGATTCATGTTTCATAGTTTTAGTTTCAAATTTCTGTACCGAAACGCCAGACTCGGAAGGTACACCTGCCAGCATTCTTGAAACTTCATTTTTTGAAGATAAACTATCCTCTAAATATCCTTCAGCAACCGACATAATCTTCCATCCACCATAGGCGCTTCAACGTGGTCATACTGGCTCCAGCCTCTACAAGAAGAGTTGCTGACGTTCGACGCATACAATGACCTGTATATTTCTTAGGATCACTTAAAGCCAGATATTCCGCTATAATGGATGGGATTTTTCCAAACGTGTTTTTTCCTACTGGCTGTACAGTACATCGACCTTGTCTATAGGTGAGAAAAAGCCTTTTCTTCTGAGCAACCACGTGGCCGTAGTGACATATAATCTCTTATTAGCTTTAAACTGTTCATTTCACCCTCATCTATAATGGTAAAAATGCGTTTTTTATCGGTCTTTGTCTCTGGTACATTTACCACAAAAACCGATTTTATATCTTCTATGTGAATAACTAACATGTTCACAAGTTCTTGCCGTCGACTTCCACCAAATATTCCAAATATTAATGCAACTTTGTTCATTAAAAACGTCTCGTTCGGTGCCTAATGAATAAATTTTAAAACATCTCTAGACAGAATTTTAGACTTCTTTAGTTTGTAGCCTTTCGAAGTTTTCTTTAAATATTCCATTAAATTATAGTAATTAGCAATGTTAATATTTTTATTTACTATTAAAGTCTTCTTTACCATGGAATATTTGGACCACAAGGAACTCGGAGAAAATGTTTTAGCGAGATCGCCGAAGTATCCAAGCAACACTGTTTCATTAACATCTTTTACGTAGTTTTCTTGCATCCAATTTAATAATTTTTCGTATTCCATGTTGTAAGCTTCTTTAGACTTTTTTGGCAACAGATTTTCAGTTGCTTTCTTTGCTTTTTCAATAATTTCGTCAGGAATTCCAAAATCTTCGTACATGTTGACTTCTAAATTTGACACATATAAAAATTATTGTGATTTTATGACATTTACGTTTGTCAACATTCACCTAGCAACGATGGTGTCTACTATGATAAAATGGCAATGTTATTAATTTAAACCGGATTTTTTAAAATACTGATTTGTATTGAGATTGGATTTCAATAACGAACTAGTATGACATAAAGTTATGTATGTACCGCGGGCTTAAACAGATGTGTATACCCTCGGGCGACTTACAAACCCTCAGGCCAGAGGCCCTCGGGTTTGTAAAACGTCGCCCTCAGGGCATAAACATCTATTTATACCTTTGGTACATAAATAACTATTATGATTTTAATATCATTTTTTGTCTAAATTGATATTTTTTAGTTGATCTATTAGTTTTCTATGCTTTACCCGTTCAAATGCCTTCCGAAAGTCTATGAACACGTATACACTCTTGTTGTATCCCCGACATTTTTGTAAAAGAACAGTCATTGCAAATAATGCTTCCCTTGTACCCATGCCACCCCTAGAGCCAAATTGTGTCTTATCTATCTATATCTATATATTAATAATATCAAGCGGAAATGAAAAAGTATACAATTTTTGCCTTCTTCCATATATAAATTTTATTAATAACTCTTGCAACATTTAAGAAAATTCTTACCACATTGTTGACCTGAATGTTTTAAAAAAGCATACCTGAAATAAATAAAAGTTTGTTAGCATACGAATAGTAATAATGTCTTATGCAAAAAGTGACAATAATAAATTTTGTTTCAGATGAACTCTCACGTATATTCGAATCAATAAAAAAAGTGAAAAGTGTGTCGGTCGTTTTAAATGTTCGGTCGAAGGAAAATTTTTTGAGAAATTATCACGCACTTGTAATATGAGTTTTTTAAATTCCGGTAGAATTACGTCGTTCAGTTCTATGAAAGGTTTATGAATTTTATATTAAAGCAAATTGCAAAGAGTGTAGCTCATTTCCAAAAAAATTTCCTTTGTTTCGGTAAAAGGTAGGTGGTATGAATGATATTTTTTAACATATTTTTCAGCTTTTAGAAGGGAATAGGGTTTAATCGTTGCAGTGGATTTTTAAGGTTGAAAAGGACATCTTGAAAATTATTATCCAAAAATCACCATGGCCACTTTTAATTTAAATAGAAAATATATATATATATAATTAGTACAAAAAATTAAAAAAAAATGATTTTTCTCTGTGAATAAATATCTTTTAATTTAAAGATAAATAAAAAAACAACTAAATTGAATTAAATAATTACAATAAAAGTTGGCAGGTAACAGTTATTGAATAAATGAAAAAATTTAATTTGGGAAAAAAACCATGTAATTGGTGATTTGTAATTTTTACCGGAACAAAAGAAAGCTACAAGCAGAGTTCAGGAATGCAGAGATCTTCAACAGTGTAGCAGGAAGAAGAATCGTTTTAATTAATTGTTTTTAATAGTATAGGTATAAATTTTTTAAGCTAAAATAAGTGTATTTTAACCAAATGTATTACTAAATAACAGAAAGTACATAAAAGTGCATCTGATTCTGTTAAAAAATAAATTAATAATTCACATATTTTGGCTTACAACTGCTTACTGCATGTTTAAAATGTAAGGGTGCAAATGAGATCTAAAGTTTTCTAGGTAACAATAAAGACATGTAGCACCTGGGTACTTAATTTTGTAAATAATAATTATATTATTGAGCTAATTATGCATTTGGCAGTTTTTTAGCAAGGTGTTATTTTATCAATGTGCATTTGTCCTTGTGGTACATGGACAAGGTTACACGACTACAGTTCGAAGGTCTCTCTAACGCACTGCCCGAAAACTGTATTTCTGAAAACTTTAAGATGTATGAAACTTTTTTTTGTGTAAAACGGACGTTATCGTTACAAATATTTGGAAAAAACTTCACGGATATATAATCGGAATCGGCAAATCGTAATCGCGTTTTCGGGAGTGATGGATTTGGAAATGAGCCGATTGTGTTGAAATATTGCTGCTGGAAAATGGGAGCTGCTACAAGTTTGCTCATTGGTGAGTCTTTTAAATTATTATATACATTTCATTTACTAATAATCTGTGACCCACGCAAAACTTTGGGCTATGTAAAACTATCATTCCTAAAAAAAATTCAGTAAAAATTTTTAACTTTGTTAAACGTTTAGGAAAAATATTATTTAATAAATAATTTTACTATTATTTTTGGTATTTTTAGTAGCATATGTAGTAACTTTAATACGAAGGACTTGTTAACCATAAACCGGTTATGAAAGATATTTTAAACAAATATTTAACGTAATAGGTAATACAATTTTTTATTATTAATAATAAAATTATATTGGATTAAAATGTTATTCAACCTTTAGCTGAAAATTCTACTTGACCCTGAACCCACCGACGCCTACGTCTTAAATATATAAATTAGTTTTTTTTTAAAAAATTACATATTTTTTAATATGTCAAGCTATGTAGTTTTTTATAATTGTATATTTTTTTGTACGTTTAATACAGTCTTTTTATTTAAATCATTTAAACAAAATTATGAAATAAAAGTCTTCAGTAATCTACTCATATTTTAACAAAAATTCTGCAATCGAAATCT
The DNA here is from genome assembly GCA_950111635.1 of Agelastica alni. Taxonomy (NCBI): domain Eukaryota; kingdom Metazoa; phylum Arthropoda; class Insecta; order Coleoptera; family Chrysomelidae; genus Agelastica; species Agelastica alni. Next base: position 84,866,539 of record OX467709.1, read on the forward strand.
CAGAGACAGAGTCTCTGGAAATCTAAACTTAACCATCATCTCTAGTAATGTTAACTCTACATTTAACCCTACATTTTTCTCAATTAACCGCAGACTATACCAGAAGCATTTTACCAGTATATCCTTATTGAAAAACAACCGAGTTAAACTATTCTACTATTGACTTATTTATCGTTTTCCTGAAATGTTCGCTTAAAATTCTGAAATTTTATTTTCAATAATTTCGACGAATCCCTTTGAAAATATAATCCTTTAACCTTGCAATGAGACTATAAAGACTACAATCATCGGGTGGACTATTTATTAGATAAAAAGCTACTATTTCATTAAAAAAATTAAAACCTGTACTGGTGTGTCAGCTTTTCATAAGGCCATTAATAATTTTGGTTGGACGAATCAGCACACGAAATTAACTTTTTTCCATTTTCGTAAAAATTCACGGGGTTATCTGCTTTGAACGGCTATCAAACTGCACGACGTAGCTTGCTCAAAATTAGAATGTTGCCCACTGATAGATTATAGTTGACGGCAGCACTGATGCATTTGGAGTAACTGCGCGGGAAATTCAATAAGTCACTGACTTATCAAACTGCCCTCGTATATTGTGGGCTTGAATAATTTTTCAACATCGAACTTTTCCCGATTTTGCGGAAGGCATTATATTGACCGTACATTAGAACCTGTTGTTCCTTTATTTGCCACTGCTGCAGGCCATGATTTGCGTTAAATAGTGGGCCACATACTGTGGTAACAGTATGAGATTGGTTTGATAAAGAGATATTACCATTCTACCGTGGCTAGCACAGTTACCATACTTTAATCTCATCGACCATATGTGGGATATATATGCTTTAGATACGGATCACTCCTTACCTGCTTAATTTTTATACTCGCAAGGGTTTTTAACATCTTTTTATACAAGTAAAGACCTCATTACCTTTAAACGAAATTAAAAATTTAATTTGAAGCATGTCAAACTGTAATTAATGCTATTAGAAACATTTTTTGTCTAGGATTCCTTGTGTTACAAACATTGTAATGATAAGAATTTCAATTAAACTGGTGCACTTTTTAACTTTTGTTAGATTATATTGTCAAGGAGAAATCAAATTACACTAAAATTAAGAGGAATTTCATTGCTGACTAATCAGGTATTACATCGGTATGTCACTTTTAAAAATCAAATTATTATTTACGTATACACGTGTTCATTGGGCATTTTAATTAGTGTAGATTCAAATCCCACTTTTGAAATAAACAAATATTAAGAATAAATATTAGATAAAATTATTTGCTTGTTAATCTATTTTAGTTACATAAATAACAAACTTTTAAAAAAGATCGTGCCCAACAAATAGTAAACGAAAAATCAATTGAACGACTAGTAACTAACCTTAAAGAGCGTTTCATAGTCTTGATGGCCGTAGGAGGGTGCATATCTAATGAGAGAAACAACCTTTTGCTTAATGAACAAAATGCTCACAATAAAAAAAAATACTTTACGGGTCGCGAGCTAAAACGATCCTTTACTTGGAAGTTGCTAGATGTTTTTGCAATCTCCAATTGTCATTTTCCCCGTAGATATTTATTTAATAAATATAAAAAAATCATTATCAGAAATAAAGTAAATAAATCAAGTAATTCTATAAAATTTATGTGGTAAAGTCGTATGTATGCATGTCACATAAAATGGAAAGAGCCAGAACTGTTTCAAAACGATCAGTTTACAAAATTAATTAATAAAGACGTGGTTTAAAAAATAATAACATTTGTAATTTAATCTTAAAGAAACAGAAAGATAACGCATCCGCCAAGACTTTCTTGGTCAAAAGTTTGAGATAGAAGACGAAATAATTAAAATTTCTTTCTGTACAGTTTTTTAACGCAGTACAATATTTATAAATTATTTTTTGGTATTAATAAAAGTTAAAGTTGATTTTTAAATTTTGTAAATGTTAAGTAATTATTAGGATTTTACGGAGATGACTACTTGCTTTGTCCTTTGACAGATTGAATTCTTGTGTAGACTGTTTGTTTTTTTTTAAGAGAAAAAGCAACCAATTTTTCGTAACATTGAGAGACAATGCATTCTAATAAATAAATAAATATATATATATATATATATATATATATATATATATATATATATATATATATATATATATATATATATATATAGTTATTCTTAGCTTTGGGTTTTCAATGTCTTAGGGAGGAGTTTTGTAAACTAATGTTTTTAAATAGCCCACAGAAAAAAGTCAAGTGGTGTCAGATTTGGAGATCTTGCCGGCCATTTTATGAAACTCCTTTTGCCAATCCAATGTCTTGGAAATCGTTTGTCTAGCCATTGTCTTAGAGCTAGTGCGTAATTTGGTGTAGCTCCGTCCTGTTAAAAGTATATATTATGCTTATATAGCACCATATTTCCCTGTTCATCAACTTATCTTTCTAATTACTGAGTAATAGGTGAATCAATTTCATTTTCTAATAATTATAGGTTATATATTGATCATCGCAGGAAACTTAGTATTATCCTGTCGAAACACGTGAGGGTTTTTGTCATCCCAGGACCTACAATTATTTTTGTTAACAAATTTATTTAAATAAAACGTCGATTTATCACTGAAACAAATATTTTTAACCAAATTTGCGTTCTTTTATATTGTTTGGGACATTTTTTCACAAAATTCAATTCTGCGGTCATAGTCGTCTTCACTAAGCTGATGATGAATTTGTATTTTATAAAAAAAAAACTTATTTAATTTTAACATTGCATGTACGAAACCAACACAAATATTTGTTAGTTTTGATACTTTTGGAATGGAATAGTTATGATTTATAGCAGGATGCCTTTCATTAAAAACTCGAGCGCACTTGTTTTGATGACCGTAAATAAATATTATTTCTGATCGGTCTTGCAGAGAATACACCATTTTAAAATAACTCAAGATGCTACAGCTACAAATAATAGCTAATTTAACGTCGCGAATAACTGACTAAATATACTACTAATATTTTTAAAACAAAGAAACCAAATGACAAAAATGTCAAAAAGGTGACTTGTATTCAGAAGTAAGTTAATTAATCCCTAATTAGACATCTACCAATCCAACAGTGGCGTAGTTTGTTTTTGTTATGGTCTTATGTTATTTCTCAAAATTTGTTATCAGCAAAATAAATCGAGAGAATAACAGTGGGTTTATACAGCAAATAAGATAAAGTAAGAAATAAGATAAAAAAAGTTAAACATACGTAAATCAATGGGAACGTTTATACACCTACTGAAATAAAATAAGAATAAAAAATAAAGGTAAGAGAGAGACTTTCAACTCTTACCTTATTTTATAAAAAAATGAATGTGCACATGACTAGACAAATTGTTTTGTGTTGGAAACACTCTGTTTATGCTGTTCTATTCTATACTAACCTTCATCTTTTTTTTAAACTTTGTTCTAACCTAAAAGTTTTTGTATTTTTAATAGTTTATTTGATTAAATAATAGTTTAGAAAAAAAATCTTAATACAGTGTAATCGTTTTATATATTTTCGAAGTACAGAAAACAAATTAAAGTATGAAATTGGCAATAACAACGAACGTCATTGTTAAAAAGGCGTGATTTCATTGGTCGATTCTTAATCCTTATTTAATTTAGTTTTTCTGTGTATAAACAGGTCTATTTTCGTCTAATTTTTTATTTTACCTTATTTGCTGTATAAACACAGGGTAAGTTATATAGACTGGCTGATTTTGAAATAAAAGCACTGAATAAATATACTGAAAATAATCGAAAGATATTTTATTTTATACTGGAAATTTTTAACTAATTTTTGGTTTTGCAGTTAATAAATTAAAAAAAGTTAATTTTGACCAATTTTATTTAAAACACAGCCTATTGTTTCTTTGAACAAAAAATATTTGAAAAAAAAATATGGAAAAAAAGTTAAATATAACTTCAAATGATCATATAAAGACTAAAATTTTATTTACAAATAAATTAATAAATGGTCTTCATTATTTATAACAGCTCTACATCCTCTTTGCATGGATATAGCCAAATTATTGTATATAACTTGTTGAGTTATAGTTTCCAAAATCTCTGCAAAGCCTCAAATAACTATTTGCGATTCTGAAAATTCCTTTCACCTTCCAAAATGGATTCAATTTTCGTGTTTTTACTAGTTTAATTCCCTCAGCATAAACGCTATCAAACGCTTTAACTGCGGTTTTTGAGTGTATACTTAACGAAATGAGGTTTGGTTAATGAGACAATCACGAATGTGTTGTTTTCTCTACTCATTAAAAGGAAAATGTTAAAACAAAACGTTTAAAAAAAGAAATGAATACATTTTCTTTTTATGCTAATGGTGCTTTGTTTCGGTAAATTTATGGTAGGCGTAATGTTGCAAATAAAAACAACTTGTTTCATTAAAATTGTGAACATGGTTTAGAGAGATCGTGCAATATTTTTTGAAAAAAATCCTGCTGATCTATTGATCAATATTATTTTTTTTGTAAGACGCTTATGACGCTCTCGTATATATAAAGGGACTGTGGGTATGGATGTAAGTTGTTAATAAGGAAGGAATTGCTGGAAAAACTTTTTTTTAAAATAACCTTTAAAATCTGAAAACCTATTACAAGTTTGTTATTTATAAAAATCTTGTGTCATAAGAGACAGTTTTGAGTGGTAATATTATTTCTTGATGCCCGCGTACTAAAAGTACTGTGGTTACGGTTGTAAGTGTTAGCTTGTTAATAAGAGTATTTATTCATTAGACAAGAAAAGCTAAAAAGAATTTTGTCTAAAAATTAACTTTACAATCTGGAAATCCAGTAAAAGAATTCATTATTAAGAAAGATGGGAAACCTACATGATCATCATTTTCAACCCATATGTGTCCACTGCTGGACATAGGTCTCAATTAGTCCTTTCCATCTTTCCCTATTTTATGCGTCCTGCCATTGCTACTAACACTCTTTAGGTCGTCAGTCCATCTAATAGGTGGGTGGCCTCTACTGCAAAACGCTTCTTGCCTTGGCATCCACTCGACGATACGTCTTGTCCATCGATTGTCAGATAATCTGGCAACGTATCCTGCCTAATTCCATTTTATAGTAGCAATTCTTTCTATAGCGTCTATTGTCACTGTTCTATGACGTATTTCTTCATTTGGGATCCGTTCTCTAAGAGAGACCACCCAACATAGCCCTCTCAGTCACGCGAATCTTGTCTACGACCTTTCTTGTACGTGATAGCTTTAAGTGACTATTTCACGCACTTATCAAATGAACCAATCAGAAGCTCTAGTCAAGTTCGGATTATCATTAATACCAAACTTGACTCTTGACTCTGATTGGCCCGTCAAGTTCAGTGTTTTCAGATTTGTGTATATGACAGTCAAACGTCAAATAATCACGCTGAGCACGCATTTAAAAATATTTGGGATAAATTCCATTGTATTATACAACAAAAAATTAATAAAAAACATGAAGAAATCAAAAAAGTAAGTTTGGAAGCAATTTACTAGATTTTGCGGTGAACGAAAATGGCTGTTTAACTTATACATAGACAATTGTTTAAAAGATTTTAAAGAGAGTGCGTATGGATTGAAAATGAATGATTTAATTGTCAAATGCCTTTTTTACGCCGATGATTAAGTCATATTAGCGTCATCTAAAGAGGAGTTGCAGGCGATGGTTAATTTTATGCATGATGCCCTAAAAATCAAAGGGATGAAAATAAATGCATGCAAAAAGAAAGTAACGGTTTTTGAAAGTGAAGAAAGCATGACAAACTGAAGTTTCGATTGAGGAAGAAAGAGTGGAACAAGTAAATGAATTTGTGTACTTGGGTTCGCTGCATATCTTTATGAATAACCAGAAAGTGTCAAAAAAGACACGTCTGGCTGTGCATAGAGGTGTGTTGGTTTCTACACTTATGCGTGGTAGTGAATGTTGGGTTTGGCAGAAGAAGCATGAAAATAGGATTAATGCTGCGGAGATGAGTAGTTTGAGAATTGTATAGCCGGAGTGACTCGGTTGGATAAAGTAAAAAATAGTGAGATAAAAGAACGCTGTGGTGTAAAAGAAGATATGGTTACAAAGATAGACAAAGGAATGCTTAGATGGTTTGGACACGTAGAAAGGATGGATGCAGGAAAATTGACGAAACAAATTTATAAGGCGAGTGTGAATGGATTAGTCGGTAGAGGTCGACCTCGGCGAACATATCTCGTTTAGATCAACATTGCTTTGAAGAAAGGCCAGATCAAGAGTATCAACAACCGACGAGCATGCATGAGAGCCCTGATGAAAGTAGAAGAAGCAAAATATGTGTGTAAGAATCGTAGTGGAAGTGGAAGGAAGTGGTCTCTGCTTACCCCTACGGGGAAAAGGCGTGACTATATGTATGTATGTATAAAAATACCTTTTAGGTGAATCAACGCCTGTCGAGAGACTAGCTGTTATATTAAAGGACTGGGGCTTTAACATGAGAAACATTGATGGTTCTGTTTACAAGAAATGTGTCGTAAAGACGATCTGGAATACAAGTGTTAAATGATCGCAAGAAAAATATAATAAATATGGACGAAGTTTCGAGTTGCTTAAAGCATTGCATATAATAACTGTAACATTTATAATTAAGAAATATTTAAGTACGTTATGTTGATACTTGTTTAATTAAATATGTTTTTCGTTTGATGCCAATGTTTCTTGTTTATTAAACTTTATTTTTCTTATCAACATCTAACTTTTTTACTCATCCCCTCTAATTCTGCCGAATTTCGGATTATTACCTTTCACTTTGTGAAATAGTCTTATAAAATTCCACTCGTTGAATTTAACTCAAAGGTCTGTCTTTTATTTTAAACTCAGCTGAGTTGATTGAAGAAAACACCACTCTCGTCCTGCGGATTCGTGGTGTTTTTAAGCAACTCAGTTTTGTTATAAAATAAATCGACAGACTTATCGCGAAAATTCAACCACTTGTAGTATAACTATTAAAAACTTTTAGGTATTTTAAGATACAGCTTTGTGTAGCACAAAGTGGTTAGAACTCGGAAAAAAATTCATTAATGTAATGTCCATTGAAAGAATAAAATTTTCAATACGCTACGGAGGGGTAATAAAAATTATTTGTTGAAAAGTTGTAGGTCTTTCGTATACCTATTAATTAAATTCGCGATGGGTGTTTTTTCCGCATAAAATAACAACGTAAATAAACTTGGAGAAGGTCGAACTTTGTACGACTTCCTTATACCGTTATATAAATAACTTTTCATTTGTTGCGAACAAAAACTCTCCATAAATGTCTGAATAAATAATTATCTAATTTATAGTTACCTTGCCGTTCATCGTTCTGTTGGACAAACATGACCTGTTCAGACTCATGATTTTCCTCTTCTTTTCCCTCGTCACTCGTTTTTTTTTACTAACGCGTTTTATAACGTCTTGTTTTTGTTAAACTTAACACTTATCATTTAACATTTAGCTCTTGAAAACGTAGATATGTTTCGGATACACATTCATCTAAATCTATGTCTACTTATTATCTCTTCTTTTGTATTCGAAAGTGCCAAGGAACTTTTTATTAATATCATCTAAGTCTATCACTAAACAAGCTCTTTCTAAGTACTCTGATATGTCTAAGGTTACTATAGGGAATTTGTTTTGTTTTGAGGGGGTAAAAAAATTATTTCTATCGTATATCACAACGGTTAAGGTACGTATTATTATTTATTGTTACCTTTTTATTATGAATAAGCTCACTCTAATTCAAAACGATTAACAAGTAATTATTTCTAAATCAGTCCATGCACTCGTTGATTATCTACTTGGTGTTTTTTTTCTTCCGAACTTTCGGAAATTAAGTTAAAAATTTGTAAAGTATTAAAGGATGTTTCGAGTTGAAGTGTTCTAACAGGTGTATAACTGAAAGATAAACACGTTTTTTTTTTAAATCGTTATGATTGAAGAGCGTTCCTGCGCAGTTTATAAATTAATTATTTTTTGTTTATTTTTTATTTTATTTTATTACTAAAATGATTAAATAAATGAGTGGAAGAACAACGAGGATAGAGAACCGTCCTTTACGGTTGCTCCGGGAAGACTACTCAATTCGCGGCGGTTGGTTTGTTATTTATGTCCCGTTATTCTGGAACGATATTTCGGATAACGAAGATAGAGGTGGAAATGTAACGATTCGCGTTTAATTTTTAAAAAATCGTCTAAAAATTAAACGAAAACAAATTTACTTAGAATTCTTTGTCGACGACATTTGTTTTATTTAGTTTTCTTAACATTATCGAATCAGATCTTAATGAAAATCTTTTTCGAAACAGAACCTTCTATTTTAATGGATACTATTGATTATACAGGAAAAAGTTTATTCTGCGGCATAGTATTTATTAGTCAATTTTAGGACATTATAGGCAACTGAATACAAAAATAATAATATATTGATTCTATTTTTTGCATTGCATAGCTTTATGAATAGCAAGAAAGTGTCAAAAAAGGCACGTCTGGCGGTGCATAGAGGTGTGTTGGTTCCTAAACCTTTATATAGTGGTGAATGTTTGGTTTGGCAGAAGAAACATGAGAATAGGATTAATGCTGCGGAGATGAGTAGTTTGAGAAGTATAGCCGGAGTGACTCGGTTGGATGAAGTAAAAAATAGTGAGTAAAAGAACGCTGTGGTGTAAAATAAGATGTTTTCACAAAAATAGATAAAGGAATGCTTAGATGGTTTGGACATGTAGAAAGGATGGATGAAGGAAGATTGACGAAACAAATTTATAAGGCGAGTGTGAATGGGCAAATCGGTAGAGGTCGACCTCGGAGAACATATCTCGATCAGATCAACATTGTTTTGAAGAAAGGCCAGCTGTCAAGAGTACCAAAAACCGAAGAGCATGTATGAGAGCACTGATGAAAGTAGAGGAAGCAAAAGATGTGTGTACGAACCGTAGCGGAAGTGGAAGGAAGGGGTCTCTGCCTACCCTTATGGGAAAAAGGCGTGACTTTATGTATGTTATGTATTTTTTGAAGTAAAGGCAATCCATTAATACTAAAAATACAGTTTAATAACGGGAACGAATATATTTAAAAACTTTTATTTTCAAATGAATAAATAATTTTAAATAAAAATTTCGCTTTAAATTATATCTGTGGTGTTTGGGAAATATATGGTGATTCCGAATAGAAAGTTTTTGGGTCGTTTCTAATACGTCCCCGCATTTTTAATTCATTATTACGGAACGTGAGCCTAACTTATTTAATTGATTTATCAAATTAAACAATAATGATAATAATTATTATTATAATTTATAGTTTTTTGTGGTGTTTTTTATACCAAAATTGGAACGATACAAAATAGATTAACATGACCACTGCGCAAGAATGACGCCTTTACTTTAAAATCTATTGTACTCTTTTATTAGGTGTTTTTATATGAAAAAATTTGTGGAATGTTTTACAGTTTTGCGTAACATCCTTACGCAGTGGTCTCTTCTCTGTATCGTTTCAATTTACAAGAAATATCGTTACAAGAAAAGACCCGAAATTATAACGATACAAAGATTAGCAAAGCCCCTGCACAAGGATGTTACGCAAAACTGTTAAACATTCAACAATTTTTTTTTTTTGTATGAAACCACCTAATAAAATAGTACAATTTATATTTTAATGTTAACATGTGTCATTCTTGCTCAGTGGCCATGTTACATAATCTATTCTGTAACGTTCCAATTTTAGTATAAAAAAAAACACCACAAAAAATCATAATAATAACTTATATTATTATTGTTAAATTTGACAAATAAATTAAATAAGTTAGACTCACGTTCAGTAATAATAAATAAAAATGAACACTTGGTGAAAATGCGGGGACGTATTAGAAAAGATCCAAGTTTTCAGTATAATAGTTTTAAGGTCTGAAATAATTCGGTAAATCAGCAACATTTATTGCTCTAAATTTTAAACGTCGTAAACATGTTTTTTGAAATATTTTGTTTGTTTCTTTAATAAGGGCGTTTTTTAGATTTGTATTAATTATAAAATTAGTAAATAATAAAATTAATAACTTACATACACTTTTAACATTATAGTTATATCAAATGAAAATACAACAAAAATTATGAATTGTAGTAGAGTTAACTAACACATATTGTGATGCTGCTAGGCACTGGACCGCAAAAGACAATTTTTGGGCAGCTATCCAGCGACCCAGAACTATATTGTTTTCACACAGTACAAAACTTGTATAAACTTGTACAAGGTTCGAAATGACTGGATTGGGTACAATAATATAAAACCACATAGGCAAGATATAATGGGCCAACAGGCATAAGTGTCACCGGAGGCAATAGCCAGATGGACCTACATAAGGGTGGAGTTTTTAGTGAGCAGACCTGATACAGTCAGTGGAATCTTACAGTAGACCTTGAGCTTTTAGGCTCATACTTTTTTCATAAAGGGTTTTCTTCACCTCTGCAAAAAAAATTTATTTTTGGAGTTATTTTTATCATATTTCATATTTCTCACCACAAATTTATCCATTATTAATACGCCAAGCTGAAGACAACGTTTTTTTTTAAGTCTTAACATAAAAAGTTTAGCTAAATTCCCGTATAAATTAAATCTCGAATCGAATCGTTTAACTCACCCTGGGAAAAACACTAAAGTGTAAAACTACACACATCATATTTACTGTCACTGTTTATTTTACCATGAGTATTTAACATTTCAACATCATCACAGAAAACGTCTTTTAAGGCAGTAAGAATCGGTATTGGTTAGTGAATAGTATGTTTGGATAAAGAGCGCTTTTTTAATTGGTTCATACCTTTTACATGTACAGCACAAAAGTAGCAATCATCAAGGGTAATTTTGGCTTAATCCATATCATCGATATCCCAAGCAGAAGCCCTTTTTGTCATTTTTACTTCCAATATCATAGTGACTTCACACAAGTTTTACAAACTCTCTGCGGGATCCCAACATTTATACTTTTTCGTTACTTTTTTAGACAAAATTTACTACATGTGTAGCACAAATGATCGGTATTATTAATAAAAGACTTACGTGAGAAAACTTATATTGTTTTTTATAACAATAACGCCCAATAAAGTAAATCATTTAACCATCTGATATTAAAACAAGCTCATTTTGACCAAGTTTATTTATACCATACCAAAAAATTTAAAAAAAAATATTGAATAAAGTAACCCAAAATTTCCAAATTTAAATTTAATTTCATGATTTGACCTTCTAGATTTTTTATAAAGTTACCTATCTATTTATTGTTGAGGTTTAGCTGTTTATGCTGCTTGAAAAACTTTAGTTAATTGTTGGCTAAAAATTTCTGCTACCCCTTAAACTCTTCTTCGAAGTATACATACTCTATAGGATTTAAGTCCGGTGATTACAATACCTCGATACTATTATTATCAATAAAGCTAGCCACTGTTGTCGTGCATTTTACAAATTAGTACATTTTTTTTATGATCTTTAGTAAGCTTCGTGCAAACAACCCATGATTGTCCTGGAAGAAACTTGTGTGTTTGCAACAGTAACAGTATTTAATAAATAATTTTTATTTTTCTCGAAAATAGATAAGGCGTTAGTTGCGTAGAGACAAAATAGTAAATTGACGTACCTACTCACATTTAATTGAGTAACGGTTCCAAAATAGAAATATTTCTTCCATCTTTAGGTTGACTGCAGTGGCACTCGAGTTTCGAGACCGGGACATCGTTGTCCCTATTGATCAACGAGAGTTCGCGCCAAGAACTCGCGCAAGCCCCTGTAATTTCGGTTATTATCCCGCCTGTAGATTATATTCCTGCAAGATCTCTCTTTCTCGCATCCCCTTACCTTGCACAAGAATCGACACATTATGACCACTACACCACTTGTTTGATTTTTGATATTCCATTAACACGAATGTCATTGTTTGTACGGCACGTCAAAAATAAACAAAAAACGTTTTGCGATCACGTTTTTCTGTTAAAAACACGCGAAAATATGATTGACAATAATTTTTTTCATAGTTAGCTATCAAAATAATTTTTACGTTTTAAAAAGTTTTTACAGTTTTAAAGCATCTTTTATTTAATGTTCCAAAGTAGTTTCCATTAAATAAACCAAAATTTTAAATAGTATGAATAATTATAACCTAACATTTATTTAGTTTTTAAGCACGTTTAAAAAAAAGTAACATAATTTAAAATATAATTCTCATTAATTACATCAATATTTTTAAATTTTGGTGTATGAACGTTTGTGGCCGCATTCACCAAAATTTTAAAAAATGGTTTCGCTTTATTTACGTTAACAAAATCTGATACAAAAAAAAATACCTAGTAATAAATATATTAAAAATGTATACTATTATTGTTGTTAGTTGTTTATGTACCTTTGATTAGATATATTTTGAAAAATCAAGTAGACAAATCGTAATATTTTTATCGACATCTGCCAATAAAAAAGTAATATTTTTGTGAAACTACTTAGAAATTAAATTGAATCCAAACAAAGTATCTTACATTGTTTTACTGGGATACATTTTCGTAACATAATAGCCAGAGGATAGTTTCAGAAAAGTGATAATGTACTTTTTTCCTTGAATTTTATATGTTATAAGGAAGTGTTATACAACTTACAGGAAATATTTTCGTCCCAAGAAAATAGGGTATAAACTTTTTTGGAAAGCCATTAAGGCGTTTTCTTTTACGTTATATAAGTGATTTACATAAAAGATACATTTGCAATATTTAGTTTTTTAAATAAAAATATATAAATACACAAAATAAAAATTTAAAAAGAAATAAAAATATATACATATTAAAAAACTCATCTAACCTAACATTTAGAAATTTCATTCCTAATTTGTTTATTAACATACGAGTTTATAGCTTTTAAAAAAATTTATGATTTTAAAAAGAAAAAATATTAAAAACAAACATATGTTTGCAGTTTAAGTATATTTTTTGGTTTTTCATAACTGTTTCGCTTAATTACATCGAAGTTTTGGTTTCCTTTATTTTTTTTATACTTTTAATTTAATTTTGGTATTTATATTAATATAATATTTTCTTGACTATTAAAACTTCTTCTTTTAAAAGTGTTTGTAAAAAATGTATTTATTTAATTGTTTTGGCGACACAAAACCTCTTTATGTTGGATTTATTAAATTTTATAAACTTAACTGTTTGTAAAAATTTCTTTTTTATTTGAAAAATTTAATATCATAACTGCATAAAAATTTTGAAAAACAAAATCGCTAAATTTTAAACGTTAATGAATGTTTTTTATCATATAAACGATTATCAATAACCAGCACATTTTTTCCATTAACAAATAAATAATGTCACTTTTGCTGCTGCTTTATTTGTATTTTTTTTTATCGTGTTATCGAAATTTTTTAAGGCCAAAAATCAAATTATTTCTAGATAAGAACTATACTATTTTGTTTTATGCATACCTTAAATGTTAAATAGTAGTAGATATTAAATACTTGGTATAAATGATTATTTAGTTACTTGTAATAAAACTGTGCATTGTTTGATATATTAGTAGTTAAACAACAGGAATTCAAGCCCACTTGGAGTGGGGGGAGGAGTGGGGGTAGGAGTGGGGGAAGTGGAGGGGTAGGAGTGGTGGAGTGGGGGTAGAAGTGGTGGAGTGGGGGTAGGAGTGGGGGTCAGAGTGGTGGAGTGGGGGAAGTGGTGGGGGTAGGAGTGGGGGTGAGAGTGGGGGCAGTGGTGGAGTGGGGAGGAGTGGGGGGGAAGTGACAGGTGAAGGAGTGGGGGAAATGACATTGTTGACATATGACATTGTTGACATATGACATTGTTGACATATGACATTGTTGACATATGACATTGTTGACATATGACATTGTTGACATGTGACATTGTTGACATGTGACATTGTTGACATGTGACATTGTTGCCATTGTTTACATACGGCATTGTTGACATACGGCATGTTGCCATTGTTGACATATAACATCATTGTTTACATTGTCCCCATCGACTCGATTAAGAGGGTTACGTAAGCACGTTGAAAAGTGGTGTGACGTAAGCGTTGAAAAAAACTTGGTTTCTCGGGGGTTTGAACCTTAATCCTTTGACTTACTAAACAGTTAGCTATACCATTCAGATAACTCGCATATTAATTTTATCGTGCAAGATTGGATATACAAATATATATTTGTGACATCATTTTTGATAAAAATAACCTTGAACTGCGCTACCAGATAACTTTGTTATCGTATACTTAAATGAGGTGTAATATTGATTGCGACAGAGATAATAATTACACACGCACATAGTCTCAGTTTAAATGTGTGCGATATTGTTGTACATGTACAGGGTATGTCACAAATTAAGAAGTCAAAAGAACCTTAACGAATGTTGGCATGGGAAAAATTGTTTTTATGAAAATTCCCATACGCTAATCTTAAGATACGCCGTTCTAAATATAAAGGGGTTGGAAATTCCGATTAAATTAAATCAAATTTTAAAGTTCGAGAAGCTAAACAAAATTTCAGTTAACGTCTATGCTTTAGAATTAAATAAAACAGAGAAGAGATAATTTTACATAGTTATACCTGTTGTGTTTACTAAAAATAAAATGAAACGTCACGTCAATTTGTTACTAATACAAGATCAGTATTTTCGGAAATTAAATGATTATAAAGCGCCACCTATCGACAATGAAAATGTTGAAATCAAATATGTTTGGATAAGTACGAGGTATGTCGTAAATTAGGAAGTCAAAAGGACCTTAACGAATGTTGGTATGCGACCCATCAAACGATTCAGCGTTGCTTAAAGTACGTCAAGTGTCACGAGAGTACGTTAAATGTCACGTGAGTACGTTAAGCGTCACGTAAAACGTCACGTGTCACGTTATACGTAATGTGTCACATTAAACACACACACACACACACACATGTTGAATATTTTTGTTCATGTACAGGGAATGTCACAAATCAAGAAGTCAAAAGGTCCTTAACGAATGTGGCATGTGACCCATCAAACGATTCAACGTTACGCTCGTCACGTGTCACGTTATACGTAACGTGTCACATTAAAAACACACACACACACACACAAGTCGGTCGACCTCGGAGAACAGATCAGATCAACATTGTTTTGAGGAAAGGCCAGGTCAAGAGTACCAACAACCGACGAGCATGTATGAGAGCACTGATAAAAGTAGAGGAAGCAAAAGATGTGTGTAAGAACCGTAGCGAAAGTAAAAGGAAGTGGTCTCTGCCTACCCCCATAGAAAAAAGGTGTGACTTTATGTATGTAATAAAATCTCAAGAGTACCAACGACCAAGAACACTAATGCAAGTAGTTCATTGTATTTAAAACAATTTCCGGTAATAATGTATTATCGTACCGATCGTCGGTAAAACATCGAAACCATGACAATAAAAACCCCAATAATCTTTATTAAAAATCATGAATCAAACAAACAAAAATTAACTTAAGTCCTCATGATGACATTTATTGCCTGGGATTATCGATACTCTTGCTTTGGGTTATTATAGTTTAAATAAATATTTTTTTTTCACCCTAGCGCATATCTATAGTTAAAAAAATGAATAGTTTGTTCCTTATTCAGCATTTAGACGATGCATATCTCTAAAGGTAGTGTCAAGGCCGGGATGCGTACGCGCTCGCTGGCCGCTGCAAAAATAATATAGATAGGTATATATACAGGGGGGTGCATGAACTGGCAAAACTTTTGGAAAAAATATCTTTTTAACAAAAAAAAAAAAAAAACCTTGGTTAAAAGAACTATTTAAGCTCTCTTTTTTCATGTATCACGCAATAAATCGTCTTGTGACGTCATCAAAAGATTCAGCATTACGCAAAGTGCGTCGACCATCACGTTAAACGTCATGTAAGTACGTCAAGCATCACCTTAAACGTCACGTGTGTATGTCAAACGTAAACGTCACGTGTCATATTAAAACACACATACCAGTTTGATTTAAACAATCTGCATGGTTGAAGCCCTATATCGAGCTGAACACTCGTTTAAGGACTACAGTTCATTTGCAAAGAAGCTCCCCTTTTTCATGTATTACACAATAAAGTGTCTTGCAGCGTCATCAAAAGATTCAGCATTACGCAAAGTACGTCGACCGTCACGTGAGTACGCCAAGCGTCGCGAACAACGCGGTGTTCGGCAAAACAATGGAAAATAAACGCTTCCGCAGTTAGTAAGTTCATACGATTGTCGTTACAGGACAAAAAATTTAATTTCTAGAGCCAGATTTCACAATAGATCAATTTTTGATGATAATCTAATGTGCAAAGTACGTCGACCGTCACGTTAAACGTCACGTGAGTACGCCAAGCGTCACATTAAACGTCATGTAAGTACGTCAAGCGTCAACTTAAACGTCACGTGTGTACGTCAAACGTAAACACAGCGTCACGTTCAACGTCACGTGTTTATGTCAAACGTAAACGTCACGTTAAACATCACGTGTTACATTAAAAAACACACACATACCAGTTTGATTTAAACAATCTGCATGGTTGAAGCCCTATATCGAGCTAAACACTCGTTTAAGGACTACAGCTACCAGTTCATTTGCAAAGAAGCTCCCTTTTTTCATGTATTACGCAATAAAGTGTCTTGAAGCGTCATCAAAAGATTCAGCATTACGCAAAGTACGTCGACCGTCACGTGAGTACGCCAAGCGTCACGTTAACCGTCATGTATGTACGTCAAGCGTCACCTTAAACGTCACGTGTGTACGTCAAACGTAAACACAGCGTCACGTTAAACGTCACGTGTGTATGTCAAACGTAAACGTCACGTTAAACGTCACGTGTCACATTAAAAAATACACACACCAGTTTGATTTTAAACAATCTGCATGGTTGAAGCCCTATATCGAGCTAAACACTCGTTTAAGGACTACAGTTCATTTGCAAAGAAGCTCCCTTTTTTCATGTAAAGTGACTTGAAGCGTCATCAAAAGATTCAGCATTACGCAAAGTACGTCGACCGTCACGTGAGTACGCCAAGCGTCACGTTAACCGTCATGTATGTACGTCTAGCGTCACCTTAAACGTCACGTGTGTACGTCAAACGTAAACACAGCGTCACGTTAAACGTCACGTGTGTATGTCAAACGTAAACGTCACGTGTCACATTAAAAAACACACACACACCAGTTTGATTTAAACAATCTGCATGGTTGAAGCCCTATATCGTGCTGAACACTCGTTTAAGGACTACAGCTACCAGTTCATTTGCAAAGAGTCAGAACGCGGTGTTCGACAAAAGAATAGAAAATAAACGCTTCCGCAGTTAGTAAGTTCATACGAGGGTCGTTACAGGACAAAAAATTTAATTTCTAGCGCCAGATTTCACAATAAATCAATTTTTGAAAGCGAACGAGCAAGATATTTTAAAACATTTTAGTCATTTGAAAATTGCAGGACCTCGAAAATTTAAAGTTGGCGCCATTGTACGAATTAGTAAAGCCAAACACGTTTTTAAGAAAGGTTATACACCCAATTGGTCAACGGAATTATTTAAAATCACAAAATGTAAGATAACCAATCCTGCAACGTATCTTCTGGAAGATATGATGGAGGCACAAATCAAAGGAGCCTTCTACGCGGAAGAATTACAGAAAACTGCTAATCTTGATATCTACTTAGTAGAAAAGGAACTTGGACGCAAAGGAAATAAAATGTACGTCAAATGGTTAGGCATAAAAGGCAACAGTTGTTTAATTATGAACAAAAATCGACTTTTAAGTGGAGGGGAGGAAGGTTACAAATATGCGCGAGTTATATGCGTCATTTCCGCTGACTTCTATTAGAACCATTTTTGCGACGCAGCAGTTCTAGAAGCTTCCAGAAATTGCTTATCTAAAAAAAATGTCACGCTCGCATTTTCCTTTGTTTAACTTTATTATAAAATAAGCATTATGTATTAAAATTAATCAATTTTGACTTTATTTCTAAATTTTTTTTATAAACATCCTTGAAGATATAAAAAGAAAAAAGCCATACGGTTTAGTACCATTTGACTATTCACATTAAACGTTGATAGATTTTTGCGTGCAAGGGCTCCAAGAAGAAAAAAGTAAGTTTAAATTATTGTTGTGTGTGTTTTGTCTCACAAAATATTCTTATTTTTGATTTTAGATGAATTTGGAAAAATTAAACGAAGTTTCCTCCATTACAGCACGGAAACCTATAGTAAAGCTGCAGGAGCTACCAATAGGAGTTTCTCAAGCAATTTATGCTGCGAAAATAACCAAAACACCATATGGTACAAGCGTTCT
This sequence comes from Agelastica alni, assembly GCA_950111635.1. Lineage (NCBI taxonomy): Eukaryota > Metazoa > Arthropoda > Insecta > Coleoptera > Chrysomelidae > Agelastica > Agelastica alni. The sequence goes on from OX467709.1 coordinate 84,884,874, forward strand.
TCTTAAAACATTCCTACCCAACAGAGTGACTGCTACCTATGAGCCGTATAAAAGCCATTTCGAGAAAGGGAAATACAGCTTAACATACCAAGGATCTTACGATTGTGGCCGCCCCCATTTGGCTGCAGCATTTGAAATTAAAGAAATTTAGTCCGATATTCCAACAAATGAGAGCATGAAAAATAAAGTCGATAATGTTTTTGCAATGACTTGTGTAATATTGGCATCTATTTTTGTTTTAATTTTAAAATTTATTTTAAAAATTGTAAAACGAAAATTTAAATCTACATGTAATATAAAAGTTGATGATGAATACACATAGTGTTTTAATAAAACATCCAATTTTTCTTAAACATTTATTTAAAATAATTATAATGGTAATACAACATTAGAAAACCAGTGACGGAGACGTTGTACATTTCGTTCGGTACACGAATATGGTCCAGAGGCGTGGCAGGGGTTTGGATCCTGGGCAATGTTAATATTGTTGACATATGACTTGTTGCCATTGTTTACATATGACATTGTTAACATATGAAATTGTAGCCATTTTTGACATTGTTTACATACGACGTTGTTGACTGCCATTGTTTACATACGACATTGTTGACATATGTCATCAAATTTCCCTTATACTTGAATACTATGGGACTACATATGTTTTTATCTAATGTCATTACGGAATTTTGGCAAATATGGAAAGCAAGATTTTCGATCCAAATTTTTTATTTTATTCACATATTCATTGTATTTAAATTAATTTTCTTTTGTTTAACTTTTTAAATTTATTTTTAACACTTATATTTTAAAACTAAAAATTAATTTTATAAACATTTTTATTTGTATGATACTGTTAAAATGATTTTTTCGAGTACTTTTTTAGTTTTAAATCCAATTTTAGATATTTACTTAAATTTTGAACATTTTAACATTTTCTACGTTAATTAACTGAAATAAATGTCAAATGTTTGAGACGTGTGTCGAACGTTACTTCCAAAAATAATTGAAACGAAACAATATTCATCCATTTCCTTTATTTAACTCAAAAATAAAAAAAATTTTAATTAGTTTACACAATTATTTGGAAAATTTGGGAAGCAAGATTTTTGATACATAATCTTTATTTCATTCACATATTCATTGTATTTAAATTAATTTTCTTTTGTTTAACTTTTTAAATTTATTTTTAACACTTATATTTTAAAACCAAAAATTAATTTAAATACAATGAATATGTGAATGAAATAAAGATTATGTATCAAAAATCTTGCTTCCCAAATTTTCCAAATAATTGTGTAAACTAATTAAAATTTTTTTTATTTTTGAGTTAAATAAAGGAAATGGATGAATATTGTTTCGTTTCAATTATTTTTGGAAGTAACGTTCGACACACGTCTCAAACATTTGACATTTATTTCAGTTAATTAACGTAGAAAATGTTAAAATGTTCAAAATTTAAGTAAATATCTAAAATTGGATTTAAAACTAAAAAAGTACTCGAAAAAATCATTTTAACAGTATCATACAAATAAAAATGTTTATAAAATTAATTTTTAGTTTTAAAATATAAGTGTTAAAAATAAATTTAAAAAGTTAAACAAAAGAAAATTAATTTAAATACAATGAATATGTGAATAAAATAAAAAATTTGGATCGAAAATCTTGCTTTCCATATTTGCCAAAATTCCGTAATGACATTAGATAAAAACATATGTAGTCCCATAGTATTCAAGTATAAGGGAAATTTGATGACATATGTCAACAATGTCGTATGTAAACAATGGCAGTCAACAACGTCGTATGTAAACAATGTCAAAAATGGCTACAATTTCATATGTTAACAATGTCATATGTAAACAATGGCAACAAGTCATATGTCAACAATATTAACATTGCCCAGGATCCAAACCCCTGCCACGCCTCTGGACCATATTCGTGTACCGAACGAAATGTACAACGTCTCCGTCACTGGTTTTCTAATGTTGTATTACCATTATAATTATTTTAAATAAATGTTTAAGAAAAATTGGATGTTTTATTAAAACACTATGTGTATTCATCATCAACTTTTATATTACATGTAGATTTAAATTTTCGTTTTACAATTTTTAAAATAAATTTTAAAATTAAAACAAAAATAGATGCCAATATTACACAAGTCATTGCAAAAACATTATCGACTTTATTTTTCATGCTCTCATTTGTTGGAATATCGGACTAAATTTCTTTAATTTCAAATGCTGCAGCCAAATGGGGGCGGCCACAATCGTAAGATCCTTGGTATGTTAAGCTGTATTTCCCTTTCTCGAAATGGCTTTTATACGGCTCATAGGTAGCAGTCACTCTGTTGGGTAGGAATGTTTTAAGAAGAACGCTTGTACCATATGGTGTTTTGGTTATTTTCGCAGCATAAATTGCTTGAGAAACTCCTATTGGTAGCTCCTGCAGCTTTACTATAGGTTTCCGTGCTGTAATGGAGGAAACTTCGTTTAATTTTTCCAAATTCATCTAAAATCAAAAATAAGAATATTTTGTGAGACAAAACACACACAACAATAATTTAAACTTACTTTTTTCTTCTTGGAGCCCTTGCACGCAAAAATCTATCAACGTTTAATGTGAATAGTCAAATGGTACTAAACCGTATGGCTTTTTTCTTTTTATATCTTCAAGGATGTTTATAAAAAAAATTTAGAAATAAAGTCAAAATTGATTAATTTTAATACATAATGCTTATTTTATAATAAAGTTAAACAAAGGAAAATGCGAGCGTGACATTTTTTTTAGATAAGCAATTTCTGGAAGCTTCTAGAACTGCTGCGTCGCAAAAATGGTTCTAATAGAAGTCAGCGGAAATGACGCATATAACTCGCGCATATTTGTAACCTTCCTCCCCTCCACTTAAAAGTCGATTTTTGTTCATAATTAAACAACTGTTGCCTTTTATGCCTAACCATTTGACGTACATTTTATTTCCTTTGCGTCCAAGTTCCTTTTCTACTAAGTAGATATCAAGATTAGCAGTTTTCTGTAATTCTTCCGCGTAGAAGGCTCCTTTGATTTGTGCCTCCATCATATCTTCCAGAAGATACGTTGCAGGATTGGTTATCTTACATTTTGTGATTTTAAATAATTCCGTTGACCAATTGGGTGTATAACCTTTCTTAAAAACGTGTTTGGCTTTACTAATTCGTACAATGGCGCCAACTTTAAATTTTCGAGGTCCTGCAATTTTCAAATGACTAAAATGTTTTAAAATATCTTGCTCGTTCGCTTTCAAAAATTGATTTATTGTGAAATCTGGCGCTAGAAATTAAATTTTTTGTCCTGTAACGACCCTCGTATGAACTTACTAACTGCGGAAGCGTTTATTTTCTATTCTTTTGTCGAACACCGCGTTCTGACTCTTTGCAAATGAACTGGTAGCTGTAGTCCTTAAACGAGTGTTCAGCACGATATAGGGCTTCAACCATGCAGATTGTTTAAATCAAACTGGTGTGTGTGTGTTTTTTAATGTGACACGTGACGTTTACGTTTGACATACACACGTGACGTTTAACGTGACGCTGTGTTTACGTTTGACGTACACACGTGACGTTTAAGGTGACGCTAGACGTACATACATGACGGTTAACGTGACGCTTGGCGTACTCACGTGACGGTCGACGTACTTTGCGTAATGCTGAATCTTTTGATGACGCTTCAAGTCACTTTACATGAAAAAAGGGAGCTTCTTTGCAAATGAACTGTAGTCCTTAAACGAGTGTTTAGCTCGATATAGGGCTTCAACCATGCAGATTGTTTAAAATCAAACTGGTGTGTGTATTTTTTAATGTGACACGTGACGTTTAACGTGACGTTTACGTTTGACATACACACGTGACGTTTAACGTGACGCTGTGTTTACGTTTGACGTACACACGTGACGTTTAAGGTGACGCTTGACGTACATACATGACGGTTAACGTGACGCTTGGCGTACTCACGTGACGGTCGACGTACTTTGCGTAATGCTGAATCTTTTGATGACGCTTCAAGACACTTTATTGCGTAATACATGAAAAAAGGGAGCTTCTTTGCAAATGAACTGGTAGCTGTAGTCCTTAAACGAGTGTTTAGCTCGATATAGGGCTTCAACCATGCAGATTGTTTAAATCAAACTGGTATGTGTGTGTTTTTTAATGTAACACGTGATGTTTAACGTGACGTTTACGTTTGACATAAACACGTGACGTTGAACGTGACGCTGTGTTTACGTTTGACGTACACACGTGACGTTTAAGTTGACGCTTGACGTACTTACATGACGTTTAATGTGACGCTTGGCGTACTCACGTGACGTTTAACGTGACGGTCGACGTACTTTGCACATTAGATTATCATCAAAAATTGATCTATTGTGAAATCTGGCTCTAGAAATTAAATTTTTTGTCCTGTAACGACAATCGTATGAACTTACTAACTGCGGAAGCGTTTATTTTCCATTGTTTTGCCGAACACCGCGTTGTTCGCGACGCTTGGCGTACTCACGTGACGGTCGACGTACTTTGCGTAATGCTGAATCTTTTGATGACGCTGCAAGACACTTTATTGTGTAATACATGAAAAAGGGGAGCTTCTTTGCAAATGAACTGTAGTCCTTAAACGAGTGTTCAGCTCGATATAGGGCTTCAACCATGCAGATTGTTTAAATCAAACTGGTATGTGTGTTTTAATATGACACGTGACGTTTACGTTTGACATACACACGTGACGTTTAAGGTGATGCTTGACGTACTTACATGACGTTTAACGTGATGGTCGACGCACTTTGCGTAATGCTGAATCTTTTGATGACGTCACAAGACGATTTATTGCGTGATACATGAAAAAAGAGAGCTTAAATAGTTCTTTTAACCAAGGTTTTTTTTTTTTTTTTGTTAAAAAGATATTTTTTCCAAAAGTTTTGCCAGTTCATGCACCCCCCTGTATATATACCTATCTATATTATTTTTGCAGCGGCCAGCGAGCGCGTACGCATCCCGGCCTTGACACTACCTTTAGAGATATGCATCGTCTAAATGCTGAATAAGGAACAAACTATTCATTTTTTTAACTATAGATATGCGCTAGGGTGAAAAAAAAATATTTATTTAAACTATAATAACCCAAAGCAAGAGTATCGATAATCCCAGGCAATAAATGTCATCATGAGGACTTAAGTTAATTTTTGTTTGTTTGATTCATGATTTTTAATAAAGATTATTGGGGTTTTTATTGTCATGGTTTCGATGTTTTACCGACGATCGGTACGATAATACATTATTACCGGAAATTGTTTTAAATACAATGAACTACTTGCATTAGTGTTCTTGGTCGTTGGTACTCTTGAGATTTTATTACATACATAAAGTCACACCTTTTTTCTATGGGGGTAGGCAGAGACCACTTCCTTTTACTTTCGCTACGGTTCTTACACACATCTTTTGCTTCCTCTACTTTTATCAGTGCTCTCATACATGCTCGTCGGTTGTTGGTACTCTTGACCTGGCCTTTCCTCAAAACAATGTTGATCTGATCTGTTCTCCGAGGTCGACCGACTTGTGTGTGTGTGTGTGTGTTTTTAATGTGACACGTTACGTATAACGTGACACGTGACGAGCGTAACGTTGAATCGTTTGATGGGTCACATGCCACATTCGTTAAGGACCTTTTGACTTCTTGATTTGTGACATTCCCTGTACATGAACAAAAATATTCAACATGTGTGTGTGTGTGTGTGTTTAATGTGACACATTACGTATAACGTGACACGTGACGTTTTACGTGACGCTTAACGTACTCACGTGACATTTAACGTACTCTCGTGACACTTGACGTACTTTAAGCAACGCTGAATCGTTTGATGGGTCGCATACCAACATTCGTTAAGGTCCTTTTGACTTCCTAATTTACGACATACCTCGTACTTATCCAAACATATTTGATTTCAACATTTTCATTGTCGATAGGTGGCGCTTTATAATCATTTAATTTCCGAAAATACTGATCTTGTATTAGTAACAAATTGACGTGACGTTTCATTTTATTTTTAGTAAACACAACAGGTATAACTATGTAAAATTATCTCTTCTCTGTTTTATTTAATTCTAAAGCATAGACGTTAACTGAAATTTTGTTTAGCTTCTCGAACTTTAAAATTTGATTTAATTTAATCGGAATTTCCAACCCCTTTATATTTAGAACGGCGTATCTTAAGATTAGCGTATGGGAATTTTCATAAAAACAATTTTTCCCATGCCAACATTCGTTAAGGTTCTTTTGACTTCTTAATTTGTGACATACCCTGTACATGTACAACAATATCGCACACATTTAAACTGAGACTATGTGCGTGTGTAATTATTATCTCTGTCGCAATCAATATTACACCTCATTTAAGTATACGATAACAAAGTTATCTGGTAGCGCAGTTCAAGGTTATTTTTATCAAAAATGATGTCACAAATATATATTTGTATATCCAATCTTGCACGATAAAATTAATATGCGAGTTATCTGAATGGTATAGCTAACTGTTTAGTAAGTCAAAGGATTAAGGTTCAAACCCCCGAGAAACCAAGTTTTTTTCAACGCTTACGTCACACCACTTTTCAACGTGCTTACGTAACCCTCTTAATCGAGTCGATGGGGACAATGTAAACAATGATGTTATATGTCAACAATGGCAACATGCCGTATGTCAACAATGCCGTATGTAAACAATGGCAACAATGTCACATGTCAACAATGTCACATGTCAACAATGTCACATGTCAACAATGTCATATGTCAACAATGTCATATGTCAACAATGTCATATGTCAACAATGTCATATGTCAACAATGTCATATGTCAACAATGTCATTTCCCCCACTCCTTCACCTGTCACTTCCCCCCCACTCCTCCCCACTCCACCACTGCCCCCACTCTCACCCCCACTCCTACCCCCACCACTTCCCCCACTCCACCACTCTGACCCCCACTCCTACCCCCACTCCACCACTTCTACCCCCACTCCACCACTCCTACCCCCTCCACTTCCCCCACTCCTACCCCCACTCCTCCCCCCACTCCAAGTGGGCTTGAATTCCTGTTGTTTAACTACTTATATTTATGCGTACAGTGTGTACCATTTTATATTTTGAAATAAAATTATTTTATTTGGTCTGTCTAAATATTATCCTAAAATTTACACAGAGAGTGAAAGTTTCAATTCACATCTGCCATAAAATCGATTGCTCCTCTAGGCATTGGCGAAACTAAGGGAAGGAAGTCATCAAATAAATTACAATGAAAGTCTGGTTATATGAATAAACCAGCTTTTTGTTTAAATCATAAAAGTATTAATGATTAATTACCGTTATATTATTTTTATATTAGAAATCAATTATACCATTTAAATTTTACATAAAAGACTTATCAAAGCGTTATTTACTATAAACTACCACTACTATCATAATTATTGTTGCCTGTAGTGTGGTTATGACTGAATTTTGTTAAAATGTTAAAGTGGAGTGCAAATTTGATTATAACATTTGAGAAATGTGACGTAACAATAGTTGTCATTCTTCTGGCTTGCTTTAATAATGTTAACTTTTGCATGTTTACAGTACTAAGATATTCGTCGTTTAATAACCTAAAAATAGTATGAGAAAGGGATTAGTTTCGGATTAACCATTAACCATTAGCCTTAGGCGTCAATAACGAACTTCGTGAAAACTGTACAAAAATATATGAAAATTAAAAAGTCCAAACAGCTTTTTATAATTTGAATAAAGATTGCTTAGCTATTTATAATGATTATGATTATGAAAACAAAAGCCTGACTGAGTAATAAGTGGATCAATTTTATTTTCTAATGATTGTAGGTACAATTCTCTCGTAAGGTTTTGGTCAATAAAAAGTGGTCTAATTATCCCATTTACCAGCCCATACATTGATCTTCCCTGAAAGCTTAGTATTATCCTGTCGAAACACGTGGGGATTTTCGTTATATCAGTACCTACAATTATTTTTGTTAACAAAGCCATTTAAATAAAACGTTAGTTCATCACTGAAACAAATATTTTGAACCAAATTTTCGTCTTTTTGTATTTTTTGAGACATTATTTTACAAAATTCAACTCTGCGGTCATAGTTGTCTTCACTAAGCTGATGATGAATTTGTAATTTATAAGGAAAAAACTTATGCAATTTTAACATTTTTTGTATGGAACCAACAAGGTAGGATCTATAAAAAAATGACCCAGTACTCCGATTTGTGCAGCTTCGTCGAGAACTTTGAGATTAATTCTTTTTTTTTTAAACGAATTCAGTTTTTCCAAAGTTTCGTACTAATTCTTTGATGATCTAGTAACCTATATTTCTATCAGGATGCCTTTCATTAAAAGCTCGAGCTGTTCCTCAAGCGCACTTTTTTTGATGACCGTAAATAAATATTATTTCTATTCGTTCACCATTTTAAAATAACTCAAGATGCTACCACTACAAATAATGGCTAATTTAACGTCACGAATAACTAACTAAATATACTATTAATATGTTTGAAACAAAGAAACATTACGACAAAAAATGTCAAAAAAGTGACATGATTTCAGAAGTAAGTTAATTAATCCCTAATAAGACATCTACCTATCCAACAGAGGCGAAGGTCGTTTTTGTTATGGTCTCATGTTATTTTAAAAAAAAATTTGTTATCAGCAAAATAAATAAACAGAATAAATTGTTGTTTATATGGCTCATTTGCATTTTTCTTGGGTTTTCATTTAATGTATCACGAGGTAAGGATTTCTATTTGACATTTTAAAAAAGGGGTGGAGAATGTTAAGGGGACGCCACTTAAAAATAGCAGAATAACATTTTTAAATCTTCCCCTTAATTAAAAATTCGACGAATTTTTTGTTTTCTTACATTTACGCAAAATCAAAAGTTATTTGGACTGGCTGTATTTCAGTAATAAATTGCACTGAAGAAAGATCATTTCTGGTGCTCAAAACAGTAAAAAAATATTTATGACGCGAAAACTGGGGACTTGGCAATTTTAGACCTCGAAAATTAACTTCGTTTTACAATACTATATACATTTTTTCTAGTCACAAATGTCGAAAGAAACATTTTTAATATTTTAAAATTACCTTATTAAAACATTTTTTAGCAATGAATCGAAACCGTTTTTTTATTATATTTATATTTTATGTTTAAAACGTTGATATTATTTATTGTTGTTACTGATGTTTATGAACGTGTCAAAAAAGGCACGACTGGCTGTGCTGATCCATATACTTATGTATGGTAGTGAATATTTGGTTTGGCAGAAGATTAATGCTGCGGATATAAGTAGTCTGAGAAGTATAGCTGAAATGACTGTGATAGATAAAGTCTGGAATAGTGATGAAGTAATGCTGTGGTGTGAAAGAATATTGTAGAAACAAAGGTAGATAAGGAAATGCTCAGATTAATAGAGCGAGTGCGAATGGGCAAGTCGGTAGAGGTCGACATAAGCAAATGTATCTCGATCAGATCGAAATTGTATTGAAGAATGGCCAGGTCAGGAGTACCAGCAATCAACGAGTATATATAAAAGCGCAGATTAAAGTAGAGGAAGCTAAAGACGTGTGTAAGAACCATAGCAAGTGAGAAGTGGTCGTTACCTAGCCATACGGCAAAAAGGCGTGATTATATGTATGTAAGTATGTATGATGTTTTAAAAGTGATCCTTTTACTTTGGTTTTGGTTTTTTGTTTTTTTATTTTTAGTAAATATTATTTTACTTTTATCAAATATGCAAAAATTTTGTTTTTAACTTTTAGACGTAGTTACCGTTAATTAATTTATGTTTGTTTAAGTTATTTATTTTGTTTTTCTATTACCATGTTCCACGGTACTGAGGGTACCACCCTCCCAGCTGTATCTGTCTCTTTTCAGCAAGGAGTACCGATTGCAAACTGCTGGCTCCTCCTGCACAGCAAAGTAGTTTAAAAAACCAACTTGAGGTGGCAAAATGAACCCCCATGCACGAATCATCGAAACAGATTTAGCCTAAACTAGATCTACGTCGAACTAATGATGTTTTAACTCTATCCAGGGAGTCCATTGGAAATGCGATCACGACCATAACAGGACACTGGGCAGGTGGATCCCATGCACGGCGCATAGGAATCGCAGAACTACGACACGACTTCTGTAGAAGCTGTCACGATGTGGAAGAGGAGGAAACAATGGTATATCTTCTCTGCCACTGCCCTGCCCTAGGCAGAAAACGGCTTTCTATACTAGGGCAACCGAACTTTGATGACTTATCTGATCTCAGCTCAGTTAGCATTAATGACCTTATACTTTTTATTAAAAGTTCCAATTGGTTCTCACGGTAGAGTGAGAAGGCACCGCTGTCCATCACGGTATCACAACGGGCCAAAAGGCTCAAGGGGGTTTCCTCCGAACCGCAGTTTTAACCTAACCTAACCATGTTTCATGGTATTTATTTCACATGTTTGTTTGTATATAGTACATACTAGTATATTTTGTGTTTTATAGTTTTTTCAGAGTAATTATTTAACTTTTATCATATCATATAAATTAATCTATAAGCGTGCTTTTCTTGAGCAAACCGTGCGCCTAGTTTTTGTAAGTATTTTTATAATAAAATGTTTCAAAACTAATTTAAAAACATTTCGAGGCCCATTTATTTACAGTTATCTGTTTATCCTTCGAGTTGAACGCCAAGTTGCGCACATGCCGATATGGGCGCAGAGTTTCGATGTTTAATGAAAAAGAAATTATTTGGAGGTGGGGAACTACATAAAATTGAATTACCCCCGATCCTGAATCGAATCACATTTCGAGCGTTTTTATCACTGGCTCGCCTGGGAGTGAATATCTAGTAAAACGGTTGAAATTTAAATTTGTGCAAGGTTACATTCGTGGAAAATCCATCAATAAAGTTTTTTCTCTGCCAGAGTCGAATTAGTTTGTTTTATTTAAATTACTTAATGTCAGTGAGCTTACAAATTAAGTACAAAATAATCTATTATCTTTCAGTGGAAAAACATTAACATCATTAATTCATCTCGAGTACATTTTTAAGGTTTAAAATTTTGGTGATTTATAAAAACTTTACTTTTTTAGTTAAAAAAAGCCTGACTTTTCAAATTTACCAATAATTTTAGTTAAACGTGTTTTAACTATTTAAGAAAAATTTGTATTTATCTAAATCGATATTTTTGTGCCATTTTGATACCGCCTTTTGGTGTTTTTATGTGGCCAACTGCTATTTCTTTAGACGAGCTATCTTTATAATAATTAAACCAACTTTCCTTTCTGGTACATTTCTCTTTATTCACCAGTGTTTACGGTTTTACGGTTCATTTTTCCTTTTTAATGAGCCGAAGTTCTTTATGTTATACCCGTTCTTATTTTTTTATGGGCTCATATTATTGTTGGTTTAGTTCGAAATATATGATGCGATTATACTCAGTGTACTTAAAGTAGAAAAGCGAGTAGATAAAGTAAAATAAGTTTAGAAAATTTTAAAAGAAAAGGTCTACAATTTGAAATCAAATGTTTATACTTCTACAAATGAGAAAAACTTTTAATCCAGAAAATCCTTTAGAAACTTGGCCCTTTATCAGTTATTTGTAGGTTTATTCTTTTAGAAAGTTTCGCACCCTGTTGAAAACTTTTATCATTTGTGTTTTAGATCTCTTAAGAAACTTTTTTTAAATTTTTTTAAAATTTATCCAAGACAAAAAAAACACAGTTGCTTCCACTAACTGTGCTTTAAACTCGTTTTATTTGTGCTGGGTTGTTGAATATTTAGTTTTATGTTTTACGTAACAAAAATTTTATTAATACAGTTAATATTGTATGACATCGGTATAAGTCCGAAGAAAGTTATGGAACGAAATGAGGAACCCTGTCAAAGAACACCGTGAAAACTATCGGAAAATAGCTAGAAATTAGTGTTTGGAGACTGTATGCCTTTACTACTACGACTAATGGTGGAACGGCCGTCAAAATATCTGTAAAAGAGGAATATTATTTCTGCGGTGTTCCAGAGAAATAAGGGGCCAGACGAATTGCAAAAGTTTAATTCTATGTTTAGAAGCCACACTCCATTTATAAGAGCAGTATTCCATAACTGGTTGTATTTGTGTCTTATAGATCATAAGCAGCTGACGGGAAGATAAATAGCTCTTAGCTCGAAACAAAAAGCCGAGCTTTTGAAAGACACTTTTAGCAATAGACCTCACGTGGCTTTCCAAAGAAAAGTTATTGCCGACAGTATTACCCAGCATCGAAATAGATGACTTTATTATTGATTATTGTATAAATTGTAATTCTTTTAATTTTAATTGTATTTATTATTGGTCGTCGATAGCCGTCAAGTATAATTGCAGTGAAAAAGTATCGATAGACACAAAATTTGCGCGTTTCTTATTGACTTATGAAGGCTAATAATGGTTATGCTCTGCTACCATAAGTTATAAGGAAAAATATTCTACAATAAACAGAAATTCTGACTGGTGAAGAATCGTTTGTGGGTGTATTAGCTCACTGACCCCTTACAGAGAAAGAATACTCTTAGAAATTATATTTTGTATTTTGCTTCTTCTTCTCTAGGTGTCGTCTCCGCTTCGAAGGTTGAAAATCAACAGAGCAATTCTTATTTTTGAGACCGCAGCTCTAAATAGTTCATTATTACTGCATCCAAACCAATCTCTAAGGTTCTTCAGCCATGAATTTTGTCTTTTTCCTATAGATCTCTTGCCTTGGATTTTTCGCTGCATAATTCTTTGTAGCATTTGATATTTTCCCCCCTCATGATATGTCCCGTGTACAGCAGTTTTCTTCTCTTAATTGTCGGAATAACTTCTCTTTCTTTATGCATACGTGTCATCACTTCCACGTTGGTTATTCTCTCTACTCATGAGATCCTCAATATTCTCCGGTACATCCACATCTCAAAAGCCTCCGTCTCCTCATGTCGGTTACCTTCAGTGTCCAGGTCTCCATCCCATAGTGTAGAATAGAATTAGTCGTATTTTTAAATCAAGATTTAAATTTCGGCAGCAGAAAAACCTCTTTATTCTTGTAAAGGTGCTTCTCGCCTGTTCTATTCTGACTCGTATTTCTTGGAAGCTGTCATTGTTCTCATTAATAATTATTATCTGATCTACACGGATGGCTCAAAGATGGAAAATGGTGTTGGAAGCGCATTTACTAGTCTGGGTGAGAGTTACTCATGGACCCTTCCTTCTGAAGCATCGATATATACTGCCGAATTATACGCCATACTGCAGGCTACAGGCTATATCGAACACTGTATGGACATCGATTATCTCATCTGTACAGACTCCATGAGCTCAGTAAGAGCACTTCAATGTGTCTATAGTAAAGATTCTTTAGTCCAAATCATCATCGTCAGACTAGATATGCTAAGAAGGCAAGGAAAGCAAATAAAATTTCTGTGGTTTCCAAGCCACTGCAGAATTGTTGGAAACGAAATGGCAGATAGATCTGCAAGGGAAGCTGCTGAATCAGAAGCAATCGAAGATATCCCTATAAGACCACATGACATAAGAATTCAACTGAAGCATAATAACGAACAGCTCTGGCAAGACGAATGGAACAGAACAGAAGCAAAATTGAGATTATTAAAACCATATGTGAAACCTCGAACACACCTTAACGATCTCTCTAGGAGAGACCAAGCAGTAATTACCCGATTGAAAATAGGGCATACCAACTTGACAAACATTTTCATGCTCAGCAGAGAAAGGCAACCTAGATGTCCCCACTGTGAACATAGACTTACGGTAAAACACATCATCGTACAATGCCCATTCCTTGAAGGAGCACGGCAACAAAGTGGGATCCCGAATACGCTTCAAGAATGCTTAAGTACGAATAATTTTATGCAACGAAAATTACTACAATATCTCAATATTTCAGGAATTTATAGGAAATTGTAGAAGGATAAATTGATTTCATATGCCATAGGCTAATGACCTTAGATGTTGAAGCCTTAAAAATAAAAAAATAAAAATAAAAAAAAAAAAAATCGTGCCTAGGTATTTGTATTGTCTTATTTATTCAATAGGCTCGTTCCTCACATATATCTTACGATTGTCTTGAGTTGTGTTTGTTAGCAGCATATATTTTGTTTTGCTCATGTTTAGTGATAGTCCATATTCTTCGCTTACTGTGACCATTCTGTTAATTAGCGTCTGTAGGTCTTCGTGTGTTCCAGCTAAAATAACTGTATCGTCAGCGTACCTTAGATAATTTATTGTCATGCCGGTAATTTTAATGCCCATGTCCTGATCATCAAGTGCCCTATTTACTATGTCCTCCGAGTACAGATTAAAGGGGATTGGTGATAGTATACCATCCCTGACGAACATCTCTTTGTATTTCTATTGCCTCTGATGTCGTGTCTTTTATTCGTACTGCTGCTTTTTGGTATTTTTCTACTTCGTGAATTTACGATGATTTTGACCATATGTGTTAAATACTTATTTTTTAACCTTTAACGAATTTATAAATATCGAATAATAGGTTTGGAGTTTAAACAAACCATTTTTTTTGCGCCTTGAATACCTATTCATGTGTCGAAAGTAATAAATTCATGATCATCCACTTATGAGATTTCTTAAATATTTAATTCTGGCACGATAATAACCTTAAAATAAATCAAATATAGAATAATTAAAAAATGTAAAAAAATTGTGTGGATTGAAATTCTCATTTCTTATAAATCTAAAATTTAAACCTTTGTGATAAAATAAAATAAAGTTTCCCGTTTTCCTTTTTGTTTATAATTAAAATAAAAAAAATTGACGTTGGGTAGATTTTACGACACCTACTTTTTGGTTAATTTTTCTTTGAGGAAGATACGACAAGTCGAGAGTGAAATACTAAATTCGGCACCTAATTTTATTTTTATTTCTTTATAAGCGCACATTTCCCTGTGATATATCAAATTTCATGTCAATCATATTTTTCGGGATTGTTTAAAATCTCATACGCGTACCAATTTATATCTGCCAATACAAACTGTGAGCCGTTATTCATTGGAAGAATGCCAAAAGATGTGAAAGATGTAAAATTCATTACCTACATACGATTCGGTTTTACTCTGGTTGCCATCAATATTTCATAAAATATAGACCTGCGGAATTCCCCTAGGAAGTCAGTGTGTGTCATTTGCTTTTTGGTAAACATAACAAATTAATAAAGCAAGCCTCGTTTTTGAAGAAAATTACTATTTTTTATAAAATAAACCGTATTTAATAGATTACGTCAATAATTTTAATGACTGTCTTGAAGAAAATCATACAAAAACCGAAAAAGCTGGATTTATAAAATGTAACAATTATTTTTTACCAAAGACTTCACGATGTAATCGAAAATGTAAAAGCAATGGAAAGTGACAATCATCGAAGTGCCAAAACGAATGAAAAAAAAATTACGATCTAAGAAATCAAATTAAAATACTTAAGATTTGTTTTACTAAAAATAGTCGCAAAAAGGTTAGACCCTGTAAAAGAAGGATTCTTGATAGAGATTGGTCCTTGTAGTGTCAATCTTAAGAGTAAATGGGTGAGACTGATCAGCGTGCCGAGATATCGGCCGAATGTGGTCAGTGGTAGTACAAGAGTTTTTATTTCTATCGAGCATCTGCCATGGAAGTATCTGTAGAGTAATGTCTGGTCTGCAACTCTTCTTCTAATTTGTAGTGGTTGAAGGGTATATGTGAGAGTTGAGCTGTTTATCAACCGAATGGCCTTTTTCTGAATGAAATCTAAAAGACGAAGAGAATGCCTTGGTGCTGAACCCCAAATGTGCAAGCAATACTCCAGTAAAGGTCGGATTTGAGCCTTGTACGGCGTCAACAGTTGATCAGGAGTAAAAAACTTTAAGCTTTCCATAAAAAACCTAGCCTCTGGCTTGCTGATTTTGCGATGTTAGCAACGTGGTCATGCCAAGACATATTATTAGACACCGTGACTCCCAAAATCAAGATGAAGGGACTTGATTCACATGTATTTCCGGACATTGTGATGGAATGATTTGAGGAATTTACTTTTTTGGAAAACGTGACGCTTTGTGTTTTCTGGGCGTTGAACTGAACAATATTGTTGGTTTCCTTACTCAATGATTGCTTTAAGATCTCTATTGATAAAATTAACCTGTTCCTTCCCGAGTCTATTTGTATCATTCACCGAAAGTGATCGATAGAAAGAAAGTTGAAACAAGTGTGCTGTCGTCTGCGAAACTGTTAATGGGGTTCGTGGTAGTTTTTAAGACGTCGTTGATGTGTAAAAGAAATAGAGTGGGGAAAGGATGGAACCCTAGGGGACCCCGGCAGATAAATAAGATGTCATACATACTGAAACTAAAAAATACTGGAAAAAATTCAGGAAAAAAATGTAGAAAGTAGATCTCTCTCATGACTGAAAAACTGATTAGGATGTACAGGGTGTGCGAAACTCGATGTCTTAGCTTTATTATAAGAAAAAGAAACACGATAGAAAAATCTGAAAAGATGTTCTTAAATGAAATTGCTTAGCATATTTGAAAACTGAATTTTTTTTCTAGAAACGTTCCTATATTCCGGCATATCTAAAAAGAGCTAATTTTTCTAAACAAATTTTGTGAAGCAAAAAATTTGCTATCTTTTTCCGTTATATGATTATAGGCAAATTTGTTAAAAAGAGTTTTATCAAAAATTTGCAATCGTCATGATTTAAAAAAGTATCCTTCGGAAAATAGTAGAGTCGCATCTGTCAATAATAATCAAACTAATGATCGACAAAATGTAAGCAAAACGAAAGTAATGGTTTTAGAAAGAGAAGAAAGCATAACAAACTGTAAAGTTTTGATTTAGGGAGAAAGAGTGGAACAAGTAAATGAATTTGTGTACTAGGTTTTAAGTTTACGAGAGATACAAAGTATGACAGTGACATTGCATGAACGGTGTTGGCAGGAAAACAAATGAATGGGGCACTGCATAACTTTATGAACAGCCAGAAAGTGTCAAAAAAGCACGTCTGGCTTTGCATAGAGGTGTGTTGGTTCCTAAACCTTTATATAGTAGTGAATGTTGGGTTTGGCAGAAGAAGTGTAAAAATAGGATTAATGCTGCGGAGATGAGTAGTCTGAGAAGTATAGCCAAAGTGACTCGGTTGGATAAAGTAAAGAATAGTGAGATAAGAGAACGCTGTGG
Source organism: Agelastica alni (assembly GCA_950111635.1). Classification (NCBI taxonomy): domain Eukaryota; kingdom Metazoa; phylum Arthropoda; class Insecta; order Coleoptera; family Chrysomelidae; genus Agelastica; species Agelastica alni. Next base: position 84,902,123 of record OX467709.1, read on the forward strand.
TGTAAAAGATGTGGTTACAAAGATAGATAAAGGAATGCTTAGATGTTTTGAAAATGTAGAAAGGATGTATGAAGGAAGATTGACGAAACAAATTTTTAAGACGAGTGTGAATGGACAAGTTGAATAAGGTCGACCTCGGCGAACATATCTCGATCAGATCAACATTGTTTTAAAGAAAAGTCAGGTCAAGGGTACCAATAACCGACGAGCATGTATGAGAGCACTGATAAAAGTAGAGGAAGCAAAAGATATGTGAGGTGGAAGGAAGCGAACTCTGCCTACCCTTACGGGAAAAAGGCGTGACTATATGTATGTATGTTGTGGAAAAAAAAATTGATAACGTCATTACTTAAGTTTTCAAATATGGAAAAATATACAAATTAGGCTTAAAATGGACTTTACTCAATCCCGTTTAAGAACATCTGTTCAGATTTTTTCTTTTTCTCATAATAGAGCTGATACATCGAGTTTCGCTTACCCTGTACAACAGGTCAGCTATATAGGTCGATCATTTCCAGAATAAAAATAGCTCTGATGATTGCGTTACTTTGAAGTAAAGACGACTCTTGAATAAAGAAACGATTGCGATTTCCTAATCATCTATTTAACTTCAAAAGAGTAGTTTGTCTTTAAAAAACTCTTTAACACGAATGGGCTTTACAAATAAATAGAGATTATAAATACAAAAAGTGATAGATAGGATGTGAAAGTTGAGACAAGTGTGCTATCGTCTGCGAAACTGTAAATGGGGTTCGTGGTGGTTTTTAAAAGGTCGTTGATGTGTAAAAGAAATAAGATGGGGGACAGGATGGAACCCTGGGGGACCCCGGCATTGGTTTTAAACGCATCAGAAGAAATACCGTCAACTGCCACATGTAAGGAGCGATCTTGCATGAAGCTCAAGAGCCATTGGCGCAGTTTGGTTGGGAGACCGTAGGCAGATAAATTACTTAACAATGCCTGGTGCCAAACGCGGTCAAAGGCTTTAGATATATCAAAGGCTATTGCACTGGATTCACCAAACTTTTCAATTATCCAGAGCTGAGTGACATAAGCCAGCAAATCTCCAGTAGACCGAAGTTGTCGAAATCCATATTGTCTGTCATGAATTATCTCAAATTTCTCCAGATATTTGATGAGTTCTGTGTTAATCGCTTATGTCCATGCCGTTTGAAAAATACTTGATACATCTACGCGTTCATGAGAAAAAGGGTAATAAGTTTATAATTATTAAAAAAAAAATTATGTGATGTAACTAAAAATTTAAGGTTTTCGGAATTTTTTCTTTATGTGTGCTATAAAAGGTTGCTTCATGCCAAATTTCAAGATTCTAGGTCGACTGAAAGTATCCTTTAGGTTTTGATTCACTTGCGAGTAGTTGCGAGTTTCAAGATATGCGGCTTTAATTGCTGTTTCTTTTGATTACGTTGACGCTTAAGGGTATTATAGACCTGTGTATTTGACATGAATTTCAATACCACTACGCGTTCATGTGTAACTATAAATTTATGCTTTTTACAATTTTTCCTTTATCTGTGCTATAATACGTTGCTTCGTAACAAATTTCAAGATTCTGAGTTCACGGGAAGTACCCTGTAGGTAAATTTGCGGCATAAACGGCTGTATCTTTTGATTGCGTTGGCTTATAAGGTTGATTTTTTCACAGCTCTAAGGGACAGTAGACCTAAGTATTTGATATGAATTTCATCTTGATACCTTCACGCGTTCCTGAGAAAAAGGGTCTTGACAGACAGACAGATGGACAACAAAGTTATCCTATAAGGTTCCGTTTTTTCTTTTGAGGTACGACCCTAAAAACACTAAAAAAAAATTTAAACAAAAATTTGTGTTACATAATGTATTTATTTAGTTTTTGCCGTTGGTTTATTTGTAAAAAAAGCAGTAAGTTAATACTACTAACCAAAAAATTCATCATGAAATTTGCCACAACTTTCAAAGAAACAAAAGGAAAACGACAGCCGAAAAGTATTCAACTCCAAAGTTTTGTATATGATTAAATTTCAAATCAAGCGATTTGCGGCTAATTTTCTAAATGTAGTTTTGCTGTTGGGAACTTTGAATCTAGAACAAACTAACTTACTGTACTTTTGTTCGTTTTAAATTAATTAAACTTCAAGAACAAAAAACTACTTTTACAGAGTGTCAGTTTAGAATACGATGACATTATTTTCTGTATCTGAGATTGAGATCAAAGACAGAGTTCGTGAAGACGTTTTTGAATGAGCTCCTCGCTTTTTCTATCCGGCATTTGATTTCTACGTCTGAAGACCAGTCTTCACATTACCAAGTCCCCAGATAGTTAAACTTTTTTACTAGTTCTATGTCTTCACTATCGTATAAGAGTTATAAGAGTACATTCTGGAACTCATTCAATTTGCGGGTGATTACTAGGAATTTTGTCTTTTTTATGTTGATGTTAATTCCCATAAGTCGGCTGTGCATTCCAACTATGTCCAGGAGCCTTTGGAGGTCATTCATATTATCTGCTATCAGTACTGTGTCATCTGCATACCGTATATTGTTGATCCATGTGCCATTTACTTTGATGCTTAATTGTTGTCCTTTGAGAGCTTCTTGGAAGATGTTTTCAGAGTAAATGTTAAACAGAAGTGGGGAGAGGTCTTACACCTCTAAGGATTTTCTGTGACTTTGTAACTTCGTTGTCAAATCTAACTGCAGCTGAATGGTTCCAGTACAAGTTTTCAATATAGTGTATGTCTTTTTGATCTATGTCAAGTCCCCTCAACATTTGAACAAGTTTATGTTGTTGCACTCTATGGGTTGCAACGAGTGCCTCTCTCGTACCGAGACCTCTTTTTAATCCGAATTGAAAGGATCCAACAGCGCTTTCACATTTTGTGGATATTCTGTATTGAATGACCTTCAGAAACACTTTCAAAGTGTGACTCATCAAATTTCAAATTTTGTAAAGCTTGAATTTTGAAATAAATTTTTAAATTTGAAATAATTAAGAACTCTTTAAAAATGTCTGCGTTATAACAAGTCGTTTTGGCAAAAGCTCATTAGGTGTCCATTAAAATTTAAATCCATTAAATTACAAAAGTTTTAATTAAGATTTTAATAGCTTCATGAAAATTTTAGGGGCTTTTCATGATAGTGTAGAAACCTCTTTACTGTAAGTAAAATATGCAGTCGTCAAAAATGTTCTCCAAATTTACATTTTTTTAAGAACATTTTATAGCGCTTGTTCACAAACATTTGCAGCTATTTTTTTGAAAATTGTTTTTCTTATTTTTACGTTTTGGTTTTTTTTAATTTCTAGTCAAACAACTTTTCTTTATTCTTTAATACAAAAGAAATTAAAAGGATACATAATCTTTAAAATCATTTAATATCAAATCTTTTTTTAGTTTTTGATTTATTCGTAACTAAATAAATATATTATGGTCCGAATTCTAAAATTACGTATACATAGTTTATTATAAACCTTTTTCAATTTGAAACGTTTTATTATTTTTTACTTTTCAAGTGCTTTTTGGATATTTCGCCGCAATGCTTTTGTATTCAATAACAAGAAATGCTTTTCGTTAAGCTTTTAGAAATTTTTATACAAAAATAAAATGGCTTTTTCTTTGAGGTTTGCATCAAAAATAAAATATCTTTAATCTTATTTACGATGAATTCCTATTCGAGATTTTTGAATAAATTACGAATTTACAAAAATGATTTTTACGCTTTAATACCGCGTTTAGCTATTTTTAGATTTTTATACCTTCTGATACAAATAATTATGTCATACAAAAATAAATTTTTTTACCACACCTGCGTGGAATGTTCGAATTTTTTTCCCTGTTTTCAGGAAAGAAAATGCCTCTTTTTTATTTGGATAAAAATAATTTTATTGAATGTGCGCATGTGCCTAATTTTTTCCCTGTCAGATATAAATAATTATAACTGTGGCCTACAACGCATAATAATAAAAAAAAAATTTAACCAACACCCAAAATAATAAATTTTAATAATTGATTATTTTAAAGATCAAAATAGTCCAATTTGTTAGTTACAGTAAAAATTTTTTTTTACTGAAAATATTTGCAAAAAGGGCAGACCTATCGTGAAGGGGAAAGGGTTATAGAAAGGAGATGATTGTGGACCCGCTTTTTGAAAAGTTGCAGGTCATAGTTCTCTGGAAAAACTGATTTTGGAAGCTTGTTCCATTCTGTAGCAGCCCTGTAAAAGAGGGACTCTTGATGGAGATTGGTCCTTGTAGTGTCAATCTTGAGAGTAAATTGGTGAGACTGATCAGCGTTAAAAAATGATTAACTCTGGCGAAGTTGCTGAAGAATAAACTCGAAATTGTAATGAAAGGATTCCACTAAAACTGATTGAAAATCTTGCTTCAGTCATCGTGGAAAATTCTTTTTTGCCTGTTGCTCCAAATTCATTAGTCAAAATTCACTGAGCAATCGCCAACTTATAGCACTAGTTGCACAATATACTGTTACATACTTATTTAATTCGAAGTTTCCATGAACAAACGGCAGTGAACGTGTTAATCTACTGCAGATTTTTATTATTTTCACCAAATAGACCCGCCTTACATCAAATTTAATTTATTGTTGGTAATTACCATCTAGCTTCCTGTAGTGTACAGGGAGATTTAAAAATTAGATTGAACTCATGCTATAACAGCATTAGTTCTTGTTCATTGTGCACGTGCGACATGATAGCGTATAATTACCTTAGATTTTAGATAATCCCCAAATTAGTGCAAAAAGTCCTGTAAATATTAGAAAAAAACCCGATCAATATAAAAAAACAAAAGGAACTAAAATAGGCCAGTTTGAATTAATTGTCCAAGAAAACAAGATATTACATAAAAAGCATATTACCATTTTGGGCTGTTTACATCCGATAACATTTTTTATTATATGATTTTCCCACGAGATAAACAAAACGGTTCTTTGTCGATATATTTTTGTATTTTCCTTTAATAAAACGATACTTGGCTCTTTGATTTATTCATTATAATGTATGTAAACGATCGAGCGATGGTATTTTTTTTTGTGAAAAAATTATTAGGCATTTATTTGGACGACTCATATCTAGTTGAGCGATTATATTATTACCTTTGTGTACAACTGTTGCTTTTATGGCACCAGACCACAAATCATGCTTTAGTAAGTAAATAATGTTGAAGTTTCGACCGATTGTTCCTCATCGATTGCATGAAAACAATCTTGGTAGCTGTCGACTTTTGAGAGTTAAATTGTTATCATGGCATAATTGTGGTATACGTCTTTCGTGCATTTTTTAACTGAAGAATTTTTGACTCCAGAACGTGTGGAGAGAGCCTTAACAATGCAAACCTGTTCAAAATAGAACAATTGTGGTCTGGAAAGGAATCAGTATTGCGAAAAAACTGACCTTATTTTGATGAAAAGTTTTTTGACTAGTGGATCATACTTGGATCAGATACTGGCATCAGTTGTTGTTCAGTAGCACCTATTGGTCACAACTTGCATGACAATACTAGACCACACACGTGAGGTGCAATGGTATTTTTTAAAAACGACAATATCGATGTGTTACCATAGCCATTACAGTTCTGAAACTTTAAACCTTTTTAACACAATTGGGATCCTTCAAAGAAGAGTTTTCCTTGACTAAAAAGTCCAAAATATAATAAAAAAACCTTTTTTTTATTGCTTAGGGGTGAATTGAATTCTTACGCGGCATCGATCACTTAATTCTGAACATGCCCAGACGATGCCAGAAGGTTGTAAATAATCGAAGAGATCATACACATTACTGAAGAATATTTTTAGTTTTCTTTAATTTTTATTCATTTTTAACGAAAATTTTCTTCGAAAGATAAAATTGTCTGCATTTTTCTTATCACCCTACAAGTGTCTCGTAAATTTGTCCATATTCAAAAATAAAATAAAAGTTATAAAAAAATTACAGGTACATCTGTATTTCTCCAGACTCTGCGGTTGTGTATTTTTATCAAAATAAAATATCATTTAAAAGTGTTTGGGCAATTTTATTAGAAAGGATCGGCTTTAAATAAAAATATTAATTTTGTGCTGGGATTCGCTTGTTTACAAAAGTGAATTCTTAGCAACAAAATGGTTTGGTTACAGCAAAATTTATTTTAGCGTAGTTGAAAGTAAATAGCGAGGTAAAATTTTTAAAAATGGGCGCGTTTGCTAATGTAAAACAATTTGGTAATGTTTCATGACACACTCGATAAACGCTGTGGTTTGAAGTTTTTGTAGAAGTTGGGGGCAATGTTTTGATGAGGAGGAAAGAAAATGTGGATCTTTGTAATTCGTTCTTTTAATACCGCATTCAACTTAATCTTCGATACTGCAAAATGCGCGGGTATTCTGCCTCTTTCTATCAATATATTCATTTGCTGTTACAGTAAAAGGTGAACTGCGAGTATCACGATCGGCGACAGTGTCTCCATGATTTACATTGTAATATTTCAGACGAACGAGAGAAAATTTCTATTGAAACTGTAATCAAGAGGCATCTCTGCAATTTATCTTCCCGAGTCGTTGATAACAATTCTCCTAACAACCTTATACAAAGAGGGAAGGACTTGGCAATTTAATCGCTAGTGAGATATGGATTTTGCAGAGGAATTCGTAATTAAATTTGTAAATGTCGCAAGATGACGATTTGATCGAATTCTCGGCAGTTACTTTTTAGAAAATTATTAGTTTTGTCGAAAAATATGACTTATTTAAAAGCTAATAGTCCTAAAAAAGTAAAACGATATTTTCTCTGACGTATTTATCAAACAAAACCTGCAAAGAAAACCGCGTCACGCATATTTGAAATGAAAAAGGTCAGTGAAAATCAGATTGTTTGTGCGACAGTAAATCCGATATGCATGAAAAGTTTTTAACTTTATATTTTCATTTTTTTTTTATTAGGCTCAGTCGCGTCACCGACGATTTTTCTTGGGGTTCACACTAGGTTTAATGAAACAAATAGGTATAGTGAGAACAAATTTATACTTTTCCTGATAAATCCAATAACGTGAAAATATAACTTAAATCCATATAATAATATGTGCATTTTCTAGTACAAAAATTGATACAAAAATTTAAACCAAATTTTGTCGAGTATGTATTTTTGTGACTGGTTTTTTTTTCGTTTGGTAAGAAACGGCCGAGTTAGGGGAACCCACACTGCAGCTTTTGAGCTTATTGTGTTCCGTTGCTACTACCTGTTAGCTTAGTTGGCAATGAACCAACTAATCTCCTGGCTAACTTTGATCGAGGTTAAACTTTACACTTAAATGTAACAGGCCTTGTATCAAGTTTCTAGCCCATGCCGCTTCACAATAAATAATGATGCTGTTTCTTTCCTATCCACACATGCCCATGCTATGCAGACACTTCTTTAGACAACAGTGCACTGTAACGAGCCCTGTTATTATCCTCAGCTTTTTTATTTCGGCCCCAATGCCTAAGTAGTAAGTGCATGGTTCGTTTTTGCTGCCAGTTTAGCCAGGTCAAGAGTATCAACAACCGACGAGTAGAAGAAGCAAAAGACCGTGTGTACATTTTTACATTATTAGAACTGATTTTAATTTCTTGTATAGTAGGCATTTAAAAAAAAATTGTTTTGTACTGTTCAGTTTAGTTTTCTTGACCTCAGCGGTAAATTTTTTGAAAATACCGTGTAAATATTTACTTTCTTCACTCCCGAATAGAGGTAATTCCATTCTTGTGAATAGTGGATAATTATAATTGTTTTATACAAGAAACAAAGTGACGGTTTTGATTGAACAATATCCCAAATACACTTGTTTGTATGTAATAAAAACCAAGGTATACAAAAAACGTTTAAATTGTTTTTTTTTTTTTAAATTTCCAGTTACTGGTGTGTCCATTACAGTGGAAAAAATATAATCCACAAGGCGTATGCTATATTATATATGCTATATTTTATTTATATAAGAGAATTGCAATAGTGTAATACTGAACAACTTCAAATTAATATACCCAATTATTTTTGCGTGATCTTATATAAAATTTTCTTCAAGAAAATAATATCGTATCTTGACTTAACTTTATCTAAAACATACCTAAGTTACATTCTCAAAAAGTGTTTTCCAAAAACACAACAAAAATGTTGCACTGACGGTACCTTCAAAAATATCTTTATCTACTACTAATAATGATTTAAGATGTATATCATTGCCAGTTCCGCGTAGCTGTGAAAAGCTCGTTAAAAATTATTTTTTTTTTATGTTTCCGTTGGTTATTTATCTTTATTATTTATCAATTGGACTAAAAATTATTTATCTCTATCCCTCTGTTGTTATTTGAAATTCTGCCTTGTTTTTTTTAACACAATTAAAAGTAACAAGTTGGACGTAATTACTTTTACATGTTCCGAATGAGAATTGAGGGCAACAAAATTCTAACTTTGTTACTAATTATTTCTGCTAATAAAAGGTCAAATATTTCGATATTTTAAAATACACCAGTTAATGTCATTTTCTACGTGTATGTGAATAATATCTGTCAAAAAGTGTTTTGACTAGTAATTTACCTTAAAAATATCCTTTTAATAAAAAAGTTAAGCTGAACTACGTGCTACAACAAACAAAGACCACTATAAAATGAATACAAACTTGTAGGGAATAACAAACTCTATTGTCATTAGAAAATTGTCAAAATTATGTTTTTATTCGGTTACTCTATCTTTCTGTTTTATTTTCTATTCTCGTGTTGTTCTTTCGAAGAGCTAGATATATACCTGACGAAAGATAAAAACAAAGTATGGTACAAGAATTTTACGAGAAGATCTTCACCGACAAACCCATACTGTTCGATATGCTGTATAGATACGACCAAAAGTAATTTGTCAAAAATTTGCGGAAAACATACAATGTGCATTTATCCACCCAATCAATACGGTCCAGGTTGTAACGGGGTTTTGGATATTCCATTTTTACCGGAAGAGATCGACGCCATAGTTGATGCACACAATACGGTAAGAAATATTCATATCATCATCATCTCCTTGTAGTGCCTATCCGTTCCGGTTGTTGGCTATCATATTGGTTATTCGTACTTTATTGACTGCGGCTCGAAATAGCTGAGTTGTTGACTGGTTGAACCAATCTCTTAAGTTTTTCAGCCACGATATTCGTCGTCTGTCTGGTCCTCTGGTTCCATACACTTTGCCTTGTAGAATATTTTACAAAAGTTTGTATCGACTCTCATTACGCATTACATGTCCTAGATATTGTAACTTTGGTGCCTTAACCGTATCGAGGACTTCTCTTTCCTTGCCCATACTTCTCAGCACTTCTGCATTAGTAACCCAGACCGTCCAAGGTATTTTTTAAATTCTCCGGTACAGCCACATTTCAAATTCCTCAAGTTTCTTGAAGGAAGCCTCTGTAAGCATCCACGATTCGACTTCATAATAGTATTGAAAACACGTAACAACGAAGTAAACGTATTTTCGTGGTTAGCTGTATGTCGTGGCTTTTTTCATCTTAAGAAATACGGTTCTTGCCTTTTCAATGCGAGTTCTAATCTCAATGGAGTGGTTTCACTCATCATTAATGTTTGTGCCCAAGTATACGCAACTATTAACCCTTTCCAGGTGACTTCCATCTGCTAATAAGTTTCCACATATATCTTGGTTTTTACTTATTATCATAAATTTCGTTTTACTCTTGTTTATTTCCAGCTCATACTGTCGGCTGAAAGCTGTGATTCTGTCCAACAAAAGCTGCAACATATCAAGGTTATCTGCTTTAAGATCTCTATTGATGGAATCAACCTGTTCCTGCCCGAGTCTATTAATATCATTCACCGAAAGTGTTCGATAGGATGTGAAAGTTGAGACAAGTGTGCTATCGTCTGCGAAACTGTAAATGGGGTTCGTGGTGGTTTTCAAGAGGTCGTTGATGTGTAAAAGAAATAAGGTGGGGGACAGGATGGAACCCTGGGGGACCCCGGCATTAGTTTTAAACGCATCAGAAGAAATAACGTCAACTGCCACATGTAAGGAGCGATCTTGCATGAAGCTCAAGAGCCATTGGCGCAGTTTGGTTGGGAGACCGTAGGCAGATAATTTACTTAACAATGCCTGGTGCCAAACGCGGTCAAAGGCTTTAGATATATCCAAGGCTATTGCACGGGATTCACCAAACTTTTCAATAGTGTTTGTCCAGAGCTGAGTGACATAAGCCAGCAAATCTCCAGTAGACCGAAGTTGTCGAAATCCATATTGTCTGTCATGGATTATCTCAAATGTCTCTAGATATTTGATAAGTTCTGTGTTAATCGCTTTTTCCATAACTTTGGATATGACTGAGAGCAATGCAATAGGGCGATAGTATTAGTATTTTTATGTATTCTGTTCTGTCTTCGTCTATCCTGACACAAGCCACCTGGTTCCAGTAGAGATTTCGAATGATCTTGATATCTTTTCCATTCAGGCCAGTTTTTTTCAAGACTTCCATCATTTTGGTCGTACACGGTCGTACACGGTTGCACATTTGACATCACAGCATCGCGGAAACAATACTTGGACTGAAAAAAGAGCTTCCAATGATGTAATATATTTATGGTTCTTTAATAGAGCTAATTGTGGTATTTAATAGATCAAGAAAAAATTTTTCTCAAAAACTAATCTACCAGTTGTTGAAATGATTGTTTACTAAAATAAATCTATTGAAAATATAATGGATGGTCTGAATATATTGTCTAGAAGATACAACCAAATAGTAATAAAATTTGTTTACGAAAATTTAACGGTGTAATAAAAAATTAGATTCTCTTACAGCAAAGATCGTGTCTACCTTCCTGGAGTTCGTCTCAGAAAAATAAAATTTCATTAGCTTGAATCCACTGAATTTCTTAATTTATATTGAGTCTTCTCTAGGTGCTGTCTCCGCTTCGAAGGTTGGCAATCATTAGGGCTATTCTTATTTTAAATAGTTTGCGTTTACTGCATTCAAACCACTCCTTCCTACAGATCTCTCTCCTTAGATTTTTCACAGCATAATAATTTGTAGCATTCGATATTTTTCTTCCCTCATGATATGTCCCATATACAGCAGTTTTCTTCTCTTAATTGTTGGGATTACTTCTCTTTCTTTATGCTTACTTATTAGCAATGCTAAATTAGAGTCCATATTGGCAATCCCCATGCCAAAAAACGTAAATTGAAATTGTGAAAACGTGAAATATTATTGTAAAAATCAACATCCATATTTAAACTTTAAACAACTGGTATCTCGGAAACTAGCAATATTTGTTCAAGGCATGTTGGGCAGAATTATCATATTTTCAGGTCTAGCATCTATAATTCAGAGATTAAACATTCTTAATGAATTACTCTGTATATTTTAAAAAAATTATTTTAAAAAAATTGCCGCGAGTGTCGTGGAACACTCGGTTGGAACGAAGTTTCTTTCGTTGTATATTATTATTGATAAACTTATTATATTTTCTTTTACGCTTGTTTTTGCTTTTTCGGCATTGTTGCTTTTTTTATGTTTTTTTTAGTCAATTTGTCAACTAATTGGCTTTAAAAGAATAGGAGAGTCGTAATATGAAAATTTTAGGTTAAAAAAAATCGGTCTACGTGTTTGTCAAAATGACATTTGCAAAAATAACGCGCATGCGCGTTCTGTTGTATAAAAGAGGAGACGCGTAGCATAGAAATACCTAACAGAGTTATCAATAGTGCTATTGGCTAAGCACAGTCATAGGTGCGCGCTTATTGGTTCAAGACAGCCAATAAGTTCGCACTGGCTGCGTAAGTAAAATTGGTACATAACATAATTCGTGTTTCGTGACGGAAAAATCTTACGCTTTCTTTCGCCTAGCCTTCGCCTAACTTCGATCCAATAAAGTGCGTCGCCTGTCATTTCAAATTTTGTATGCTTTACTTCTTCCTTCATTACGTTTTTGGTGTTTCATTTACAACAAATATGTAGTTTTCGCAAAGTTTAAAAGTAGTATAATTTTTTACTTGTACATCTCGAGTGTCGTAAGAGCTTACTATCCTCTGCTACCACAACTCGACGACAATCTAAATTATTTTAATTTTGGTTGTAAAATTTGTTTATAAAGTGGTACTTCGACATACGAGTTTAATTCGTTCCGTACATATTAGTAGGCTACGGCCTGTTCATTGCCAACACGTCCTCCCCGGAGGATGAGGTCCAGCATTCTCTCCAGCGCTTTGGTGGTCTTTCCTACTGGATTATTCATTTTTGCGTTTTTGACGAGTCTGTTGTCCTCCATTCTTTTTATATGTTTGTTCCAGAATCGTCTTCTCTATCTCACCCATCTTCCTATGTCCTGCATCCCGCATTGTATTCTGATATCCTCATTTCGTACTCTATCGTATAGAGTTTTGCCTTGTATACTTCTTAGGGTCTTCATTTTAAGCTGTTCTCATCATTTGTAGAGTTCTGTTTGTATCTGGTCTTGTTTCTGCTGCGTGTGTTATTATAGGTCTTACTGCCGTTTTATATATCTTTCATTGTTTGCTCTCTTACTTCGAGAGGTAGATTTCCATGGCTCGTTTTTGTTAAGTGTTTTTGAATAAGAAAAATGTATTTACAAGAAGAAACATTTTTTTATAAATAACAAATACATATTCTATAAAAACATAATAAACGAGAAAGTGAAGTGCTTACGGAAGTGCTTATGTTTCGTCACTGGTCTTCGCTTTTTTCGTCACGCTTTGCTCATTTTCACCTGCAGATCGTTAAAAAAAACTGTCCAAGAGTTTAGGATATTGCGTAAATGAGTTCGTTGAACAACTCCGATGCACGACCAAATGCAACTTTTTCGGGATGATTTTTATCCACGAACTCTACAATTTTCTCCCACATTTCCAAGATCTCCTTTATATCTCTTGTAGAGATAACCTCCTTTATCTCTGGCTCCTCTTTAAAACTAATTTTTCGTTGAACCACCGTACGCTGCTGCGAATGTAGATGAGATTCCTCGTATCTCAAATCTTGCTCTAATCTCAAAGCAAAATATCGCTCGCTCGGCGGCTGATATCTCAAAATACTCATATATTAGGGCACTCGTATATCGAGGTACCACTGTACCAAGGTTTTTCGCTGTCGCGTCGTAATTTTAAATATTAATATTTTTAATCGAACGCCAGATAAGAAACAAAGTGGCAATGGGTTTGGAATCGTCAGGAAATCCAGGACCTCAGCCGCATGCTTCGAATATGCGTGAAATCGAATGGAACGAGGATTTAGCGACTGTGGCACATCGATGGGCGTCCCAATGTACTTTTGCTCATGATACGTGCAGGGATCTCGACAGATATCCTGTTGGTCAAAATATTGCGAAAGGAAATTTTGCTACCAACGATGATTTATCCTTTATTGCAGCTTGGTTTAATCAGGTGCATTGGATAAATCAAGTTGACCTAGTACAGTATCAAATTTTGTAAGTATCTTCTTGTAAGTAATGAACAAATCGTGCATTGACAGTTCGTTACAAAGAAAATAGGGTTTTTAAGTTGGCTATTTTTTATTATCAAATTTTACAATAATATTTATGATACAGAAACTTTTTTTTGTATACCCAATAAGAAAACATACAATCTGGGTTGCAACAGCGGCGTTTATTGAAAATAATTTTTAACCATTTGGTCCATAATTTTACGTACAAGTATATAATAAAACACATTTTACGTTAATAGAATTTGATCAGTAATTGCTCAAGTTGGTGTCGTTTTTTTTATCTTAAACCTTTTATCTTTAAAAAAAAATATCGATATATCTGAAAGGAAATGTTATTTAATTAATATTCTGAATTGTGTACTATATTAACAAACTGTGCGAATTGCTTCAAGCGCGAATTGTTCAAAAACGCACACACTCATTTCTTTAAAATCTGACCATTTAAATTACTTCGTAGCTTAACCCGTTTGTACTTAATTGTATGTTTATTTTAAATATTTAGTAACAATATTAGGGCAGATATTTAAATCAATAACATACACATAGTCACGCCTTTTTCCCGTAGAGGTCAACTTGCTACGGCTCTTATACACATCTTTCGCTTCTTCTACTTTTATTAGTGCTCTCATACATGCTCGTTGGTTGTTGTTACTCTTAACCTGGCCCTTTTTCAAAACAATGTTGATCTGGTCGAGATCGATGTTCGCCGAGGTCGACCTCTACCGACTTCTCAGACTACTCATCTTCGCAGCATTATTTTCATGCTTCTTCTGTCAAACCCATTATTAACTACCATAAATATGCACAATAAATAAATAATTTAAATATTTTAATACGTTTGATAAGAGTTTTCTTACATAAAACGCAAAGGGTGTCTTTTTAGTTTTGCAAATAACTATTTTTCAAAGTGTATCGGAGACATACAAATCCCCTGTGTTTAAAAGCTTACTTTCTATGATAAAATTATTCATCATGATGTTTTGCTGCTCTTAGGACTAGAATGTTGCATACCAATTTGCTTTTCCATTTTTTGCTGTTGTAGCTTATCAGTAGCTGTTATCAGTGGTCATGTTTCTGCTCTAAACTAGAGCGGAGAGTAGGTTGCGGTGTCTTCTCAGAAGACCCCTCGCTTAGCCTGTCGTTTCGTTTACCTGATTACTGTAGTGCGGACGAGCTAGCAAGAGAGGGCACTACCCTCCCAGCTGTATCTATCTCATCTCAGCAAGGAGTACCGATTGCAAACTGCCGGCTACTCCTGCACAGCAAAGTAGTTCAAAAAGCCAACTTGAGGTGGCAAAATGAACCCAAATGCACATCATCGAAACAGATCTGGCCTAAATTAGATCTACGTCGAACTAATGATGTTTCAACTCTATCCAGGGAGTCCATTGGAAATGCGATCGCGGCCATAACAGGACACAGGGCAGGTGGATCCCATTCACGACGCATGGGAATCGCAGAGCTACGACAGGAAATGAGGAAGAGGAGGAAACAATGATACATCTTCTCAGCCACTGCCTTGCCCTCAGCAGAAAACGGCTTTCCATACTAGGGCAACCGAACTTTGACGGCTTATCTGATCTCAGCTCAGTTAGCATTAAAGATCTCACACTTTTTATTAAAAGTTCCAACTGGTTCTCACGGTAGAGGAGGAAGGCACCGCCGTCCATCACGGTATCACAACTGGACAAAAGGCATAAGTGGGTTCACTTCGAACCGCCGTTTTAACCTAACCTAACCTAACCATGTTTCTCTTTACACAATGGAAATAGAATATATCAGTTAAGGATTCATCAAAAATTAACATTCGCAAAACCAATTTATCTCAATTGTTTTAAAGATATTAAAGAGTGGCTTAATTTGTTCATTAGCTAGATTTTTGAATTTTTTTTTTTTTAAATTTAAACGTCTATTACTGGCATTTTATTTATCTCGTTCTTTGTGAAACTATTTGTAAACATTAAAAGATAGTCGTCCCCTTATACAATCGTAGTATTTTGTGTGGTCAGATTTTACGAAGAAATGTTTGTTTCTAGATTACACAGTCCATTGCATCAGTACACGCAGCTTATTTGGGCAGATACCTATCAAATTGGCTGCGCGAGAGTCGTATTCGAAAACGATGATGGTGCAATAATATCATACAACGAACATTTCATTTGTAATTATGGACCAACTGGAAATATTCCGGGACAACCTGTATATAAAATCGGTCAACCGTGTATGGATTGTCCCGAAGGAACCGGATGTAGTATAGATTATCCAGGATTGTGTAAAAACGAACTGTACTACGATATTGTCGAGATTAGAAGCGCCTTTGATTTGAAAGAAAAACATCAACCAAAAGTACATCTGGGATGGGAATTAGAAAACTGTTGTATGAGAAAGAAATTGCTCAATTTACTCATTTATATTTACGTGGTATTTTCGTTATACATTTTTTTCTGTTAGCAATATTTATACTTTTACATTTTTTTATTTCGATAAAATAAAATTTGGCAAAATTTGATAATATACTCTTTCTTTGAAAAAAAAATTGTTACCTGATGAATTTGAAAAAAAAATTCGTACGGTCTCCATAAACGTTTAATGAAAAAAATAATAAATAAAATCCATTTGTAAATAGAAACAAAATATTTGTTGCATACAGTGTGTACTTTAAGTAACGTTACTTACTAATATTTCGATTTCTGTTGGATTTATAAAAAAAAAAGTGTTAAATAAAAGTTTTTTCAAATAATTCAGGCCATCTGCATGAATCGATTAGAAGTATACAGGGATTCCATCGGCTGTGATCATCTTGTAAATACGGTAGACACAGTTAAGCTTGATCTTGTGCTAATTCTCATTCAGTTAACTATTGCTTAACCAATGCATCATTTTTCATGGTATGTTTAAAATTCCTCCTTAATATGGTGATAAGTAACATGTCTTTCTTGGTCAAGTGGTGCATAAAATTGGTGTTTTTTTTGGGTAACTGATGCCTTTCAAGGATTTGAACTTGAATGGCTGATTAAATTTTTGTATCCATGAGGAAATTGGCAGAGTCCTTTTTGAAAGTTGTAATCGAAAACTGAACAAACATTTTTTTTCCTCTGTTTCCTTTTTCTACTGGCTAAATTTTAAAAAATCACTGTGGTTAAATGATGAAGTTTTTTTTAAATCATTTTTTTTCACAGGAAAACCAAAAACCTAAATATCAATTTAACTAATTTTTCTCAATCTCTTTAAATTATTTCGAGACTGCAAGGCGAAAATCTAATTTTCGTTTAAAATTTTTCTCATTCGACGTTTCTTATGTTAATTTTTTTATTGAAAGTCATAAATATGCTAATGTAGAAATGAGAAACTCAGTTTGATTTTGTTAGGACATTTTAATCATTTTAAAATGAAAAAGCAATTATATTAGCAAAAAAGTTTGATGGAACTACTAATAGTTCCAGAACCATTTTTCGGATTTACGAAACAATTTTTTTTAAGCAGAAATTAGTAGATGGGAGCAAGGGAATAACTTGGAACACAGACCAAACGCTTATTAGACCGGTAATAGCGTAGGGAAACAACAACGTTTATTTCCAAATAGGAAATCTTAAAAGAGCTAGTTGGAATTACAATCTATGGAAAGGTCATTGAGTCTGTACTCCATCTTTTGATAGAATTCTTTTTCATGTGCCTTGTCAGTAACATCTGACGTTTGCGATCACCTTAGCGAAGGCTTCACGGTGTATATTCGTATATCGGTCCAATCTCTAAGATTTTTGAGCCAAGAAACTTGTTTTCTTCCTTTACCTCTTCGACCTTCAATTGTTCGATTCATAATCAGTTTCAGGATTCTATAACGACTCGTCTATGTATCCACATTTCTAATGCTTCTATGCGAATCATTATTGACAATTTTAGGGTTTGATATTTTAGGTTTGATATAATATGAAGCACTATTACAAAAAAAAGTAAGATCAATCGGTAAAGCAATATCTACCTAAGATTTTAAAAATTGGAATGCATGGTCAATGATTTATTAATTAAAAGGGCTTGAAATGAACCTGGAAGTAGCATAAAAATAACCCAAGGAATGGCACAAAAAAGGTGCTTTTGACATGGCCTTCTCTAGTAAATAATAATTTATACATACTCGTACATAACATATAGTCACGCCTTTTTTCCGTAGGAGTAGGCAGAGACCACTTCCACTTCCGCCACGGTTCTTACACACATCTTTTGCTTCTTTTACCTTCATCAGTGCTCTCATACATGCTCGTCGGTTGTTGGTACTCTTGACCATAAAAAAGTGAACTACAGTCGACTCTCGATAGTTTGAAACTCAAGGGAACAAAGATAAATTTCAAGTAAATAAGATTTTGAACAAAATAAGTGATTTATATATATTATTATTATGTATTAACAATTAAATATAATAATACAAATATTCACAAATTTTAATTTCGAAAAAAAAGTCCGTAATCTTTTTTTGAGTGAGCGATTTAAGTCCAAAGAATATTCGATAGTGGTGAGAGCTGCGAAGTAATCGTCATTCGTGTCGGTTCCGAGGACGTAGAAGCGTAGGGTCTGTACATTTATGTAAACAAACGACAGGTGCATGATAAACGCTTCAAATTATTAACATTTTAACCTTTATTTTCCCGCACTGTCATTCTGTCGTTTTTGACGCCAAGTGTGATGTTTACTTTGGTAAGTGTACAATTTAGTGAAAATTTCAATATTTGAACGGATATGCTTCTACCATTGTCCATTGTTGCCATTTCGGATTCTCCAATATGCTTAACTCTCTGACCCTCATTTGAAAAATGATGAAAAGACAATTTGTGTTTTTTTTATACACAGAGTTACATTCAGGTACACAACAATTTGCTGTGCTGGTCATTTGCACTTTTAACAAATTATTAGTCACTATTAAACAACTATAATCTTCACACAAATGCACGCTTTCAGGTAAATAAACACAAATTAATCACTTGCTAGTCACGTGATATTAATGCGAGTTTATTCCGCCAGATAGCGTATTGCTTAGAATTAGGAGTAGGGAAGCCTGGGCTTCAAATTGTCGCATGTTGGCGTGCAAGATACTACATTCTTCGACTTCAAATTACCGAAGGAATCAATTAACATTGATTTTATTCAATTTATCGAGTATTTTTCAAGTGGTCGGAAAAAAATTTCAAATTATCGAGAGATTCAAATTAACGAAGTGTCAAATTATCGAGATTCGACTGTAACAATATTTTGCATCATTTACGATTTCAAAACACGACTTTTTACCTTATGAATGATATCATTAAATCAACCATTTTGATGTTACTAAAATTTTTGTTGTGGTAAAACTTTATTTGAAAAAAATGCAGTTTATTAAATTTTATTAACTTCCCAGTGGAAGTTATAGTAATTGGTCCGATTTTGCGAATCCCGAATTTTGACATATCTCCACATTTCAAGGTCCCCAGAGTCGAATACAATAGTTGTAAAGTGGATGTCTCTGTGTGTGTATGTACCTACGTATGTGCGTATGTTCGTATGTTCGTATGCTCGTATGCTCGTATGTTCGAATGTTCGTATGTGCGTTCGGAATTATTTTTCGTCTCGATTATCTCGAGAACAATAAATGATATCGATGTGGGACCAATTGCATTCAACGCATAATTACGCAATTTAGAACTGATTAGATTTAAAGCAAAATCGGTTGAGCTGTTTTTTATGGAGATTTAAAAAACTGAAAAAAAATGGTAAACTTTCGGAATTATTTTTCGTCTTGATTATCTCAAAAACAAAAAATGATATCGACGTGAGACCAATTTCATTCGACGCATAATTACGCAACTTAGAACTGATTAGATTTTCAGCAAAATCGTTTAAGCTGTTTTTTATGGAGAATAAAAAAACTGAAAAAAATGGTAAACTGCCTGAATTTTGCAATTTATAAATTATACTATTTTTAATACAGAATTTTGAGATCTTTTGAATAATATGATTATTGCTTGTTAGGAATATTTGTATGAAAAATATGATGACAATATTTCATAAAAAGAAAAGGTTGTAGAAAACAAAAATATGAATTGGAGAATTTTAAACTTGTTTCAGTATTGAGAGAATAGCATTGAAGACGCTATAACAGTAAAAAATTATTGTTAGTATTAATAAAGCATTGTTTATAACAATTGAATATTGTAACTAACAAATGATTTTTGATCATAATAATTAAATTTGTTACAAACAATTGAAAATAGCTCCCGCTTATGAAATGATAAGAAAAAGTTTGAAAGAATACGGTTGACATAAACAGAATATTGTTAATGACAATTATAATTTATTATAAACAATTTGAAATCGTTTTTTTATAATAATAATTATTATAACAACAAAACATATGGTATTATTTTATTCTTTCCACTGGGAAGTTAGTCGTGTGGACCTCTCGGGTCGCACCCAGACCTCTGATATTTGCAAATATAATTGTTATCTCTAGCTTTAACCAAACGGAGTTACATAACTAAAAATATTGCAACTTAAGTGATTTAAAGTATAATCAGAGTTGCAACAAATATTTTTGATTATTTTAATAAATCGGTAGGTGCATTTGAACCTACTTATTTTAAGTTTTGAATTATATTTTACACGAATCGAGTTTGATAGTATTTGGTATGGTCGCCATTGTTTTAGATCGAACGATCCACTACGCCAATATACCCAACTAGTTTGGGCGGAAACGTATCTAATCGGATGTGCCAGAGTATCGTTTGAACATTATAACGGTGCCAGAACCACATACACGATACATTTTTTTTGCAATTACGGACCAACCGGAAATATACCCGGCCAAAATGTATATAAAATCGGCGAACCTTGCACGGTATGTCCCTCGGGAACTGGTTGCAGTAGTGAATATCCAGGGTTGTGCGGAAAAAATCATATCACTAAACATACCGACTCGGAATTCAAGATGAATTATGACGTGAAATTACCGAGTACGAAAGTACGAAGCAACATTATGTGGGAATTTAGAAACTACGGCGAAAACATTGTTTTATCTTCATTACTTTTTTATTTTTTTCTACCATGTCTACTCGCTATTTCGTGATTTTATTTTTTTTGTATGAATAAAATGTTTAAAGCACCTTTTTAAGTTTTAATTATTTAAAAATTCTTATCCAGGATTGCGCGATGTGAATCCACAGAATGATTACCAATATCACCTAAAGGTACCCTTTTAATTTTTATTGTAGTACCGGAAAATCGTAGTTTTTATTTACATTAATACTGTTCTAATGAATGATACCTACGAAAATTTCTGAAGAATGTTGAAACCGAAAATACTGCCAAATGACTAATATTTAAAACACCTTGAGCCTCTAAGCAAACATGAAAAATTAACCTCTTTTCGGAGATGTTTAATATTGTAGTGCGCCATAGGCACGGTTTGATAACACTGACATAAGTTGAGAAATTTAAGTTGCCAGTGGCTGGGCCCCATACCACCGCTACTGCTTAAAATTGACACCTAAACTTAAATTTAAAAATTGACATCGATTTGCATTATTCATTCAAGTAAACAATAAACTCTTTTCTCTCTTTTCTTTTTAATATAGTTATAGTTTACCCTTCGGTTCGGAAAAAAAATACCTGAAAGTTTTATCGCCCTAGCTCTCCTTCGGGCAAAACTTTTACCCTGTAAGTTTTAGTGACCTACCGCCTCTCTGTCTCAAGATATCGTGCCCACAAGATTTTCCAAAACACACACTACACACAGACAAAATTTGAAACAACCGTCACGCTGAAAATGGTGCCATTCGACGCGTGGGGCCATGGAACGTGCAGCGCACATGGTTTTGGTGATTTTAATTTTTGGGGGTAAACCAATACTTTTCCTTTTTTTACCATTCGGTTCGGAAAAGTAAAAAAGGGGAAACCCTTTATACACACAGGGAAATGATTAAAGGATATTAATTGATATTTAAATATTATTTATTTGTATTATTTCCTGTGTGTATACAGGGCTGCTTTAATTCAAATTGGTACACTAAGCACATTTTTTTGCTGCCCCTTTTCACTCATAAAAATTTTACTATTTTCATTTTTAGAGAATTTCAACTTTAAAAACAACTTTTTAACACTGATTAATAAACAAATAAAAAAAACATACAAATACATAACCAAATAATAATTTTAGATTATAAACTAAAATTCTCGGACGCCGACAAATAAACAGGGCCGGAAAAATCGGCTCTGTGTGAATATTCTAAATACCCCGTAAATATTAGGATTATTTATAATCTGTCCCGAAAAAATTAATTCACTACCTGATTATGACTTTTAAAAGCCGGAACTAAAATAATCATACTTTATGAACTGACTCTAGCATTATCACCGGAGATACCTACCAAAATGAATAAATCTAATTTTCGTTGAATTATTTTCTCGTTTGTTTGAGCTTTTCAATCGAAAAGTTAGCGATGGTTTTTATTTATTATTCAAACAAGTGAACCCTATCCTAATGGCTTCATCGTTTCCCTTTTGGAATCGGTTTTTTAACCTGTTCAAGGACAAACTTAAGCTGATAAATGGTAAGCGTCTTATTTGTTATTGATATTGACACTTTGCAAAATGAGTGTTCTGTTAACTGATTTTTTTATAGTACAAATGAAAAACCCAATTTTATGATTAAAGATTTATTATGTGCATTACCTATGTAGGTATTAATATAATACAGGGTGGCCAACCGAAAACGAAACAGCCATTTGCAGAAACCTCGTCAATATTTTGGAAAAACGCACCTGCTGGTCCCCCCTATGGAGAGCGCTAACTTTTCAAGTGTTCGAGATCTTGTATAACTTTCTAATTGTTTTTTAATATTGCAGTAGGGAATCCGATTTTATGATCTGCTGTTACCCCATAAAAAATGTATTTATTGTTTGTACCGTTTGGACATACCAACGATTTTTATCGGTCACAAATTTGCCCGTCCTTTTTTTATAGCAGACACTCCCCGTGAGTGTTTTCGAATGCTGCTGTTGATTTATTAATAAGAATTTTATAGAGTTAAAAGCTGTGGGATAAGGATAAAACCTTCAATGTTGCTTTAACAACAATAAATTGTACTGTACTGTTATTGTGACGGAATCCTTGTAAGTAAATATAGAAAAAATAGAAAGGTTGATATTGGTTTTGTATTTTCTAAGGATGGGGTACATCAAGAAGATTGATTTAAGAGAGAAAATGTATGTTGTTTAAATTATTTTAGTCTTTTGCATAATGGGTCAGAACATTGTGTTGAAAATTCCGTATTTTTTAACTGTAGAATGTCCCTCGATCCATTCCTTGATTTAAAAACCTCATTATTACAGCCGATAGACGCGTGCTATAGGCAACCAATTATTCACTCGGTTTCCTGAGATTAGGCGCGTTGCTATAGTCAACCAAAAATACATAAAGTCACAAGCAAAACCAATTAGAAAAACTGACATCAGCGCTGCTATTACTAAACTATTTTGACGACTTTCGTTTGGTGACTTCGTCCATCGTCTTCGCAGAGAGAACAAGCAAGTTAGCTTTAAAACACTACGTGGTAGAAATTTACAATCAATATAATTAAATAAAATCAATTAATTTTAAAAAGCCATCAACCAGTGAAAAATTCTAAAGAGACATGAGGTTTTTTAACTGTAAGATGATTGTACAAAGTTTACAATATATTAACAAACAAGAAACGTGTAGTTTAATTTACTTTATTAAGAAATTCACGACGGTAAAGCCAGGCGAAGCACGGCGAGATTCAGCAGAGGCAGGAACCGACATCATCTTTCTACAACCCTCCTCTAGAAACCTCCATGCAGCTTGCCGTGTCATCGTCACATAGTATAATTTAGTAGATCTTCTTTAAAAACTGCTTGATATATTCTAAATATTTGTTGTCATACTTTTGCATTCCATATCAATTTTAAGTGCTGAAGTTATCTGTTTACCCCCTTATTTTCGAATGCTTAAGTTGACTTTTTCAAACTTTCCATGCATACTGATTTAATAATTTTATGTTCAGACACGTCCCAGTAATTTTATTAAACTTTACGTTAAAAAAAAATCGAGCAAGAGAGCGTTTTAAGCTTTTTAAGTGAAAAATTTATTAATTTAAAACCTGTACATCGTGTGCATCACGTAGCTCTATCAAGCTAGCAGTGTAAATTTAACGAAAAAAATAGTACGAGATTTTGTTGCTAGTTTTTGAAAAATCGATTTTTTTGCTTAAATCGTTTTTTGAAAATCACGAAATCTGCTAACTTTATATAAAGGTAGCAGAAATTTTTTAAAATATTAATATTTATAATCGGGTTAATGTTTATATGGCTACAAAATCCATTCAAAGAATGCAAAAGACAACGATTGAGGATCTAAACAAGGCAAGGAATGAGTATAAATTGTTAAAAGGTGTGTCAAAAGAGGTTGTGGCAAGAGAAAAGGAAAATGATAAGGACCATAAGAACAGCCGGAGGTAAAAATGCGACCTCGCAAATGAAAAAAATAAAAAACATGATGGTAGTATGGTTGGTCCAAAATCTTTAACGCGTGCATGAGTAGAATAGATCCAACACGAGAAAACAAGTGAAAACAAATTCAATATATGTGACGGAACTCCTTATACCATCAGACCTGTGGTTGAATCCAGTTAAAGTGTCAGAGTTTCTGGGAATCTAAACGACGACGACGGGATATGAAGTGACGTGACACGTCAAGCTGCTGCTACTACAACAACATAGCATTAACAAGGTATACCTAATTAGAAATAAAATTTCCTTTTTTTTTTATTTTTGCCAACATTTCACTGCTAGCTTCATGTAGCAGCAAAATGTATTATGATTTAGCGCCGAAACTAAAAGGCAGAGAAATAGTAAAGCAGATGTAATCTGCAACATTTCGCCTTTATTGAAAGTAAAATCCGAAACGTTGACTCCGCATAAATCAAAATAACCCACTTTTTATCGTCCATTTTCTTTCGAGCGTCTCCGTGAAGACACTTGCTTGAAAAAATGCACAATATCGCACACCATTTTCTGCAGATAAAATGGAAATGGCGAAAGAACAGATGAGGTCTTGGCCCGTTTTTTAACTAAATGGTTTTTTTTGTTAATCTCGGAACATATTTTCACGTTTTTTTTGTTTTATTTTATGTAAATAAAAAATCCTATTACCAGTTATGTAACCAATAACTGTTATCAGATCATTTTTATAATTCTTCAGAGTCGCTTGATAACAAACACGGACACCAAAGCTTGCATCTGCTTACTTACTATGGATTTAAAAAATTCTAGAAATATAAAAAGGAAACTAAAATGAAAACAAATTTAAAAATCGACCCCCTTCAGTGGTATAAGTAATCATTATTAAGGTTAGACCAATAATTAAAAACACCAAACCTAAATAAATACTAACTAGTTTGCAGAAGTAACATCAAAAATAAGAATACTCAACATTCGTAAAGGATATGGCACTCAAGGAAGGATAGTATATTACACACCGAGGCGGGAAGAGACTCATTCCTGTCGTGAGGTTAGCTATAATCTCGAGACAGGAATGAAACTTCCTACCGAGGTTTGTATACTATTTTATTTACAACCATCATATTTCAATCAAAATTAATAAATTTCTGTTTCGTTCTGAACATACCTAAAATATTAAATTTAACGACAAATTACCAAGAATGCGGTTAGAATAATCAAGTAGATATATTGTTACCGTGACTACGGGGTATACAATTGTCACCAATATAAATAAATGTCAGATAAAGTCAATAAATGTCAGATAAAGTCAATAAATGTCAGATAAAGTCGGATATTAAATTCGCGAATAATAAATTAAAAAACATGTCTTCCGACGAAGATTTTATGGATTGTACACCACCAGAAGTACTTCAGGCTGCTCACGCAGCAGTTCAGGGTTTGGTGCCACTATATTGTCTCAATGTGCCACGTCTTCTGTAGCTATTGCAAGTAGTTCACAAACCTCAGTCATTACACATGAAATTAATTTGTCGCCCAAAGAGACAACTTTTGGAGGGTCCAGCGCTGGTACAGGCTTAAATATTTCAATAAAAGCTTACAATAATTCAAATTTAACGATTAATATCAATAAGTAGTTTGTTGTATTTTAGTTCATCATTGTTTTTTATTGCTTGCCATTAAATAGGTAAATTTGTCAAAAAAATGTGTTATTTTTTTAAATATAAAAAATATTCATTTAGAATAGATAAAGAGGGGGTGGGAAATGGGGGCGAGAAATGAGGGCGGTAAGTGAGGTTGGGAAGTAGAATTGTGTAATGTGACACTTCCCAACCTTCAACTACGTTAATAATGACAGCAATACACATATGGTTGTAAACAGTTTCGCAGACGATAGCACACTTGTCTCAACTTTCACATCCTATCGATCACTTTCGGTGAATAATACAAATAGACTCAGGCAGGAACAGGTTGATTCCATCAATAGAGATCTTAAAGCAATCGTCGAGTGGGGAACCAACAATCTTGTTCAGTTCAACGCCCAAAAAACACAAAGTGCCACGTTTTCCAAAAAAGTTAATTCCTCAAATCATCCCATCACAATGTCCGGAAATACCTTTGAACCAAGACCCTCCATCTCGATTTTGGGAGTCACGGTGTCCAATAATATGTCTTGGCATGACCATGTTGCTAATATCGCAAAGTCCGCAAGCCAGAGGCTAGGTTTTCTGTGGAAAGCCAGAAAGTTTTTTACTCCTGATCAACTGTTGACGACGTACAAGGCTCAAATCCGACCTCTATTGGAGTATTGCTCGCATATTTGGGGTTCAGCACCAAGGCATTCTCTTCGTCTTCTAGATTCCATTCAGAAAAGAGACATTCGCTTGATAAACAGCTCAACTCTCACAGATACCCTTCACCCTCTAGAACATAGAAGAAGAGTTGCAGACCAGTCATTGCTCTACAGATATTTCCATGGCAGATGCTCCAGAGAAATAAGAACTCTTGTACCACCATTGGTCACATTCGGCCGAAGAACTCGGCACGCTGATCAGTCTCACCCATTTACTCTCAAGATTGACACTACAAGGACCAATCTTCATCAAGAATCCTTCTTTTACAGGGCTGCTACGGAATGGAATAAGCTTTCAAAATCAGTTTTTCCAGAGAACTATGACCTGCAACTTTTTAAAAAGCGTGTCCCCAATCATTTCCTTTCTATAATCCCTTCCCCTTCTAATAGTCGCAGTGCGGGCCGTCCGCGGCCCACACGATAGGTCTACCCTTTTTGCGACTATTTTCATAAAAAAAAAAAAAAAAGTACTTTCCATAATATAATGAGGTGCCCATGAATTGGAAAAGTAGTTGTCTACGTCACCAAAATTACCGTTGTCAATTTTTTTACCAATACCGTTGTTAATAACACCTATTCATTTTTGTTTGTAAATTAAGATGTTGCAAGTAGGGCATTGCATTTTATTCTTTGTTTTAATCAAGGTGTGATGCATAGATGAATGATAAAACTAGAAAAGATTTTACATCATTTGTGATCCTCTCTTTTGTTGTTAGCTTTTAACGCTATGTATTATAAATCAAATAAAAGATGTTTTTTCCGGAATTAACAAAAGAAATATAATGAAAATGGTAAATATTTTATTGAATATGTTAGTTTCGCCATTTTTGTTTATTAATATTGTGGCTCTTTCCTGCCGTATAATATTTTTTAAAGTAAAAAACGGGATAAATGAAAACGATGGGCTCTATTAATGATAGTTGCTGAATACGTTCCCAGACGTAATTGGATGGTAATTGGATATTTTCAGAACATTTTCTTATTTTCCTTTAATTACTTTTATGTACTTATTAAAACTAGGTAGGTTTAGTTTAGGTGTCATGTGAGTGGGGCCCCTCCACTGCGACCCTTTATAGGTCTATTGTGACTCACCCCTAGAGGTTACAGTTTACCGCATAATCCAGCCCTTCTCACGAAGTTCATGATTGTATGTGGTGAGATTTTCTTGAAATCAGTAGGTTCTAATTTGGTAAAACCAAATATGTTGAACCTTATTCTTCCTAAGCAGGGGCATGAACATGATATGTGTTCAGCCGTTTCGTCTTCCACACAGCAAAACCGACAGTCCGTTTGTTAATTCAGACCATCCTTCCGAGGTAGTATCTTAGACGACAGTGTCCTGTAAGCAGCCCCGTTAGAATTCGCAGGTCGTTCCTGCTCCATTGTCGGATCTGCTTGGTTGTGTTTCTCGAGGGTTGAAGGTAATATAGGTAATATAACTAAAAACTACAAGAAAGGCATCGTAATAGTTTGCAAAGAATCTCGGTTACGGTAGAATAAGTTGCCCAGGCGAATGCAGACTAAAGAGTTTAACGAAGAATCATTGTCAAAATTTACGAAGTAATTTAAGCCCAAACGACACGCAAATATTATCAACCTGGCTGAAGAACTCGTATATAAGTTCTATCAATTCGAGGAAGAAAAAAAACCTAAAGTTGACAGATTTATGGGGAATTTTAAGTCAAATATATGGAGTAGGGTGGGCTGCGAACGGTAGACTAAGGGATGTCTTTAGAAGCAGCATACCCTAAAATCAAAAGTCTTCAATCAATGCGTATTACCAGTAATGACCTACGGTGCCGAAACGCTAACACTGACAAGGAACACCGTACATAGATTGGAGGCTGCTCAGAGAAAATGGAGAGAGCTATACTTGGAATTTGAACCCAAGATCGCGTAAGAAATACGTACATTTGGCAAAGAACCAAGGTCCAAGACATAATACAGAGAATCACGACACTAAAATGGAAGTAGGCAGGACATGTTGCGAGATTCAAAGACGGCAGATGGTCTCTAAGAATAATAAATTGGAGACCCCGCGCAGACAAAAGAAGCAGAGGAAGACCGCCAACACGTTGGAGCGACGATATAAAAAGAGTAGACGGACACTGAACTCGAATAGCTCAAGATAGAGCCCAGTGGAGCAGTTTAATGGAGGCATATGTTTAGCAGTGGACTCAACACGAGGCTGGGAGATCATGATGTAGAGTAAAATAATATGAGCCAAACTAGACAAACATTTCAACAAGTTGAAATCCAGTATCCGGATCGTTTATTACTGCCTACTGTTACCTTTTTTTAAACATCGAAAAAGCACTTTTAACAAATTTTTATGCATCAAATAATAGTATTATACTTTTATTTATTTTTAACAAAAGAGAACCGATAATTGAGACATAAATT
The DNA here is from genome assembly GCA_950111635.1 of Agelastica alni. Taxonomy (NCBI): domain Eukaryota; kingdom Metazoa; phylum Arthropoda; class Insecta; order Coleoptera; family Chrysomelidae; genus Agelastica; species Agelastica alni. The sequence goes on from OX467709.1 coordinate 84,930,849, forward strand.
CTGACCAAGCTAAACAAACAATTTAACAAACTAGGTGTTCAGTTAAAAATGTTCTCTTAAACCTTTAACCAATATTTACCTAAGTACTTAACAAAGTTGGAATTCAGCCCGGATTTTGTAACACTGTTTTAGAGAAGTCGTTACCTTTTTTTTTAATAACGAAAAAGTACTTTTTAAAATCCCTAACAATAGATGCCTTACTTTTATTTATTTTTAATTTAAAAAACTTTATTAAAGACATAAGTCGTGATCAAATTTAAAATAATTAATTACTGTACTGCAAATAATTTAATATTATCAGTAATGAAATAATGACCGAGCTATTATTTAAACAGATACAGGGGCGTATCTGTCTTACCAAAGCTGCGCAACAGCGACACGATTTCGACATGGACTTGTCACACCAAAGCAAAGAGATATCTACATTCAGTACAGTGAACAATGTCATCAAGTGAAGACGACGATGTGACTGCATTTTACTGGTAGAAAGTTTAAGAAAAGGAAATTGTGGGTGCATCCTTTTATTGCAAAGAACCAAAAAACAAAATATTTGTTGCTGCTAAGGAACTTGACAGACACCCAGTGACATTTAAATTATTTTATATTCCGACGTGTCCTTTCACTTGCTACGGTTGTTACACACATCTTTCGGTTCTTCTACTTTCATCAGTGCTCTCATACATTTCCGCAGCATTAATCTTATTTTCATGCTTCTTCTTCCAAACCCAACATTCACTACGGAACATAAGTGTAGTGACCAGCATTCCTCTATTACACAGCCAGACGTGCCTTTTTCGACACGTTATGGCTGCTCATAATATTAATGTTGTAACTTTTCGGTTTCTTGTACAGAGAAGACAATCGGTGAAACATCGAATAATGATTTTTGTCCAAGAGTGGATACCGAAATCATTTTTTTTATTTTCGCGTGAATTTTTTACAGGATCCTTCAGCAACTGTGTCACTTTTCCAGCCACCATGACGTTCAACAGTGTAAAGATCCACTCCGGAATTAGCCAACAATGAAGCCGGAGATCTTCGAAAACAGTGACCAGTGTATTCGGCAGAATAACTTAACTTTAAAAAAGAAGCAATTGTCTTGCATATGTCTTCAGGATTTAACTCTCGTTTGTCGAAATTTTTTTGTAACGCCTTTTTGGATAGACCTGGTCGTGCACACATTTCATGAGCGAAAGTAAATGGCGAACTATTATTACCTACATCTGATTTTTTTTTTTTAATTAACCGTTTTTAATTAACGTTTGTAAATTGTAAAACTTGTATTTTGTAGAGATACTGCCTTTACAGAATTCATTTTTTCAGGACTAATCATTTTAAAGTTAAAATGTAGGAGAGAGTAATAATACAGGATAGGGGAGATGGGTAGAGTAAAGTGACCTTTTAAATGGGATTTTTCTGGAAATTTTCTCTTTTAATTTGTAGCAACTGAAAATGAAAGTACCATAGTAGTCGCTTTCTTGCATGTGTAATATCTTTCCTCTCGCTTACTCGCAATTTGTGGGGGGTCATTTCGTGAAATGTGTAACAGTAACAATAACATTTGATTTTACGAATGAGCGCGCGGTTAGAGTTAGCCATCACTTGGCCATTGATTTCTGTCACTGTCAGTGTCAATTAAATAAGATACAATTTTCATTAAAAAGAATTAATAGAAAATTACTTTTCGAGGATAGAACGTCTCCATTAATAGAACAATAAAATAATAATTTTCATGATCATGCTATAATAATTTTAGTTATTATTATTGTTTTAATTAGACAATAAATTATTCCTTTATTTTTTAATACACTATTTTGCGTAAAATATTAATTTTTTTTTAACTCTACAATCTTAAAATGAAAATAATTTTTAATCTATTGTAGTCTGAAATTTTTATTGAATATATCTTTTTAAAAATATTTATTATTGAAAAAGTGTTGTGAAATTAAGATTTAAATGTAAAATTTTGGTTAACTTACGGGTTTGAAAAATGCCCTTAAAAAAGTATTTATTACATATTTTTGTTAAATTTTTTTTTTAATATTATAGAAAGTTCAAATATTTGCAAATTTGAAAATAGGTAGCGTCATTTTTTTAATATAATTGATTTGAGTACTTTAATTTTATCAAATAACAGATAGGGGGAATGGTAACAGGGTGGAAAAACTTTTTGAATCAGATATATTCTGTAATTTTCTTTTAAAACCATAGCTTATCAAAAAGAATGTGCCAAAGTACCACTTGGGTTTAAATGATGTGTCAATATCAAAATTGTTATTAAGACCTTTTAAATAAAAATACTTCAATTCATCACTATTTTTCAATGGCTATTGTTACCATTATATTAACAAGATAATTTGTTAAAGGAATGCCAAACATAGGTACCTGTTTTCACCGCCCGATTTCTGTAATATTTCAATTATAAAATAACAATATAAAATCAGCATCTTCTTGTGGGTCTATTTACGGATACATTTTGTGAATATATTATGTGTTCGTTACCGACACACTAACCACAATCAAATTTACATTTTTAAACACAAAACAGCATCCTTATCGATTTTAAAACACATCTTAGGCACACAAAAAAAAACACCAAAACAAATGACTAACTATTTATTGTACAAAGCTAAGTGCACACCCACATCAAAACACATGCAGATTTTACTGTGGGTTTATGTTTTACAAGCAACTAATACAGCTTTACCTGTTTAACAAGAGGAAGTAGAGTCTGTTCTATACTACGAGTTTTTATTTCTAAAAGGTCAAAATTTGTTGAACCTAATTCTGCCATTTTCTACACTAACTAACATCTTTATTTCGTACATAAATCTTCCCCATAATCTTGTCTTTCTTTAATACATAACCTTGTCATTTTAACTTGTATTGGTGAATAATCAGCTGTTCACTTGAATGCTGATGATATTGAGCTCCCAACTAATTTAACTGTTGCATCCATCTTTTGTAAGTAACTGAAAACTCCCATCTCATTTTCAAGCTTTCTACAAAATACACTGTAAAAGCTAGATTATTTCTTGTTGGCTGTTTGCTCACATTAAATATCAAATACTACCCAATTTAAAAAGAAGAAAGTGACACTGACACAAGAAGTCAAAATTTTTATATAAAAAAGAAATTTTTATCTATAATACCAAAAGAAAACTATAATAGTATTCAACTCTGAAAATTATTTTTAATTTTGTAAGTATTTTATGGCTCAATGTTTAGATAATTATGTCAAGTTACAACTTTTCAAATCTAACCTAACAAAGTGATGTAATTTCTAGATGGCCTTAGGAGTGGGTAGGATAATAAAGAGATATTGTTTAGTAACTATATTTCCTCTACTTGCAGTGAGTAGTATATACGCAGACTATAGTCATACACAAATTTACAAAGCCATAAAAAAGAGAGAAAAAAGCTAAAAAATGTTCTACCCAATAATTCCTAAAGGTATTGTCTGGGGTATTTTCCCAGCAGTAGGATTTGCTGTAGGTTGGTATTTGGATAAACTAGAAACTGAACGGCTTTCACTCTTCAGAGATAAAAGTGCTCTTTATGGTAGAGAACTTAAAGAAGGAGAAAAACCTAGTTGGTAATTCTATAATTATAATAATTGGTAGTTATAAATAAAATGTAATTATTAATATAGTTTTTATTTTTTCCCAAGTTAATGAATAACATGCAAGAGCTATCCAACTTTACATTTTTTTCACCTATTAATTATGAATTAACAAGTTTTCTTTTAAGATATAAATAAAAATCAAACATTTTTAAACACTTTACTGAAGTAAAATATATAAGTATTTTTTTATAAAAATGTATATAAAAGTAAAGGAAGATATAATGTCAGTACATTTTTGAATATATAGTGTAACTTAAAATTGCACATTCTATAATACTGTAATAATTGCATCACTTCTGTCTTAAATATATTTTATATTTGGATATTTTAAGATAAAATAATCTTGATAACATAACATTACTTATGTAAAAATATATAAAATAATAAATTAAAGCCAGTTTGTAAAAAACAACACACTTAGAACCCATGTTTTACATTGTAAAAAACTAACTTACAGTTCCGTGTTACAGTATACCAAATTTAGATAAACGTTTGTAAATATTAACAACAAATAAAACTTCAACTTCTACTGTAGTTTAAAAATAGTAACTTCATACAAATTTATGTTGATAAAAACAGTAATAATTTTTTATAAACAAGTATGCTTAACATTAAGAGGTTTATTTTCTTTGTCACTATTCAAAATTCTAAGTAATTCAAATGCATGTTTTTTGTTTTCTTTTGTCCATTGCGGTGGTTTTGTTGAATCATTTATTACAATAGTTGCATTATTGTTTTTGTGTGTATGGAAAAGTTGTTTACCCTTCCTAATTGAACTGTTTTGATAGGAAAATGATGATTTATCTGTATCATCTGAACAAGTAACCCACTCACTGTTGGAGTTTTTTATTTTTGTTTCCTTTTGATGTTTTGAGTGTTTCATACTTCTCCTTCGATTAAAATCAATATCCTTCAAAGGACTATGACCTTTAAACTTTATTCGTTTTTCAGATAAAGTTCTTGTAAAAGGAATTGGTTTGATTATTTCATTAACATTCAATTTTTTGCTTGTTGGCATTATAACAGAATCACCACAACTGATGTAAGTCGAATCTAAACTCTCCTTATTTTTTGCTTCTGTAGCTGCAGATATTTTTTTACAATTACATTTTAAAGCAGTAGACTTTAATTTTGCAAATTCTTCATCAATTTTTTTAAGACTTTCCTTTAATTTATTCTCCATTGATGCTATCTTTTTTTCTTTAATAGATAGAAGATTTTCTCTTTCTATTAATTCTATTTCTTTTTGTTGTAAACCCATTTCTTTTTCTTTCAATTTTTCAATTTGCAAATAAACATCATTTTCGGAAAGTTGCACACAACTGCTTTTGTTATCAATTTTGATCAACAATTTTTTTTTATTCCAGTTTGTTGCTTTTAACAGTAGAGTTGAATTACACAATATCCTATCAATATTTTTTTTCAAGTCACTATTATCTTTTATCATTGCAGTAATTAGAGATAAGAACCCCTTTGAATAAAGGTTTGTGTAATTTTGTAGTTCCTTTTCAAAAATACCTTTTTTGAATTTTGTCAAAGTGCATACTTCAAATATCATAATGCCTAGAGAACTTGTCTTTGCATGCTTTGTCTTTACAGTTTCTATATTCAAATCAAAATTAAATAGTTTAACATTATAATCTTCATTAAGAAAAACATTTTTTATATCAAGTTGTGTTGTATTAGAAATAGTTTTAACAACTAAAGCTATCTGATAGATTATTCTACACAAAAATTCTTCACATATACGAGAATTATCTCTAAAAGCTAGATCCATTAGATCCTTAAGTGAACCATGTCTGCAATATTTAACGACTAAATAATATAAATCTGATTGATCTTCTTTAAGTAATTCACAGAAATCTAATAGGTTGGGATGTTCTAGTAGTTTTCGAATATTAAATTTTTCTTTTAAATTGGTTATTTGCCGCTTAGTTAAATTTTGAGAATCAATAATAATCCATACATAAGTTTCTCCACTAATTTTATCCTTGATTTTGAAAATTTTTGAACTTGTATTTCTATCTTTATCTAATATGCTCAATAGATCATAGTTATGAATCGACATCTAAAAAAAAGTGTTTAATAACAATATTTTTGTTAAATATAAATTAAACATTATATAATTAGTGATCACATTTTAACATAAACAAAGGAAATATTGTGTATAAGAGTATATTATTGAATAGAACTAATCTAAATTGTAACCATTAGGAAGGACTACTATTACCACTAACTATTTAATACTATATTTGCCACTATTTTAATAAAAAATTTGAACTTATAATGTTTATGACTTATGTTATTCTACAGACATTGTGAATTTTAAAACCAAGCGCTAAATCGACGTGAAGGCATTGTAGCAAAATGTTTATGGTATTTTCTTAATTTAGTAATATTTTAAATACTTACTATTTTGCATTAGTTCGTTGAAGTAAAAAATAATTTTGAATTAACTTAACCAAACAATAACAAAAAACCGTTATTTTTAAATCTTTTACCTATAAACAATGTCATATGTCAAACTTCAAACTAGAAGAAGTCGTCTCTCTTCCCACCTTTAAGAGCTGTTTGTGGTTTAAGCCTCGACAGAAGAAATTCAGCTAATAAACGAATAAAATTCTGCTCAATCTTTTGTGATTTTTAATAATCTACAAATAATTGCAACATTATATGGAAACATGTAAATGAATTATATGCTATTCAAATATTATTTATTATATTACTAAATATCTCTATTAATAAAATAGTAGTCCATTGACAAACTTAAATTGCTAATTGATGTATGTTAAATTCAGCTTTATGTACTAATTTCTGAAGATGCAGTGACATGGTAATAACAAAGATAGAACTCTATTGCTATGCCAAAAGGTTTAGGGTCTTTTTTTGGAGCTAATAATATACTATTTTATTAAATGCTTTTTAGTAATTTTTTTTTTAAATATCGAAAATTAAATATTTCTTTTTTATAAAATTGTACGTTTATAAAATATACGTTTTATTTAATGATCAAATTTGCGATTTAATTATGTATCTAGAATTTCTGTGATCCTTTTCAAAAAAGTTTGAAGTACGCATATGAGTATTCAGACTGGATAATGACAGAAATTCACAACAACCACCACACATCATGGATGATGTAATGGACTAAGAAGATATAAGCAATAAACATGTTCGGTTATTTCCGTCAAAATGTTTTGCTAAATATCAGTTCATACTTCTAACAACGATAAACTGTTCTTACTATGCCAATCATATGATGCTAATAGGTTTAGGCATTGGTCTTTATACAATGGTTTAGGGTCTTTTTTTCGAGCTGGATGCAAGCTTTTACATCAAAGAGAGTCGTGGCGCTGGTATAGCATAACGCTAGCGCGTAGTTTAAATTTTAGACGGTACCGTCATGGTCATTGTCATTTCTTTAGACAATGGTACCGTACTAAAATTTTGTCAATGAAGATCACAGTATTCAGTGCATTTAAAATTATACTAAACCTTATGCTTATATTTAATTTTAAAAATTTGATTAAGTATTATTATTGTAGTTGCGGTGATTTTTCTTCCAATTTAATCTCAATTTTCAGTGGAATTTTTTTAAATTATAATTCGTTTATATCTGATAATTTTTTTATCGACTTCTGTTTAATTGTTTAATTTTAATGTAACTTTATGAAATGTAAGTTAGGTATTAAAAATTTGAAAATGAATTATTATTACCGTAATAATTCTACATATTAAGAAAATAGATCATAATAACAATATTCCCATTTTTAATATCATCCGATTTTGCCAATCGTTATTTAAAAAATATATCTATAGAAGAATGATGCTATTTCTTTACTTTAAAAAGTACTCTGAAATAGTGTTAACTAACTTAATAATAAATTTACATTATATTACATTTTTGCGGTTGGGCCATTGGTATAGGCACCTTCTTCACCTAGATCTTTGATCCTCTGTGACTACCGCTGTGTCTTCAGGGCATCAGAATTCCAGTCCGCTGGTTTTGGCAAACTGCAGGATTTCTGTTGGTCCTGTCGTCTCATTTAGATCACTTGGATCCATTATCATGCGGCCCCAGGTTTGGTACCTTTACACAGCTAGCATCAGGCAGCAACACATAATGTGTATGCCGCATGGTCGGCAGTTTTTCTCAGCCGCCAGCTTAAGTTTGAAGAGGTGCGCCGTGGCCAGTGACTAGGTCAAGCGTGCTGCTTAGCCTACTCCGGTTCATCTTCCAGAGTGCGTCTGCACTCTTCTGGAGAGGTTTTTTCATCATGTTTTGCAGCCAGTATTTGTATTCCACTGATCGATATGTTCTTGCTCAAGAATTAGTTTCAACTCGTTTCGCTTCGGCAATTGGCAATCCGACCAACTGGCTTCTTGGTTCCACCAGGGTCCCATTTCTTGCCAGTTCATCGGCTACCTCATTGCCATTTATCACTATGTGCCCAGAACCCATGCAAGAGTGACCTTATTTGCAGTCGCTAATTCAGTGAGGGCCTACATGCAGTCCCACACCACCGATGATGTTGTGGTGCAACTCACGAGGGCCCCAATGGCCGCACGACTGTCAGTGAGAATATCAATCTCACTGTTGGTCACTCTGTTTTCTGTCAGGTGCGTGGCACACCTCAGTGTGTCATAGACTTCAGCCTAGAAGACCGAGGCGGTATACTTTCCCTGTGGTTGCAGGATGACTGCTCCGTAGCGTCCCTGGTACCCTGATCCGTCAGTGTACCATCGTTTCACTCTTGGGCTGGTCAATGGTGTTTTCTTCAACCAGTCTTCTCTGGTTGGCATTTTTGTTTTATAGTTCTTTCAGTCATCTTCGGAATCTTGTCCGATTTTATTGTGAAGGGGTGTTTGCGGTGGGCCTCGATCTTGGTGTGACCAATCCCGTTGCTCCTCCACCCACCCTGACACTTTAGTCTGTATGCAGCGTTCCTGGCCCGATCTTTATTTAGGAGATTAATAGTAAATTAATACATACTAAATATTAAAGAACAGATAAAAATGATATATTAAATAAATATTTTTTTAATATCATTATAATGGTCTTGAAATATAATTTTTTTTTGTGGACGGTAACATTGAAAGGGAAAGCAATAAATTTCGATTTTTTCGATTCCTTTCCTATGCTGTGTACATCTCTATAAGAGTCTATCCTTGCCGATAGTAATAAAAATTAAAAATACCTTATGTACTTTATTTTTATTAAAAACAAAAAATAGTAGCTACTCTAAGCTGGACACAATAAATAAAATATTTAAATAACAAAATTTTATTTATCCTTTTCTATATCTTTAAATCAATACAAAATAATGGTTTGTAGTAACCATCCTCTCCAATTGAAGACATAAGAGAAATATGTATACTAGAAAAAACGCATTCTCCAAATTCATAGTCTCTATATTTTTCCATAATTTTTGTTGCATCGAAAGTTTCTTTTTTCGTATATCTTTTTTTTCTGGACGAACTTGGAGCAGCATTATTTTCTCTATATTTTGTATTCATAAGAGTCATATGAACTTTAACATTTTCTTGGTGTTTTTTAAGTAAACCTAAAACAGCCAAACTTGTAACAAAAAAAATTGAGACAAATTTAAATAAAATCAATGATTAATGTGAGCTGTCCAACTTTAAAATAGAAAAGTGTAGAGAATTTAAAGAATGAAACAGTAAAATAAAATGGAAATAATTAATCAATAACATACATACATAAAATCACGCCTTTTTCCTGTAGGGGGAGGTCTATACCACTTCCTTACACTTGCTACGGTTCTTACACACATCTTTCGCTTCTTTTACTTTCATTAGCACTCTCATACATGCTCATCAATTGTTGATACTTTTGACCTGGCCTTTCTTCAAAACAATATCGATCTGATCGAGATGCGTTCACCAACCTCTACTGACTTGCCCATTCACACTCGCCATATAAATCTGTTTCGTCAATTTTACTTACATGCTTCTTCTGCCAAACCCAACATTTTCTTCCATACATAAGTGCAGGGACCAGCACTCCTCTATGCACAGCCAGTCGTGCCTTATTTGACACATTCTAGCTGCTCATGTTATGCAGGGCCCCATTCATTTGTTTCACTGCTAACAATGTTGCTCAATGTCACAGTCATACTTTCTGTCTCTCGTAAACTTTGAACCCAAGTATACAAATTCATTCACTTGTTTCACTCTTTCTCCTTCAATCAGCACCTCGCAGTTTGTCATGCTTTCTTCTCTTTCAAAAACCATTACTTTCGCCTTACTTACATTTACTTTCATCACTGTGATTCATGCATAATATTAACTATAACCTGCAACTCCTCTTCAGATGATATATCCTAATATCCTGATCATCGGCATAAAGGAGGCATTTGACGATCAAATCATTCACACTCTCTTTCAAATCTTTTAAACAACCGTTCATGTACAAGTTAAGCCATGGCAAAGCCACACATCCCTGTCTAACACCTTTTACGATTATTTTGGCATGGGCCTTTTCGAAGTCTACGAAAGAAAGTAGACCTTTTGACTTCTAGCCAAGAATTTTCCAATAATTTAATACAATTAATCATTTTTATAAAATATAAACTAAAAATATTGAATATTTCATACCTCTTTCGTAAAAATAATTTGATAAATTATTAAGCATACTCTGCAAATCATTGTCCTTATTAACAAATTGTGCTTTAGCATAAAGTACATTTACTTTGTCATATTTATTATTCATACATTCAATACCAGCTACTCGAATTTTCAGAGGTCCTGATTTTTCCATTAAAGACCTAAAAATTTGTTTTTTAACAAATAAATTACATATTCACATACATCTTTCTAATATGATTACCTACTATTTTTAATATGTAGTTCAAATGAAACTAAAATACAATTTGATTTAATTTAGTTGGAAACATTTTTAATACAAAACACAATTACCAAGTTTAAAATAAAATATTAAATTATAAGAAAATAATTTAATAAATGATAGAGCTCACATTAAAATAGTTCTATGGTAATCTTTCAAAGCACAAATTGCCTCTTGCTTTTCATTTTCATCCATAAGTACCATAACATCAACAGTCAAGTGTAGTTTCAAGGGACTTAGAAATATAGACTCATCAAATCCTGTTATATTTTCTTCCATTACTCTCTTTTTAAACTCCATAAAGTTTTTTTTTATTTCTTCATCACACAATGGTATGCCAATGAATTGCAATGGTCTACTTTCAATTCTGATTTGACCAACCATTGAATGAATTGCCTGCACAGCATCTTTTAATTGTTGCTCATTATTTCCCACTATTTTCAATTTTTCGTTTTGATTAATCTTAGGCAATGAAATGTGGGTATTTGTTTTTTCCATCAAAGATTTTACATCAAATCGAAAATCAAAATTAAGTTTTTTGTAGTAATAACTACAAAATAATACTTTATAATACTTATTTAACTAAGAACATAAAAATTATCTTTATAAGCATTGTCTCACAATAATTGCCAATTCATTAAATTAAAAATCTCTCCCTGTTAACATTCAAAGTGATAATTGCTTAGATTTTGGAATTAAACAGATATATTACTAAGTAATATAAATTGTTAATTGTTTAATCTCTTTTTCATGCACACTAGTTGAGCAATTTTTTTTATTTCGAATTGAATTACTTAACAAAATTTAAAAATTAAATATATTGAGAAGTTTTTGTAAACTTACAATGGTAAAGTGAAAGCTGCAGTAACAAGTCCATTGTCTTTGGTAGTAAAATCAAGATCAGTAAATACATAAACTTCACTGGTAGATTCTACATAAAAAATTACATAAAATTGTTTTAAAAGATGTAATAGGTACTAGAAATAGATGAAATATTTACAAAAATTTCAATTTAAGTTTTAAAATATCTATTATAGGTAACCTGTAGAGTATTATAATTATTTTACGCTTAATTACTCTCATTCAAATTTTTTTTTATTTTTGAACTGATAAAATTTAATACAACATATTAATTCTGAAGTAAACATTTATATTATTTGTACATTATACCAGGATTGGAACGCTAATGCAAGTGAAAAAAATGGTTACCTTTTGATAATTCATTTTCTCTGTACTTTTTATATTTCTCTTTAAAAGGCTTTATGTTACAGCATTGTCCATCTATCCACATACGAATTGGTTTTGGGGAATACTGTATCATTTTGTCTACAGGAATTAAATTATTTTTAATATATTTTTGATGAAAACTTGCTTTTTTAATAAAACTACACAAAAGTAATGAATACAATTGATTTTTTATAGAATTAAATAAAATAATTGTAGATAACATGATATAAAATATTATAATTTTGTGATATGTTGTTATGCATCAAGACTGTTTACATTTTATATTAATTATTTTTTCTTCTTTTTCGATTAGACAAAATGACTTTAATAATATGCCATTTCATCGATTGTTTTCAGTAATTTTTTTTCTAAATATCGAAATTTATCGATTTTTTTTAAATTGTAATGTAAAATAATATTCAAATTCCTTTATATTTTTTTAATGATAAAGTTTAGCGATTTATTTATGCACGTACAATTTCTGTAATCCTCTTCAAATTATTTTGAAGTACGCATATGAGCATGTTCAGATATTTCCGTCAAAATGATTGCTAGTGATTTTTTCATACTTAGACTCTTAAAGGACGCTATTGCTATGATAAATGGTAAAAGGTTTAGGGTCTTTTTTTGAGTTGGATGCAAGCTTTTACATCCAGGAGAGTAGTGGCGCTTGTATAACTGAACGCCAATTGGCTGAGAGCCTAGCGCGTAGTTTAAATTTTAGAGTGTACCGTATTAAAATTTTATCAATGTAGATCGGTGTATTCAGAACATTTAAAATTATGCTAAACCTTATGCTTGTATTTAATTTTAAAAATTTGTTAAGTATTATGGGTGTATCTGTGGTGGTTTTGCCTTCCAACGTAATGTTATGGGTTTATTTACAGTGGAATTTTTCTTGAAAATTTTACGCATTAAAAAATATAAGATCCTAACAATAATTCACATACAATAATCTGATTATTTAAGCAATTCAAACACCAATATTCTCAATTTTAAAATCATCCGATTTTGCCCATCGTTAATTTAAAAAAATATCTATCGAAGTAATCAAAAGATTACTTTAAAGAGTACTCTGAAACCAATATAATAAATTATTACACACTAAATATTAAAATATTATTTTTTTGTGGACAGTAACATTGAGAGAAAAAGCAATAAAATTTGATTTTATTTTACATTTTTAGAATCCTAAAATTTTTAGACATCCTTTAAATTAAGTCGCTCTCGGCCCGGAACTATGCCTAAGTCCGCGCCTGTATATGCTTGTGAAATATGCTTCTACTCGCCATCTGACGGAAACTAATGTCGCTATTTATTTTTAGATACCTTGCCTATGCTGTCTATGAAATCCTCGTTGATACTTCATAGTTACCTGAATGAATTTAAGGTTATGTTTATGTAGCTCTCGTGGTCGTTGCTTCAGTTCAGTTACTTCTGTTTTTAAATTTTAATTTAGTTTAAACTTTAACTGACATTAAAATTTATAATGGGTTTAACCAAACAGTATTTGCGTTATATTCCAGCAGGAAATTTTAATATTATTGCTAGCCAGTCATGCAATGTCAGTTTTGTTACATTAGAAGGACAAGAAGGAAGATTTGTTGCTGTAGGAGCATGTGAGCACATTGTTATTTGGGATTTGAGATTAGGAGAGAAGGTATTATTTAAGAAAATTACGTGTTTTGTTTACCCTAAGGCTTGGCTCCTGTTACACATTTATTAAATAATGTTATCAATTACTCCAAACACTTTTATGATTTATGTATAGAAATAGGTTTAAGAACTGTATTAATTACATTATGTTATAGGCCCAGGTTTTGTCTGGTGAAAAAGCTGTTGTTACTTCAATTGCTGCTAGTCCAAATAAACGTCACCTAGCTGCTGGTTACTCTGATGGAAATATCCAAATATATGATTTAAAGTCATCCGAAGTTATAAGTATATTCTCTGGACATAGATCAGAAATCACAACATTAGTCTATGATATTTTTGGTCACAAATTAGCATCAGGATCAAAGGTATTTTGTCAATTCCAGTTTTTTATATTTTATATTATTACTGTAGCAAATTCAGTTTATGGTTTTTATCATTTACAAAACAGTTGCTTTTTTTTTGTATTTTAGGACACAGATGTAATAGTTTGGGACACTGTTGCTGAAGTTGGATTGTGCAGGTTATCTGGACACAAGGGACCCATTACACAAGTACAGTTTTTGAGAGAACATTCAATTTTAATTTCTGGATCAAAGGATAGCTTTGTCAAATTTTGGGATTTGGATACCCAGCATTGTTTTAAAACTTTAACAGGTCACCAAACTGAAGTGAGCCCTAAAATATTATAATTTTAAAAAATAGTTATTTTTGTAGTTATAGTAATTATATATATTTTGTTATCTAAAAATCCCCTAATTTACTCATTTGCTAAAACAATTTTGTTAATTTGTCATAATATGTTAAAAATAAATGATATTTGTTTTAGGTATGGGCCATAACATTAATGAAAGATGATCAATACTTGGTAACTGGTAGCGGTGATGCAGAATTAAGAGTTTATAAACTTTATTTTCGTGATCTAGATGCTGTAAATAAAAATTCTTTAGACAATTTATCATCTAGATTGGAATTAACTTCATTAGAAGATTCAGATGATATCACTGTGAGTAATTGTTTTATGTGATTGTTAAATAACTTTATTGATAAAAAATTTAAACATCCATTAAGTATTTCTTCTTCTTTTGGTCGTAACTTATTTATTCATGGATTCCTTTCCTGTCATTACTCTAGATAATAGATTTTTAACTGTATTTACCTACATAAAAAAAATTTGATTAAGTTTTTTTTTAATTCCATAGTTTTTTAATAATATTAATTAAAATATATTTTAGCATCCTTTACAATGTCACAAGGTTGGTACGCTTCTAAGGGGCGGACGAGGCAGAGTTATTTCCATGTATAATGATGCTAGTGGACAAATTCTTGGTTGTCATGGTACTGATATGCAAATAGAACTGTTTCAATTTCTTTATGATGAAGATGCTAAATTACGACTCAAGAAAAGGCTTAAAAAAGAAAAGAAAAAAGCAAAGTTAGTACATATTTAGAATTTTGGGATTCAATAATGTTGATTACATATTTTAAATACCTAATTTGTTAAAACAACAAAAAATGTAACTTTATTTTATTTAATCGATTCATATTTTATTATATTTTTAGATCAGATGAAAATATAGAAATGGATCAAACAAATACTGTTAACGATTTAAATGTTCAATTGAGTTTATGTGATGAAGTCAAACGACTTCCACCAATAAAACTATCTGACAAACCTAAAAGTTTTCACCTGGTACTGGGAAATGGCGGAGAACTGCGTGTAACTACTAATCTTACCAACAATATTATAGAACTTTATACAGTTCAATCTGCAATGAAAGAATCGGAACAAAAACGTCTGAGATCTATTTTAAATCATGGACATAGAACTGAGATAAGGTCGGTTTGTTTTAGTAGTGATAATTTAGCCATCGCTTCAGGAAGTGCCGAATCTGTCAAACTTTGGAACCGACCCTCGCAAGCTTGTCTAAGGACTATAAGTACAGAGTAAGTTATGTTTTTAAATTATCGTTTATCACACTTAACTTTTCACACACACTCAACACGGACCTACAACTTTACATAAAATATTGTTATAAAACTTGGGTCCGTTTATAAAAAAACAAATATTTCACAATTTACTACTGAGTACTGTGTTGCAACAAAAGAAATATTCTGACAATGTAGTTCAAACTACCACTGAATATATTACAGTAAATTGTTACTGATAGTCTTCGCATCTTGACCAGCGTTAGATACTTCTGCCTTCGTCTCTGGAATCATCTGGCAGTTCTTTTAGGAAAGACTGGAATGTTTCTAGACATTGTCATTGGGATCGTGACGGCTCGTCGATTCAAGAAACGTAAACAAAGCAGAGCCGGCTCGACCCATTCTAGTAACAATATAAATTTCCATCATAAATATTGTCTAAATGTGTTGTCAGGATCTAAGAATCATTTATTGACTTTTACACAAAAAACACTGTATTTTAGGTATATTTTGTCTACTGTTTTTGCACCTGGAGATCGACATCTTTTAGCAGGATTAAAAAACGGCAAATTGTTAATTATTGATATTGCAAATGGAGATATATTGGAAGAAATTCCAGCTCATTCAGCGGAGTTGTGGTCAGTTGCTTTGACACATGATTTAGTAAGTATACCTAGTTTTATTTATATGTTTTCCTGCCAACGCCATTCACTTAATATACTTTCCAAGTATACAAACTCTTTCGCTTGTTTCACTCTTTCTCTTTCAATCAGCACCTTGCAGTTTGTCATGCTTTCTTCTGTTTAAAATCCATTATTTTCGTTGTCTTACATTCACTTTCATCCCTTTGATTTTTAGGACATCATGCATAATATTAACCATCACCTGCAACTGTTCCTCAGATGATACTAATATCACCTGATCATCAGTGTGCAGGAAGCATTCAACAATCAAATCAATTATTCTCAATCCATACTCATTCTCTTTTAAATCTTTTAACAGTCTATGAGCACTTATTGCAAAGCTACACATCCCTGTCTAACACCTTTTTTCGATGTTAAACCAGCCTGTGTAAGCTCCGTTTATCCTGATACAAGCAGTGGAATTATTGTAAAGTGATTTCTTGCTCGTATTAAACTACCGCTCACCCCATAAATAGACAATGTCAACCACAGTTTATTCCTCACTACTCTGTCGTAGACCTTTTTCAAGACTATGAAAGCTCAGTAAACCTTTTGACTTTAAGCCAAGAATTTTTTGACTATGATTTGTAAGGAAAATACCTGATCCATGCATACCAACCCCCTTTTAAATTCTGCTTGCACATCCCATATTTTCTTATCAGTTTCATTCGTCACTCTTTTATTCAATACTTTTGTATACACAGTTTGCCGACGTTGATAAGTAAGTTAATGCCCAGTTTTTGCAGTTGTGCTGTGAACGTTTTCCTTTGTTTAACGGCCTTGCACCAGTCTCTTGGTACCACTCCTCCAGCAAAGGTTAAAAAGGGGGTACAGCAGACTAGTTATTACGTCTTGTCCAGATTTCAGCATTTCAACTGTAATCATGTCGTACCCAATTTCTTGCCAATTTCATACTATTCCACGCTTCTACAATATCTGTCGTGTGCTTGTGTTTCCTCTTTCTAAATGTACTGTATTGCTAAATTGTTTTATCATAGTTGTAGCGAAAATTACTTATAATTATTTTGGCACCTAAAAACCCTCTATGTATAATTTGGTTCTTGTTTGGTATGTTTTTTTTTTTTCAAATAAAGTAACGCTCTTAACGGCGATTTTTCTTTTAGAGAGGGTGTGTGACTGGAGGTGGAGATAATACAGTGAAATTTTGGCAATTTGAACTCATAGTGGACGAAAAAAGCGAATCAAAAGCTAAAGTATTATCTGTTTTACACACTAAAACTTTGAAGTTGGAAGACACTGTACTTTGTCTAAAGATATCGCCGAATGGAAAATTTATTGCAGTTGGTTTATTGGATTGTACAGTTAAGATTTTCTTTGTCGATACTTTAAAGGTAAATATATCTACTACTGAGTACTAGCAAAAAATTTTTGTATATATATATATATATATATATATATATATATATATATATATATATATTAGTCTAGAATATGTTTTAGTTGCCTTTGTTGATTTTTTTTAGTTCTATTTATCCCTTTATGGCCACAAGCTGCCAGTATTATGTTTGGATATTTCCTCCGACTCCTCGTTAATTGCTACAGGCTCAGCAGATCGGAATGTAAAAATTTGGGGAATGGATTTTGGTGACTGTCACAAAAGTATTTTTGCTCATGATGATTCTGTAACGGGACTTCAATTTGTACCGAAAACGCACTATTTTTTCACCTGCGGAAAAGACGGCAAAGTAAAAGAATGGGACGGTGATACTTACGACAAAATAGTTACTCTACAGGTAAATTATTTTATGAATTGTTTATCTAAAATATTAAAAATGACAAAGTAAATGTTTCATATTTATCGAGAAGATTAAACATTACCAAAACTCATACTGTAACCTTGACTTAATTTATATACAATATTACGTACACTTGTAATTGTTCTGCGCTAGTGACTGAGATCGAATATCCTCCGACTTTCGCGGCTTTCCCCCTTCCAGTAGGTTCTTTTAGTTCCTTTCACGTTCGCGGTAACCTCCGAGGCGGATGATCCCAAAGGCATAGATAGTCAGCGGCATGACTACTTTCAGAGTCTTTACATGGATTTAAAAATTATCCTATTTAAAAATTTTTCACTATTCATTAAAATAAACTTAACAGACAAAAAAAGGTAATATTTAATTTTCTCAATTTATTCACAAAGTTCCAGTTGCTTGGAACGAGATGCCACAAGCAGACATCGACTATCTCATTTTATCAATGCCTACACGTGTACAGAAGTGTACTTTGCCAAACAGATTATTAATTTATTTTGGATTACATGTTTTCTTGCTAATGTTAACATTTTATTCTTGATGTAAGACTACCACCACATTGTCAAAAAATTAAGTTCAAAATATTATTCCTTTTGAATGTATCACTTCCAATGTCACTGATTATATTAACAATAAAATAATGCTTAAATAACTTGTTAAGGGTCACGTGGGAGAAGCAAGAGGTTTAGCAGTTAGTTCAAATGGTCAGTTTGTAGTATCATGTGGTTCTGATAGAGTACTACGAATGTATGAGAGATCAGATCAAATTTTAGTCTTGGAAGATGAACAAGAAGAAGAAAGGGAACAAGAAGAGTTAGCGACAGGAGAACAAACAGTTATTCCAAGTCAACCTGGATTACACTTACCCTCGAAGAAGACTATAGGAAGTGAAAAGGCGGTAAGTTTTTTTACACGCTTTATATTAGATTCACTTACTATCTATGTAACGGAATCGTTGGACACGATTTTCACAAGATCCTGGCTAGGATCATCAGAATATTAAGAAAAAAACCCAAACTAAAAATTAAAAAATAAATAATAGTTTAAAAAACTTCACTTTATAAGAAAACCGAACTAAAAAATAATTCTACAATCAAATGCGTGGAGTGCGCTATATTATATATAATATATTTGATAGTAAACAGATATTGGTAAAAGTAAAGTCTCCAAGAAGAAAACAAAGTAAAAGTCAAAAAAAGCATCCCACGCTTTTGATTGTAAAATTATTTTTTATTAATTATTATTATTTCTCTTAGTTTAATGTATTCAAACTGTTTCAATTTCTTTTTTTATTTATTCAGGCTGAAAGCATATTGGAGTGTATAGAAATATGCGAAAAATACAAAGAACAATTAGCTGAGCATACAGCGCTTCAAGCAGCATCGAGTCAAACATTACCGATACCAGTTCCTCCACCATTAATGTTAGCATTGCAAGTTTCCACAACTGATGATTTTCTTTTGGAAACTATTAAAAGAATAAGACCTAGGTGAGTAGCAGCAATATAAATAATGTGAGCAGTGTATCTATAGAAATAAAATGAGTGCTTCTGATGGTAAATAATGTCATAATTAATATACAACTAGACCAAAACTTGGGGTATGAGTGAGTGGGTTTGAAATAATGATAATTCATGTGGTAAAAGATATGTAAATTTAAATTATATTTTTATTTATGACTCTTCAACAAAAGTATCATATTTTGAGTTAGCATACTTATACATATATTATTTATTGATTAGGATTTAAAAATGTGTCTATTAATTCGATTTGTGTGTGCTTATGGATTATTTTATTTCAGCGATTTAGAAGAAGCTCTATTAATTTTACCCTTTTCCTCTGTATGTGAGGTACTGCAAATGCTTCCAAATTTATTAAAGAGAGGCGATCAAACGGAGCTGGTTTGCAAAGTATCAATGTTCTTACTAAAACTACATTATGCTCCAATCGTTGCTAACCATTCTCTTCTCAGCGTACTTGAAAAACTACTTAAATTTGGAAATGAAAAAGTAGGAGAGTTAAGGGTAAGTGTAATCAAATATATTAGGAAGAGAAACGTTGAGTATTTACTTTTGTTTTGATGCAAACAATATTTTTAGAAAATAATATTAACGATGCAAATCTTTCGGATATTCTTTCCTTATATTGCATACATTTGTTTATACTAATAAGTTATTCAATTAAATTTCTCTATAATTAAATTTAATGCTTAATAAATTGGATAAAAATTGACGGATTGGGTTCGTTCCAATCGTGCTAAGACGGTTTATCGGACGATCCATTACCATTCCAACTTAACAAGAGATACAAATTTCTAAACAATAACTTCGGTGCACGGTCTAATGTAGAAACTGTTTGGACTGATATGCGTGTTGGGTACTCCATCAGCTGTCGGTGTCACTTATTTTTTATCTGTTATGTTTTTTGTGTACATAAAATGATGTCACAGATTATGGACAGATGCGAAAGTTGAGGGAGAAAGTCTTACGGCGAGAGAGATAAACATTCAAACCAATTTAAATATCCTTGTGTGCATTTAGAGTTTTCATGTGTGTTCGGGATGTTTGGACATAAGCCTCGATCACACGGATAGTGGCAACAATGCTATCAAACCTATTTAAATGTCCATACATAAATCAGAAAATCCTTCGATCTTTCGATCTTTTCTACTATAATTTCTCTAGACAATTGTTAAAGTATTTGTTTCCGTTTTAGGATCTTGTTGGTTATAACTACTATGGAATGCAGTTTATTCAGAGAGAAGTTGAGGCTGCAGAAGGAGTTCAATTATTCAGAGACGTTTCTCAAGAAAAATCGAAGTCCAACAAAAAACGAAAACAAAGAGAAAAAATTAAAAGATCAATTTTGGTCCTAAGTTAAAATGTGATAATTGTTATTTTTTTAAATATGTTTTGATTGACCTCTTTATTTTCTTTATTCTTCTTAAGGTGACAACGAATTAATTATTAAGTCTTTTAAAATCCCTTTTTTAAAAGATAATTGATTGACACATTTGATTTTCTTTATTCTTAGAGTAGCATGTTTTATTATTTAATTCCTGTAAACACAAAAATTGACTTTTAACTACATATAAACCAATGAATTTTGGTTATGTAAACCAATTTTTTAAATGGGTGGATTAAGGAAATGAAATGATGATTTATTTTAATTATGTGAAAATAATAAGTATTCTACTATTTGTTCATCAAAGGACACTGATTTAAAAGACTTACACTAACATTGTAGTGTAGAAATGTAATATGAAAAGAGACTATTAATATATATTATTCATATTAATACTTGAAGTCTGATCGAGTATAGCTCATTTCACCAATATACGACGGTATCGGATTAGTCACCGAGGCATCGACTTAACGGGCGCACTGTGTTGAGAGGTACATACATACATACATATAGTCACGCCTTTTTCCCGTAGGGGTAGGCAGAGACCACTTCCGCTACGGTTCTTACACACATCTTTTGCTTCCTCTACTTTCATCAGTGCTCTTATACTTGCTTGTCGGTTGTTAGTACTCTTGACCTGGCCTTTCTTCAAAACAATGTTTCTTTCAAAAACCATTACTTTCGTTTTGCTTACATTTATTTTTATCCCTTTGATTTTCAGGACATAATGCATAACATTAACCATCGCCTGCAATTCCTCTTCAGATTACGCTAATATGACTTGATCATCGGCGTAAAGAAGGAATTTGACGATCAAATCATTCATTTTCAATCCATACGCACTTTCTTTCAAATCTTTTAAACAATTGTCTATGTATAAGTTAAACAGCCATTGCAAAGCCACACATCCCTGTCTCACACCTTTTTCGATGTTAAACCAGTCCGTGCAAGCTCCGTTTATCCTGACACAAGTAGTGGAATCCTCGTAAAGTGATTTTAGTGCTTGTATTAAACTACCACTCACCCCATACATAGACAATGTTGACCACAATTTACTCCCCCACCACTCTTTCATAGGCCTTTTAAAGTCTATAAAGCGCAATAGACTTTCTGACTTCTAGCCAAGAATTTTTCGGCTATACCTCGTAATGAAAAGACCTGATCTATACATCTCCTCACTCTTCTAAATCCTGCTTGCACATCCCATATCATCTCAGTTTCATTCGTTACTCTTTTAATCAATATCTGCATACAGTTTGCCAACTATGCTGAGTAAACTAATACCTCGGCAGTTCTTACAGTCTTGCTGCGAAGCTTTTTCCTTGTAAAGTGTGGCACAAAAACGGCCTTGCACCAGTCGTCTGGTACGCTACCACTCCTCCAACAAATGGTAAAAAGGCGTTACAGTAGACTAGCTACCACGTTTTGTCCAGCCTTCAGCATTTCAACTGTTATCCTGTCGTACCCAGATGCTTTACCCAATTTCATACTGTTCAACGCTTCCACAATTTCTGTCTTACTAATTTCACTTTCATTAAAACTTTCACTCGTGTCTCCAAATGGGGCCTGTACTTGTGTATCCTCTTTCTCAAATAAACTTTCGAAGTATTCCTTTCATCTCTTTAATACGAATTCCTCTCCTTTTACAGTGAGTATAATTTCTCAAAAATTCAATTCTTTTGTACGCGACTCAGTTGTCATCATTTTTAAACTTAAACCTTATTCACCCTTAATTTTCAAACAAGAAGTCCCTTATAGAATAAAATTCGTTACCTACGACATTTGTTTAAAAATTTTAGGGGAATTTACTTTCGTACTTAAATGTACAGTTGAATACTGGTTATCGAGTTTCAAATCCAAAACCACCGTATATTCCTGAAATATGCTATATATTTTATGCAACGCATTTCGGTAACGAGACACTAAATTTTAAATTTAAATGAAGAGTTTTATTAATTTTTCTCTATGAACATTTAATAGTTGATAATTTGCTTACACTGTAAGTAACATTTAAAAATGTTTGTATCTTTTGAACGACGTTCACATATTTTTTGATGGTAAAAAATTAACAATTCAATATGAAAATAATTTTCTAAACATTCCATACTTGTACACAGGGTAAAACCCAAATGTGCCCTCAGAAAATATTTTTATTTTAAACCTAACGTCCTATTCGTGTCGCTAACAATGTCAAATGCAAGACAAGACATTATTCTAGTTACTAGTTTATAATAAAGAGTCTAAAGTATTAAAATAAAAAGGAGACACTTTCGTATCCAATCCATTCTTTAAAAGGGCACTTATAATTACTCTATTTTTATTGTTTTTGTTAGGTTTGATTGATTTAGACCAGAAGCTTTAGTTAATGAATTAAAGTGGTCTTTTTCTTAACTAGATAGGCAACACATACAACATATGGGTGTTATGTTGGTTGCATATCAACCTTTGTCATGTGTACCAATGTTGATACGCAACCCACATAACACCTATGTGTTGTATGTGTTGCCTATCTACAGTAACACGCTACCATCTTAACACCAATTGTACTTTTTTGGGAAAAAATTGTATCTATTAGGCCTGTTCGTTTGTCTTGCTCGCGTTGCTCAAAACTGATTTGAGCTGTATTCAACTGTTCGTTTATTGCAAGCAATTGATCAGAGACCGTTCGTTTGACAGAAGCTAGTTGCTATATACCAGATAAAGCAGGTTTTATTTGCTCCACCAATTTAGGTAGAACAGAAAAATCATATCAGTTTGATCTAGCAGAATTTCAAAAATCGAACATTAAAAATGAATATAAAATTCAGTATAATTAATAGTGAAGTTACTGATGCAAATTCTTAGCTGAAAAATTATTTACTTAACGAATTGAAAATTTGATGAACAATTTGGTTGTTTTCATTGGGATCAAATATCAAAATGTTTTGGTGGGGGCTTTGTGTGCCTTTGAACTCAGCAGTTGGTAAATGCTCTTCGTGGATTTGTTTTACGGAAATCATATCAATCTGCACATTTATGCAATTTATTGAGCAGCGTGAGGATTACAAACGAACAGACCTATTATCTCAGCATAGTGCAACATTGACAGTTAAATCAAAACTTTTATGATATTTGAAACAATGTAACAAATTAACGAGGCCAAAAACATCTGTGAATTAGTATGTAACAGTTGAAATATATTTTGTGGTAAATTGGAAATTGTATGAATATTTTTGTTATTTGCTGCTAAATTTTATCATCTATGGTTGTCTGTATACTGTAAACATAAAATTTAAATAAACATTAAAATTATTTATTCTCTTTTATTTCATTATAAAAATTCACCTGTTATACTAAATAAAGTGTTAATATAATAAAACAACAATTTTTATTTAGAGAAGATCTGGTTACATCACCAGTATTAATAAAAAATAACACTATACTTTTATGCAACTCCTATTTGTTTTAATGCATCACAAATTTTTGCAAATTGCTAGTGGCGCCATCTATTAGATAATAAACAAACTACTTATTATTAGAAGTAGGTAACTGTTGCGTATTTTTGTTTCTTAAATAAAATATTTCCTGCATTTATGCAACACAAAATACAAGCAACTATTTGTATTTGTACAAATATTTGGTATTTATTTCAAAAACCGCGCGTCCTTTTAATGAATTTGAAATTTCAAGATTTTTAAGAATTTAAAAATATGTTGCTCTTGATTTATACCTTCTCGCGTTTCTGCTATCCTAATAAAACGATCTGATATTTCGACAAAATGTTACCAATTTTAGTTTTATTAGGCTAGCAGAAACGCGAGGAGGTATCAGGAGTAAACTTCTTTCATATTCTTAAAAATAATCAAATTTTCGAGCTTCGTATTAGGATAACAGAAACACGAGGAGGTATCCGGAGTAAATATTCGAATTATTAAAATTACCAAATTTTTATGCTTCTTATTAGGATAACAGAAACGCGAGGAGGTATGAGGAGTAAAACATTTTCATAATCTTAAAAATTATCAAATTTTCGAGCTTCCTATTAGGATAACAGAAACGCGAGGAGGTATCCGGAGTAATTATTCGAATTATTAATTTTGCCACATTTTTATGCTTTTTATTAGGATAGCAGAAACGCGAGGAGGTATGAGGAGTAAAACATTTTCATAATCTTAAAAATTATCAAATTTTCGAGCTTTCTATTAGGATAACAGAAACGCGAGGAGGTATCCGGAGTAAATATTCGAATTATTAAAATTACCAAATTTTTATGCTTCTTATTAGGATAACAGAAACGCGAGGAGGTATCAGGAGTAAAACATTTTCATAATCTTAAAAATTATCAAATTTTCGAGCTTCCTATTAGGATAACAGAAACGCGAGGAGGTATCCGGAGTAATTATTCGAATTATTAATTTTGCCAAATTTTTATGCTTCTTATTAGGATAGCAGAAACGCGAGGAGGTATCAGGAGTAAAACATTTTCGTATTCTTAATAATAATCAAATTTTCGAGCTTTCTATTAGGATAACAGAAACGCGAGGAGGTATTAGGAGTAAAAATTGCCTGTATATTGTGAACATAAAATAGTAACTTTCAAATGCTCTTCGCATTTTTACCAAATTTAGTAGGGACCGGTTATGGAGGATAGGAAAAGAAATACAAACAGTTAAAAAATATATATATTTATTTTAACCACTACGAAAATATCAAAAAATGGTCTATTTAAATAAAAAAATCTTATCTTGATAAAAATTTACATATTGTAAGGTATACAAGTGCGTGTCACGACGAGTTCAAATTGTCGTTATCGTTTGAAACTATTCTCATAACATTGATGAAAATTTGTAGACATGGACCACAAAATTTGGCGAATTTAAATAAGAATTCATTTTTTCCATAAATTTAATCCATGTCTACAAATTTTCATCAATATTATGAGTAGTTTTAAATATACAGGTATTTTAATCTTGTCGCGACACATACTGTAGTAAGATAGTTTAATAATGTTCATTTTAACAACAAAAACAAATAAATGCAGGCAATTCGTCTTACAATTTTTTTTAGATAACTAAGAATATTTAATACAACCTAATAAAGAAGTTATCACCAATAAACCAGTAATTACACGATAAAAACCAATTAATAGTTTATAAAACGAGCTCTATCTAAAGACTGCGAGGTTTACCTTGTTAGTCTCCTCAAATAGAGTTGATGAAAATTTGAAAAACAATTTGCCCATCTCAGGAAATACATACAGAATAGATACAGTTGTAACTTAAAATTAATACAGAGGGTAGGAACACATACACAAAATATAATTTTTAAGTGCACAATAACTTAAAAAGGGCATACAAATTTTTATAATTCAGGTTTAAAACAATAAATTAATACAACAGTAAAAAAAGAAATATAATTTAATCAAAATGTTCGTTGTCTTTTCCATGACTAAATATTTAATTCGTCGAGGGGAAGGGCACTCCGCGACTTGCTCAGGTACTATAATACAGAAACCAGAGAACAAGTGTTGACAGGCAAGATCTCTCAAAGGGGATTCTCCCCGAGAGGACCTAGCCAGAAGCATTACGGTAGGAGTGATGCCAGACGAGCAGTACACCTACTAACGGATGAAGGTACCCCTTGGATACCACATGCACAATCTGGGGCTGGCCAATACCCCTAAATATAGATTGTGTGGAGAGGAGAAAAGAAGCCTCCATAAGCTTGGCCAATGCTCGGCGACCTGCTCCTATTCTGGAGGAAGACCAGATCGCTAACTGCTATCAAAGGGAGAAGCAATAGTATTTTTTAGTTTGAAAGTACAAAAAAAAAACAATTTTTGACATGTTTTTCGTGAACGTTTTGTAAATGTATGGTATCATAACTTTAACAAATTTGACAAATCCTTGAATGTGTATTTCTTTTATTAATCAAAAAAAAAACAGTCACGCATTTTTCCAGAAGGAGTAGACAAAGACCACTTTTGGGGTGGTTTTTTTTTATACTAAAATTGGAACGATATAGAAAAGACTAGCAAATGTTTTTTTTTAAATTTCAAACTAAAAAAACAAATGAACCAGTCATATTTTAATTTTGTTTTTGTATATAATAAATCCGACGTGAAATACAGACCAATTTAGAAAAAAATTATTTTCAATTGTAAATGTTTCAATGTTTTTTCCATATTGATGTGGTGGATTCCACTTTTAAATAATTAACCTTTCTATAAAAATGTTTATTTTCCGTGTATCCGTTTTGCTGCCCGCCACCCTTTGATTTAGGCCGCGTAATAGTTGGCGCTAATTATTACAACAATTTATGAACAAAATGGATTTGATCATTTATCATTGATTATAGCATTTTTCCAAAATGGCAAAACGTTATACATTAAAATAATAATGAATATGTA
The DNA here is from genome assembly GCA_950111635.1 of Agelastica alni. Taxonomy (NCBI): domain Eukaryota; kingdom Metazoa; phylum Arthropoda; class Insecta; order Coleoptera; family Chrysomelidae; genus Agelastica; species Agelastica alni. The sequence goes on from OX467709.1 coordinate 84,957,897, forward strand.
TGAAAACGGTTTTTAAAAAGTACTCATAAAGTTACTGAATTGGGCATTCGATAAAACTTGAATGGTACAATAGAAGCCACATGTTTACAGTAACAAATAAATAATATTTATGCACCTCAATCAGTCTGTAAAGTGTGTCTATTCATAATCTAAATGTTCTACCAAGTTCAGGTAAAAATAGAGGACATTTTATACATTTTCACTTCATAGGTCCATACTCTTCTTTAATTTCCTGGCCTCTTCTAGTTGATGATCAATTTATCTCGTTTGAAATTCAATATTTTCTAAAAATTAAACAGAATATAAAAAATCTATTACTTAATATTTAGAACAAGTAAATGAGTTTGTATACTTGGGTTCAAAGTTTACGAGAGATAGAAAGTATGACAGTGACATTGAGCAAAGGGTGTTGGCAGGAAAACAAATGAATGGGGCACCGCATAACTTTTTATACAGCTAGAAAGTGTCAAAAAAGGCACATCTGTCTGTGCATTGAGGTGTGTTAGTTCCTACACTTATGAATGGTAGTGATTGTTGGGTTTGGCAGAAGAAACATGAAAATAGGATTAATGCTGCAGAGATGAGTAGTCTGAGAATTGTATAGCCGGAGTGACTCAATTGGATAAAGTGAAGAATAGTGAGATAAGGGAACTCTGTGGTGTAAAAGAAGATGTGGTTATAAAGATAGATAAAGGAATGTTTAGATGGATTGGATACGTAGAAAGGATGGATGAAGGAAGATTAACGAAACAAATTTATAAGGCGAGTGTGATTGGACAAGTCGGTAGAGGTCAGATCAACATTGTTTTGAAGAAATAGTACCAACAACCTACTAGCATGTTTGAGAGGTGATAAAAGTAAAAGAAGCAAAAGATGTGTGTAAGAACTGTAGCAAATGGAAGGAAGTGGTCTCTGTCTAACTCTATGGGAAAAAGACGTGACTATATGAATGTATGTTAATATTTAGGGTAATTTAAACAATTAAAATCAATTATTTGTAAACTTACCTTATTAAATCATTGTCTAATATTCCCATTAAAATATTCGTTATCTATATATGGCTTCGCCTTTTAGTATGTACTTGTAATATTTCTCTACTTCTTCTGTCTCTAAATTGGCCATCTTCCATTTGTACAGGTCTTAGAATTGTTCTTATGATTTTACCCTCTGTCACGATTAATCTATCTTCAACTCTTTTACTGGTCTTATTAGGGTTTTATAAATCCTTGTATTTGTTGTCTGTGTCAGTATCTTACTTTTGAGCAGTTTTTTATTTGAACGAAATGCTTTATTAGCAGATAAGTTTGTTAATACACAACCCAAATTTTGCGACTTCAAAAGGATGTGAATTTCCACATTTATAATTAATTCGTTGCTAAGCATCATTGTCAATTATCTGTTCACAACATAGTGATACAGATTTATTTTCAAATTATTTAATTAACTGTTCCTACAAACACAAAACTTGTTTTTAATGATAAATTAAATAAATAAAAATTAAAATGAACGAGGAATTTATAAGTTGGACTGAAAGATAGTAGTGTCTGCAAAATCAAAGATTGGATCTTTGTGAACATTTGTCACAACAATATACAATATTTAAAATTATCAGAAAAAATAAATTTATGGTAATCAGAACAACACAACCACAATTTTCTAATGTATAATATCCTAAATTTTTTAATAAAATTTGTTAAAACTTGATAAATGTTTAAAATAAACACTTCTATAATTAAATTAATCAGAAATATGATATCGGCAACATTCTCTTTAGATTATTTCCATTAAAATTAAACGGCAACAGAACTGAAACAGCTTTGACCTAACTTTACCAATTTCAAATAATAATTTTAAAATTATTAAAATACCTTTGTATTATAGTAGTGCACATTCCAAAATATCTGGTATATTTAACTATTACTCATACTCCATCCGATTTATGATATAAAAATTAAGTATATAGTATTAACAACAAACTTCAATCTCTGGCAATTTAATCTTCTCATTTTGAATAGTTGCTGGTGGATAATTTTCCAAATAGGATTTCTTCAATCACATCATTTCGAAGTTGTTCGATACCAAATTCGTATGTCCTAACCGTTACAAAAGCAACTGATTTTGTTGATTTTTTAGAGCTAAAACAATTTTATCTTCTCATCTTTCAAAAAATACTTTGATTTAAAAGTTAAAAACACAAAACTTTGGTACTACTTGCGGTACGGAACAAGAAATTCCGTGACTACTCAACCATACTAACTGATTTATACATAATTTGTAATAAGTATTTAGTAACGGTAGACTATTGAACGCCCACCTCATATTATTTTGCATATTTGTTTTGTGTCTGTTAAAAAAAAACTTGCAATAAATAATCCAACATAACCTCACATTTAGTTTGATATTATTAAAATTTGTCGTCGTGGTTAAAGTTCAAATTAACAAAATAACCTACCTTTTCCAAAAATGTGCATTACGTTTCTTTATCCACGAGATAAACAACCAATTAAAATTAATGAAAATCCAATCCATGCATCTATAGAAAAAAACTCGCTTTTCCGATCCCAAAACACTTCCATTTGCTATGCTGAATTTTCTGCAAAACTAAAAGAAATATTTACAAATAGTGTCAATTACCCAATTGCACAATTTTACAAAACGCAAAAGGTAACAGTTTTATAGCATAAATATCACCATAAAAATGTTTTAGTAGGTTTTTAAAAATTAGTATTAAATTTTTAAATCCTTACAGATCGTTTCCAGCTAAGCTAAATATTTTTAATTTATTAAGGTTTAGAAGAACTATTAAGTAATTTATTTAAAATTTTCAATATCATTGGAACTAGATTTAAAATAAAACCACAAAGGCAGTCACAACATTTTTAATTAAGTTCTATAAGCTAATATTTTGAAAACTTTCCTTATACTTATATATTTTTAAGAGAATAAATTTGACTGCACATACTTGGCACATTATTTTCCGGAATATTAATAATAAGTGGAGTAAATTTTGTGAAATGGTAAACCCTTTTCCTCAATCTGTTTGGCATGTTTTCTTCTAAAACCCCACAAAAAATGATCAATTAACACAGAATTGATACTTTTATCTTTACTTAATTTGGTTTTCACATATTCTTTAAGGAGTTCCACAGCATGTATTGTGCAACCTCTTATTTCTATTTCTTCATTATCTCCACATTCAAAAATTTTGTCAGCATTTAAGTAACCTAATAAATCATCTTTATATTCGAGAACGCCAAACCAAAGTAATGTTTGTGGTACCCGATAATCTGCAAATGCCGTTATTTCTTCTATATCCTTAAAATATCCAAGACCTGTGAAATAGAATACTTCATAGTACTTTTTAAATTTTAAACACCTTCTGAGTTTTCATTAAATTATAACATACACACATACATATAGTCACGCCTTTTTTCCGTAGGGGTAGGCAGAGATCACTTCCGCTACGGTTCTTACATACATCTTTTGCTTCCTCTACTTTCATCAATGCTCTCATACATGCTCGTCGGTTGTTGGTACTCTTGACCTGGCCTTTCTTCAAAACATTGTTGATCTGATCAAGATATGACCTCTACCGACTTGTCCAATCACACTCGCCTTATAAATTTGTTTCCTCAATCTTTAATAATAACAGTAATGGATATTTTATCAATTTTCTGATTACTAATACATTCCTGTATAATTTTACTATGATGTTAACATTTAAATTAACCAATAGTTAAAATAAGACAAACATTCTATAATCCAAGAACTTTACACAGGATCATCAAGCCTTTACCATATTTTTTAAAGTACTCACCCTCATTTTGAAAACATGCCCATATATCGCCAACTAAAATTTGTGCTCTTTTGTAAAAAGAAACTCTATATCCTTTGTAATCTGCCTCATCTTTAAAACAATCAAAATGTTCTACAATTAATCTTAATAATGTTTCAGCACTGTGATTAGCTTCCTTTACAACATTGTCAAATGATCCATTAAATTTTTCACACAACACGTTTCCTACTTCACGTAAAAATTTTAATCTCTTTGAAAATAGTGGGATTATAATATTGTTATCACTTTTCAGAATATTTTTTAATTGATCTTCGGATATTGTGGAGTAAAATTTCGGATTTACAATATCAACCTGTAATATAAAATAAAAACTTGAGTAATTATTGCCAAGAATTATCAAGGTTAAATTTTTAATATAAAATATGTAAACATAACTAATGGTATAAAAAAAATTATTCTTCAGTCATTTCTAATTCAATTTATAATGAAAACCCATTAGTAAAAATAATATATTAGCAATTTGCTATAACAATTTCTTCATATAATAACATACCCCTTGTTTTATAGCTCTATTTATAGCAGCGCATAACGCAAAATATCCTGTATAGCCATCTACTATCCATCCTTCCTCTAATTGATGATGCCAAAAACAGAAATTTAAAGTATCAACAACAAATATCCAATCTATGGCATTTTTATCTTCCGATTTTGGATGAACATCTGTTTGGCTAAAGTTACTAGTGGATAACTTCCCAGATTCGATTTCTTTGATCAATACATTACCAAGCAGTGCGATACCAGCTTCATTTATTTTAACTGCCGTTGATTTGGAAGCAATAAATTTTGCCGATTCTCTTGGTGCTAATTTCATTTCCACAATTAGTAGAAACTTAACTTTTATTTATAGGTTAAACACGTAGAATAAATTTTTTCAAACTAAAATTCTTCCATTACTTATGACACAGAACAGTAAGTTTGTGTGAAAAAGAAGATATTTCGTGACTATTCAACCAAATTGAAGGATAAGTAGTCTAGAGTAATAGTTTTTGACAAAAACTTCTATTAGTTCAAAAATTACACTTTTAGCGTTAATCAACAAAAACTGAACTTTTTCTTGGTTCTAAGTGTAACCGTTCATAGCCTGCTTATTCTTTATTCACTTTTTAATTATCTTTATTCTTTTTAAGGTGACAAGGAATGAATTATTAAGTCTTTTAAAATGTTTTGATTGACCTTTGATTCTATTTATTATTAAAGTAGCATGATTTATTATTAAATTCCTGTAAACACAAAAACCTACTTTAACTGTATAAACCAATTAATTTTTGTAATGTAAACCAATTTTTTTAAAAGGTAGATTAAAGAAATGAAATGATGATGGTTTATACCAAAAATGTAATTAAGTGTAATATTTTATTGTTTTTATTTTAATTTATTACATATGTGAAAATAATAAACAAATAAGTATTCTAACATTTGTTCATGACAAATTATATACACGTTTTTAGACGGAAATAAAAGGACGCCAAATTAAAAGACTTACAATAACATTGCAGTGTAGAAATTTAATGCAAAAAGAGACTTATTAATATATAATATTCATATTAATACTTGAAGTCTGATCGTGTATATTTTATGCTACGCATTTGGGATTATTTAAATATTTTTGAGAATATTCCAAACAAATTTATCGGTAACGATGACACCCTGAATTTTAAATTTAAATGAAGAGTTTTATTATTAATTATTTCCAATTTTAGCTAATTTTTCTCTATAACTATTTAAAAGTTGGTAGTTCGCTTACAATGTAAGTTACATTTAAAAATGTTTATGTTTAAGTGATTTTTTTTGCTAAAAATAATGTTAAAAGTGTGATGCAACTGAATTTTTCAAAACTAAAAAAACCATATAGTTATAACCAAGCAAGGTTTTTTGTTGTTTGTTGTTGCTCTAATTAAATTAATATTTCAGTGAATTTTGGTAACAAAGTTCCAAAATATATAAATGATTCAAGTTGCCCACTTAAGTTTCGTATAAAAAAAAATAATTCGTATGATTTTTTTTTTAAATTTAATTCGAGTTCTAAGCTGCCTAAATATTTAACACATTTTATAATGCTGCTACAAAATATTTTATTGGCGTGCTTTGCTTACTAATTTTTAATATTCATGCAGTAATTTCCCATTGACGATGTTAAATATAATAAATTTTTGGAATATATTTTAAATTTGCTATTAGATGATTTGTTTTTTTTTTAATTCCAGTTGTGTCGCATAAAAATACTAATACTAGTCTTACATTACAGCCTTTTTCAATAAATTGCTGACCTTTTTTGAATGATAACTGCGCATGCGTTTTGGCCTGTTTTGCTGCAAGTTCAAGGCTTGCAAACAAATAGAAATGTTTCTAACTTTCAAGGACATGCATGCGCAACTTTGCATATTTTCAGTGACTTTCGATTTTTGACAACATAATTATTATATTGGTAGTACCGTATATTGACAGATGAGGAACCAGAAGAAGAATTTCAAATAAAATCAATCCTCCGATTTTAAATACGCCTTTTTATATATGTGGCAAGTACGTATAGTAAAACTTTTTGTTTGTCCGTATTTATTTTCGGAATTTGTTTTGTTTGACACTTTTTAATTCTAACCTTACTTTTTACAAGTCGAAAATCGAAATTTGACAGTCAAATTTCAATGTCAAACGTCATTAAAGTCTAGAAAAATCGCAATGAACAGGCTTTAATGCAAGAAGTAGATTTTGCGCTTTGAATGTGCAATTTATATCGCTTGCAAGTTGCAATAATATCGTTGCAAAAAGGCTGTAATATAAGACTGGTTTAAGGCTTTGGTTTGGAGCATAATTATTTTACATTTAGTCACACTGGCAATTGAATATTGGCCAAATACCAATGCAGCAAACATCAGAGGCGGCGGAAAAATAAATAAAGTTAAATGTTAGAATACTCTCGAGTAATTTAAAATGCAATAGAAACTAAAAGATGTTTGCCGTTTTGGTATATAGAGAATAACTTTCTAAAATAATACAAAAAAAAAATATGTTATTTAATAAATTAGGAACCAAGTGCTTATAAATATTAAATTACTAAATTATTTAATTATTGCCAATAATAATTGAACGCCGGGGCGTTTATATTATTGGAATATAATTATTCAATATCTACATTTATACACATCAGAACGCAGTTGTCGACAACATTTATTTATCGAAAATTACAACAATTCCACTTTTTATATTTTACTTCGTATCATAAAAAAATCGAGAACTTTTGTACTTTTGCGTAAGGACACTTGCCGACTGACTGACCTAGAAAAAAATAACAAGTTAACAAATAACGAAGTGTTCGCGAGGCTCGAATCAACAAAATACACATCCGGGAATGTAGTATATTTTTTTAAAGTACCTTTTTATTCGACAGCCAAACAAATAGTACCACAAATATTTTATTTAGTATCGCCACAGATTACGCGATCGACAGATGACGAGAGCGAAAGATGCGAAGTAGAAGAGAAAAGAGAAAGAGAAAGAGAAAGAGAAAGAGAAAGAGAAAGAGAAAGAGAAAGAGAAAGAGAAAGAGAAAGAGAAAGAGAAAGAGAAAGAGAAAGAGAAAGAGAAAGAGAAAGAGAAAGAGAAAGAGAAAGAGAAAGAGAAAGAGAAAGAGAAAGAGAAAGAGAAAGAGAAAGAGAAAGAGAAAGAGAAAGAGAAAGAGAAAGAGAATGAGAAAGAGAAAGAGAAAGAGAAAGAGAAAGAGAAAGAGAAAGAGAAAGAGAAAGAGAAAGAGAAAGAGAAAGAGAAAGAGAAAGAGAAAGATGAAAATGAAGATAAAGATGAAGATGAAGATGAAGAGAAAGAGAAAACGTTCAAACCAATTTAAATGACCTCCTTTCGTGTGTATTTAAAGAGCTTTCGTGTGCGTTCGGGATGTTCGGACGTAAGCTTCCTCGATTACCCGCAAACGTTATTAAATACAATTCTGAAGATATAATGGCAACAATGCAATCAAACCCATTTATATGTCCACACATAAATCAGAAAATCCTTTGATCTTTCGCCGGATTTCGCATCTGTGCGTTGGTTAATCTGCGGTTTTAACATTTCTGACCGATTATAAAATATCGGTAAGTGTATAAAGGGCTTTCAGTTGGTAGGAAATCAATAACCACCATTTAACTCTGTTAGCGATTGAATTTAAATTGCAAGCTTGCATTAATTTAATCTTTTTGGAAAGATTTGAGGATGATTAAAGAATTAAAACGATTTTTGTTAACTTTTACTCTGCAAATATTAAGAAAGTTTTGTCAAAAATATGCGCGATGCACTTTTTACCAGTTGATAAATATAAAAGAATTATCTTAGATTAAAAAAAGTGGTGATATAAAAAAGCACAAGTTCATTTAATGTTGTGGGAGAAGAACTGCCGGAATTTTTCTTCCATTCGGACACAATTAATTTTTATCAATTTTATTTGAACGGAAATCATGTTTTTTAAATAAAATTTCGCGAAGAATTTTCTAGCGTTTTAATTTTTTTTACCTGTAACAATTTTAGCACAAATAATTTGGAATGCAAAATATTTTAAAATTTTATTTACAATACGGTGCAATTTTTATGCTATTGTTACGATAAAATAGCGTCCCCGATCTATTATCCGGCCGACCTTGACCCAGATCCGATAAAAGTAATAGAGGAAGACCACCAACTTGCTGGAAAGACGACATTACAAAAATTACAAAAAAACCAATCAATGGTGATAGCCGAGAGCCCCATCAGGTGTAAACTAATGGTTAACGAACACGTAATAAACCAAGTAATGGATTTCGATACGACACGAATATATAAGACATGTATAAGGCCAGTGCTGACATACGCAGCCGAAACAAGGGCAGAGACATCACATACGAAAAGACTAATGAGAACAACAGAAATGAAGGTGCTGAGAACTATATGAGGAATCTCACTCAGAGATAGAATAAGGAATGAGGACATACTGAGAGAAACGGGAGTTCAGGATGTGGTAAGATGGACACGAGCACGACTTCGAAGATGGAAAGATCATGTCGATAGAATGGACACAGAAAGGATAGCGAAATGGGCAATACAAAGAGACCACTAGAAAAGACCACCGAAAAGATGGCACGACAGCTGTACGTCCACATCACAGGAGAGAGGATGACATCAAACAGGACAAAGTCCTACAGCAAGACGAAGAAGAAGAAGAAGAAGAAGAAAAAGAAGAAGAAAAAGAAGAAGAATAAGAAGAAGAATAAGAAGAATGAGAAGAATAAGAAGAATGAGAAGAATGAGAAGAATGAGAAGAATAATAAGAATAATAAGAATAAGAAGAATGAGAAGAATAATAAGAATAAGAAGAATAAGAAGAATAGGAAGAAGAATAAGAAGAAGAATAAGAAGAAGAATAAGAAGAAGAATAAGAAGAAGAATAAGAAGAAGAATAAGAAGAATAAGAAGAATAAGAAGAATAAGAAGAATAAGAAGAATAAGAAGAATGAGAAGAATAAGAAGAATGAGAAGAAGAATGAGAAGAATAAGAAGAAGCATAAGAAGAATAAGAAGAATAAGAAGAAGAATAAGAAGAATAAGAAGAAGAATAAGAAGAATAAGAAGAATAAGAAGAATAAGAAGAATAAGAAGAATAAGAAGAATAAGAAGAATAAGAAGAATAAGAAGAATAAGAAGAATAAGAAGAATAAGAAGAATAAGAAGAATAAGAAGAATAAGAAGAATAAGAAGAATAAGAAGAATAAGAAGAAGAAGACAAAAAACTGGATTCGTAACGCTCAAGACAGAAAAGAATGGACTCAACTAGGGGAGGCCTATGTCCAGCAGTGGAAGCAGACGGCCGATTGATGATGATGTATACAGTTGTGAAAGTAAAATTTATTGTGTAGAAATATTAGAATAAAAATCGTTTACTTATTGTACTTGAGTGTTTAGAATCATCGAATAACCCAAAGAGTAAATATCGTAACGCTATTCTAATATAAAGTCAATTTACAAAGACGATTTTAGTTTTTCTATCGAAATTTAAAATTGAACCCCCAATAATTTTAAATGTACTTTAGTGGGCAAGGAGAAAATTCGACAAAATTGTCAAATCCTAATAATTTTTGATTATTTATTAATCGATATGGAGTTTTGCCAAACGACGATAATGAAAACCAATTCTATCATAATTAATAATAATTTTAATAACTGAAAATCGTTTCTTGTTAGCAAGCAAAATTTCACTCCGTTGTTTTATTCACAAACTTTTGTTGCAAAGTATGCCAAACAAAAAAACTGCCAATGTATTCGGGTGGAGGAGCAGAGCTTCTTTCTTGATGGTACTATTCATCAGACTTTCAGAACAAATATTCACTTTATATATTTTTCTTTCAACATAAGTAAAAAAATGACAATTTAAAACCATTCAATCCGCACAGAGTTCGAGACATACATAACTGAAAATTTTTATACAATTGCATTTATTAAAATACCTCCCGAGAGGTATGTATTTACAAAATGTTGAATAACTTACATAACTTAGTTCAGACTTATATATATCAGACTTGCTGTACAAATTACACTGTGTTTTGAATACAGTTTTTTGCTTACTACGAGACTAATATTGGTCATAGCTAGCAAGAAGTGATCGATTGCTATTGGGGAATTTTGTAAAAACCTAAACGTGTACCTGATATTATAGTGGATATCTAAAAACAGGTACGGCTAAATAGTGAGACTGCAATCTTCAAAAATGACAACATTTTACAACTTGCTCCAAAAATACAAGCCTGCATTTTTTAATGTTAATTCATTTTTAGTATTTATAGTTAAAAAATGTTGAATTCTTTTCAGGGAAAAATTAAAAACTACCACCCAAAGTTACTTTTTCGAAAATATCTCAAAAACGTAAAAAAAAACGGAAAAACATTTTAAACAAAAAATGCAGATATTAAAATGGCCTATAAAATTGGTCCGAATCACTTTTGGCGTATTTGCAATAGAAACCGAGATATTTGTAATAAACCATTTTATTTTACAGCTCAGCCGCATGAAATAAAAAATTTCTATGAATTTTTTAATTTTTTAATTTTTTAATTTTTTAATTTTTTAATTTTTTAATTTTTTTATTTCTTAATTTCTTAATTTTTTATTTACTTATTTTTATAAACATTTATTAACATTTTTAAAAAAAAAATTTCCTTCTATAATTCGAAGAAAATTTTACGTTTATAACTCATACAAATAAATATATAACAAAATATAACACTTTATAGATGCCATTAAAAAAAGTTAAAAAATTTAGTTTTCGATTTTATATAAATTTTTTATTTCATGCGGCTGAGCTGTAAACTAAAATGGTTGATTGCAAATATCTCGGTTTCTGTTGCAAATATGCCAAAAATGATTCGGACCAATTTTAATATATACATTTTTTGTTACAGATTTTTTTCCGTATCTTTTTGCGCTTTTGAGATATTTTCAAAAAAGTGACTTTGTGGGTAGTTTTTAATTTTTTTTTCTACACCCTGAAAAGAATTTAACTATGAATACTAAAAATGTATATAAAAATGAATTTACATTCAAAAATGCAGACTTGCTATTTGAATGGTAATTTAAATCTACCATTTACTGGACTATAAAGGAAACGTGTGACGTTTTAAATTCATTTTCTATACATTAAAAATACGAGGTAAAATGTTTAAATGAAAATTGTCATTAAAATAGAATCTTTTTTACGTCCAATGTACTGAAAAAGTAAAAGATGACGGTGATGATTTAAAACTACAATTGACATTTCCAAATAATATTTTTCGATAAGCTCCTCTCATCAAAAAAGACTGCAGTCTTACTAAAAGAAAAAATAAAATTGGTTAATGTTACAATATCAAACATTATTTTATTCGTATAATTTGGTGCCAAATAATAATTGACATATATATTTTCATTATTTGCAGAACATAAGCTGCACTGTGTGTGTGTGTATGTAATATGTATATAAAAAAAATAAAATAAGTTAGCAAAGCTGCATATAACAAAGTGCTATTCACTTTTTTTTTTATAACAAAAAGTTTTATACATGATATAAATTTTTTGGTTTTTTTTTAATTGTTAATTCACTGATTACAGGCAGATGTATGCACTATTAAGCCGACATCACTATAAATTTTTAATAGCAGTATTGGGACATAAAGGATATCAACTGAAAAAGTTTAAACGTGTTTCGAATCCTATATATTTTTTAAAAGTATCGCTAGAAAAAATTGTAGCAGCATCATCTATTTTTTATATTTGACAGACGCGTGTTCACAGCTCAAACATTTTTAAATTAACATCCTTTATTGCTAGCTATGCACTAACACACATTATGGTTCGTTCGAGGTGGGCAGTAGCGTTGTCACTTGCTGCAACTCAATTTTACTACCCTGTTCCTTCATGTCCCCCCTATCTTGGACTCGAATGGAAAGTTCTGTCGAAGGTGGAGAAGGATGCGTTCGCCATCGAGCACCGAATGTTGGTGTATTTACAGCTGTCGTTCTACTATCTACACAGTCCGTACCAGTTCTATTCGCTTTGGCACGACGTTTGTAGTACAAGTACACTACTACACACAATATCACTACAGAAAACACAGCTATTGTTGCGCCCCCCGCTATACTCGCCGTTTCCAACATTTGTTGAGTTGCTGCAACACAAATTCATATTGTTAGTACGGTGCAGTACAAAATAACATTTTATAAATAAATTATGTCACATTTATAACATCTTATCGATAAAAACTCTCCTAACATTGCAGAGTAAAACGAACAGAATCATAACACTGGAGTTAAGGTGGACGTTTGATGTCGTGTATTTTTACTATTCCGAACCGAAGGGTAAAATAGGAAAAATATTGGTTTACCCCCAAAAATCAAAAACGCGCTGCACGTTTCACGCGTCGAATGGTGCCATTTTCAGCGTGACTGTTGTTTGGCGGACTGCGACTATTAGAAGGGGGAGGGATTATAGAAAGGAGATGATTGTGGACCCGCTTTTTGAAAATTTGCAGGTCATAGTTCTCTGATTTTGGAAGCTTGTTTTATTCCGTAGCACCCATGGAAATATCTGTAGATTAATGTCTGGTCCGCAACTCTTCTTCTATGTTCTAGTGGTTGAAGGGTATCTGTGAGATTTGAGCTGTTTATCAACCGAATGGCCCTTTTCTGAATGGAATCTAGAAGACAAAGAGAATACCTTGGTGCTGAACTCCAAATGTGCGAGCAATACTCCAGTAGCTGTCAGATTTGAGCCTTGTAAGTCGTAATAAACAGTTGATCAAGAGTAAAAAATTTTCTAGCTTCTCACATAAAACCTAGCGTCTGGCGTGCTGACTTTTGTTAGCAACATGGTCATGCCAAGACATATTATTAGACACCGTGACTCCCAAAATCGAGATGGAGGGACTTGATTCAAGGGTATTTCCGGACATTGTGATGGAATGATTTGAGAGATTCACTTTCTTGGAAAAAGTGGCGCTTTGTGTTTTCTGGGCGTTGAACTGAACAAGATTGTTGGTTCCCCACTCGACGATTGCTTCAAGATCTCTATTGATGGAGTCAACCTGTTCCTGCCCATGTCTCGAAATCCCGGACCTCGAATAGATTAAGCGTTATGCACAAAAAATCTAATATATTGCCAATTTTAAAATAATGTAAATCAAAGTTATAAAAACAGTCAATAAACATATAACTTACGTAAATAGGATCCATCTAAATCTTTAAATTCACATCTCTGTCCCATATAACTTTCTGCACATCTGAAACAAAAATATTTTGCAAGACTCTCAAATAAACGTTCTAAATGTTAAACCCCCAATGGGTTTTCTTCTGCTCCGAACATGGTATATCCTTTCTCGCTTCCTACTTACATTCATACATGGACAATCAAGCCAGGCAGAGAGCACTTCTTTCCACTTGCTGCGGTTCTTACACACGTCTTTCACGTCATAGGCGCTTTCACACATGCTCGTCTGCAGGTACTCTGGACCTGACCTTTCTTCATACATACAAACATATAGTCACGCCTTTTTCCCGTAGGTGTAGGCAGAGATCACACTTCCGCTACGGTTCTTACACACATCTTTTGCTTCCTCTACTTTCATCAATGCTCTCATACATGCTCGTCGGTTGTTGGTACTCTTGACCTGGCCTTTCTTCACAACAATGTTGATCTGATCAAGATATGTTCGCCGAGGTCGACCTGTAACGACTTCCGTCCAATCACACTCGCCTTATAAATTTGTTTCGTCAATCTTCCTCCATCCATTCTTTCTACGTGTCCAAACCATCTAAGCATTCCTTTATCTATTTTTGTAACCACATCTTCTTTTATACCACAGCGTTCTCTTATATCACTATTCTTTACTTTATCCAATTGAGTCACTCCGGCTATACTTCTCAGACTACTCATCTCCGCAGCATTAATCCTATTTTCATGCTTCTTCTGCCAAATCCAACATTCACTACTATACAAAAGCGTAGGTACCAGACGTGCCTTTTTTGACACTTTCTGGCTGCTCATAAAGCTATGCAGTGCCCCATTCAATTGCTCTCTTGCCAACACCCTTCGCTCAATGTCACTATCATACTATCCCATCTCTCGTAAACTTTGAAACCAAGTACACAAATTCATTTACTTGTTCCACTCTTCCTCCCTTAATCACAACTTCACAGTTTGTCATGCTTTCTTCTCTTTCAAAAGCTTTTTAATAAAAACCACTTCGATTGACAGTAGTAGCTCCTCCATTCTGCCTGCATAAAATTTGTTAATTCCAATGGAAAAATTACTTACTCGCAATTGAAATCTTGGGATTCCCCAATTATGACGGTAAAACATGTAGCTCCATTGAGGCAATACCATGTCGCATATGCCGGCGGACAAGGGTACGTGGGGAATGTGATGTTGGGCCGTAGTGTCGGAGCGGGAGGCCTCGGTTTTGGTGTTGTGCGAGAAGAACACGCATCTGTAAAAAAATTTATAAAATTAATTGTTAAACTGATTTAAACTGAGCAAAATTTGTAAGAAATCGCGGTAAAGTAATTTAAAATTTTTGAAAATACCACTACCCCTCAGGACACCCGTTTTTATTAAGTATCTACCATCAGCAATTTCAAAGTAGCCCATTGTATAACGTCCGACGAATACCGTTCTTGACAACATAAGTATTTGTCGATTTTTTTCCGGCTAGTGATTTCTCCAAATAGCATTAAATAAACAGTATTAAATTATTTACAATGTTGGTTTTGTGGGATAATGTTAATTAAAGGGTACTTTTATGCCGGTCGATGCACAAACGATTGTCGTCAAAGTGGATTAGAATTTGGGACATAATCTTGCTCGACACTTTTCAGCATTTTGAATGACAGGTATAAAAGTATTATATGAATGCGAATATGCACGCCAAAAATCTACAAACCGCTCGGTACAATAAATAACGCCCCATTATGTCGGTTCGTACCCCGTAAAATTTAGATAATACCATGGGACCACATTTTGTTTCGTCAATCAATCATCAATTTTCGGATGTTTGTTGGCAAAATTCGACCAAGGGTTGGTATTTTATGTACAAACATATAATAATTATAATATATACCTTTTATATCTTTAAAATGACATACAGCACATTTTCAATATACGGTATGTCGCAAAAAACGTTGTAGCCACTTTAAATACATACATAAAGTCACGCCTTTTTCCCATAGGGGTAGGCAAAGACAACATCCTTCCACTTCCGCTACGGTTCTTACACACATCTTTTTCTTCCTCTACTTTCATCAGTGCTCTCATACATGCTCGTCGGTTGTTGGTACTCTTAACCTGGCCTTTCTTCAAAACAATGTTGATCTGATCGAGATATGTTCTCCGAGGTCGACCTCTACCGATTTGTCCATTCACAGTCACCTTATAAATTTGTTTCGTCAATCTTCCTTCATCCATCCTTTCTACTTGTCCAAACCATCTAAACATTCCTTTATCTATCTTTGTAACCACATCTTCTTTTACACCACAGCGTTTTCTTATCTCACTATTCTTAACTTTATCCAACCGAGTCACTCCGGCTATACTTCTCAGACTACTCATCTCCGCAGCATTAATCCTATTTTCATGCTTCTTCTGCCAAACCCAACATTCACTTCCGTACATAAGTGTAGGAACCAACACACCTCTACGCACCGCCAGACGTGCCTTTTTTGACACTTTCTGGCTATTCATAAAGCTATGCAGTGCCCTATTTATTTGTTTTCCTGCCAACACCCTTCGCTCAATGTCACTGTCATACTTTCCATCTCTAGTAAATTTTGAGCCCAAGTACACAAATTCATTAACTTGTTCCACTCTTTCTCTCTCAATCGAAACTCCACAGTTTGTCATGCTTTCTTCTCTTTCAAAAACCATTACTTTCGTTTTGCTAACATTTATTTTCATTCCTTTGATTTTCAGGGAATCATGCATAACATTAACCATCGCCTGCAACTCCTCTTCAGATAACGCTAATATGACTTGATCATCGGCGTAAAGAAGGCAGTTGACGATCAAATCATTCATTTTTAATCCATACGCACTCTCTTTCAGATCTTTTAAACAATTGTCTATGTATAAGTTAAACAGCCATGGCGAAGCCACACATCCCTGTCTCACACCTTTTTCGATGTTAAACCAGTCCGTGCAAGCTCCGTTTTAATTACTTGTAAATCTAACAAAACCACAAACATTATTTATACAGGTCCACATTTACTAAAAATACCCTGTGTAATTTAACAGAATGTGTTAAATTTTCTATTTCACTTGTATACAAAATGTATCCACCGCAAATGCCTATGGACCATCATGAAAAACGGTTTCCCAAATAAACTCATTAATCAGACGAAGATGTGCATCCTAGAATCCAAGGCCCGAGTTAAAGTTGAGAAAAGAACGTCAGAACCTTTCAATATTCAAAGTGGGCTATGACAGGGTGACGCGCTCTCACCATTACTTATTAACGTAGTTCTAAAATATGTGATAAGAGGGTTTGATGATATGGATGTGTAAAAGAAATAAGGTGGGGGACAGGATGGAACCCTGGGGGTCCCCGGCATTGGTTTTAAACGCATCAGAAGAAATACCGTCAACTGCCACATGTAAGGAGCGATCTTGCATGAAGCTCAAGAGCCATTGGCGCAGTTTGGTTGGGAGACCGTAGGCAGAAAATTTACTTAACAATGCCTGGTGCCAAACGCGGTCAAAGGCTTTAGATATATCCAAGGCTATTGCACGGGATTCACCAAACTTTTCAATATTGTTTGTCCAGAGCTGAGTGACATAAGCCAGCAAATCTCCAGTAGACCGAAGTTGTCGAAATCCATATTGTCTGTCATGGATATCTCAAATTTCTCCAGATATTTGATGAGTTTTGTGTTAATCGCTTTTTCCATAAACTTTGGATATGACTGAGAGCAATGCAATAGGTCGATAATTTGCAGGAATAGTCTTCTTTCCTTTTTTCGGAATCGGTCAATTCTGAGGATACGGCGGTACATCCATGCTTCTGCTCCGTAGAGCAGACTTGAGAACACATAGTACTTTGCTAACCTTATTTTCAGAGGTAGGGATATAGATCCTTGCTTGTATATATACTTTTCATGTTATTGAACGATGCTCAAGCTCTTTCAATCCTTGATCGGATTTCGGTGGCGGTGGTTAAAAATATTAGAAACATTAATTGTGAACTTTAGAATTTGTTTATTTACTAGGTAATAATGTTTGTTTAAAAATTTACCTTTTTGTAAAGGGTTTCAAAACTGTAGCAGTTTAACCCATAAAGTCAACTAAACTAAAAAAATCCTAAGAAGATTTCTACGAATACGTGAAAAGGATAAACGACGTAGTTAACTTAGTTGGAAACTTACTCGCTCAAATTGAAAACCATGAGTTTAATTACAAAAAGATGATTCTAATTAAACTATTTTAAAATATTCCACACATTTCAACTAGCAAGTAATTTTCCTCCGTTTTTCCTAATTAAATGCTACATTATTTAAAAAATATATGTCCAAGTGTCTTATTTAAATAAATTAAAAAATATTTTTTAAAACAAATCATATCATATCATGTTTCTTTTGTACGATTTAACCACTTCACCTCGTCTTCCTTCCACTTACTACTGAAGTAGCAACCGCCGGACTAAACGAGGGATGATAGTACCAATAATATGAAAATAGAAGAGACGATGCCTTAGAAATGATGTGCGCACGCGATCCCACCATAGTGCTCACACATTAAACCTAATTATGGGCATTCTACGTCTACTTCAAAATTATTTGCGTCTAAATGGTGCGTGTACTAGCAAGTCAGATAGTAATTTGTTTTGTAAAAAATAAAAGTATTATTATTCGTTGATTTTTTTTCCAATCCCAAATACTTTCTGGTCGTACTATATAATAAATCTATAGGTACTACCTACTCATAGTTATATCAAACATCGTTGAGTCTCTAATAACGAAACAAATTGAAGACCACATAGACGAACTGGTGATTCATTCACTCATTAGTGTTTTTAACGATAATATTGAATGGTTTTGTACGAAACTTAATTATTATTTAATTGACACGTTCGCTGCCACTTTTGGTCGATTTTAATTATGCGAGGAAAAATAAAATTAACAAGGAAAACAATGTAAATAAAAAAGCTAGGTTTTCTGTGGAAAGCCAGAAAGTTTTTTACTCCTGATCAACTGTTGACGACGTACAAGGCTCAAATCCGACCTCTACTGGAGTATTGCTCGCACATTTGGGGTTCAGCACCAAGGCATTCTCTTCGTCTTCTAGATTCCATTCAGAAAAGAGCCATTCGCTTGATAAACAGCTCAACTCTCACAGATACCCTTCACCCTCTAGAACATAGAAGAAGAGTTGCAGACCAGTCATTGCTGCACAGATATTTCCATGGCAGATGCTCCAGAGAAATAAAAACTCTTGTACCACCATTGGCCACATTCGGCCGAAGAACTCGGCACGCTGATCAGTCTCACCCATTTACTCTCAAGATTGACACCAAAAGGACCAATCTTCATCAAGAATCCTTCTTTTACAGGGCTGCTACGGAATGGAATAAGCTTCCAAAATCAGTTTTTCCAGAGAACTATGACCTGCAACTTTTTAAAAAGCGTGTCCACAATCATTTCCTTTCTATAATCCCTTCCCCTTCTAATAGTCGCAGTGCAGGCCGTCCGCGGCCCACACGATAGGTCTACCCTTTTTGCGACTATTTTCATAAAAAAAAAAATAGGGAAAGAGTTTTTATTTGTAGATCAAGTAGTAACGAATGTGTGATTGATGAGCATTTGCATAAAAAATATGTGATTCTTTCATTTTTCTTCTACTCTAATAAAGCTTTTAAAAATGGTTAGTTGCAGCACAGTTAGGGAGATTTGTTTTGGAAGATTATAAAAAAACACACGCAACGAAGCGTTTCATTAATCTATAAAGTCTAATATGAATTATTTTATGTGTACGAAAATAGCAAAGTGTCGCGGTTGGACCAGATCTTTCAATGTTTGCGGGTGTAAAAAAACTGACGGCTTTATAATAAGTAAAAAGATATCTAAAACATAACGGGGGCGCCGAATTTAAATGTACAACTTTCGTAAACAAAATGATGGAAAATGTTTTCGAAAAAATTCCAACGCGTAGCAAGAATTCCTGCCGAATTTCTTGTTAACTTGTCTGCTCCATTTAACGAGATGTTTTGCATTTCATTTAATTAAACCGAAATTGGGCAATCAACCCAAAAAATTTTTATGATGCGAGGCGCTCTATCATTAAAGAGTGATTTGTTGGGCCACTCTATTAACTCACCGAAACGCTACCTGCCCATTTTTCGGTTTCTTCTTCATTGTTTCGAACCAGGCCCGGCACAGAATGCTTTTTTCACGTTTCAACTCTCCTTTTTACTCGACTTTATTTAGCCCTCTAGCGGGATTTTTCACTTTTTGCAGCAGGATTTGGTCTACCATAGGCTGTGCCCGTAAGAAGAATGGCTCTAACCTTAAGTACAATGAACGTGTCAGAAACGCGTCGTTACAGCCGCCGACAGACAACGTGTGTCTAACAGCGCAGCCATATACACTGCGGTCCATATGTATGGAATAAATTCATTTTTAGCGTTATTATGTATTTGTTCAATAAAAACAGGTCGATTTTTATTGTCAATTTGACAATTTACAGTATAAAAATATTACCCCCTTCTTGCACCCCCTCTGAATTATGAGCACCTCCTCAAAAATTTTAAATGAGAAAGAGGGTCGTGTGGCAACTAGTTCGGAAGGGATTTTCATTCTCTGTTCAGCTAAACCAAGTTTTTCAAATTTGGTGCAATCATAACTGAAAAAAAATATTTTAAAAATGTAAAATGATTATACTCTAAGTTATGTATTTGTTTAAAAAACCTGAAACATATCGATTTCTATTCTCAATTTGACAATTTATAGTATGAAATTCTCACCCCCTCTTGCACCCCTTCTGAATTATGAGCAGCCCCTCAAAAAAAATTTGAATAAGAAAGGAGGTCGTGTTGCACCTTTTTCAAAAGTGATTTTAATTTTCTATTCAGCAGTACCACCATTCACTCTTTGACAATTCTCGTACAAAATGTTGAGGGGATGCTCATAATTCAAAGGGGGTGCAAGAAGGGAGTAATATTTTCATACTGTATATTGTCAAATTCAGAATGTAAATCGACCTGTTTCAGGTTTTTTCAACGGATACATAATTTACAGTGTCAATATTTTTAAATTTTAATAACAAATTTTCTCAGTTATTGTTGCACCAAATATGAAAAACTATTGTATGATATATGATAATGAAAATCCCTTCCTCGGAAAACAAAATGCCACACGACCCCAATTCTCATTTAAATTTTTTGAGGGGGTGCTCATAATTCAGAGGGGGTGCAAGAGGGGGGTAATATTTTCATACTGTAAATTGTCAAATTGACAATAAAAATTGACCTGTTTCAGAATTTTTTGATAAAATACGTAATAACGCTAAAAATGAATTTATTCCATATCTATGGACTGGTCTGTGTAAATATAACCTTACACAGCGTATTAAAAAAAAAATTATAATATATATTATATAATAATTTTGTATCAAACTTTATTGAGACTTATTATCAACATTAAATATTTATTTATATAGTTTACGCATATAACAGCAAACTTTATACACAACACTCTCGGAAAATTGGTTGACGTCTATCTGACGGCCAACTCTAACCGGGTACTCATTCGTCAAATCAAATGGCGTGTGATTGCGCGACTTCCTGTTACAGTTAATGTTACACATTTCACAAAATCACTCCCACAAATTGCAAGTAAGCGAGAGGAAAGATGTGACACATGCAAGAAGGCGAGAGCTAATATGTTACAGTGCAACAGAGGTAGCTTGGCGGGCGGGAGATCACAAAATCTGCGCACAACGAAAACATTTGAATAACGATCCGATCGGCGACGACGAAATTTTCAGTAATCGTTAGTCTCAAGTACAATCGGAGGAAGAAGTTTACAAATGTGAAGTATATTCAGCCGAATATTTGTTATTTTAGAGGCTAGTCGCCCGCCAAGCTACTTCTGTTGCACTATACACATCAATAATAATTTTATTGTATCTGATAAGCTTTATGAACAGCCAGAATGTCAAAAAAGGTACGTCTGGCTGTGCATAGAGGTGTGTTGGTTCCTACACTTAAGTATGGTAGTGAATGTTGAGTTTGGCAGGAAATGCATAAAAATAGGATTAATGCTGAGGAGATGAGTATTTTGAGAAGTATAGCCGGAGTGACTCGGTTGGATAAAGTAAAGTAGTAATAGTGAGATAAGAGAACGCTGTGGTGTAAAAGAAGATGAGGTTACAAAGATAGATAAAGAAATGCTTAGATGGTTTGGACACGTAGAAAGGATGGATGAAGGAAAATTCACGAAACAAATGAGTGAATGGACGGAAGTCGGTAGAGGTCGACCTCGGCGAACATATCACGATAAGATCAACATTGTTTTGAAGAAAGGCCAGCCTAGAGTACCAACAACCGACGAGCATGTATGAGAGCACTGATGAAAGTAGAGGAAGCAAAAGATGTGTGTCAGAACCGTAGCGGAAGTGGAAGGAAGTGGTCTCTGCCTTTTCCTACGGAAAAAAGGCGTGACTATATGTATGTATGTATAATCTCAATGTCTGTAAATATAAACGCACCTTAAGAACTTCCCAATTGGAATGGTCAATTAATAAACAGTATCATTTCTAATCTTTAACAATTTGGCGCAGTTGTATTAAATAAATATTTAATACTTATATCCTTAGTATAAAGTTCACCAAATACACACCTAATGAAATAGAGCAACTTTTCGTTAAGCATTGGGCTGTTCGTCCCCCACATCGACCGGTCCTGTTTGGAACTCGAGGAATGCGCCTCGGAGGCGTTTATTAATGCAGAAGGCCGACCCTGCTGATGTATTGGACAACAATTAATATGGAAATGGTCCTTTAATTGGTTCGATAAAAATAAAAGAGTAAATACTCGAACGAAAAATTCAAAGGGGTGGAGTAAGAGGAGGTGGATAAAGTTAAACATTTTTTCTATTTGTTGCCGAAGATTTAGTACGTAGGTACGTAGGAGATTTGCTATAAAAATTAATTTACTATGTAAAAGATAGGTTGTCGAATCGGGGGTGACTTTTGTACTAAACATTGTGATACAAAATTTATAAGTAATTGAGATTTTGAAAAAAAAAAAACGTAGAAAAAAACATCGACCACACACAAGACATTATAAATTTGGATTATATTTATAAAAATGTGAATTAATATTGACCCAACAGCTTTCTACCTACATCCGTTGCATAAAGTAGTTGAACATGAAACACTTTTCAACTTTTTTCTAAAAATAGAATCATATGTTCGCAACGATTTATTCAGTGAAAATAAAGAAAGGATTTTTTAAGGATATATAAATTAATCTGGAAATAGACCAGAAATGGGGGAAAATTGTAATATTAGTGAGATTTGAGTAAGAATGTTCGGCGCGTTTTTTGAAGCAGATGTATTTTTTTTTGGGAAAATAGCTGCGGTTCATATTTCATTGGCGAAATCAATTTGGTTGTAGGTACAGCTATGCTTAAATAATTGTACGAAATAAAAGCCACCTCTCGAAATTATTTAATCATTAACAAGCTAACGTATCTATATTAAAATAGAGGACTTAAATTTATTGATAATGAAAGAGATAAATAAAACAGATGATTATCACGAATAAAAATGTCAAAATTTTTTGAAAAATGGTTGGACACTCGACATACTCAATTTAAAAGAGCTATTCATCATTAATCATAATATAGATTAAAACCAAAATTGGTGAGGGGTTGTTGGTATATACGAATATAAAATTTTTAAAAAACAATTTTATAAAAGATCAAATTCTAATTTTTCAAACATCTATTCCTAAGAATAACAAACCAAACGGACTTCATTCATCATAATTTTTATCATTCGCCCTCAGAAAATATTCACTCAAAACAGGCTCTCGTCGTTTCCCATTGGTTTGTTATTCTTTGTCTGAAACCTCACGTACCTAATTGATAATTATTATTAACCCCATTATTCTTTAGATTTCTTCAATCACAAAAAAGGAAAAATAGTTTCACAAGTTTCAGAACTCTTAGATCCCATTTTTCTTTGGTTACCGATTTTGTTATCACAGCATCTGCGAATGATTCTCCATTGCTTATCATTTTGTAGCCTTTCTATTATTGTTGGTGTTTCAAATGCTGTCTGTCACCCACCTTATTCAAGATATACTTAGAACAGGCACAGGAAAATGTAACGCCATGGGCATCTCATAATACAACACCACACTATATACCCTATACTTCGCAGATAATCAAATAGTGGTGACCCAAGAATATGAAGACCTAGAGTATATGACAAGAAAGCTAATAGAGAAATATGGAAAGTGGGGCCTGGAAGTCAACGTGACTAAAACAGAGTACATGTGTATTGGGGGCCTACAGTAAGATCTGATACTAGAGGATGGTCAATGCATAAAAAAATGCCAAAGTTATTCATATCTGAGAATGAAAATCACGAATCATGGAACACTGGACAGGGCAATCAAGCAAAGAAACTTCAAGGAAGGAAAGCCACAGCTATGATAAATGGAATACTCTGAGGACCAACATGAATCAAAAACAAATAAGCAGAGAATATTTAACAAGATAATAAAAAGTATTGTCACGTTCGGTAGTGAGGTTTGGCAGATCAAGGAAATAAATAAAGAACAACTAAGAGCCACGAAAATGGACTACTGGAGGCGTGCAATGGGCAAATCAAGAATGGATAGAGTTACCAAAGAAAGGATAAAACAAATTATGGAGGTTTCACGTGACAGTAGACGATATAAGCATTACACAACTCAAGTGGTTTGGCCACGTACAGAGGATGTCCGAAGAACGGCTCCCCAAGCAGATAGAGTGGACACCTCAGGGAAGACGAAAGCGATGAAGACCAAGGAAAAAATGAAGAGAGGCGATAGACAGGGAGATTAGGCTGAGGGAGTTGGGGGACACCTCTGGCAGGACTGAGATCAGTGGAGACTGGAAGTCGGAAGACGTAGAGGAACGTTGTAAACCGAGATTTATATAGTTCAATAGCCTAATTGGGAAGGACATCCGAAAACAAAGCGACAGTGTTTAATTAAACCGCTGTATCTTTATTTAAAATCCCAAAAAAAATACTTAACACGTGTCCATATACCGTCTCTATTATAACATATGTGCGGGATGTTTGTTAATAGGCAAATAACACAAATAATAAAAAGTGAAAAAGGTGGGACTCGTGCCATTCGAAATATAAAACGAGAACATATGGCCCCAAAAAATAAATTGACTTTCCTAATAAGCGACAAAAAGTTAATTTCGCTACAGCGTCGATGTTTTTTTCTTTTTATATGGTAGGTAGAGGTTGAATTTTTTATGAAACAAAGGCAACAAACAGATGCTCTATTCTATACGTAGACCGTCATCTTCTGTGCCGTAACATTTGTTAACGAGAACGTGGTTAAGCACGCGGTTTTTTTTATAATAAAAAGATTTCCAAAACGAATAATGTATGTCACTCGCATTAACAGGTAAATAGAAAAAAATTATCCAGTAGTAATTAAATTAGTCAGTAAATGATAAAACAGGTCTTTTTCATTAATGCGCATTTTCTGGCCACCCCGTAATTTTTCCAAAATATAAATAAATCAGGAGACCATAATAATAAATAACCAGTAAAATGGGTATCCCGTCGGGTCAGTACACAACCTTCGCAGACTATTGTGTCACCCTTCACCAATTTCAAATGAATGGACTTGCCCATCATCGGTATCGGCGAACTTATTAGGACTAAGGCCATAAAAGGGGGCAGGCGGCAGCTTACACCGTACCCACCTTATTTGTCTATTTATTTTATAACGATACGACGTCCCACAGATATTATCGGTTTTGTAGAATCACACGTCGTTTATTATATGCAGGTAGGAAGGAGACTATTTTTTTGCAAGGTTGCATAACATGCTTTACTGTTTTATGTCGTACTATGTAGGATAAATGAAAGGAGAGTAATCTCATTGAAAAAGTATCGCAAAATGGTTTTGGCAAATGATCAAAATGGAGCTAGCAAGTTGGATTGGATATTAGATGTATGCTAAAGAGAAATTTAAAAATCTATAAGTGCATTATTAGCCGGCATTATTATAAATAGCGAAATCATAAACAACCTTCGCTACGCAGACGATACGGTACTGTTGGCCTCCAGTCAGGAAGATTTACAACAGATACTGGATCCAGTAATCGAAAAATGCGCAATGGCTGGACTCGGATTAAATGCAAAAAAGACCAAAGTATTAGTAATTAGCAAGAAACCTAATATCATGGCTAACATAACACTTGGGGGTGAACTATTGAAACAAGTAAACCAAATAAAATATCTAGGCAGCACGATAACTAACAGCGCGGATAGTCAAACTGAAGTGAAATCAAGGATTGAGCAGGCTCGAGCAGCATTTAGAAACATGAGTAGGGTCTTGTGCTGTAGAGATCTAAAGTTAACTCGAAGAATCCGACTTTTCAGATGTTATGTCTTCTCCACCCTGCTGTACGGTATTGAAGTCTGGACTAAAAACAAGTACGAAGAAAGACGACTTGAAGCCTTTGAGATGTGGGCTTACAGGAAAATATTAAAATTTTCATGGACAGAAAAAGTATCCAACTTGGTAATACTCCAACGTCTGAATAAATCCACCGAAATTCTTACCACCATCAAAAGAAGGAAACTGCAATATTTCCGGCATGTTATGAGAGGCGAAAAAAATCGGTATTTTTCGCAGAACATCATGCAGGAAAAAATTTATGGTAAAAGAAAGCCGGGCCGCAGAAAAGCATCACGGCTCAAGAATCTACGTGACCGGTATAAACCCAACTCAAGCTCTCTGTTCAGACTTGCCGTCGACAGAGTAGGATAGCCTTGTTGGTGACCAACGTTCTAGAAGGACATGGTACTTAAGAAGAAGATATGTGCATATTTTTATACTTTTTTTGCAACGTGCTAATTATTTATAAAAATACAAATTTTTCCTAGACAAAAAAAACTGTTGGTTTAAATATAATAACGTTAGATGAGTAGTCTGAGAAGTATAGCCGGAGTGACTCGGTAGGATAAAGTAAAGAATAGTGAGATAAGAGAACGCTGTGGTGTAAAAGAAGATGTGGTTACAAAGATAGATAAAGGAATGCTTAGATGGTTTGGACACGTAGAAAGGATGATGGATGAAGGATAATTGACGAAACAAATTTATAAGGCCAGTGTGAATGGACAAGTCGGTAGAGTTCGACCTCGGCGAACATATCACGATAAGATCAACATTGTTTTGAAGAAAGGCCAGGTCAAGAGTACCAACAACCGACAAGCATGTATGAGAGCACTAATGAAAGTAGAGGAAGCGAAAGATGTGTGTAAGAACCTTAGCGGAAGTGGAAGGAAGTAATCTCTGCCTCCCCTACGGAAAAAAGGCGTGACTATATGTGTGTATGTAAATTTAAGAATATTAACTTGGGAAACCAGCGTCTTCACATAGCGGATAACAAATTCTTGGCGCTTTAAATAATTTGACTCCACTTACAGAAGTGTTACGAAGGCCTAAATCTCTTATGAAATAGTTAATAATATTTTTAAAATGTTTTACTTCATTACAAATTTGAATATCTATTTATCTACCGGTAATGTGGTTTTAATTAAATTTGTTGTTGATGTTTGTGACATTTAGAAACGATCCCAAATATTTCGTGACTTTTATATTTAATAAAAAGTTTAATACGGTTCTGTTATCCGCACGTCATTCGTTCGATTGATCCATTAATCCTACACCACGGCGGTGGGCAAATCTTTTCATTGAACCTAATAAATACGAAAGCTGTCGAAGGGCGACACAATGAATGCCGAAGGGACTACTGCTACAGAATTACAGATGACCAATGGTTATTTTTCTATAACAATACCAACGCACAATACCGATCGGCTCAAGTTTAATAACACAAGAATCATGTGGGGGTATGTGATATACGAGAATCATAGGTAGGATTTTCTATGTGCCCACATGGCTCGTGCTCATTTTTTTAAACTTTTTTTCCTACCTCTCGGTATTGTTGAAAGAAGAAACTAATTTAAAATAAAAACAGCTTTTTCTCAAATTTCGTCTTGAGAAAGGATAAAATATAAACATCCTATCGAATCGTCGGATCTAATAAAGACAGCTGTCCTTTTTCTCTGGAGATCAACAGCTAAGTAGTTAGTTACCCAACTAACATACTTACTCTCCAGAGAACACCGATAATCGCATTTATTTTTTAGTGTCCTTGGTATTCCAAAATATGCAGAAGTAGCTGACACTTATAACACAAAGAGATGGTTGAAGCATGCTTAATTTAAAAGAGTGCATCTTACATCTCGATTAAAGATTCATCAAAACCAAACAAAATTTGCCCGCCAAGCAGTCAAACATACAAACGTAAATGATTCGAAGACTAGCCCGTTAAGCTTTTTTTTTTTTATGTTCTGGTTCCCACGAAAAGGGATATCCTGTAATGTTCAGAGAACATCGTGGGAACCAAGGGAAAGAAGGTAGGAGTTGGTGTTCTTCTTAAATTTCTGGAGGTTGTATGCCTCGGGGAACACCTCCCTAGACAATGAGTTCCAAAGCCTCGCAATTCGTTGGATGAATGAATCTTTGGAAAGTGATGTTCTGCAGGTCTCCAAAGTGACCACGAAGGGGTGTGAAGACTGAACTTGACGGGTTAATCTCGAAGAGACTGCCAAAGGAGGAACGATTGTTGATATTTCAGAAGAGCATCGCCCATGAAAATATCTATAAAATAGAGACAAATCGCCAACTTTTCTACGGTGTTCCAGACAAGTGAGCGAGTTTGTAAGCGAGGCATCACCGACGAGACGAATTGCCCTTTTTTGGACAGAATCCAATAGATTCAGGATATGTTTAGGTGCCGCACTCCAAATATGGGAAAAGTATTCCAGTACAGGTCGGATCTGTGCCTTATAGATCATAAGCAGCTGACTGGAGGTGAAATAGCTCTTGGCACGAAACAAAAAACCAAGTTTTTGGGATGCACTTTTGGCAATGGACCTCACGTGATTTTCTCAGGAAAGGTTATTGCTGATAGTAATACCAAGCATCGATATGGATGACTTCAGTGGTATGGTTACTCCTGACAAAGTTATGTTAGGCACAGTGAGATCGGCTTTTCTAGAGAAAAGACATGCTTGTGTTTTGTTTGCATTGAATTCTACCAAGTTATTGGATCCCCATTCGAGAATTGCTGGAATATATCTTAATTGTCTGATTTAGTAGTAAATAGTAGATCCATGGTAACTAATATAAATGGGTACGAGTTAGTTTTTGTACGTAGGTATATACCTATGTTTTTTAAGATCAATACTTGCAACCTGTTTTTAACTATTTATACGTTATAGAATCCAAGATAGTACACAAGTAAACTTCAAAGAGGTATCACGCTAACCTGCAATTTTTCTTTTCCTTGGTATACATTTTCAATCGGTGTAAAGTGCTTTACGGAACAAATACTATTATGTATTTTAACCTTAGAAAGGATTTATAAAACTTGCCGACAATCACGCGATACGCCAGTGTAAAAAATAAATTTTTTAATTAGAATCGAAAGAATTGTAATTATTTTAGTAAAGGTGCAGTTCGAAACCGCACACGATGTGTCTGTGTCATTTTTCTTAAAGTTTATTAAAATACGCCACTTTTTACAACAAAAACAACTGGATCTTATGCTGCCATAATAACAGGCATTCAATTTTTTTTTCTCTACAAAATAAGCATTTTAGATTTAAACATAAATTACTACAGATACTTGTCTGGATTTTCCCAATGGTCCATCTCAGTTTCTAATACTGCTCTCGTTACATCACTGGTAATGTGTATCCTCTTGGGACGTCGCACTCTAAGTCTAGATTGTCCAAAAGCTGTTGTACTTATGCGTTTGGATGTTTGTGAAGTCTCTCCTCATGACTCCTGGGCCACTTTCTTTATTTCTTCTTTGACTGTTCTTACCTAACTCCAAAGATTTTTGTGAGATATATGATTCCAGGAGCTGAACATATTGCACTGGTAGGCATCTTTTTAGTTTCATAATGAGACCTTCATGCATGTTGTTTCGAAATTCAACTGGTGGTGTAATTGTTTAAGTATTTCTCCACTAATTAGATCAAATCCTGGAGCTTTGGACAAGACTGTAAGGGTCTGTCTTTCATAATATTTTCCCTGGCTGTACCAATAAGGATCAGAAATAGTACTGTTTATATTATATGCACATGTAGTAAAACTCGGAATTATTAAGTTATCTCAGCACCACTCGAGAGGTCCGACAGCACGACAGCCGTATCTTCCAGGGAGAAAGCAGATCTGCTGGCCGGAATATTCAGTTCTAATTCAACCCTCGATACCAATGGGAAACAACCCCCAACGATACCTAGAATAAACTCATCAATGCCTGAGGTCGCTATCCGCCATCGTACTGTCAGGAAAATCCTACGAAATCTTGACTCTAATAAGGCAGGAGGACCAGATGGAATTCCGACAATTGTCCTGAAGACATGTGCTCAAGAGCTCACCCCAGTTCTCTGTAGACTCTTTAAGCTATCACGCAGCAAAGGAGTATTTCCGTCCATGTGGAAAAACGCTTAAGTCCAACCCATTCCAAAAAAAGGAAAGAATACTATTCCTGCGAATTATCACCCTATTGCATTGCTCTTAGTCATATCCAAAGTTATGGAAAAAGCGATTAACATAGAACTCATCAAATATTTGGAAAAATTTAAGATAATTCATGACAGACAAAATAAATTTCGACAACTTCGATCTACTGGAGATTAACTGGCTTATGTCACTCAGCTCTGGACAAACGCTATTGAGAAGTTTGGTGAATCCCGTGCAATAGCTTTGGATATATCTAAAGCCTTTGACCGCGTTTGGTACCAAGCATTGTTAAGAAAATTATCTGCCAACGGTCTCCTAACCAAACTGCGTCAATGGCTCATTAGCTTTATGCAAGATCACTTCTTACATGTGACAGTTGACGGTATTACTACTGATACGTTAAAAACCAATGCCGGGGTCCCCCAGGGTTCCATCCTGTCCCACACCCTATTTCTTTTATACATCAACGACATCTTGAAAAAACCACACGAACCCCATTTACAGTTTCGCAGACGACAGCACACTTGTCTCAACATCCTATCGATCACTTTCGGTGAATGATACGAATAGACTCAGACAGGAACAGGTTGATTCCATCAATAGAGATCTTGAAGCAAACGTCGAGTGGGGAACCAACAATCTTGTTTGGTTTAACGCCAAGAAAACACAAAGCGCCACGTTTTCCGAGAAATTCAATTCCTCAAATCATTCCATCACAATGTCCCGAAATACCCTTGAATCGAGTCCCTTCATCTCGATTTTGGAAGTCACGGTGTCTAATAATGTCTTGGCATGACCATATTGTTAACATCGCAAAGTCAGCAAGCCAGAGGCTAGGTTTTCTGTGGAAAGCCAGAAAGTTTTTTACTTCTGTTTAACTGTTGACGACGTAGAAGGCTCAAATCCGACCTCTACTGGAGTATTGCTCGCACATTTGGGGTTCAGCACCAAGGCATTCTCTTCGTCTTCTAGATTCCATTCAGAAAAGAGCCATTCGCTTGATAAACAACTCAACTCTCACAGATATCCTTCACCCAGTAGAACATAGAAGAAGAGTTGCAGACCAGACATTACTCTACAGATATTTACATGGCAGATGCTCCAGAGAAATAAAAACTCTTGTACCACCATTGGCCACATTCGGCCGAAGAGCTCGGCACGCTTATCAAGATTTCAAGATTAACACTACAAGGACCAATCTCCATCAAGAGTCCCTCTTTTACAGGGCTGCTACAGAATGGAACAAGCTTCCAAAATCTTTTCAAAAAGCGGGTCCATAATCATCTTCTTTCTATAACCTCTCCCCCTTCTAATAGTCGCAGTGCGGCCGTCCGCGGCACACACGATAGGTATATTTTTTTTGCGACTATTTTCAGTAAAAAATAACACAGAAACATTAAACATCTTTCTAGCGATGTCCAGAAAAAATCTACGTTTTCTTAATGGGACACTTTATAACATGAAGCATCACTCTATGCAGAGGCTTTGAACAAGAAGAGTTGCTCTGACCCTAGATTAACTGAGGGAATCTCCTCTGTGCAATATCACCACCTATTTTAGAACAATAGATTGGTCGAATGCTTAAGAGAGAACGTTCCTTTAGGAGTTCAATGGGCCTAGATACTGCACCACCTTATCCCTCAATTTTTTGTTGTCTCGACGTGTACAGTTTCAAAGAGCGCAGTAGAATTTGCTACTTTTGTATAAAAAATTAAATTATTTTAGATTGATCTGGAAATACATTGCGTTAAAGGACCTTAAACGTTTTATCCTTCATTTAAAAAATCGCGATAATGAATTGCTGATTTATTAAGACAATAAACATAATTTAACAGAGTAATTGTTTGATCAAAAAAAGGATTATTCATTTATTATTAATGAAGGAAGCTGTATATCATTCATTGATTTTAAATATATAGTCAACAACCTTGTTATTATAATGTTGCGGTTTTTGTTGTTAAACAATCTATCACGTATTTTGATGTTTCCTTTTTCAAATTGTGCCATTCAAAATTTATTAATGAACACAAGTTGCCACCCATAAACAGATTGTATAAATTGCTAAATTTGTTTAATAATTTACAGCGAACCGTAGACGAGTAGCAAAATATCTGCGTAGATTAAAATAAAATATATAGGTGTAGTGTTTGTTATTAATTTTCTATTTTCTCACACAATTTAAATAAATATTAAAAATAAGTTCGTGTTTAGAGAATTAACAATGCAAACTTTCACATTTTTGGGTAAAATCACTGCTTTAAATTTAAAAAAAAATTGAGGAATACACTTCGTAATCATTCACATGCAACAGAAGTGTGTTAAAAAATAAAAATTTTAAACACTTTATATTCTGATATTATACGTAAATTTACTCAACATTTATTTTAGTTTAAAAAGTTATCATCTCTTTCTATCCCATTTCGTACTGTGCGGTAGGATCATCAAAAAGCCACAGGTATACTGACTTACACCTTAATACCAACACCTTATTATTAGGCACGTTTTCGTTATAAAAAAAGATGGCATATTCCTAGTCAGTAAACCTAATGACAGACATTTTATTGTTATATTTCTACGGTTCATAGCGTACACAGTTAGTAACTGTTGTATATTAGCAACAACACACCGACTATTCTAAGAAACAATTATTTTACAGGTAAATTCTATAGACTTTCTATTATTACAGTCGAGTTATTTTTATGGTTATAAACAACAATTATTCGAACAGCCTTGGGAACTCAAATTTTCTGGCATCTAGCATATATAATTTATTAGGTGCAATATTGACAACGACAAGAAAATTTTGTTCTTTGACTTGTATAAGCCATAAAAGTTTGCTGTTTTTAGATCGTGAGAAAATTTTTATTTATAAATTTCGGTTCCGAAATTATGTATTTGAAAAATAAAATTTAGCAAAGAAGAGACGTGTAAATAACAATTTAGGATCGCATACAGGGTGTTCTATAAATGATAATAAAAATATAAAAACACATTCTAAGATGTTAATAAACAAGCTTTTGCAAAAGTCTTATTTTAATGAAATTAAAGATGTCTATTCCATATGGATCGTGCTTTCTGTACAGTGTTGTTTTTTTATGGTTATATTGTATTCTTTCTACCCACACCGTTAAGGCGCCATCAGTAAACCATAAAGAATGATGCATGGTTTGATGAACACTCTAGTTAACGTTGATTTAATGAAATTATGAAATAATCAAATGGTCTGGTGCATGATGGTGAAAAGTTGATTTCATAATGGCAAAGAATACGCGTTGTTTACAGAATTAAAAATGCCATAAAATAAAACAAGTTAACTTGCTCAGGTACGCATCACGCATAAAAGTTTAATCATAAAAGATACTCTTTCTTCTTCGTCATAGCTCAGCATGGAAAGGTGAGAGTTCACAATTTTATCTTAAAATATTTCTTCTAAATTAATAATTTTCAGAGTCCTAACGAAAATGCAAACTACACACGTGGAAATAATAAAGAATATTAATTTATCTCTAAATATAGCTATGTAGAAACTGGATATATATCTGAAAGATACACAGGATGCAAGGAATCTACAACATTTAATAAAGATTTTTTTGCAATTAGCTGAGAAGACCACTGAGATGTTAGTCTTTAACGAGAGGCAATCGCGCTGCTCGTTTAGCTTGGGTTGAGTCCTATTTGTTTTTCAGACAAGTCAAGATTTGAGATACGTCCTGTACGATTGTGGAGAGTACCGAGCAATAAAGCACGATTGCAGAATGTACAGAGGTTTAATTCTTACAGAGGAGGTACAGAAATGCTTTGGGGCAAAATTAGGTAGTACCAATTGGTACGTTTACGACATACTTCGACCAATAGTGCCTTCATATGCAGCAGTCATTTCGTACCAATGCATGATAATTCACGACCACATGTTGCGACAACATAAGCTAGCTTTCTTAATGACAATAGTAAAAGGTTTTTTACTCCTGATCAACTTTTGACGACGTACAAGGCTCAAATCCGACCTCTACTGGAGTATTTCTCGCACATTTGGGGTTCAGCACCAAGGCATTCTCTTCGTCTTCTAGATTCCATTCCAAAAAGGGTCATTAGGTTGATAAACAGCTCAATTCTCACAAATACACTTCACCCACTAGAACATAGAAGATGAGTTGCAGACCAGACATTACTCTACAGATATTTCCATGGCAAATGTTCCAAAGAAATAAAAACTCTTATACCACCACTGGCCACATTCGGCCGAAGAACTCGGCACGCTGATCAGTCTCACCCATTTACTCTCAAGATTGACACTACAAGAACCAATCTCCATCAAGAATCCTTCTTTTACAGGGCTGCGACAGAATGGAACAATCTTCCAAAATTAGTTTTTTCAAAGAACTATGACCTGCAACTTTTTAAAAAGCGGGTTCACAATCATCTCCTTTCTATAATCACTCCCCCTTCTAATAGTCGCAGTCCGAGGCCCAAACGATAGGTCTACCCTTTTTGCGACTATTTTCAGTAAAAAAAAAAGTATCGAAACATTGCCGTTGCTTGCGCAGTCACCGGATTTAAATCCAACAGAGTATGTACAAAACATGCTTCAACGAAGAGTATAATTTAAATTTGAGCTTTATTTGAATCAATCTTATATTTTGGACATCGTTATTAAAGGAGGGCATTCAAATTCAGAATTAATTATTTTTGTTTTGTTTTGCCTTCCTTTTGTGTGTTTGTAGGAGTGATTTTTTTTTAAAATGTAAAAATAATAAATAATTGTTTTAATGCAAACATTACCGTGGCTTGCGCAGTCACTGGACTTAAATGCAACAGAGTATGTACAAAACATGCTTTAACGATGAGTTACGTTTAAATTTGAGTTTTATATTTGGCTATTTTAGGTTACGTTTAAATTTTTATTTATATATATATTTTTAAAAATGAACTTGTTTCAATTAATCAACTGTAAATCCTTTAGCTCAGCTCAGGATACAACATCCTTGGATTATTTACATGTGAATATGCGTTTTCGTATTTGATTGAGCTGATACGAGCTAAACATTTAACCAGTGACGATGTTTCTACATATTCTTTTGACAATTATGACTATTGTTAGTTAAAATGTTCTAAGGGGTAGTCCAAAAATGATTGGTTGCAAACCCTGCGTTATTTCAAGCTATTGGTTTATCGTAAGCAATTGACAATATAACAAAAAAAAAACTGTTCATTGGATCGACTATTATAGACAGAGTAAAGTCCGTTTCACCTTCATATTTTTTTACAAGTGAAACGTGACTAAAAATAAGGTATCTGACTTTGAACTGGTGGGTGTCTTTTGAGGTGGTGTGGGATAGCCGGCCAATAATTTAAAGTGCTATTTTTGTCGAAATTGTGTCAGAGACTGGATCTCTTTGTAAGTAATGTTTATTGTTGTGTCGTTGTTAGAAAAAGCCAATGGAATTCGGCCTCGTCACCTACCATCCGAAGCCACCATCGAAGATCACACCATCCTTTGATTTGTTATTTCAATTCGGCATTTTTCTTTATAGGGATAATTGGATATTAAAGAGGTAACTTAACACCTACGGACAGTCACGGACTGGCTCCCGACAATTTATTTTATTTATTCAAACAAGATAATCTATGAGGCATCTGGCACACTGTTTCCCAACTCGCAGGATTTAAATTAACCGAACATGCAAAATAAAAAATCTCTACCGTTTATGCAAGTATTACCGCTGAAGTAAGGACCAGTTTGGATTTTTTTTTATTGATAAAACCATTAAAGGAGCTGTAAAAAGTTGCTTTTAAGAAGCTATCGAAAGAGTTAAAAAAAGCAGACCAGCATCTCAAATAATAGTGTAAGTGTGGATTAACTCGAGCATTATACAACAGTATTTTGGAAAGAGAATTAAAATAATGTAAATAAAATTGGCATTATTTGTTAGAAGGACCTTTTAATTTTATCTTTCCAGTAAAAAATGAAAAACATGAAACTGTGAAAGAAAACATGTGTTTTACGGAAATAAAAAGGCTGGAAAAGACCAAACCTTAATTCCAGAGCATAAAACTAAATAATAAACGGTAGTGTAAACATTAATTCGTATATTTTGTACTTTCTTATATTTCCTTTTTATTAATGAAACTTTGTCTGGCACGTCAGACTCCGAGTCTCCTATTTTTTTTGAATTATTAACGATAACCATTACTTATCAATTAGTACATTTATATTATCAATTATAAGGAAGGGTTGAAACGACGTTTTTTTTTAGAAACTAAAAAAACAAACTCCCATCAATTTTCTTCACAAAGGTATATCATTAATTTCTATAGCTCACATCCTCAAAGAATGAATTTTAAGATATAGTAGATATATATATATATATATATATATATATATATATATATATATATATATATATATATATATATATATATATACCCAGAATTTTCCCGATATGTGATTAATCTAGAAAAAATTCTTTATGTTACAGCTCTGTTTAGTTTGGCTGCTACCATCAAATGCAAACACACAAGCCAATAATACAGAATGACATTGGTATTGTCCGTTTTAGCGAGGAGAGAACGCCGGCCGCGACGTTAAATTTATCAATACAACGTGACAAAGACTAGACACGTCTCGAGAACTAAAAGAGACACACACACACACACACACACACACACACACAAACAAATGGTATTAAAAAGACCTTGCTTCCAGCATTACCAAGGTCTTTTGCGGAGAATCATTTTGATGTTAACCGTTGGTTGGGTTGTTAGATCATTTAAATGGAATTTGATCACGATATTAAAAATCGGTGTGAACGTCGACATTTATCGGAATTTATGTGCCAACAACTTTACTACGAGAACAGATTTACCATGGGAATCAGTTGCGGTAAATCTTTTTTATCCATTTCTTTAAATAGTGCGAAAAAAATAGAAACCAGCACTGTTATACTGTGGTTTCAGTGTATATGACAAATACTTGATTTGTACTAACTCCCTTATCTCCATGCAAGGTATCACACAACCCCAGTATGATAATCTATTAGCATGTAATATTACATGTCTCATCTATGACCTAAAGCACAGATATATAATTGTTGTCTGGTAAAATTGGTATAAGAGGAAATGAATTGGCCAACAAAGCAGCAAAAACTACGGCTAATAATATTATCGTTAATGATATTTTACCCTCTTGACATTCAAAATACATTAAGAATATTCTTCATTCCAAATTAAAGGAACTTAAGTCTTCTGTTTATCCATGAGCAGATTACATATGCCTTAAGGATTTCCTTCCTCAGGGACTGCGATTTATACTATTGGAAAATGTTAACCATGGACTAGTGCAGTCAGGCAAGAGTCCTCATAGGGGATTCTCCCCGAGAGGATCTAGCCTGAAGCATTGCGTCACTGAATAGGAGGATGCCATACGAACAGTACACATACTGACGGGATACACAATCTGAGGCCTAATTATGGATTGTATGGAGAGGAGGAAACCAGCCTCCATATCCTCCGTATGCTAGACTAAGGCTGTCTTCACTGGGCTCAGTTTTTCTTGAGTTCAAGCAACTAAGGCAGTTACCGATCGGTGACCTGCTCCTATTCTGGAGAAAGACCGGTATAGTAGAGTGCTAATTGCTGTCATGGGAAGACATAATAGACGTGTGAGTGCCGTTGGCAGGATTTGGTAGAGACCACCTCACCCCTTTATTTTATTATCATGAGCAGATTACATTAAACCGCTTGAAAATTTGCCTCACACGCCTCGCATCAAAGTACTGCTGCGGGTGACATTAACTAGTTAATAGTATATTGTGCAACTAGTGCGATAAGTTAGCGATTGCTCACGAGAGCGAAGTTTAACGCAACCGAAAGGTTGGTGGTTCGAATTTGCGTGCGACAAGGATAGTTTACGTGTGCTAAGTATAATTTGCGTGCGCCAAGTAACACTCAAATGACGTAAACGTGCGCCAAGTGCCAGTGAAGGAAAAAGTGGTGCTCCGCAACCACCTATACCATCCCCAGGAAGAAAAGCTGTGCATATCGATGAAGGCTGCAAACTTGGAATTAGAACAACAGTGTATTCGTTTTATTTCAAGAAATGAGTTGAAACCGATATAAAAAAATTTTTTTTATCATTTGGGTTAAACTTAAAAATCAGACAACTATTTCGTGCAGTTAAAAAGGATAAAGTCTGGATTTGGATATTACAAAAGTCTGACAAAGGACATACTTTTACAAACCCTTTTTAAATAAATTTAAAACATAATCAAAAATCGCATTTTTTGAACATAACAGATCCGGTTAGGAAATCTAAAACAAGCACTAAAAATTCCCGGTACGTCCTTTTTTAAAATCGAAACGAAGAAGGTCAGTGGTCAGTTTAAAAAAATTAATAATGGTAAATCACAAATCACCGTTCAACCGAGTCGAAACCGATTTTAAACAAACAGAACACGAAGAAAAAAAATTAAAAAAAAAACAATCGCAGCAATAAAAAGGAAAAAGTAATAATGTGTTGCGGGAGGGCGCTACAAAATTATCCTGTCTACAGATCCGACGATCGATTAGAATGTCACAATTGTCATTTCGGTGAACGGTAATTGCAGACCTCGGTGAAGAATTAGAAGAAACTGGAACCCCGAGAGATCTATCGTTCCGACCTGTGCAGGTACGTGTTAAGATGTCAGCGCAGACCTACGTCAGCGTGTGTCGTTATTCTAACGACCGAAACGAATTTTGGCGTGTATTTTGTAACAATGAAAATGCCAAACATAAACAAATGCGTCACAGGTAGGTAAACGAAACTTTCACCGAAACAATGCTAATGCAATTTTTATAAGCAATCGACGCTGTCATTATCTGATTTACGTTGGTAATAAATAAACGCTGGTTTAAAATAGATGAACATTTCTCAACACCTTCTAGACATAAATACTAATGGAGAAACGTCTGAGAGATTCTGGAGGTTTATTTTGCCATAGCTAAAGGAGACACCAGATACAGAACAAAAGAAAATGGATAAGCGAAGAACTGGGAGAAATAGAACAACTAAACAGAGAACAGGAGTATAGAAAATTTTACAGAAAAGGCAATGTCTATTGAAGCAGCTTCAAACGCCGGACAACTCAATGCAAGCATGAGCAAGGAGAACTGATATCCACAAAGAGAGATGTCTTGGAAAGATGAGTACAGTACTTTGGTCAACTCCTGAACATAAATCAGGAAACGATAGACCGAGAAAACGCAAGTGAAGAGCACGTAATGGAAAATAATGAAGAACAGGAGCCACCCACAAGAACAGAGGTGGAACAAGCTATACAAAAGCTGGGACAACAAATTACCAGGGAGTGACAATATACCAACAGAATTAATAAAAAATGGGAATAACAATGCTAAACACTGCATATAAAGTATTCTTCAAAATACTTTGTGTACGTATCCGCCCTTATGTAGATAAGCTGGTAGGACAGTACCAAGCGGGATTCATGGGAGGAAAATCAACAACCAACCAAATATCATGCCTCAGACAAATCCTAGAAAAGACCCTAGATTCTATGGCCTAGAATAAGGCATAGAAACGCTTCACATATTTATAGATTGTAGGGCCGCCTACGACTATATCAACAGAAAAGAATTATACAAAGCCATGCGGGAGTTTGAAATACCAGGCTCTGAAACCTGGACGCTTACTAAAAAGGAGGAAGCTGCACTGGAATGCTTCGAACGAAAGGTCCTGCGAAGGATCTTTTGAGGCGTCAACGACCCCTTAAGAAAGACCCTCCTAGACAAACCAATAGAAAAATGTAAGTTAGAGGATGGGGAAGTAAGGCGTCTGACAGGAACGAATGCTTACAAATGCTACAGCAGGCTAAGGCCCACCCAGGACTGTAATGCCATGATGATGATAAAGAAGATACCAAGGATGTCATTTCTTTAGAGCAACGTACTTTACCTAAGGAAGAATCTTTTCACTATCTAGCTCAACAGATGATAAAGATTTAATACTTTTAAGGTTGGCTCAAAACTAGCTACAGAAAATTTGATATGCAGAAGATAAGAATGTAGACATTGCAGGTAATAATTCTTGTAATACGAAAGTTGTAGCTTGGAGAAGGCATTAAATCGGCAATTAATGATGTTGGCCTACAGACTAAGTAACTAAAGGAAAATAATGATGAAACTGATAAAAAAAAACAAAAAGGTCTAAAATCGATATCACCCATTAACGACTTGATCGGAATTCGTCCAAAACTTTATTCCAAGAAGAATAATTATACAAAGTACGTAATTAAAAGAAATTGTCTGAATTTATTTAATAGATTTTAAAAACTTGGGACACATATTTATTACCGAGTAATGTACACTCAGAAAACAAGTTCAGTTTCGAAAAATGTTCACAAAATTGGCTAATAAAATTATCTAATATAATTAGAAATACGACAAGAACTATAATCTCATTAATTTCAACAAAGTACAAAAATATCAGCTGCAGGAATTACTACAATGTTCCTGAATCAAAAGGATCGCAATATTTATCATCTTATCATATTTATCATAATAGATGAGATTTATTATAAATTTGACGTCGTTTTATTAAAGTATGGTAGTTTAGCAGTGTACTAATCAGCACGTAATATTCTGACGCTCGTGCAGAGTTATATATAAGCAACCCACATCATCTTCGATTAAGAAGCACTCGCTACAACCTCTTTGAGACAGAAGTTCTGGAGAAAGTACCATTGGATAGCAAAGATCTGATCCGTAGGCCTTTGCCACGTATTCTACCCTGAATGGACGAAGGTCACTGAAAATCGTAGTTTATTATTTTCGGGTTCATCCTCAATATTTCATTTCTTGACCTAAGAACACAGAAATCGTAAAAGAAGTTAGTAAATATATAAAATAGTTATTGAGTGTTAGCACCTGTAGCTTCTATATCCATTCTTCTCTAGCGCCAAACAGTTTTAAAGGAAAAAAAACCCTCTCATGTTTAAAATGATTCCCAATAAATGATTTTGGTAGTGAACCTGAACAGGTCCATCTTTCAGTGGTGACCAAAAATAAAGTTATAAAGTTCATTAACTACACCGATTTTCGTAATTTTATATCAAATAATTACGTCAGAACTCATTAAGATTATAATGTAACCAACCGCAGCAGGTTGTAAACCTCATCGCTACCTTAAATAAATATTTGGCGTTAATTATTGACACCTTTGGAATAATAATTTTGTTAAAAATTCACCATATAAATACGGAATTCGAAACGTTTTTATTATGTTGGAATCGTATTGGGTGTCTGGTCGGAAGCCTGATGACCAGTGACGGACTGTACTTATTTTTACCGACTATTTAAATATTTGGTAATA
This sequence comes from Agelastica alni, assembly GCA_950111635.1. Taxonomy (NCBI): domain Eukaryota; kingdom Metazoa; phylum Arthropoda; class Insecta; order Coleoptera; family Chrysomelidae; genus Agelastica; species Agelastica alni. The sequence continues at coordinate 84,999,435 of OX467709.1, forward strand.
GCAATTAAAAGTCAGACTCACATAAATATTGCGTTCAGTGACAACCGGTTTAGTGATCGGAAATTTTAGTCTAAAACTCGAAAAACTAATTAAGTGGTCGAGTAGTGCTTTTGGCACTTTGCCTGGAGGTTCGAATCGAAGTCGATTGTAAAATTAAGTTGTCGATTAGACGGTGTGAATTATTACGAGTCAAATTGTATATTCTACAGTCCTAGCGAAAATTATTAAATTTTCTACTCCAAATTATTGAAATCAAGATTGGAGAGAACAAAGCAATTGTGTCGTTTTTTTTTTGGTTATTGTGATAGATACATCTCTCTTCAGGAAAGGCAAATTGGATTTAGTATTGAAATAAATTTAACTTTATGTATTATTATTACTATTCTATATACAGGGTGATTGATTAGTGTGATAAGGCTGAGTAGCTTTGTTTTCAAAGAATTGGTTATAACTTTTTAAATACCATGTATAAGATACTATAACCTTATATTGTCGTATTGTGGAAGCAAAGCGGATGTTAATTTTAAGGTAAAATAAAGGGCGTTTCATTTAAAAAAACATAACTTTGATCTGTAACATTGTAACTAAATTTGAAATGTGAAGCTTAAAAACTGCCTACAATTTTTATACACAATGTTATTTGGTATCTCTTATGATAACAGAGCTACTAAACTTTATCACACTAATTAATCAGCATCATTTTTAAATTTAATTATTTTTTGTTAACTTGGGTGATTGTTAGTATGTATTTCAACTTGGTTATTTTTTTTTAAGTCATCATTTCATCATTTATTGCTGCAACATCTATCCGACAAACATGTCAACGTTGACTTTTTCTTTAAATATACTCACTAACGTAAGTTGTTAAACCATATATTTATAGTAACGTAAAAGTGTGGCATTATTTGAATGTTTTTGATTTTCAATTGGAGTTTGTTTGTTCAGACAGTATTTAGACCATTTCATATTTATTTTAATACTTAATTTTATAAATTTGATTGCACAAACAAAATCAAAATTTTTTGTGTGTTATATTAAGTTAAATAAATTTTTATTTGTGGTTCTACATGGTATATTTTTGTTACTTGTTCTTTTATCACATTTTTTTGGTCAATTTTTTTTCAGGAGAGGAACGTCTCGGGGAAGGGTAAAAATTAAATTCTGGCACCGATTATACATATTTCAACGTTTTTTTGCAGTTCTAATATCCCGCGTCCCGATCGTGACTAGCCGGTGGTAGCCTATTGGGTTATCACTTAATCGTAACGAGGGAATTTGCCTACATTTTCCAGCTTACGAAAATCGCATGAAACAAGGTTAGCGAGGTTGGAAGGATATTTTTTTCCTCTAAAATTAGTAGATTTTTGGATGAATACGAATACGACCGTAAAACCCAAGCATTTAGTGCCGTTTCTGTTATCGAGCGCAATTTTTTGACACCTGCATTCAATTGGGCCTCCGAAGAATTCGATTCAGCAAGACATCACGTACAATCCCATTGATGGTAAAAATGTTATTTATGTTTGGTGTGCGTGTTTGTCGTGAAAATTTTTCGAAAGAATGATGACAACCAACGAAGCTCGAGCTACGGTATTTATCTATGCAGAAAAATGTCTAAGAAATACCCACGTTTAATATTAACGGGAGAGAGCGCATAACATCAGAATTATTTTTTTTTTCCCGAATGTGATTTGAAAATAAAAGTTCTCCTTCAGCGGCGTCTCCGTTTGATGGTACCGATAATATTATAATTTACCGTCAAGGACATGACAAGTTTTTAATACGTAAAAAGTAAATATTTTCATGAAATGTAACGCTCACAGAATAATTCCAAGCAATTACTGACACTAGGTCACCACGTTAGCTTATAGATACACAAGAAGGGGCCTGCTTTTGGGCCACACAAGAAACGTCTCAAATTTGACGCCCATCTTAAAAAGTTGCTAATTTCCTACTTAGGATAGCACCCCACCTTAATTGTGACATAAAATTGTGCTCGTTAGTCGGAACGTTCAAAGCAACCGACCGCATTAGAAATGATTTAGTAAAAACCGCAATTGAAATATCAAAGGAATAGTAAAAATCGAGTTTTAAACAAATATACCGAGATGTGATTAGTTCTGTGAGACTCCTTCTTCCTCTCTGTGATTTGTCTTAATGCCTCCCCAATAATTATCAGCAAATTTCGGCCTATAATCAACTGCATATACCGCGTGATGTTTTTGTATAGGTGGTCTTCTCGTTAAGAAGATAAAGGAGCTGAAAGATGGTTATTTTGGATTGTCGGTTTTTCTTCGTAATCGTGTTTTTATTGATTATAAATCTTCACGACTTTATTTCAAGGACGAGTGGCATATTGAAAATTTTTAATGATTCATTGATTCTGAAAACTAACACGGTTGAGTATTTTTCACGGGGTCCAATTAGATGGTAAAAATTAAGGGAACAGAGTTGGATACGAAAGGGAACCGATTTGTAGACACTTTTAAAGCTCATGTTATCTTTTTTTTTTGTTTTTTTTAGATCTATTGTGTGGGCCGCGGACGGCCCGCACTGCGACTATTAGAAGGGAAAGGGATTATAGAAAAGAAATGATTGTGGACACGCTTTTTAAAAAGTTGCAGGTCATAGTTCTCTGGAAAAACTGATTTTGGAAGCTTATTCCATTCCGTAGCAGCCCTGTTAAAGAAGAATTCTTGATGAAAATTGGTCCTTGTAGTGTCAATCTTGAGAGTAAATGGGTGAGACTGATCAGCGTGCCAAGTTCTTCGGCCGAATGTGACCGATGGTGGTACAAGAGTTCTTATTTCTCTGGAGCATCTGCCATGGAAATATCTGTAGAGCAATGACTGGTCTGCAACTCTTCTTCTATGTTCTAGAGGGTGAAGGGTATTTGTGAGAGTTGAGCTGTTTATCAAGCGAATGGCTCTTTTCTGAATGGAATCTAGAAGACGAAGAGAATGCCTTGGTGCTGAACCCCAATGTGCGAGCAATACTCCAGTAGAGGTCGGATTTGAGCCTTGTACGTCATCAACAGTTGATCAGGAGTAAAAAACTTTCTGGCTTTCCACAGAAAACCTAGCCTCTGGCTTGCCGACTTTGCGACGTTAGCAACATGGTCATGCCAAGACATATTATTGGACACCGTGACTCCGTATTTTTCCCAGTTAAATGGAATTGTTTTGGATGACAAAGTTGAATGATAAATAAACTAGGCCTCCTAAGAAGCACACTGGACTTCCCAAATGAAAGACGGACAAAAAAAATATATAACTAAACGAGTAAATCAGCAATATAAATCGATAGAATCAATTGTTGTTTATATGGCCGATTTGCATTTTTCTTGAGTTTTCATTTGATGTACCCCTATCACAAGGTAGGGGTTAAAGGGGTGCCACTTGGAAACAGCAGAATAACATTTTTAAACCTCCCCCTTGATTTAAAATAGGACATGTTTTTTGTTTTTCTAACATTTACGCAAAATCAAAAGTTATTTGGACTGACTGGTTTTAAAATGAAAGCATGCTGAACTCAGCATACTAAAATGTAATAATAGTGATTCAGCGACATATTTACCAAATTGTCTTTATAAATTTACTTTTTATTTATAAACAAAAAAATAAATGTAAAATATTTTATTGTTTTTTGCCTTGGATTTTACATAATATAAGTTGGCAGCAGCATCCAGTAATTATTTATTACAGGCGTATTCCCAAAAATATATTTATAAAAAATATTCAATTACACAAAAAAAACACGAGTAGAGATAGAAGGGGGCTGATAAAAATGAGGTTAAAACAAACTTTTTTTTGGTAACAGAAAAATGTTGAAGAAAAGTCATAAAATTAAAATAAGGTAGATTTACGAAAAAATACGAATACCGCAAAAACCTACATTTTGAAGAATAATAATCTTAAACGGGAATAAGAAGCTTGAATAAAAGAGTGTTTGTTATTTCAATGAATTCATTAAGCCACCCACAACTTCACACATTTTCTAGACACAAACTTAAGTAAATCCGATGGGAAAATTGCCAAAAATAAAATTTAAAACACCAGACACTATATTCTATCATTTGTCACAGAGAGCGTTTCGCCAGCTGAAAGTTTATGAGAATTTTCACCTATATGTCTATACTAATATTATAAATAACTAATTTGTTTATATATTTTGCCCATAACCATGTGAAAAAAAAAAATATTAATATTAATATTAATTTTTTTACGACTTCTATTAGCACTTTGCATTTAAAAATCAAGTTTTTATTATAAAAAATTATAAAAACTTTTAAAAATACGTGAAAATTATAATCGTGATAAGGTAGTGACTACTAATGGATAATTACAGATACAGTTTACTTCGCTGTTGCAAAAAATCTGCAAAACTTCGCGTTCGAATAGTGGCAACGCCGGACAGCGTCGAAACCGGTGAAGATGGACGACACATCTCCGTCGGCTATATAAAAGCGAGCGCAAGTAGCATCATATGGGGAATGCCGCATCAGAGTGAGGCCGAGGAGTCTTCCGGCGTCTAGCGTCTATTTCAGGCAAGGTCAGAGACGTCTAGACCGACGTCACATGCCAGCGACGCCTCGATGAAAGTGTGATGCACCCGAGAGCCGGTGCACTAGGCCTTGGTGCATACTCCACGGAGATGCTGTCCGTGGAATTCCGCAATCGGTGCCGAATTGAGAATGGGCGAGATCTGATTTACAACCTTGGCGAAATGTTCATTGTAAAATATTACGCAAAGATTGAACACTGATGTGTTGACAGACTTGTCTGGCTGGTAAAAAATTCGTGCTATTTTTAACGCGAATGTCATTTAAGAAATAAGTATTCCCAAGGAAATGAAAGAAAAATAATTGTCGATTATTCTTGCAACAATTCGAATAGAAACTATTAGATTTTAAAATATATATTACTGATTTTGATTTAATACTGTTTTGTTTTTTTTTGTCGACATTTGTTTAATTTTTATTTTTCAACAGCGTTTCACTACCTACTCGGTTTTTATTTGTGCTAATTTTTTTTGAATCGTTTCCCTACTTTCTTCCAACGTCTATTGCGACAGATCTAATTTTTTACTTCAATTCTAAATGTTTTGATATTATATAAATGTTAAAACAACAAAATTTGTAGGTATTTAATGCCAAATATTTGTATTTATTGGCGTGGAAGACACAACTCTAGTTTCTGTTTAAAAATACAGAAATATTATAAATTAATTTAATAACATTTTGTTACTAAATATAAAAATAGTATTTTTTGTTTTAGAGAATTCGTAACAATCTATTTAAAAACATATTTATTGCAACAGAAAATTATGTTGGTCAAAGAATGCATCGGATGCCTACAGCAACTGGCAAGAGGTAAAATCTGCCTCATTCCGCATTCCGGGCAATGAAAGAGTCAATGCATTAGCAAAAAAGGTTAAAAGGATTACCAATCGGTCCAGAACCATTCAAAGGATATACTAAATAATATATTAAAGCAGAAAATAGAAGATGGGAGCAAAAGATGAATTCCTTACAGCGAAATAACTTAGAAAAGGATAAATGGAACCATTACCAGTCACCACACAGTGAATAAAAATATAAAAAAGAATCTGTACACCACGTTATCACAAAAACATAAGCTCGTTCGGTGAGGGAAGTCCTAGCTACGAAAATCCTAGAAATTGTAATTCAAGATTATTGATTTCGTACTTCAAAGAGCTGTCACAAAAGATCAGGTCGAGAATACCGAAGGCTTTTGTCAGGCTTGATCCTATACTGATTAATATTTAATATTTAGCAGTTTATTACTAAATATAAAATACCACTTTTTGTTTAGGTAAAATGTATTTAAAAATACACATAGTTGTACAAACTGAATCGGTTTCTGTTTAACAGAAATGCAAAAAGTATAAATATAAATAAAAACTATAAATTATTAACCACATCCATTATTTAGTTTGTAAAACGTTTTGAAACCATTTCCCATTTAATTCACCGAGCACCAACATAACAATTAATTTTAAGAAGAAAAAAAGGGAGTAGTCAAATTAAATTTCGTGTTCTTTGATCTTCATCGTCGAAAGATATAATGGCGACAAAGCTGTCTTTAACTATGCAATTTTTCAAAACGAATGTTTTCTTAATGGTGATAAATACGAAAGAGGCATTTTTTCTTCAAACTAATAGCATCATATTCCGCGCTGACGAAGTCGTCTGCGTACACGATTTTTTGATGTTGTACATAACTTTAATATCACAGGAATAGCTTTGGTTGATATGTTATTTTTAATAATAAAACAAGATAAAAGTGACCAACGATAGTTGGAAAATTTTTAAAAAAAATTAAAAAGCTGTCACGTATTTTAGATACATGCATTTTTTCATTATAATGTTGGGCTTAAAAGTACACAATAAAAATCAAACTATATGATTATTTCAATATATTGTGTAATCTTTCAATATGATGTTACAGATGGTTAAATATACTGTTTAATATCAGTTATTGTGTCATTATATTAATGATAAATTTGAGCGTCTAGGAGACGCTTAAATGAGGTGTTTGAAGCTTCATGACTTCTTATGGTTTTTTTTATTGGCTCATCCAAAAAAAATTTTTCTTTGTAAAGCATAAGTCGTTAATATGTTCAACAGTAGCTTACTTGAAAAAAGTAGATCTTTAAAAATGGGGCATAAAAAGTGGGTATTGGTAATGTTGGGGAAAAATCAGAATGAGAAAGTTGGATTACTAAGGAAATATCTTTGGAATCATCTCTGCTATTTTTATAAATGTGAATTTGATTTTTTGAAAAATATTTACAAAGAATTTGATTTTTGGGACTTGGTATTTATTTAATTTTAATGGTGTCAAATTAATTGCAAAACATTTTATTGTGGATTTAATTCTTTAGTGCTCAAGTTAGAAATGATCATTGAACGTGTCGATTCCTATCTCCTTATTTTTAGGATGTTTTTATCGTTTTTCACTTCACGGTAATTAATCAGTACGAAAATAGATGTCAGTGTCTGATGTTTCACTGTTTAAAAGGAAAATCTGTTAAACACGCAATGCATTTGCTTTTGTCTGTTTTGATATTTTTCAGATCTAGACATCGCTCGTTTTATTAACAAGCTTTTTAAATTTGGACATTTTTGTAAGAACGTATAAAATAATTTACTTTAACAATTATGGTAATCGTACAGGAAAATAATGAATTTAAATATTTTATGTACTTTGCAATTAAACATAAATATATTTCACATTGAACTTGTATTTGATATTTGTTTCGTTTTTTTTTTAAGAACAAATGTAATATTAAATATTTATTTAAATAAAGAAATTTTAGCTTTTGCTATTTTTGCTGTGCCTACAATAATATCAATATTAAACCATATTAGATGTCCTTGTACAAGTCATTCTATTTATATCAATTATGAAAATAACATATGGCAACAGCTGAGTCGGTTCCGCTTTCGTTTTTGTTTTTAATGTGATGAAAGTTTAAAGCTGAACTTTTTCCAAACAGGTATCAATCTCGAAAAACTGGTGCCCGATAAAAAATTGTATGTATGTATTTTCCTTTTTTTAGTTCTCGCGAATACTTTTTTGCTCCCTGTTCTTGCCCCAAGTTTTTCTGGATCTTTATATCACTGCCATTTCTTTCGAAAAGTTTTACCACTTCTGACGTTTATTTTATATCTATCTATATCTAAGAACAGTAATTTTAAATTTTAAGAATTTTATACCTGTCATGTCATGGAAAATTTTTGGATTAGGATAACCAAAGGAATTTTCATAAAAACTTTCATAGGTCATTAAAACACACTATCAAATTACTATACCGATAGAAATTTCTGCGCGGACACGTTTAAAAAATACTTTTTTTAGCAAAAATGTGTGGTAAATTTAATATGGTGGCCACGTTAATAGTATTTTTTATAACAAGTTTTTACCTTGATCAAAAACTTAAAATTTCTTGTACTTTTTTGCAGCACAATTTACACATTATAACTATTAACTTGTTTGACAAATGACAGCCTCTCAAACTCGTAGTGCAAATTGCGATGTTGCCAGAGTGCGCGTATGTCTTTCTTTACCACTTAAGAAATGATGGATTTGACTGTTAATCGATGATGATAATAAGTAAAAACCAAGACATCCGTGTAATATTTATCACTTAAGTCTAATATTTTGGCAAAAATATACCAAAAGATAATGATTTAGCAGCATTGATATAATTATATCTTACTTTTATCTATCGACTGTCAGTTGTATTGTACTCTGTAACTAAGCCTACTAGTTGACAAACAACATATTTACAGAGGATAAAGTTTATTTGCTTTTGGCTTTTCCATCCACCTTTGCTTTATATTCCGAATATGTAAGCGTATGTATATACAGTGGAGAAACCTAGAAGATGATAAAAATCGAAACACAAAACGTCTATTCTATATTTATTTATACATACAAAGTAAATCGAGCGGCTTTCGATTGGTACTTCTCTTTCCCCATTATACATTTGTTAAAAGCAAATCAGAAAAGAAATATTTACATTGGATATCACGTGTGTATAAAAACGAATGTTTACATTGAGGCACTTGATACGTTCACCTTTTAGCTTCCCACTTAGCGTTTTAAAGTTTGTGTTATATTTAAAACGTATATATACCTATGTATTACAATTCGGTGAGTATTAAATGCGTAACATCTTACATCGAAACATTTAACAGAGCTGTGGATATTGCACAGTGACGGATATAATTTTAAGATTTTACAACTTGCTATTGCATCATTCAATGCAATTATGATGCGATCGAAACTTTCAATGCGCTCTACTTTAAACAAGAATACTTATTTTTTTGTATTCCAGTTAGGAGGTGTTACATCCCCATTTTATAACTCTCGTTACCTGTACTAATTTGTACAGGTTGGCTGATATATTCTTGTGTTTATTTTAAGTCCAATTGATTTTGAGGCATTTTCTAGTCTCGATAGCATTTCTCTAACCTCATCGACTCTGTCTGTAATTAACAAGATATCATCGGCGAATCTTAAGTGGTGTAGTTTCTCGCCATTGATGTTTATACCCATTTCACCAAAATCTATTCTCTTAAACATATATTCAAGGAGTGTCGTGAACAATTTTGGTGATATGACGTCTCCCTGGCGCAGTCCATCGAAATCGATTTAAAAATTATGCGTCCAATATTTATGACCGATTTTTAATTGGTGAATATATAATTTGAAAAATATACTATACTTTAATCAATATATAGTCTCTATCCCATGTTTAATACGCTAAAGAGTAATAACTAGTTTCCAAAATGGGATTATTACATTAGCGTGACCATATATGTTCTGAATACATTCAAAAACCTCTCACGCCATCATAAAATGTAAATTGCATAAAATAATCCTTACAATAATTTATAATAATATAAAACTAAAACTTGCAAGCTGTGTAAAATTAATGATTTTATTATCGCAAAATAAAAAACAATAGAACTTACAATCAATCATCTAATTTGGTCGCCAAGGCATTCAGGAATTTTGAGTAATGAAAAAAACTATTGCCTCATCAAAAAGGGGGTTCAATGGAACTACCAAATAATATGTTAAAGCAGAAACAAGAAGATGTGAGCAAGGGATGAAATTATCAAACTGGAATAACCTAGAACAGACCAAACGCCTATTGCACTGTGAGAACAGTAACCTTTTCACTCCCAAATTACATCCAGAAAGGACATGCAGTGAGGACAAAGATCATATTTAGATAAAATGTGAAGCACTATCCTAAAAAAGAGTAAGATCTTAGAACTTGTGATGCAAGATAACCGATTTTGTACTTCAAAGGGCTCGAAATGGACCCAGAAGTAACACAATATAATATAACTTAAAAATTAATATAATTTATCTTAATATTAAAGTTTCAAGAGAGTTTTGTCAGGTCCGACCTTATTCTAAAAAATAATGTTACACCAACAACATCCGAATAATATGGTAGGAAGTAGAGTAAGTGTTTTCAAACTTTCTTTCGAGATTATTATTATTTGAAAGACTATTTATAGCGAAGACGAAATATTTAAATGCATTTATCCAACAGAATACCAACTACATCGCATACGCTAGTCCAGACGAGTAGGTGCAACGAATTTTATGAATCATTCACGTAACAGACGTAAAAGTGAGCGAGAGAACGACAAATGCATTGGAAAAGTGAGATGGAGAGCGTCATTGAAATGTTGAAGACCTGCTTATGACCAGCCTATATACATACTTACATTCAGTCTGTATGTAACAGGTATAAACTCTGTTATAACACCTCTTACTCTTTGTATCCGGCATATCCGCCTCAGCACTCGGTCTATGCATCTAGATATATCCGGTAGTACAGGCATTTCGTGAACGGTACACATTACCTGATCATGATCAATGAATAACATGTATAAGGATACGTCACACAATATTATATAAAAGAAACGGCGTCGTTTGTCAAGGATTTGGAATATTTTAAACAAGCTTAGACTTGTTCGAGTTTAATGACTCGCGCAACATAACATATGTTTTAATTTAGAAGCAATTTTGTGAATATTAAAATGTTTAGTCCCATAATAATCGCGTTTATTTATTTTTGTTTGAAATTTTTTATTGTGAATATATCCTCATTAAATTTTAAAAATTTCCGAAGTGTTTTATACTTCAAACTAAGCTTATCGATACATGACCAGAAGTTTTAACTAGTGTAGGCAATGGAGATTCTTTTAAACCGTGCAACACCGACAAAGCCTCAAACAAAAATCACACATTTGCAGTTGACTTCTTGATTTTAGTCCCTATTCTAAAAACATCGTGAAATCTGTTCCGAAATTTAATTATACTGTAAAACAGCAGAACGGTAAAATGCCTCGTTAAAGAGGCGAATAGAAAACCACCTGGTTGCCACATTAAGTCAAACTTCAACTTCCAAAGAAGCAGTTAATGATCTTGAGTAAGAAATCTTTAGAAACATTATAAATTTGTATGTAGCTATTTATAAAAGAAGACCTACAATGAAAACAGTATTTGCAGCAGTTAAAAATGAAAAGGCAATTTATTTTACAAGAAAAATAGATTCCTATAAAAGATAGTAAAAAAACTTGGATTTAGGTGTAGAAAAACAAAAGAGAAGTACTTGTTATCTTCATGTGGCTGAGTACTGAGTAGCAATAAGTAGAAATTAAAATTTTTACACAATATTTAATATTTGTGCGGAAAATTAGATCACTTTATTGCGTATGTTTTATGTCGAATGTTGGTTTATGTTAAACTATTCTTTTATAACTATAATGTTAATAATATTCCCGACATAAATTTTTAATTGCAATCTCAATTTTGCAAGTACGAAATAATTTACCTGGACTATTAGAACTTATTCTACCGATTTTTCAGTATAAAATACTTTGCAACGATGCCGGTGTTATAAGCTAAATGTCCAGAAGAGTTATTCCGTTACTTCAAGAATTTTTTATAACCTACTGACACTTTCAGCCTCACACACATATTCTTACGTTATCAAATGTCAGTGATAAATAAATTATATACCATTAAATAGAGAAACAGGTTATGATTGTATAACACATAAAATTCTATGAGATAATCGTTTAAGGCAAATTTACTACAATTTCCATCGCCATCGGTGGCAGCATCGAAAAATTATGAATTAAAACTTTTGAATAATCCGCAATTTGGTGGCGTCAAATCACGGTGAAAATAATTACTTCTTCCTGTATGGTCACGGCGGAGGGGCTACCAATAACGTCACTTCCTCTTCCGGTCACCACTTGCTGTTCTCTCCTAGCAAATACTCATTACTCATTCTGTCTTTCTTTCTATACAAATATAAGTTGCAAGATGGTCCTTTTAAATTATTAATTGACGATTCGGGTGGATAGGTATTGCCATAAATATATACCTTTCCTTTTTATCTATTTTATTTTTTATGCAAGAACTTTAAAGACGTCCCTCGTATTCGCGCTTACGAAGGTCTCGGTAACGAAATTTAAAATAATCAATTAAATAATTAAATAAAAGGAAACGCGAGTTTGGTATTTATTGTAAATATACAAACCAAAAAGGGCTTCTACCCTTTCGAAAACACGTAACTTTGATTGGACGATTAAACCCTTGAGTGGGCACGGGGGTGTAACTAAACAAATACAAAGGGTCACTGATTGACACACTTTGTTAAACAGATTCAGTGCAAAAAAAATGATCTATTAAAAGTGGTTCAAAAAATTATAATGCAATTAATTGTTGTTGCAGTAAAAATTATAAAAGAGCCTTAAATGAAAATATAACTTTTATGTATTTTTAGCAGATAGTTCAAAAATTTATTTACTAAGAAGGATGTGTTGTGGTTTATATTAATTATAACAAGCTTTCTAGTTAGGACTGCAATTACATTGATAATTTTGCCGTTACCTATTTATAGTTAGTTCAATTATTGTCATTAAAATCCGTATACGTGCGTATGTCACCTAACATGTGAAAGAAAAAAATAACTAGTAGTATTACTGTAACTACCAATTAATATTCTACTAATCCGACTTACTACAAAATGTTTTTAGAAAGACATTTTTTTAAATTCTTATATTTCTGGCACAGTTATTCGTTGACATAAATAAACCATGGATACGATAAGAGAAATAAAAAGAGAAAGTTGCATATAGGGATTGCTATTCTTGTCTTGAGTATTTAAATTTTTATTTGATAACTTCAACGATTCAAACCACCTATTTCTTGTCTATATAGAAAATATTTCTATGAATTTTATTTTTTTAGGCTTACAATACAACATGTGCAAACTACGTTTTCTTGATTTTAAATAGTATTTTTTATTACTTTCACACATACAACATGTTTTGATTGTTATTTCACCACTGAAATAGTATAAAAGTTTCCACAATGAATGTATTTCTTGACAATCTAACTGATTGCACCAAACATTTAAAAAATATCTGTGGTCTGGGTGCGACCCGAGAGGTCCACACGACTAACTTCCCAGTGGAAAGAATGAAAAAATACCATTAGTTTTGTTGTTTTGTCGTTTCAAATTGTTTATAACAAATTATAATTGTCATTAACAATACTATGTTTGTGTTAACCGTATTAATTCAAACTTTTTCTTATCATTTCATATTTTTCATATTTTCAACTGAATTTTTTTTTAATTATTATGATCAATAATCATTTGTTAGTAACAATATTCAATTGTTATAAACAATGCTTGATAATTACTAACAATAATTTTTCACTGTTATAGCGTCTTCAATGCTATTCTCTCAATAGGTACTGACACAAGTTTAAAATTCTCCAATTCCTATTTTGTTTTCTAAAACTATCTTTTTTTATGAAATAATATCATCATATTTTTCTTACAAATATTTCTAACATGCAATAATCCTATTATTCAAAAGATCTTAAAATTCTGTATTAAAAATAGTATAATTTATAAATTGCAAAATTCAGGTAGTTTACCATTTTTTTAGTTTTTTGATTCTCCATAAAAAACCGCTTGACCGATTTTGCTGAAAATCTAATCAGTTTCAAGTTGCAAAATTATGCGTCGAATGCAATTGGTCCCACGTCGATAACATTTTTTGTTCTCACACGTTCGATCATCTGGTTGTTTAGTCTTATTATCATCCACTTTGTTTTTAATATTGCATTTTCTGCACATATTTCTTTAATAACAAAATTAATTTCTCTTAGTTTCGTGATCAAGTAGCACGAAAGGCATCTTTCCAGAAATACTAAAATAATAAATTACTTTCTGCATTCAAAGTAAAGCGCGTTTTTTTAAAGCTCGTCTATTCCGGGGAGTTATTGTTACGCATGCCGTAATACTAGACACTGCCAAGAAATATGCACTTTATTTCACGGTTGCATTAACAACGTCAGTACGTAATAAATTTTGACGGAAAACTCGTCGGGTTATCTCGATGCCATTTCAGGGTTAATTCGGTGTAAAAAAATAAAATGTAAATTTTACATGCTCATTTTCGGCAGCAATTATAAAGTAAGGCGACAAACTTCATAAAAAGGGTTGCGATCACGTTAAAGCGTTTAATTTATAAAATGCAAAATGCTTTTGTACATTTTGACGGTTTTAGGTGAAATAAAGCGATTTCGAGAGATTCCGACGCGATGATAATCGGAAACGTTCTATACGGTATTTAATTTTTAAATTAAGATTATGTAAAAGATAAAACGCGATTTAAGGTGCACAAATTAATGTTTAAATGCGATGTTACCCACCGGATGCCCGTGGATTATATTCAATTCTGAAGTTTCATTGACAAATTAGCAGAAATATTGTTGGGCGAGAAATGACGATGAACTCTGCATATCTGAAAGACAAACGCAGTTTAATAATACTCCTTTTCTTATCTACATACCAACCCTAACTTCGAGGTAAATATACAAGATCGAAGGAAATGGACAGATAACCAAACCAAAGGCAAACCTGGAAAGATGATCTGTTACAAACGGGATATACAACAAAGGAACTGGTGCTGGAATTTACAGTGACGGAAGAAACTTCTAAGTGTCTCACTTCTGTATTTCAGACAGATTTTTTTTTTACTGAAAATAGTCGCAAAAAGAGTAGACCTATCGTGATTGTGGACCCACTTTTTGAAAAGTTGCAAGTCATAGTTTTCTGGAAAAACTGATTTTGGAAGCCTGTTCCATTCCGTAGCAGCCCCGTAAATGAAGGACTCTTGATGGAGATTGGTCTTTGTAGTGTCAATCTTGAGAGTAAATGGGTGAGACTGATCAGCGTGCAGAGTTCTTCGGCCGAATGTGGCCAGTGGTGGTATAAAAGTTTTTATTTCTCTGGAGCATCTGCCATGATAATATCTGTAGAGTAATGTCTGGTCTGCAACTCTTTTGTTGGGTGAAGGGTATCTGTGAGAGTTGAGCAGTTTATCAACCGAATGGCCCTTTTCTAAATGAAATCTAGAAGACGAAGAAAATGACTTGATTTTGAACCCCAAATATGCGAGCAATACTCCAGTAGAAGTCGGATTTGAGTCTTGTACGTCATCGGGAGTAAAAAACTTTCCAGCTTTCCACAGAAAACCTAGCCTCTGGCTACATAGCCTCCGGAATGTATGCTATCCTGCAATGCGCAGGAGAAAACAACTAGAGGGAAGTGCGCAACGCACGGATCAAAATATGTATGGACAGCCAGGCGTCACTAAAGGCTCTGATGAACCCGAACGTGACATTAAGACTGGTATAGGAATGCCGGGAAGAACTCAGTGTCCTCTCAGAACACAACAAAATATGGGTTCCAGGACACTGTGGTATCAAGTGCAATGAAAAAGCTGATGAACTAGCAAGAAAGGGCTCATCAGATCCATACATTGGCCCATAACCCGCACTCATACATACATACATACATAAAGTCACGCCTTTTTCCCATAGGGGTAGGCAGAGACCACTTCCTTCCACTTGCTACGGTTCGTACACACATCTTTTGCTTCCTCTACTTTCATCAGTGCTCTCATACATGCTCATCGGTTGTTGGTACTCTTGACCTGGCCTTTCTTCAAAACAATGTTGATCTGATCGAGATATGTTCTCCGAGGTCGACCTCTACCGATTTTCCCATTCACACTCGCGTTATAAATTTGTTTTGTCAATCTTCCTTCATCTATTCTTTCTACGTGTCCAAACCATCTAAGCATTCCTTTATCTATCTTTGTGACCACATCTTCTTTTACACCACAGCGTTTTCTTATCTCACTATTCTTAACTTTATCCACACGAGTCACTCCGGCTATACTTCTCAGACTACTCATCTCCGCAGCATTAATCCTATTTTCATGCTTCTTCTGCCAAACCAAACATTCACTACCATACATAAGTGTAGGAACCAACAAAGCTATGCAGTGCCCCATTCATTTGTTTTCCAGCCAACACCCTTCGCTCAATGTCACTGTCATACTTTCCATCTCTAGTAAATTTTGAACCCAAGTACACAAATTCATTAACTTGTTCCACTCTTTCTCCCTCAATCGAAACCCCACAGTTTGTCATGCTTTCTTCTCTTTCAAAAACCATTACTTTCGTTTTTCTCACATTTATTTTCATCCCTTTGATTTTCAGGGAATCATGCATAACATTAACCATCGCCTGCAACTCCTCTTCAGATAACGCTAATATGACTTGATCATCGGCGTAAAGAAGGCATTTGACGATCAAATCATTCATTTTTAATCCATACTCACTCTCTTTTAGATCTTTTAAACAATTGTCTATGTATAAGTTAAACAGCCATGGCGAAGCCACACATCCCTGTCTCAAACATTTTTCGATGTTAAACCAGTCCGTGCAAGCTCCGTTTATCCTGACACAACCAGTGGAATCCATGTAAAGAGATTTCAGTGCTCGTATTAAACTACCACTCACCCCATACATAGACAATGTAGACCACAATTCACTCCTCACCACTCTGTCATAGGCCTTTTCCAAGTCTATAAAAGCGCAATAGACCTTCTGACTTCTAGCCAAGAATTTTTCGACTATACCTCGTAAGGAAAAGACCTGATTCATACATCTCCTTCCTCTTCTAAATCCTGCTTGCACATCCCATATCATCTTCTCAGTTTCATTCGTTACTCTTTTGATCAATATCTTTGCATACAGTTTGCCGACTATGCTGAGTAAACTAATACCTCGGTAGTTCTTACAGTCCTGCTGCGAACCTTTTCCCTTGTAAAGCGGCACGATAACGGCCTTGCACCAGTCGTCTGGTACACTACCACTTCTCCAACAAAGGTTAAAAAGGCGATCCAGTAGACTAGCTACCACGTTTTGTCCAGCTTTCAGCATTTCAACTGTTATCCTGTCGTACCCAGCAGCTTTACCCAATTTCATACTGTTCAACGCTTCCACAATTTCTGTCGTAGTAATTTCACTTTCATTGCAACTTTCACTCATGTCTTCGAATTGGGCCTGTACTTGTGTATCCTCTTTCTCAAATAAACTTTCGAAGTATTCCTTCCATCTCGCGATTACTAAATCTGAGATCCAAGGATTGGGTCAAACGAAAACAAAAAAAGCGGTGGAAGAAAGCCCCTCTCATGCACCACGGGAAAACATTTATCAGAGAACCGACAAAACAAATAATTGAAGAACTACAAAAGATGAGTAGGAATCAAGTAAGAATTATAACGGGTCTTCTTACTGGTCACAGTCCAATGAGAGGACATCTACCTAAAATTGGGCTATACAACGGAGAACTTCACTGCAGAAAATGTGGTGAAGGGACACATACTGTTAGAATGCGAGGCACTAGACCGCAAAGACAGACAATATTCGGGCAACCTAGGTTAACCTCTGAAAGATACAACAGCCAACCGGTGAAGAACCTGTACAAATTGGTACAGGGGACTAGAGCTACGGAATGGGTGGTGTGACAACGAACTGGAAGACACAAAAAGCCCAAGACCAGACCAGCATCCGAGGAAACAAAAAAATTTTACGGGTTGCACTCTGGGAGTGCCGGCAGAAGTGAAAACTTAAGTATTAACGCGCGTGAAAATATTATTTTTAATCTGAAAAATATTGTCTCCAGATTTCCATAGTTTATGAATAATGCATTATTTTTATTAACGCTTTATTATAAATCATATATTAAACATCAGTACCAGATTTGAATGTTTTCGATTTCTTTCTTCCGCTTTTTGCTTGATCTTCTTTCAATATGGCGCTTTTCTTCCTACCTCGACTTTTGCGTTTTCGGCTACCTCGTTTTCGGTTTTGTCGCTTTTGGCTACGTCGTCTACGGCTTCTGCTTCTATTTTTTCTTCGTCTTCGAGCCTCCGTTATCGGCAAACCAAAACCTAATTTAAACCTTCCCCCGTTCTCTTTGATCAAACCAGCTTTCAGTCCAGTTTTTAATGCTTTTTTAACACAAATTGATGCATTTTTTAACGGCTTCTTGCACTGATAAATTATTTGATCTAAAATTTTGTCGGGGGGAGAACCATTAGAGTCATTAAGACACGCTATGGTGTCCATAACATCTGCTAAAAACGACACCTCTCCTTGGACCATTTTAATGCAGCAAAAGCAGAACTTAATCAATAAACTAATGAAAAGCACTTAAATTTTGAATTTGGCTACTAAATTAATTTGTCAAAATGACATAAAAAATGTACTTGAATTTGTCAGTTTGTTGAATAAGGTTGCCAAGTTACCAGTCAAGAAAAGTCGCATTTTATATTGCTCCAGTGAAATACATCCGTCTTACGAATTTTCGATCAGGCCACGTGTCCTGACGCGAGTTTAACATTTTTTACCCATTACAAAAAAAGTTCACAGCGTGCCATAAGAAGTTATCACTTCAAAAAAACATTTAACTTCATCGACGAGATTTTCTTGCTATAAATAGTGCTGCCGATGGCGTCCCGCGACGGCTCTTTTTTTTTGTACAGTAAACATTTAAAAGAAAGAAAATAGTTTTACATAGAATATTTTAATTTTTGGGATATAAAACGTATAAATACTTATCATTGCTATTTTTAAAAATTATTGTAGGTCAAAAAAGATCAATTAAAAGGATAATTAGAAAGTACAGTACACGTTTTAAAATGCAATGTTTTAATTCTTCGACCGTGGCCAGGACAAATATTCGGGTCTACCTATATTTGAATTAACTGCACAAAATTTTTTTATAGCATTGGTCGAGTTTTTAACATTGTTATTTCATTAAATGATTATAAAATCGGATTCTTAAAACGTTCTTGAGGTCCGGAGGATTTTCGTTTTTTTTCATAATGAATTGTAAAAAGTATTAACTTTCTAACTAAACATACTTATACTCCGTTTGTGCTTTGATCCATCAAATTTTTAAATTATTCTATTTTTTACGGTTCGTTTACACATCTTACGGTGCTACTAATATCAAGCATACACTTATTCCGTAATTTTTTTATTATATGCAACGTAAAAACATACCAAGTGACCTTATTTTATTAGTAATTTGGTATTTTTTACATAAAGATTTTTAGTTGGGAATTGGGATCAAATTATTCAAAAAGGGATTCTTATTTTCCTTGCTATTAATAAATATCAGTGAAAGGTACAATTTTATTAATAATACATACCTTTAATTGCAAACCATGTTATTTCCTATTAAACTGTTAATGATATACGTCGGCATTAATTTTTTTTTTTAAATTTTTAGTTACAAGGTTCCAAATGATAATTTTATTTTAAACGCTTTCTTCATTGCATCTTTCGCTGTCTAAAAAAGTCAACCTGGTGTTAATTAATTATTATTTTAAGAAATATAAAGTCACTGTATGGAATTTTTTAGAAATTTAACAATTTTTTTTACTGTGCTCGATAAATTGACTTTAAGCAGAATAGGATGCGACTAAATAAATCAGAATCCTAGTTCTAAAATGCTTACGAATTCAATCCTTGAATTTATTATTTTTTCCTTTCTGGATCACAATTAATGTTCCCTCTCGAGTATAGTGCATTAGTTTGCATCTTCCACAAGCGAACCCTTCTGGAGCTGGATAAATTACAAACCGGATTTACAGTAGCCCAAAGAGTGTTCCTCTGCCCACATAATTCGTACTCCTCGATTATTATCCCATGATGAACGGTTAAACCATCAAAGGTCGACGATTACGAAGGTTGATTTCATACACCGGCAGACGCGTTTTGCTGGAGCATGATTTGTAGTTCTGGTGCCGTAAGAGTAGGCCATTTAGTTGTAGAAACGGTCGTACACAGGGGTGTAATACGCTTTCCATGTACCTTTCCGTTACTCCTCCCTCTTCTCGATATGAGCATAAGACCGTGTAATCACATTTTTAGTAGTACCTACCCACTTCTACAGCAACCCACTAAGTCCTAAAAACTTCTTCTCTGGTTAAATTTCTTCACTGCATGGTTAACAAACTCTATAATGACTTGCAATCATCAAATTTAAAAGCCAAGTATTGTTTTATTGTAGGAAAATAAAAAATTAATCGGCGAAGGAGTGTTTTATCTAATGGAAGTCAAAAAATTTGAGGTCGGTTGTAAATGGCCTAGAATTGTAATAAAGTCACTTAAAAAAATTTAAGCTAAAAACTAAAATATCCCTAGACGTTGCAAATAAGTGTACGTTTTTATACCAAGTTAATTGATTAACTGATTTGTGTCAACGATCTAAAAGATCTCCTTCTTCCGTCCAGCCGTTTAGGATGTCTCCCCTCAACGAGTAAAGCAGTTTTTTCAGTCCTATGTTTTTTTTACCACATTAAAGTATATTCCATAGTTTTAAGGCCATTTATAACAGACTTTATTCAGTTATCTTTTAGATTACCACATAATACTTAGTTTTCTTTAGCACCCAGACCATTTCGTGTTTATTTATTGGATCAAATTTGGTAGTGACCGTATATGAGGTAAACTAAAACTAGCAAGCGTTGAAATTTCAACACAGCTGCCCTTTAATAATGTATCGATTATTACCAGTAAGCTCCCACCTTTAAAATTTTCTGATAATAAACCCTAATCGTTTAAAATCGAACCTAGTTCACGATTAAATTCCAATAAACATTAATTTCACCCATTTTGTCACGATATCCATCCCCATTAAAATTCCTACCTACGTCAACGATTTTATCGAGGCATTATTTTCAAAAATTAACATTTATTTCGAGTTATCTTAATCCCAAACTAGCTTTTAATTTAAACATCTCACAATCAAAACAGAATCACATTCTTTTTTCACGGCTCGTAAGGTCGCCGGTCGGTCGGGTTGACTCGCTTCTTACTAACCAGGTATATATATTTGAAGAGAAAATATATACAAAGATTTAGGTTGGGGGAGTCCCACAGGTCTGGACTGCATTATTAAAAATATAAATACATAAATACCTGTAAGAAATAATATCTTAATCTACTCAAAAACTATATTTATCGTAAAGCGTATTCAAACTATCTCTCGATAACAAAAATGCGTCTAATTACTGTCGTCCCTTCATGAAGACTACCCCAGCCACCGTATCCCGCAGCCCTTCTTGTTCTTTTTCTTTAGATACCCGATTGCTCGCACATTTGGGGTTCATCACCAAGGCATTCTCTTCGTCTTCTAGATTCCATTCAGAAAAGAGCCATTCGCTTGATAAACAGCTCAACTCTCATAGATACCCTTCAACCTCTAGAACATAGAAGAAGAGTTGCAGACCAGTCATTGTTCTACAGATATTTCCATGGCGTTAGATGCTCCAGAGAAATAAAAACTCTTGTACGACCATTGGCCACATTCGGCAAAAGAACTCGGCACGCTGATCAGTCTCACCCATTTACTCTCAAGATTGACACCACAAGGACCAATCTTCATCAAGAATCCTTCTTTTACAGGGCCGCTACGAAATGGAATAAGCTTCCAAAATCAGTTTTTCCAGAGAACTATGACCTGCAACTTTTTAAAAAGCGTGTCCACAATCATTTCCTTTCTATAATCCCTTCCCCTTCTAATAGTCGCATTGCGGGCCGTCCGCGGCCCACACGATAGGTCTACCCTTTTTGCGACTATTTTCATAAAAAAAAAAATCTCCAGATGTGTTCGTGTACCCAAAAAGCTCTCCTTGCATACAGGGTGGATTCAAATATATCTTACATACCCAATCGATTATATTCCTTTTGGTGCGTTTTTGGAGCATCGATCACCGATCAATAACATTTCACCAATATCAATATTAAAGTCATTTAGGCACAATGAAATTGCAATTAACATTATTACAAACATATTTTGTCGAGTTGATATGCAATTATTGACCAAATTAACCAGCAGTTTTCTCGAGTTATTGTGGTTACGGACCAAATCAGTCGACAACATTTTTTGTTGTTCTGTTAAATTCGATGGTCATAGCACTTTTACAAATTAATATTGGTATATAACAAATTAGGAGTTAGAAAGTTACGTATAGCAAAATATCCCTATCCAATTCTCAATTTATCTTGACATTTACAAAGAGTTACTTACAGCACAAGTACCTAAACTGCTGCTGGCATACGCAGACGATATGGGTATGAGATGTGGACCATGACAAAAGAGAACGGAAAAAAAACTCAGGCGATTTGAGTGTCAGATTTTGAGAAAAATGTTCGAACCATACCAAGACACTACCACAAATGAATATAGAATGAGAACAAATACTAACGTATGGGTCTGAGATGTGGACCACGACAAAAGAGAACGGAAGAAAAACTCAGGCGATTTGAGCGTCAGATTTTGAGAAAAATGTTCGAACCATACCACGACACTACCACAAATGAATATAGAATGGGAACAAATGCCGAAATTAGGAGATTGTATAAGGATGAAGATGTGGTACAAGAAATCAAGGGCCAGAGACTTAGATGGGCAAACTACAAGATAAGAGACTGGTGAAGTTGATATGGGAGGAGGTTCCTACGGGAAGAATACAAAAAAGATATACAAAAAATGAACATCTCCTTCGAACATAGAATGGCGGAGGATCGAAACACCTGGAAAAAAGTTGCATAGTCAGTCAAGACCCACCCAGGGTTATATTGCTACTTGATGATGATGTTTTACAAAGATCAAGAATAGACATCGCGTTTCAGATAGTTACAGAGTCCACACAAAATATGACTCCTTTAAAATCGAGGTATTAAATGTTCCCAAAGGAAATCACTGATTTAACAGTTGTTTTAAATAAATGGAGAAGTGAAAAAATGTAAACCCAAGTGTAACAGATGCCCCCTATGAGATGCAAATCGGTTTAGAGCAAAACATCACTAAGTAATGAAATCATTCCAAACTTCTTTTAAAAATGTAAACATCTATTAAATTTATCTATTCGAAGTGACCACCTATGAACCGGTTTTGGAGTGTTGCCCCTCATCAGCATAGGGTACGTTTTCCCTTCGAATGGATAAAATTAATAATTCTTTTACTTAACAAGCATCTGCGTATCACCCGAAATGGATTATACACGATTTTATACCAGATATAATTCAATGTTCTATAGTATAGGTAAAATGCGACGAAATTAGCTGGTTTTTTTAAACTCAGATGTATACATTTTCATTCTTATTCGCTGACAAAAATAATGTTATAGTTTTCTACAATATTTATACAAACCTCTTTTAATTGATAAATAATGATGTTGGTTCAGTGTACAAACAATATCATGAGTCGAAATCTAAGCAAATTGATTCTTCAGCTTTTTGAAATCAGTATATTAATTTAAAATTAAAAACTGCAAGAATTAGGTGGGTGGTTCTATGATGTAATAGTCCCTACATAATCTGTCTGTCTGTCAGACACGAAACCTCAGGACCACGGATATGCATGAATTTACTATGATGAAACAAGTACCCACGATTGGTCAGCTTAAGGTCGATGGAAAAATAGGGACTAGCACGTCACACTACATTACACCAATGAGAGCAACCTATACAAATAGCGCATAAACGTTTATATTTAAAATGAAAACTATGTAATTCATACTACAGCACGAATAAAAAATATAAAATTACATATGATAGTTTTTAAACACGAAGGTTATGAAGGTTTCCAAAATTTAGTGGTCTCCCCCATTCTCAGTATTTCTTGACATTTACAAAGATAGTTCCAGTGGCCCAAAGAAAGAACTGATGCCTTTAAAATTGAGTTATTAAATTTTTCCGAGAGAAATAACTGATTAAACAGCTGGTTTGAATGGATGGGGAAGTAAATAATGCAAACATGATTTGAAATACCTTATAATTTGAGAAAAAATCAGCTGGGGAGTCATTATTGAAATAATCACATACATAATCATTACCATCAAAATATTGAAAGTATCGATAACGGTAAAGACAGAATTTCCAAGAGTACGCGGGTCGAGTCCTACTCTGGGGGTCTTTTTGACAGCGCTTCATAAATTAGTCTATCGGTGTGGTGTCCTGTCGTCCTCCGAGGTCCGAAGAGAAAGAACCGTGTGTACGTACGCAGAGGCCGACATCAGTCGTGTTCTCACGCCACCCGGTGTCGGGCCAATTACCACCCGGACCAGTAATTGTAACCATTGACGACCAAGGCGATTCTATTAAACATCACCGGCAATATATCTCGCTCGTTCCGACATTCCATCCTTTCACTGTTCCTTGTCATCTTAACAAGTTAATCCAGACAAATACGATGCCAGATAGTAAGATGACAAGATTCTTTTGGAACCTTCTGCTCAGTGACGGAGTATTTTATTTTATTTTTTATAATAATAATAACCAAACTTCCCCAAACACCTATAAAAATATACAAGCAGTAGATGCACAATATGATTTGCAACATTAATTGTAGTTTGTGCTTTGTTTTCTATTTTCTAATATTTGTCATATAAAATCTGAGCAGTATGTATATTCCTACAGCAGTCAAAAGCAGTCCGTGACAGTTCGGACTATGCGAAGTGTATTCAAAAGCTTTCCAACAAAAGTTACCGACTGTTTACAACCATATAGTACGCTGTTTTCACACATTTGGTTTAAAATTTGAAGTGTTTTGTAATTTTAGTCATTTGGTTGAGTCTTGCTTGCTTTTTTTAACAATTGTTGTGGATTTATTGGCTGGTGGTGTCTTCTTCTTTTTAATCCACCGTCTCCGCTCGAAGGCTGGCGATCCAGTTGCAGCTCTAAAGATATCTATTGATTTGCATCCAAACCATCTCCTTATATCCTTTTAACAAGAGTTTTGCCTTCTTCCAACTGATCTCTTGCCCTGAACTTTGCCCTCAATTATCAGTCTAAGGAACTCATATTTTTCTCCTCTCATTACATGTCCTATGTATTCTGTTTTTCTTTTCTTGATAGTATCTAAAAGTTCCAATGACTTCCTCATTCGGGCAAGCCCTTCCACATTTGTCACTCTATGCGTCGTTATAGGTACATCTCTAACGCCTCTAGTGGTGTCTCGACTTGGGAAAACAATAAATTCATTTAGTCCCAAAATAAATGAATTCGGAATAAATAATCATCTTATCACTATAATTATTTTTTTTAACGAACAATTAATTTCAAGTAATAATAAGTTTTGTTTGATTTGATATTCCTTCTAATGGACATTTATGGTACAAGTACAAAATGGGTGAGTAATTTGTCTTCAAAAACACACGGAGAAAAAACAAAAAATGTTATGAATTGAGCCACTAACAAGCTGTATGCTATTCCTAAAATTGGTTTGAACCTATCAACCTCATAAAGGAACTCTATGTTCTATGTTAATAAAATAATGCTCCAAATAATTGTTTAATTTTCTTGACAATATTAAAAGAACACTTAATTTGTTTTATTTTGTTAAGTAGCAAAAGTCTAAAGCAAAGGACTAACATTTAATATTTAAAAAGGAGCTACTAAACATGAAAAAAGACTATAAATACTCCATAGTAAAAATCAACGGGGTAATATTGAAAGGGGGACAATTTTTCTGTTTAGCAACCTTTGGAAACCTGACCTTCCATGGATCTTCGAAAACGTACCCCTAAGGACGTTGAATTTTGAATAAAATTTGGTCTTTTTAACTCCGCCACTGACATTGAGATAAAGATAATATAGACACGCCTGCTTTTTATTGACGATTAGCTCAGTTTTAAGTGGCCTTCGATTTAAGATGAAGTTACATTGAGAAGAAACCGAATTACGATAATCCAGATTTGTCCCGTCTCCGTTTCATAGTGCGAAAACATAACAGTAAGAAACCTTTCAACAACTCGGGAAAAAAAGTTAATGGATATATTTTGATGAATGTCTAAGATGTAAAATTCCAATGATGGATGAATGTGATTATTTTTTGCGAGTCCGACTTGACCAAAATTCGCCCGATTTAAATCAAGATTGAATCAACGATTTTAATTAAGTAATTTTTTTTATATTAGTTAATGATTTAAATTTAAAAAAATCTGAAATCAGAAAAACCATTATATATATATTTTTTTTAATGAAAATAGTCGCAAAAGGGTTGACCAATCGTGTGGGCCACGGACGGCCCGTACTGCGACTATTAGAAGGGGAAGGGATTTTAGAAAGGAAATGATGGTGGACCCGCTTTTTGAAAAGTTGCAGGTCGTAGTTCTCTGGAAAAACTAATTTTAGAAGCTTATTCCATTCCGTAGCAGCCCTGTAAATGAAGGACTCTTGATGGAGATTGGTCTTTGTAGTGTCAATCTTGAGAGTAAATGGGTGGGACTGATCAGCGTGCCGAGTTCTTCGGCCGAATGTGGCCAGTGGTGGTACAAGAGTTTTTATTTCTGTGGAGCATCTGCCATGGAAATATCTGTAGAGTAATGACCGGTCTGCAACTCTTCCTCTATGTTCTAGAGGGAAAAGGGTATCTGTGAGGGTTGAGCTGTTTATCATTTCTTTCTACCGATGCTGACGAAGTGACAGCACACAAGATTCCTAATATCAGGTAATCTTTCTAATTCTTTTCATACTTTTACTGCATCAGATAAAAAAGTATTTTTTTATTGTAATTTATCAAGTCTCGCAGCCATAAGCATAAGATGTTTATTAGGTTATCTTCAGCTGATTGTTTAAAACCAATGTAGGAAACTTTGGCGCAAAGTAGCCAAATCTGGCAGGCCTAGTTAATCAAAATAAGAAAATATTATTTCTTATTGTTTGCACGTAAAAATACATAAAATAGACATCAATATTTTAAGTTTTTTAAATAAAACTGTCGATTTTTGATTTTTTTTAACCGAGGTCCCCCCGGATTATGACGGAAGCATCCATGTTTAAAGACATGATCAAGAGTTTGCAGGACCAATCCAGAAGACACAAAATCACGAAAATGTCAAAATAATTTTATAAAATTAGACTTTTTAATTGTTATACTATAATTTTGTACAATTTATATTAATTAAGAGCATTTAACTTTTGGGCTACATTACACACAGTGAATATTGAGGTCAGTTTTAGGAATAATGGATTGTTTCCAAATATTTCTTTGAATTTTTTGACTCTGCTAGATACGTCAAGAATGTTAATAGACGGGAGAATGTTATTGCATAATGTAATATGCACAACAATTGAAACAACATGAATTTAAAACAATACAGCGAGAGTCACTATGCTTCATTATACGTTTCATAAATGAAAGTAACGGATACACAATTTACACTGAATAGGAATGTTAACATATACCGACAAAAGCAACGTTTTCTTTCGTAATAATACATAACGAAACGTCAAATTTTGTTAATTGAACGATAAGAAAACGAGAGATTTTTCGCAAACTGATTCCGTTACAAAAAGTTTAGATCGAGACAATCGATATTGTGTGACAATCGGAGTCATGAAATAGGATCAATTAAAGATAAAATTTTGTATTTAAGCCGGTCGTCTAGGTATTTAACATTAGTTTTGAATCGAATTGCAAAAAAATCTACATCTTGATTTTTTTAAATCCAAAATATTAATGTTACTCTACTTTTTCTTCTGGTACCATGACCGTTCAACGATCGTTGGTTATCATGTTGGCTACCATGTTAATATTTATTGTTTTATTGACAGCTGCTCGGAAAAGTTGAACTGTAGATTTTCCGTACCACTGCCTCAAATTCCTCAACCACGATGTTCTGCTTCTTCCCGGACCACGCTTGCCTAGGATTTTTCCCTCTATGATGAGATGGAGGATCTCATATTTCTCCGGATGTCTTATAATATGACCAAAATATTCTAGTTTGCGTCATTTGATAGTTTTACCTATTTCTAGATCTTTTGCCATGCGATTAAGATGTTGTTACTAACTCTGTCCACCCAACTGATCTTTTCACACATTTCGAAAGATTCCAGGCGTTTAAGCATTACTTCCGTGAGTGCCCATGCTTCCATACCGTACAAGAGAACTGGAAAAACATAGCAGCGCACCATTTTCATTCGTAATTTCAATGTTAGGTCGTGACTGGTTAACAGTTTTTTTTATTTTCATAAAAGCGGCTCGGGCTTTCTCTATTAGCGTCTTGATCTCCACAGTTGGATCCCACTGATCGTTAATGTTGCCCCCGAGATACACCAACTTATGAACTCTCTCTAGCATTGTGCCATTGATCGTGATACCACCTATTCTAAAAAGTTGTTCCACATGTATTCCCGTCCCCAATGGCGAACACTGCGTAGCCATAAAAGTTTTTTTCGGCCTATCCAGTGTTTTCCTTCTACTTTTACTTGGATTAATAATTTAAGTAGTTCATAATTGGGACCACGACAGCAAAACACGATCTGTGTCTACGCCTATTCAGCACTTCCGCATTAGTTGTATGGGATATGTTCATGTCAAGCGCAGCATTTTGCGGTAGCACCACAATTTAAATGCTTCTAACCTATTCAAGGTGTTAATGTTTAATGTCCATGTCTCACAGGCGTACAGCAAGACCGAGCACACAGGAACAGGTTGATTCCATCAATAGAGATCTTAAAGCAATCGTCGAGTGGGAAACCAACAATCTTGTTCAGTTTAACGCTCAAAAAACACAAAGTGCCACGTTTTCCAAGAAAGTTAATTCCTCAAATCATCCCATAACAATGTCCGGAAAAACCCTTGAACCAAGTCCCTCCATCTCGATTTTGGGAGTCACGGTGTCCAATAATATGTCTTGGCATGACCACGTTGCTAACATCGCAAAATCGGCAAGCCAGAGGCTAGGTTTTCTGTGGAAAGCCAGAAAGTTTTTTACTCCTGATCAACTGTTGACGACGTACAAGGCTCAAATCCGACCTCTACTGGAGTATTGCTCGCACATTTGGGGTTCAGCACCAAGGCATTCTCTTCGTCTTCTAGATTCCATTCAGAAAAGAGCCATTCGCTTGATAAACAGCTCAACTCTCACAGATACCCTTCACCCTCTAGAACTTAGAAGAAGAATTGCAGAATTGCTCTACAGATATTTCCATGGCAGATGCTCCAGAGAAATAAAAACTCTTGTGCCACCATTGGCCACATTCGGCCGAAGAACTCGGCACGCTGATCAGTCTCACCCATTTACTTTCAAGATTGACACTACTAAGACTAATCTTCATCAAGAATCCTTCTTTTACAGGGCTGCTAAGAAATGGAATAAGCTTCCAAAATCAGTTTTTCCAGAGAACTATGACCTACAACTTTTTAAAAAGCGTGTCCACAATCATTTCCTTTCTATAATCCCTTTCCCTTCTAATAGTCGCAGTGCGGCCGTCCGCGGCCCACACGATAGGTCTACCCTTTTTGCGACTATTTTCATAAAAAAAAAAAAAGTAACAATTCAACACCCTCAAACGTGTATCCATTGTCAAGTGCCTGCTAGTTAGAACAGTCAAACATATATGTATGTATAAAGAATATAATTACCCCAGACTTTCATACATAAGTTCATATATTCAATGTAGCTATGTAATATAAAATTTGTATCAAGTTTAATGAAAAATAAATTAAATAAAAACATTTTTTTTGGCTCATTTTCTAAAGCATTTGAACCACGAAGTGAAAAAAAGTACCTATATTTAGTCAAAATCGTGCCATAATGCAAATATAATAAATATATTGCATTAAGCAAAAGAGAATTTATCTTTTTCTGGTTTATTTACTAAACTATTGAACCATTTATTAAATAAAATTATATTTAGTGCCAACCGAATCAAAATCATTTGTCAGTATGTTTGTGCAATAATTATTTTCTAGTTACGACTTTAATAGGCTATAACTGCTTTTATTTCATATGTGAGAACTGCGTTATTTTAGACACTTCGGGATACAAATATAATTGTACAAAATTGTCCCAGGCTATATCGGTTAATTTTCCGTCAGGTCCCTTAACCTAGACATACTTTATTAATTTAACAATTTTTCTTGCACAGTCACCGGTCTATACAAGATTACTGCTCTCTCTTGCAGCGAGAATTGCATTAAAGAAGAGTCGGTAGTAGTTTTAGACGAGCATATTCGTTGACCGTAGCGAAATAATACATAATTAATTAGTGTATTAATATATCGTAGAAAGAAACGGCCAGAGGGTTCACTACCGTAACGTTCACTGTTAGGCACGTTGGAGGCAAAAAAGAAATGCATTTGCCAAGTTCGGAAACCAAAAAAAAAAAAATAAAAAATGGATGCGCGTCTTTTTTTATGTACATATCCTGTTAACTGTAACAAAAAGTGTATTAAATTAAATAATATGCGTGTTTCGTTTGTTACAACATTCGTTAGCTGCGTGTCATTAAACGTTATAAATTATATTTACCCCCTTTATTCGAGCATTAACCCTCTAACATTTAGTGTGGTTAATTACCAGGTCATTAACACGCTATTTATTTTTTTTTAAAGATTTATTTCTGTAGGTACCTTTCATCAATTTACGAGTATTTACCAACACATAAAAAAACATTTACATTGGACAACTTCAAATTCAAAAAAACATCAAACAACGAGGAGAAATTGCATAAAATCATTAAACCGTATGGTGTTCGCAGCAGGACTGTAAGAACTACCGAGGTATTAGTTTACTTAGCATAGTCGGCAAACTGTATGCAAAGATATTGATTAAAAGAGTGACGAATGAAAGTGAGGAGATGATATGGGATGTGCAAGGAGGATTTAGAAGAGAATCAGGTCTTTTTATTACAGTCGAAAAATTCTTGACTAGAAGTCAAAAGGTTTACTGCGCTTTTGTAGACTTGGAAAAGGCCTATGACAGAGTGGTGAGCGGAAATTTAATACGAGCACTAAACTCAATTACGAGGATTCAACATTTGAGTACATCTTGATAAACAATATGTAATATCTAACTTTACAAATAACAAGGTTTCAAAAATCCAATTATTGTTGACTTATCGTCATAACTATCAATAAATGTTAGTTTTCCATGGCAAACTTGGAGAAAATCAAGATACACCGATTAGAATGGATTTTTGTGAAACGTTACAAGAAAGGAAAGCCCTCAATCCCAATTTTTAACACGTATCCGTTTTATCAATGAGGTCTCATTTACGCGAAAAAAAATTTTAATTTACATAATGCATACTAATTAATAACTATACCATTATTTTATAGCAGCATCAGTTATTACTTCATAATTTTCAGATCAAAATATTCCGAAAACGGTACACAGTACCTATCGAGCTTTACCAAAAGTACCTTTTTAGCGTAAAATTGAATGATGTTTAAGTTAACTTGAAATTTTAATTAATAAATCTAACCTTAAAAAAGTTATGTTCAATACTACTTGGTACGAACCGTGTAACTAGCACCCTCTATGGTCAGATATAAAAATAAATTCATGGGATGTATTGGCTTCCAAAAAATATTCATGCAAAATTTCAGTACAATGTTTCCAGCAGTTTCGGCAAAATCGTAATAAATGAGTATAAATTTTTTTTCTTCAACGCCTTTTATCTTGAATACGGATGGCGTTACGAACATTTTTTACCAAGCCAACCCCAATTATTTTTCAGTTTTCTACCTATCCTAGAGACGGGGTCACCTATTTTTGAAACACCCTGTATGTAATAAAGCATTTGTATCATATATCAACTGATCTTAAAATCAAAAAGGTCGAATTCTTTAAACGTGTTTCGATGGTCCACTCGGTATGTTGTCGCAAAGAGCACAAAACTTCTTTGCATAATTCGCAAATTCGGTTTCACTTTTTGATCTTAATCAGCGAGTCGTTCATGTTTGTACACAAAAACAAAAAACAACGAAAAAACAAGAGCCTCACCAACCCAAACGCGTCTTTTAAATTAAAATCGACTGATGGTGGGTCTTATGGCTCGCGATCCGTCATTAAATCGCGACGGTCCCCCATTCAAACTTTAATCTCGCCAACAATGGGGCGCATAAAGGCCAATTTGAAAGTGTTCATTGTATTGCGTCCACAACGCCGCATTATGGCATTAGAGAAACAACAACAAAATTTTCGGTTGTGTGTGTGTTTGTATAGGAATAATTGTTTATTCAACCCTAATCTGTAACAGTGGCGGCGACGGAAACGCCACTGATTTATTAAAAAATTGCAACTTTATCTAATTTTTCATTGGAAATATTCGACAGCTTATTTGTAAACAAAAAATAACATATTTTATGGAAAACCATTATTTTTTAAGTACCAAAAGAACTAAAAATGTTACAATGAATAAGTACAACTTTGAAAATGTCACGCAGTTAAAGTACCTGGGTTCGATCATTACAGCCGACAATGACATTAGCTAGGAAATAAAGTACCGACTTAAAACCGCAAACAACTGCGTTTATGCCCTTAAGAACGTATTTGGATCCAAAGAAGTTACTAGAAGATCCAAAATCAAAATATACAAAACTGTCATCAGACCTGTCATCATATACGGCTGCGAATCGTGGACGCTATCGGTACGAAATGAGGTCATTTTTTTTTATGTTCTGGTTCCCACGAAAAGGGATATCCTGTAATGTTCAGAGAACATCGTGGGAACCAAGGGAAAGAAGGTAGGAGTTGGTGTTCTTCTTAAATTTCTGGAGGTTGTATGCCTCGGGGAACACCTCCCTAGGCAATGAGTTCCAAAGCCTCGCAATTAGTTGAATGAATGAGTCTTTGGAAAGTGATGTTCTGCAGGTCTCCAAAGTGACCACGAAGGGGTGTGAAGACTGAACTTGACGGGTTAATCTCGAAGAGACTGCCAAAGGAGGAACGATTGTTGATATTTCAGAAGAGCATCGCCCATGAAAATATCTATAAAATAGAGACAAATCGCCAACTTTTCTACGGTGTTCCAGACAAGTGAGCGAGTTTGTAAGCGAGGCATCACCGACGAGACGAATTGCCCTTTTTTGGACAGAATCCAGTAGCTTCAGGATATGTTTAGGTGCTGCACTCCAAATATGGGAACAGTACTCCAGTACAGGTCGGATCTGTGCCTTATAGATCATAAGCAGCTGACTGGAGGTGAAATAGCTCTTGGCACGAAACAAAAAACCAAGTTTTTGGGATGCACTTTTGGCAATGGACCTCACGTGATTTTCTCAGGAAAGGTTATTGCTGATAGTAATACCAAGCATCGATATGGATGACTTCAGTGGTATGGTTACTCCTGACAAAGTTATGTTAGGCACAGTGAGATCGGCTTTTCTGGAGAAAAGACATGCTTGTGTTTTGTTTGTCCGACGAATACCGAGAAAATATACGGCCCTACAAAGAATCCACAGACGCAACAGCATAGAAGTAAAACAATTGCAGAACTGAGAGAGCTATACGACGAACCAGATCTGTGGCTCAACGGCTTAGATGGGCAGGACACGTACATAAGTAACCCGAAGATAGACTAATACGAATGGTATGGCAGAAAGCCCCAGAAGGGAAAAGGCCATTTGGAAGACCCAGTTTGAGATGGCGAGACAACATTGCTGCGGATTTGAGAAAATTTGGCGTCGAAAATGGCACGGAGCTTGTGACCGATCGAGTTAAATGGAGGCAAGTCGTCGCGTCAGCCAAAGCCCATCAGGGGCTGTAGCGCTACGGAGTAAGTAAGTAAGTACGTAACAGAACCACGCAGCAGATACTGCAATAATCACACCAGTATAAAAAATCAAAAAAAAAATAATAATCAAAGAGGCTTTAGCAGTAATGCACCCATATCTTCAAATCGTACAATTCATTAAAGTTACGAAGTTTTTAAAAGCTACTACTCTATTTATTTGGCCGAAAATTAATCATTCTTAGATTGTACAATTTACTCTCAGAGACGTGGTTTTCAAGGTTCTTCTTATTAGTACTCCCGTGCTTCCTGTTGATTTTTGTAATTGTTGAAGAAATTGAGAGCCATATTGTATAAATTAAGAAAACTCAAATAGCTCTTAACTCAAAACTA
Organism: Agelastica alni; assembly: GCA_950111635.1. Lineage (NCBI taxonomy): Eukaryota > Metazoa > Arthropoda > Insecta > Coleoptera > Chrysomelidae > Agelastica > Agelastica alni. The sequence continues at coordinate 85,033,304 of OX467709.1, forward strand.
TCTTAAAATATTATATGACTCCCAAGTTGAACTTTTCTCCATACCTTGGAAGTCATGCAAAAAAGATTCCTACAATTAATTTTTTTCACAGAATTCCCGATACCCAACAAATAAATTATACACTGAGACAAAAATATTTGATATCAGGCAATTGTATTACCATTGTTTCTGTGTGACACATCACTTATATAGAGAATTTTCCCAAATACTCGAAAAAAAACAACAATATATAATTCCATTCATGTCAAAAACAGCTACTCAAAGGTCTTACTCTTACTTCGTTGTTATACAACAATATTCTAGAAAATATAAAATCACTGACCAATAAATGTCAGCTAAGGAATCACCTATTTGATCTGGTAGATCTGTGCATCATCATTTCGACAATTAAAAAATGGAAGAATTCTACATCTTTTTATTAAACTAACCTTGTCTTTTAAACATATACTCTTTTATATTATATATCTGATATTTTATATTTTATACCTATCTATTACTTAATTTTTTTTTATTCATATTTTATTCATACCGAAACAAGTGTGTATACACTTTTAAAGGATTTTTGCTTTGTTCACAAATAATGTGATAAATGCACAGGCATTTCCATCGACCGTACGAAAACTCATCAGATTTTTGGACACGGGCGCCTATGAACGAAAACAACAACAATCTCATATAGTTTGAATGCCAAGGAATTGTCCAAACACCCCTTAATTATTTGTGTGTGCGGTTTGAAGACTGAAAGAAACACAATACTCGAGAATCCATAGAAAACCACCACCGCTGTGTTGGGTACTGGGTTGCACGCGATTGCATAGAGGGTAGTAAAAGAGATGTGATAACACTGCTGAGGTGTACGAGTATACACATGACTTTTACGAATTTTCCTTTTCTACGATTGATTTTCTTTCTCTACGGGGTCTTGAAAAGAAGTAAAAGGAGATCCAACCCTATCAATATACAAATGAAAACATGACGTTTACGAATTTTATTTTTTAAGATTAATTTTCTCTTTCTAAGTGGCCTTTCAAAGAAGTAATAGGTGATCCAACTCCATCAGTGTACAAATGACAAACATTTGGGATACTCCATAAGTGGATGCCATGAGACCATTTTAGATAAAAAAATATCAAATATAAATAGTTAGTTAATCTAAATATATGAAGTACCTATATTAAAAATAATAATTGACAGACACAAGTAAAACTATGAAATAACTGTGTTTTTTAACTTCCCAGTAGGAAGTTATAGTGATGGGTCCGATTTCGCGAATCCCGAATTTTGACATAACTCAACATTTCAGGGTCCCCAGAGTCGAATACAATAGTATTAAAATGGACGTCTGTGTGTGTATTACGTATGCGCGTATGTTCGTATGTGCGTTCGGAATTATTTTTCTCGAGAACAAAAAATGTTATCGACGTGGTTTGCATTCGACGCATAATTACGCAACTTAGAACTGATTAGATTTTTAGCAAAATCGTTTGAGCTGGTTTTTATGGAGAATCAAAAAACTGAAAAAATTGGTAAACTACCTGAATTTTGCAATTTATAAATTATCCTATTTTTAAAACAAAATTTTAAATAATATGAATATTGCATGTTGGGAAAATTTGTATAAAAAATATGATGACAATATTTCATAAAAAAAGATAGTTTTAGAAAACAAAAATAGGAATTGGAGAATTTTAAACTTGTGTCAGTACCTATTGAGAGAATAGCATTGAACAGTGAAACATTATTGTTAGTAATTATCAAGCATTGTTTATAACAATTGAATATTGTTACTAACAAATGATTATTGATCATAATAATTAAAAAAAAATTCAGTTGAAAATAGCTCCCGCTTATGAAATGATAAGAAAAAGTTTGAAATAATACGGTTGACATAAAAAGAATATTGTTAATGACATTTATTATAATTTGTTATAAACAATTTGAAATCGTTTTTTGTAATAATTTTAATATTAATAATTATAACAACAACACATATGGTTTTTCATTCTTTCCACTGGGAAGTTAGTCGTGTGGACCTCTCGGGTCGCATCTAGACCACTGATATTTTTCGATTTTCAAATTAATTGTAGTATTTATGACAAATTAAAATTTCATAATTTGTAAATTAAAATTAGTGAACCTAATAAAAGTAGCTGTCAGCTTGAGGCCACTTATTGACAAACAAAAAGAAGCTATGAAGTTACCCATCTATCGCTGACGTCAGTTGACGCAATACCAGAAGTTTGCACCGTATTAAATTTTGCTCAACGTGCCCAAAGAAGTTTTCACTTTAAAAAATAGTACGGGAGATTTTTGCGAAAAAGGATATTTACTTAGTTATGACTAATATCTTATTTATTTTTAAATGACTGCAGAATTTATGCCAAAATTTTCAAGTGATGATTTAAAAAATATTAAGCAAAGTTTTGTGTGGTGGGTAATAAAGTTGCAATAAAAATAGGTCCAATGAAATTGTTCGGTTAAATTGTTAAACCGTTTAAAAGGTATATAATTAGCATAAACTGTATTTATGCGTCTAGTCTGTTAATCTGTTAATTACCAAAAACGATTCTTGGCACGAATTTGATAAAAACAAATGTATGTGTGTGTGTATTGCATACTTTCTAAGGTAAAGACCCTCGTCTGCAGTTTGCCTTAAATTTTACGAAGTTCTCTGTTGAGATTGTGCCGACGATGTTTATCTTCTCAAATAACTACCTCAAAAAAAAGCACGCAGGTTAGTCGCTAAAAAAGGTTAAAAGAACGCAATGCCATTGAACTCGATCATTCTCCAATACTATATATTGCCTTTTTTACATATTTATTACGTAAATAATACATGTACAGGGCGATCCACGATTTTATTAAACATTCGACGATACCAATAAGGTAAAAAAATATATATTTCACTTGATTAAAGGTAGTTTTAGTACACTCACTTTTTGACATATATTATTAAGTTTTGACAAACACGTACAAAATGCCATTAACTGATGTATTTTAAACTTTGAGAATATTTGACCTTCTACAACCCAAGATAATTAATAACAAAGTTAGATTTTTTGCGCTCGTTCTTATTTGAAACAAACAAAAGTTATTACGTCACTCAGACTATTTCTAATTATATAAAAAAAATTGTCGACAGAAGTTCAAATAGAAACGGTTTTCAGGGGTTTTGCGAACATTACTTTTTCGTTACAATATTTATTTGTAGAACAAAATTAGAAACATTCTAATTCTTATTAATCTATATATTAATATTTATATAAAAAAATCGAACAGCTGTTAATATTAAAGAGATGCAATTTGTTTAAAATGCTTCCTTCGTATATTTATTTAAATGCCTTTTGTTGAATTGTTTTTGGTCGTTTTTTTTTTTTGAATACAAAAATTTTCAAGAGCAAGATTGCTAGTAAACTACCTTAACTAAAAAAATATATTTTTTAACATTTGATTCTATGCGATAGGACAAGTCAAGGCTACGTATCATCTTAATTGTATGCGCAAGATAAACTCTCATTAGTCACAAGTGATTGATCTAATTGTCTTCAATAAAGGTTAATGGCGTTGAATTATTATCTCATAATTAACATACACTAGATCATAAAAATTCGAAAGCCCATTTTTTTATATTTTACATTTGTTAATGCACGTAATACAAAAAAAGAAACATCTCGTTTTTATTAATTTTGTTGGGACTTGATATGTGTGATTCTTTTGTTTTTAGCACTATTATTATCATGGGAAAATTACCTTCAGTTTAATAAAAGAATATAATATAATTTTTAATATTTTTGAATGCAAAGAACACGTTTTTCGAAAAACTAGAACCACAATAAGTTATAATTATTATCTCTAACATTAAAAAACCCTGACTCCAAATCAACGATTTTTTGTAACATAAGTGTGTCTGTAGGTACATCAAATATATTTACGAGTACAATAAAACGTGTTTGGGTGTTCCCGACTACAAATCACATATTTGGATACACATTTCTACTTTTGGGTTATATCTGCGTCAGTTATCGATGTAATAATATTGGACAAATTCTTATGGAAAACGACACTACACATTTGAAAGGTTTCGACAAGTAAAGTTAATACTTCACAATTTCTTTGTTGACATATCGAATCGTATTACAAAAAATCTTTTGATAATGCTGTGATTGTTTTCAGTATTTACGTGTCCTTGTGATACGAGGGGTATCTTAGAATGTTTGCAGACTATTTTCTGGTAACTGCGACATTGAAAACGATGCTGTTCGTCATTGCTCTACAGATATTTCCATGGCAGATGCTCCAAAAAAATAAAAACTCTTGTACCACCATTGGCCACATTCGACCGAAGAACTCGGCACGCTGATCAGTCTCACTCATTTACTCTCAAGATTGACACTACAAGGACCAATCTTCATCAAGAATCCTTCTTTTACAGGGCTGCAACGGAATGGAATAAGCTTCCAAAATCAATTTTTCCAGAGAACTATGACCTGCAACTTTTTAAAAAGCGTGTCCACAATCATTTCCTTTCTATAATCCCTTCCCCTTCTAATAGTCGCAGTCGGCCCACACGATAGGTCGACCCTTTTTGCGACTATTTTCATAAAAAAAAAAAAAATACCGACTAAATGTAGAACGTAGGTACAAATATTTCAATTATCCCGATAACAAATCTATAAACTATAATAACTTGCTGAATATATATCACATAGCTGAGGAGCAAAGGTTAAAATATCCCGTGTTTTTAATTAGCCTCTTTAAAGACGTATGATATAATTTATTTAGTACACGTCTACTTGGTATTTTACACTCGTTGATGTGACCATTGACCGTAGTTAACCTCTCTATGTAACGCTATTTAATCTCGTGTTTTACTAAATAATGCAGGACGGCTCTCCTAACTTGTCCTAATGGAAACTTCCTATCGCACTAAACTTTTTCTTTAAAAAAATTCATCCACTCACAAATTGTTTTTTCCAAATACGAAAAGAATAATATTAAAATTTAATGGATTTTTAATGTAAGCAGTTCACACCCCGTATACAAAGATTATTGGCAAGTTCATTTGTTTAATAATTGGTACCAGCCTATTATTATTTAAAACACAAGTTACTGACTCACTACTGTCACTATCATGTTATTTCTGACAACAAAATGGGCATCCCCAATGGGTCAGCTTTCTCGCAATTGATTTCCCCCCGATGAATTATTTACCAAAACACCTACCTGATTAGCATTTTACGAGGTCATCGACGATTGCACGACAGGGAAATAAATTAGGGTTAGAGACGAACAAAAAAAAGGGGTGAAACAAAATTACATTTTTAAACTATGCACTGAGGATGGTTATAAATCATTCCTTGGCTTTAATGGAGATTTTTTAAGACTACAAAAAAAAAGCTTTAAATGGGGTGGAACAAACACTGATAGGGGTTGGAAATGGTTTTTTTTTGTTTGTTTCTGATTTGAACGGCACGTGACACCTTACCTAATAGTTAAATACAATCTACTATAAGACCGCAAATCGATAAATTTTGTTAATAATTTTAGAGAAGGTTTATTTAACTACTTATTTAATTATTATTATTAGAGTCATCTGAAGAAAAGTTGCAGGCGATGGTTAATGTTAGGCATAATGCCCTGAAAATCAAAGGGATGAAAATAAATGTAAGCAATACGAAAGTAATGGTTTTTGAAAGAGAAGAAAGCATGACAAACTTGAGGGAGAAAGAGAGGAGCAAGTAAATGAATTTGTGTAGTTGGGTTCAAAGTTTACGAGAGATGGAAAGTTTGACGGTGACATTGAGCGAAGGAAGTTGGCAGGAAAACAAATAAATGGGGCACTGCATAGCTTTATGAATAGCCAGAAAGTGTCAAAAAAGGCACGTCTGACTGTGCATAGAGGTGTGTTCGTTCCTACACTTATGTATGATAGTGAATGTTGGGTTTGGCAGAAGAAGCATGAAAATAGGATTAATGCTGCGGAGATGAGTAGTTTGATAAGTATATCCGGAGTGACTCGGTTGGATAAAGTAAAGAATAGTGAGATAAGAGAACGCTGTGGTGTAAAAGATGTGGTTACAAAGATAGACGAAGGAATGCTTAAATGGTTTGGACACGTAGAAAGAATGGATGGAGGAAGATTGACGAAACAAATTTATAAAGCTTGTGTGAATGGACGGAAGTCGGTAGAGGTCAACCTCGGCGAACATATCTCGATCAGATCAACATTGTTTTAAATTTAGACCAGGTCAAGAGTACCAACAACCGACGAGCATGTATGAGAGCACTGATGAAAGTAGAGGAAGCAAAAGATGTGTGTAAGAACCGTAGCGGAAGCCTACCACTATGGGAAAAAGGCGTGAATATATGTATGTATTTAATTAATTATTGTATACATATAATTATAAATTATAATTATCGGTCGATAAAGTGGCAAATGGCAAAAGTATTGTAGTTTTTGTAAATTCATTCATAAAATTCCAAGACGAAAATTGTCTCTTGTCATGACGAAAGGATAACGTGGCCTTAATCCTCCAGAATTTTGGCACAAGTTTCAGTGTCTAGTTCTTGATCGGTTGCGTGAACAAAAAAAATGAACTTGGAATGACGCCAAAACAGCGTCTGCATTACGAGTTACTTAGTTGAGACTATTTTATGCATTTCCTATTAGGATGTACAAGTATTTGCGCCACCAAGAAGTTAATCGGGCGCAATATTAATATTTCCGACGATGAGGGTAATAACGTTTTGTTATTTTGTTATTGGCAATTAAAGAAATTATGAAATTTTTTTTGCATAAACGTATAACAATTTGTTAACCCTACACACTAGTCGTGTATAATACTTTTAAGTGAGCTCTTTGCTGGTCTTTACTTTTTACCGAAGAAAAGCGACATTTGCATTTTTATAATCATATTTTTTATTTCCCTTTAACTATGGAACGGTTATTTACATTTTAATTATTTAGGTATACCTACACGTTAGTAAATTAATATTTAATATTTTTAAATTACCAACATATTTAACACAAGAGTTTTATTTTGTGTAGTTAATACATTATCAATTTCACGCAAAACGATACTAAATTTCTAGGGTTATAATATTGATAGTCACGTTAACTATACATATAGTAAAAAATTGAATGCATTTATATACTCCCTGAGAGTAATAGATTGTAGATTGTAGGAGGGGTCGTGAAGGCTACGCAGCCTCTCAAGCATCTCGACCGATCAGATCTTTTGTGCATAACCCTGGGGGCTAAGTTTCTGACATCGAACGGCTTTAGGAAGGCCCCTTCCAGAAACTTAAGCCTCTTGCAGAAAAACGCTGGGCATTCGCAAAGCAAATGTTCTGCAATTTCAGCGAAGTTCCCGCAGTAGCGGCAACTATCACTCTCTGATTTGCCCATTTTTTTTAAGGTGATACCTCAGAGGGCAGTGTCCAGTTTCAAGTCTTTCTTGTCCAACTCGAAAAGCTGTATAGCTTTTCTTGGCGAAAGGTTTACTAGCCTTTTCGCTTGAGTGTAGCTGAGAGAGGGAAAGAATTGTTATTATAGAGAAAAGAGCTTATAGATTAATGCTAAAATTGAAACGAACTCTGAACTGTCGGATGAAAATTAAAAAAAAAATGGGTTATTAATTTCCAGGAGATTTTATTACACTCGTAATCTGTATGAAAATGTTCAATTAACTGCCAATTAGAAAAAATCCAATAAATAATATCAAAATAATCAAAAAAGTTAATTTGACCCACTTCTAAGGATAGAATCTTATTAAATAGATGATTATTTGTATTACTAAAAAGTTATATTATTTTTGTAGGCACCTCTTACGTGTTTAACTGTTGCTTACAGGTTCAATGCATGTAATCATACTTTAAAATAAAGCACCTAAGTGTCTGATCGATAAAGTAAGGAATAGTAAGATAAGGGAGAGATGTGGTGTAAAAGAACATGTGGTTACAAAGATGGATAAAGGAATGATTAGATGGTTTGGACACGTAAAGGGGATGGATGAAAGAAAATTAATGAAACAGATTTATAAATTCGCAAGTCGGTAGAGTTCGACTTCGACGAACATGCCTCGATCAGATCGACATTGTTTTGAAAAAAGGCCAGTTCAAGAGAACCAACAACCGACGAGCATGTATAAGAGCACTGATGAAAGTTAAAGAGTCGAAAGATGTGTGTAAGAACCGTAGCAAGTGGAAGTGTATGTATGAGTATTTATATTCTTACTATTAATTGCTTATTTATATTTAAAACAAAATTTACTTAAAACAGAAAAAAAAAGTCCAATAACCTTGAGATAAAACTTTTAAATTTTAACACAGAGAGAGATACCCTAACGTCAAATAAGGGAAGGGAGCTTAAGCGTCACATAGTCATGTTGTTTGAATACTTGGTCATGATACTGTACAAATACAGTGTGTTGACATATTAAGTTGTGACAGTTTTGTTGTATCAGCACATCCAAATTTAGTGTAATATACATAAGTACTAGCTTTATCAGAAATTTCTGAAACATGCTATACAGTTTATACTGAACACTTAATGTAATTTGAATTTGAAAAAATTATGGTAAAAGGTGTGTCGTTGCAGATGACAATATGTCGGATACATAACGTTTAACATTCTATAAATAGCATTTCTTTACTATAAATTTGTTTGAACGTTTTATTTTATTTAATAGTTGTTTTGCGTCAATTAATATGCCGCATACCAAACTTTGTCAAATACCAGCTGAAGAATATTTCTGCGAAAATGCATGTAGGTAAAACATCATTCGGAATTTAAATGAATATCTGCACATTTTTATGTAAATATATTTAAAGCTTGCTTTCTTAAAATGATAAGAGCTGCCAATAATTTTTTAAAGGTTTTTCGAGATTACTTTTTCGAGCATTGTAGATTGTAGAGGAGGTCGTAAAGGCTATGCAGCCTCTCAAGCACCTCGACCTATCAGATCTTTTGTGCATAACCATTAATCTATTCGAGGCCCGGGATTTTCCGAGACTTTGAGCAAAGTTTATCAGTTTCCTGGGGGCTAAGTTTCTGACATCGAAGGGCTTTAGGAAGGCCCCTTCCAGATACTTAAGCCTCTTGCAGAAAAGCGATGAGCATTCGCAAAACAAATGTTCTGCAGTTTCAGCGAAGTTCTCGCAGTAGCGGCAACTATCGCTCTCTTGTTTTGCTTAACTTTTTAAGGTGATACCTCAGTTTTAAGTCTTTCTTGTCCAACACATTTATTACGATTTTGCCGAAACTACTAGAAACATTGTAATGAATTTTATACGAAAATGTTTTAGAAGCTGATACGTCCCATGAATTTGTTTTTATATCCAACTCTCATAGAGGGCGCAAGTTACACGGTTCGTACCAAGTAGTGTTGAACATAACTTTTTTAAAGTTAGATTTATTAATAAAAATTTCAAGTGAACTTAAACATCATTCAATTTTACACCAAAAAGGTACTCCTGGTTAAACTCGATACTGTGTATCGTTTACGAAATATTTTGACTTGAAAATTATGAAGTAATAACCAAATAATTTTTTTCAACGCCATTTATCTTGAATACGGATGGCGCTACAAAAATTTCTTACTAAGCAAACCCCAATTATTTTTCAATTTTCTACCTATCCTAGAGACCGGGTCACCTTTTTTTGAAACACCCTGTATATTATCGCGTGAAATTGGGCTCACCTTGTATTTTTCATCTTGCTTTTTTGTAGACTAAAAAAAACTTTTTTATGCATGGACCTTTGGAAGGTAAAAGGTGTTTTTAAAATATTAACAAAGTGCACTAATAAAATAAAAGAAACAATTTGCTCATCCAAGTATTTTTTATTGAATTTTAACACCTTTACGCGGAATTGCTTCTTGTACCTAACAGTTTTTTAAAATCATTTATCATTGTGGTCGTAACAAAGTAACATTAAAAATTCAGTTCAAATTACGAATAATTTTTGTTACATAAAAATAAGAAATGTTTTACAAATTTTTGCGTGAACCCTGTACATTTTCTCCTACATTTTATTATTGCTTCTTTTCATGCATGGTTTTTTGGTCGTTTTAAAATTACCAGTAAACGAAAAATCAATTTCATAAAAGAAAAATGGAAATTATCCCCCGCATTAGGCGAGTAAGTGTCAGGGGCGGATTCAAGGGGGGGTCATAGGGGCCATGGACCCAATAAATATAAAAAATTTGTTACCCTGATTTAACCTGTTTTTCTGATTTTGAGGGAAATGATAAAATTATTTTTCAGAAGATCGTTTCTGAAATGTATTTATGGAAACAGATGTGGAATACCCAGCAAAATACACCAGAAAATGGTATAACTGCTCTGAAGGAATGTGATAGGAATAGGAATATGTTCCCTAACATAAACATCCTGCAGGAACTATTATGTAATCTGCCTGTAAGTGATGCATCTTCTGAAAGGAGTTTCTCGACACTCAGAAGGCTGAAAGATTGGATAAGAACTAGAATGGTTGAAGACAGGTTGAATGGATTGGTGTTGATGCATATACACAGGGCCATTTGCGGCAGTCTGAATGTAGATTATATTATCCAAAGATACGCTAGTCAAAAGAATAGGAGACTGGAAATGGTTATTTAGTTTTTAATATTTGATTTTTTGTTTTTTATATTTTTATATTTGGTTACGTTTTATTTGCTTTTTACTACGAAAATATTGACACTTGAAAAAAAACTAAATATGATATCCTGTTTACTAAAATCAATCTTTCTATAAAAAAGTACTCGACTATGACTCAGTAGGCAGTATGTATCAACAAAAAAATCCGTTATTTTGCTAACCTATATGAGCCGCGACTTTCTATTTGGCCCCTCCTTAAACATCGCCTAGATCCGCCCCTGGTAAGTGTCCTTTTCACTATTTTTGTATATACCTATCTACTAAAAATAGTAACGAACAATCAAAATTGCAAATTCGTTTTTTGTGAAGTAGGTCGCCGGTGGACGGACTTCCTAGGCCATCATTTTCATTTGATTAGACGTTGAAAAAGTACCTCGAGGTAAGAAGGGCTTTATTTCGAGTTAACGTCGGCCGGTTTACCTTTATTGTACACACACGCCGGGGGCTACGAAAGGCCGTTTGGTTCTAACCACAACGTACACGGCATCTCCAATAATTAAAGACTAAATGTTCCACAAGCTATAGTTGCGAATAACTCCAAAATTATATTACAACAAAGAGACAGACAAATAGGATTAATGCTACGGAGATGAGTAGTTTAAGAAGTATAGCCGGAGTGACTCAGTTGGATAAAGTAAAAAATATTGAGATAAGAGAACGCTGAGGTGTAAAAGAAGATGTGGTTACAAAGATAGATAAAGGAATGCTTAGATGATTTGGACACGTAGAAAGGATGGATAAAGAAAGATTGACGAAACAAATTTATAAGGCGAGTGTGAATGGACAAGTCGGTAGAGGTCGATCTCGGCGAACATATCTCGATCAGATCAACATTGTTTTGAATAAAGGCCAGGTTAAGAGTACCAACAACCGACGAGCATGCATTAGAACCCTGATGAAAGTAGAGGAAGCAAAAGATGTGTGTGAGAACCGTAGCAAGTGGAAGAAAGTGGTCTCTGCCTACCCCTACCCCTACTAGAAAAAGGCGTGACTATATGTATGTATGTATGTCTGCTGCATTTTGTTAAAAATTGGTTTTTTTATCGAGATTATTATTCTAGCAAATATTAACCCACACACACACAATATTGGTTAGGTTAGTTTTTTTCTACTTTCATTTAAAATTTTACCTTTAAACTGTTTTAAGCATTATACAGTGCGTACATAAAGTAATCTAATAATATTTAGTTTTCTGTTAGATTTACAAAAAAAATGTTAAATAGAATTGTTTACAAATAATTCAGGTCATCTGCATAAGTCAAATAGAAGTATACAGGGTGCACCCTTACTTCAAAATAACTTATTGACATAATTTTTTAAATTGTACACACTGTATATATTTTTAGTTTTTCATAATCTATTAAATGACGAATACAACCGTCAAGACCCGTATTATGTTAACAATTCCAAAAAGTCATAGTAGCAATGACAAAAACAAAAACAATAATGACAATTAAAAAACTCATAGTGATAATTACAATAACAGGATTCAGTTTTGTGAGGCATAAAAAAAATTTAAAAAAAGCCAATTTTAAACAACGATTAAATAACAATGGAAGGCTGGTATCAAAGACAAAACAATATGATTGAATAGAAATTTACCAGACCTTTCAAATGAGGTATGACATGATACCTAACGCAATTTGAAAAAATTTAAGGGTTATCTCCAGTAGGGAGAGGGTGAATCTGACTTTTATGGCATTAGCGCTAAAAAGTGTCCCTCTCAAGTTGACGTGATCCGGCATTTTTTTCTAGTGTGTCACATTTCTGAAATATTAAGGGTGGGTCCTTTTCAAATGAACACAGTGTATATAAAAATATTTTGTACCAAACGGCGTTTGTAGTAAGCTTGTAAATTTTTAATAATTAAGTATGCTATTTTCTCGTGTAGGCATATTTGCATTCAATATCTACTAGAATGTGAGTGTGTGTGTGTGTGTTTGTGAGTGTCTAAGTACAAGTTTGCACGTAAGGCTACACGTAATGAACGCACGTAAAAAGTCGTTGACCGATATGTCGAGTAGGACCTATGCCTATATTTTAGGCCAGATCGTTTGCGTATTTCTACCAAAACTTTTTATTATAACCTTTAATATATTTACTCACTTTTAGCAAAAAATTAAAGAGTTTGAGTGCATTTTAACGCTTGAAAACACTCTTTTCGGACTTTTTTATTTCAAAAATTGTTAACCTTTCCTTTCGCAGCGGCCATACTTTAATTTAAAATTCACAAATCAATTAAATAAGTCATAGTTTTTTGATAAATAACGAAAAAAAAAATTAAAAATTTATCAACATCTTTAGAGTTTCAAAAACATCTAATTCTACCCTACAGAATGGTTTCCAGGGGGTGAAACACTTTTTGTAACAAATTTGGTCTGGAGCCCCATTTCTAAATAATTCCCTAAAATAAATTTTAAACTTAAAAAAAATATACATTTTCCTTCCCTTCCGATTAAGGTACTAAAAATGTATGCCCCACCAAACTATAATCTTCCCAATTCCAGCAAATTTTGAGCGATTCGCATTAAAAAGAAGTAAAACACTTAACCAAAGTGATTTTTAAGATAACTCTGATATTTTATTATGCCGTTAAATGCGACAATTGTCGAAAAAATTTGACGAAATATGTCAGGTTAGGTGTAAATGTTTTATATTTAATTTGCTCTCATTTGACAGCATTGATTATGGTATTGCAAGAATCGATTGTTAATCGCTATCCGCAGGTATCGATTGTTAATCGATATCCATTCGATTTTGTTCACCAAGTAGTGTTGGTGTTGGGTTAAGACGTTAGGTTAGGTTAGGCTAATTCTTTATGTTCATTCATCGATTAACAGTAGAATCGATTTGGTGGTGTAAGTGTTAAATCGTTTTCAGTGATGCAGAATTAATTACACTTAACCTTACTTTTTTCATTCTCTCACAAATAATTTTCGCATTCAACAGCATTACAAAGTATCAGAGTCATCTTAAAAATTATTTTGATTAATTATATCACCAAAGCTTTTCATAATCTGGCGAACTTAAGCAGACACACTGTACACTAAAATTCGCAATATTAAAAAAACTCAACATATATTTAACGAAAAATATAAGGTGTTGTTTATAGATTGTAGATTGTAGGGGCGGGGGGGTAGTGAAGGCTATGCAACCAAAAGTTTTCAAAATTGTACATATTTAACGTTAAAATAATTATTTAATACCACACTAAACAGATTTTGTTTCTTTTCAACAAATAACAAAAATGAGCGAGTAATAAAACACACAAGATAACGAAAAAAGTATTAAGTTTTTTTAAAAGGATGGTTCGTACTTACATTAGCCAATCATCATCGTTGCATCCAGCGTTCGATGAAAAATGTTTTCGAAAATTTAACTTCACAAACACCTAAATTCAAACCGAAAAACATCAAAATCCCAGCCGATAAAAGACATTACACGTTTTAGAAATCACCCGTCAACTAAGAATACTGCAAATAAATTCAATGTCTATTTGTAAGCAAACCGATAATGCTAAACAACGAGTTTTTTTAACAAAAAAAAAAAGATCACAAAAACCCATCGATTAGCGTGAACGATTTTCAGCGTCGCAGTGCTAAATATTCAAATCAGAACCGTACTTCATTGGAATCGATGAAAATTTACGGACCAAGCGAAATTTTCATTTTTTTTTATTATCCGTATGAGAACATTTTTTAAAGAAATATTAATGCATTCATTAACTTGTCTGGCGATTAATTCTTCTTCTTCAAGTGCCTTGTCCTCTTTGAACGTTGGCAATCATCAGCGCTATATGTACTTTGTCGACTGCTTTTCTAAAGAGACTAATCTTTTTAGGAATAATTTTTCGAATAGTTTAGAAATTATTGTTAAGAGAGAAATCGGCGAAGGCTGCGTTTATCAAGTGGGTTAACTTCACGATACCCTTTCGGGGTAGATTTTTTAATATTTTCCCTGTAATTAAATCGTATCCTGCGGCCTTGCGTACGTTAATATTGTTTTTTATTTCGGCGCATACTTCCTTTGGTGTAACTATTTTTATTTTCTTCTTGATACCTGAAAATGTGACCAAAGTATTTTAACTTTCGTTTTTTAAGTGTGCGCATGACTCGGAAATTCTTGTTAGTACATGCACATTGCGCACTCTGTCCATCCAGGATATTTTCAACATCCGTCGAATCGTCCACATTTCGAAAGCTTCTCTGGCTTGTTTAATCCGGACACGGATCTCCTGCATATTATCCCAGCTTTCGTTGACCTGGCATACAAGATATTTGTATGACTGGACGCGATCGATTTGTTGGTTCTATACCCGTAGAATATCTGTAGGCGATTAATAGCCTTGCATTTTTATGCATAAAAACACGTTCCATAGGAACTGTAAAAGACATAGTTATGCATGTATTTTTAGTAGTATTCACCATTGAATACTGTGTTGGCACCAACACCAAATGACCATCCAGAACATTCTGGATTCATCCCCAAATCGCTTTCTTCACGAGATAAGGTAGCCAGTTTACTGTCATTACTTTCTTGAGATTATAATTTAACTATAGAAGCCTTCTATTTCCATATCTCTTTACAGTTAAATCGGAATTCTATGAATAAGGATAATAGCAGACTAGATTGGAGGAATAAAAACTAGATAACAGAAGGACTTATCACGTGACATTGTACGATTAAAGAACATTTTTTTTGGATCGCTATTTAGTCCTGACGTATTTTTCAGAGAAAAGTTTTTATCGGACTATTCGTTGCCACATTCCATGCGGACATGGTTCAATTTTTAAAAGGAGTATTCGTGTTTTCTTATAAAAGAATTATGTATGATTGATGGTTAGGGTTTTTCACGTGACAACCATTAGCTATTTGGGAACCTTTGAGAGGTATAAAAGAAAAATGGAGTTCAATATACTGATAAAGATAAATTTGCTAAATTTTCATATTTATCGATGTTTACGAAGAACTAAAATGTAATGTTACTTTAACTATGTGCATTATACAATGTGGATTTCTATACATACGTTTTACGGAGTCATGTCAATTTATTGAGTAAGTAATACGCGACGTTTTGTCCACTGTCAGTAACTGTGTATATGCCACAAGAAAAATTTATTTAAAATATTTTGGAGGAAAATATTCATAAAGAAAGAGAAGTTTATAACAATTAAAAGATTAGAAATATCCTTCGTAGCAATAGAGTTTTAAAATAAGGATCTTGCAACATTCTGTGCTGCTGGTAGATAGATCATAAAAATTCAATGCCATTCACGACAAACTGATAACAAAATTTAATAAAAAAAGGAAGGTTATTTAGAAATGTGCCAAACATGTAATAAATATTTTTAATGGTAATGCTCTACTCGTTAAAGTAATTGCAATATGATCTCACTTTACAGCAACATTTATTGTTTACAAAATATCAAACGCGCAAGTGTCGAAAGTTGAATATAAAATATTTTACGGTGCATTTAATGTGCAAAGGTAACTTGCGATTATATATTACGATTTAATAAAATGACTTTATAAAAGAATTGTATTAAATTGGAATTATAATAACTAAACTTGTATCAAATTTTTTTTTTCCAAACAGGTATTTTTCTGTAATTACAATCATGAAGATCAATAAGCAATTTTTTTTAAACCTAACTTAACTAAGGTGGAAAATTTTTAAATTCTAAGGTCCTACTCATTTGTATGCCTTAGTGTCTAATATTTTTAGCAACACTACCGTTAACTTTTTAACTAACACAGTCACTTAAACTACTTCACTAACTCAAACGGTTTGATCCTGTTGAGTCTTCTCACTAGATTGGTATTGTCGAGGAGCTGGATAACCTCAATGTTCCCATGTTGTAGTAACCGTTGTTCATGGCTATTGGCGAATTTGGCTATGGTCTTGTCAACAGTTTCTACATCGAGGTCCCTATGGAGATCACTGTTACGGCAGTACCAAGGTGCATCAACGATGTTCCTCAATACTTTATTCTGAAAACGTTGTATCACTTGAATATTACTTTTACTTGCACAGTCCCAAAGCTGTATACCATATGTCCAGACAGGTTTCAATATCTGTTTGTAGAGAAGCAGTTTGTTGTGTATGGACAATTTGAAGTTTCTTCCTAGCAGCCAATACATCTTTTTATATTTTATACCAAGCTCTTCGCGTTTCTTTTTAACGTGGACACTCCAACGAAGTCTAGCGTCAAGTGTTATTCCCAAATACTTTGCAGTGTCAGCATAAGGAATTTGAGCATTGTTGATTGTTATTTGGATATTTCGTTTTCGTTTGGATGAAATTAACAAATTAATGCACCAGACAATATAAAAATACTAGGCACATTTATAACTCATCATCATCAAGTAGCACTACAACCCTGGGTGGGTCTTGGCTGACTATGCAAATTTTTTTCAGGTGCTTCGATCCTCCATCATTCTATGTTCGAAGGGGGTGTTCATTTTTTGTATATCTGACACAATGTTGTCTCTCCAACGCATTCTGGGTCGTCTAGGTGGCCTTCTTCCCGTAGGAACCTCCTCCCATAGCAACTTCACCAGTCTCTTATCCTGTAGTCTGCCCATGTTAGTCTCTGGCCCTTGATTTCTTGTACCACATCTCCATCCTTATACAATCTTCTAATTTTGGCATTTGTTCCCATTCTATATTCATTTGTGGTAGTGCCGTGGTATGGTCCAAACATTTTTCTCAAAATCTGATGCTTAAATTTCGTTCTCTTTTTCATGGTCCACGTCTCAAACCCATACGTTAGTATGGGTCGGACAATGGTTTTGTAGATTTTCACTTTTGATGTTCTTTTAAGACTTTTCAATTTCATCAGATTATCCAGTGCGAACATACGTCCGCTTGTATTCTGCTCTTTATTTCTTCTGTGATGTGGTTATCTGCGGTGATTATTGCTCCCAGATACTTGAAGCGTTCCACTCTTTCGAATGTGATGTTTTGGCCTAATCTATCTCGCCTTTATAACTGTCAAATTAAATTATACAAAATTACAAACATAAAAAAAACCTTTACCGCTTGTTTGGGAAAGCTAACGGAGGTTTTCTAGATTTAATTCAAATTAATACTGTGAATTCTATAGACTAATTGCACCGATCGGCAAATCCAGTTGATAGTATCGACTTTATGTTTCTGTGACTCCTCTCACGACGGCGCACGAAACAGAGACAAAAATCAATCAGTATCGTTCAGTGCTAAAGAGGCTACAAACGTCGTTTAAATATTTAATATATATTTAATATTTAATAACCAAGTGCTCAAATTCTTTAACCAAGAGATTCTCCTCCTGCCAGGTCCCCTCCGTCCTAGGACTCTCCTATCCTAGTCTTGATCTTCTTTCTGATATCCATATCTTTATTTATTCTCTCGAGTTTTTTTTTTATGATAATAGTCGCAAAAAGGGTAGACCTATCGTGTGGGCCGCGGACGACCCGCACTGCGACTATTAGAAGGGGAAGGAATTATAGAAAGGAAATAATTGTGGACACGCTTTTTAAAAAGTTGTAGGTCATAGTTCTCTGGAAAAACTGATTTTGGAAGCTTATTCCATTCCGTAGCAGCCCTGTAAAAGAAGGATTCTTGATGAAGATTGGTCCTTGTAGTGTCAAGCTTGAGAGTAAATGTGTGAGACTGATCAGCGTGCCGAGTTCTTCGGCCGAATGTGGCCAATGGTGGTACAAGAGTTTTTATTTCTCTGGAGCATCTGCCATGGAAATATATGTAGAACAATGACTGGTCTGCAACTCTTCTTCTATGTTCTAGAGGGTGAAGAGTATCTATGAGAGTTGAGCTGTTTATTAAGCGAATGGCTCTTTTCTGAATGGAATCTAGAAGACGAAGAGAATGCCTTGGTGCTGAACCCCAAATATGCGAGCAATACTCCAGTAGAGGTCGGATTTGAGCCTTGTAAGTCGTCAACAGTTGATCAGGAGTAAAAAACTTTCTGGCTTTCCACAGAAAACCTAGCCTTTGGCTTGCCGACTTTGCGATGTTAGCAACATGGCCATGCCAAGACATATTATTGGACACCGTGACTCCCAAAATCGAGATAGAGGGACTTGGTTCAAGGGTATTTCCGGACATTGTGATGGGATGATTTAAGGAATTCACTTCACCTGTTCCTGCCTGAGTCTATTTGTATCATTCACCGAAAGTGATCGATAGGATGTGAAAGTTGAGACAAGTGTGCTATCGTCTGCGAAACTGTAAATGGGGTTCGTGGTGGTTTTCAAGAGGTCGTTGATGTGTAAAAGAAATAAGGTGGGGGACAGGATGGAACCCTGGGGGACCCCGGCGTTGGTTTTAAACGCATCAGAAGAAATACCGTCAATTGCCACATGTAAGGAGCGATCTTGCATGAAGCTCAAGAGCCATTGGCGCAGTTTGGTTGGGAGACCGTAGGCAGATAATTTACTTAACAATGCCTGGTGCCAAACGCGGTCAAAGGCTTTAGATATATCCAAGGCTATTGCACGGGATTCACTCTAACATTTGTGATGTGGGCTTTCCAAGGTAACACCTAACAGCGAAGCATTCTTACTTTTGTTGTTAGATTAAGGTCGTGGCTTTTAAAAAGGTTTGACATTTTTAGAAACACCGCTCGGGATTTTTCAATCCGGCATTAAATTTCACAAAAATGGTCCCAATGGTTTTATCTATGTTCAGCGTTAGACGTATTTTCCACTACATTGTTATAAACTTTATTATATGAAGTTTCTCAAAAAATCCATAGATTTTATTTTTTACTTTTACCAAAAAAAAATAGTTTCAAAGTTACAGTTCCATTATTCGAACCACTTACGAGCTTTTAGTAGAAACAGAGTTTCTATTCCGAATTTTTAAGTTAAATTTAAAATTTTATAAAAATTTATAACCTAATTTTATTCTTGAGAATCTGAATTAAAAATGTATAACATCTAAATGTTGTAGATGTCACTGTTCTCGATGTATAACTGAAATTGAGTAAACAAAGCTCACGATAATCTTAATGATTGTGTTAGTGGTTGTTACTTTTTTAAAAAAACCGGAGACCATCTACTTGTAAAACGGATTTACATTATTATTCATTGTAATTGAAAAATAATCGGTACCTCAAATCTAGCATGCAATATTTGAATAAAATAATAGCACTCTTTAAAACGGTTTCCTTTATTTTATTAACTTCCCAGTGGGAAGTTACAGTAATGGGTACGATTTTGCGAATACCGAATTTTGACATATCTCCACATTTCAAGGACCCCAGAGTCGAATACAATAGTTTTTAAGTGGACGTTGTATGTACAGTGCAACATAAGTAGCTTGGCGGGCGACTAGCCCCTAAAATAACAAATATTCGGCTGAGACTCACGATTACTGAAAATTTCGTCGTCGCCGATCGGATCGTTATTCGAATGTTTTCGTTGTGCGCAGATTTGTGTGTTCCTCGCCCGCCAAGCTACTTCTGTTGCACTGTACGTATGTGCGTATGTTCGTATGTGCGTTCGGAATTATTTTTCGTCTCGATTACCTCGACAACAAAAAATGCTATCGACGTGGGACCAATTGCATTCGATACGTCATAACGCAACTTAGAATTGATTAAATTTTCAGCAAAATCGGTCGAGCTGTTTTTTATGGAGATTCAAAAAACTAAAAAAAATGGTAAAATACCCGAATTTTGCAATTTATAAATTATACTATTTTTAATACAGAATTTTGAATAATATGATTATTGCGTGTTAGGAATATTTATATGAGAAATATGATGACAATATTTCATAAAAAGAGTTTAAACGAAATTTTCTTTTAACGAGAAAATGTTGCCATTGGAAGTTTTGAAACAAACAAATACCCCGTATCTGCAGTACAATTATATTTGTTCATCGTTGGTAAAATAAATTACTCAAGCGAATCAGTAACTTTATAGTTAGATAGTAACTTCAATAATATGAATTCGCGCGCTTTACATTCTAAACTACTATGTCTACCCATAGAGTTTATAATCCAGTTATAAATCACACATTTGTTGCACGCAATTTCTATAAACGATTCATAGACGTAGAAATTGATTATTTCACTCATAAAACTTTATACGTACTCCTTAAAAAGAAAAATCAGAACCAGTTAGTTACAATTATTGCAACGGAAAACGTTTATAGCAAAACTGTACTAATATATCACCATTTGAAAGGTTTATACACATTCTTAACATTTTATACGAACTCCGCCAATGTCCCATGTAATTTTGTAGCCCCCATCATGTTCAGAATAAAACTGATTACGCTTTTAATGTTACAAAATGCTTCATCTCGTAATAAACAAATGTCCAATAGGAAATACGTTTTAGTAAATTAAATTTTTTATTAAGAACCACTTACCTACTATACTAATTAATGAAGATACTAAAACTAATAACAGGAAGGCCCAGGGAGGCGGGTATTTGTGATGATATAAGTGCAATCGTCTTCGGCCTGTAACAAGAAAAATAAATGATAAAATTAATAACATTTAAAATTATGTTGTCATTGAAGTAGAAAATCATAATGTGTACGATATGCAACTGTTTCTGTGATAATAATGTATACAGTGTGGAACAGCCAAATGGAATAAATTCGATAACGAATAAATGAAAGCGTGTTGGAAAAACGCTTGGACACGTCGATTTTTATTTTTAGATGCGCATTTTTTCCAAAAAAAATAATTATATAGGGTGTGTCATGTGACAGTGTCCAATACCAACTTTCTTATTTTAAATACAACCCCCTGTATATTATTTATTTTTTTGGATTCTTCAGAAAATTCTAGACATAATTCATGTACAATGTCCCATACTTATCTTCAACTGTATCGGAAATATTAAATGTTTTCAGATGTATTACAAAAATTAACATTAAAAAAAGAAAATTATTTTATTTTACAAATAATGCCAAAAAAAAAAAACAAAAAAACATTAGTTTCAATGTAAGAGATGTTCAAAATGTTCGCCGAAACGTCTTGGCAACATGCTAATCTGGTATAGAAATGTCTTCTAACGTTACTCAACATCTCAGGCGTGACTGATCTAATCGCAAGCGTGATTCGTCTTTTAAAGTCAATGTAAGTCGAGTGGTTTAGTTTTGTATACAATACTTTTGACATATCGCCACAAAAAGAAGTCTAATGGCGTCAGATCGGGAGATCGTGCTGGCCATTCTATCGATCCGCGCATCCCTATCCACCGATTTGGAAAATTTTGTTTCAGGTACTGCCGGACATTGATTTGGTAATCGAGCGGTGCTCCATCTTGCTGAAACCATAGTATATTGGTAGGAACTTGTGGGTTTGCTGGATCAGGATATAAGTTTGTCAAAGTTGGCACGACATTATTTTGGAGCAGTTCTAAATATTTATCTCCATTCAAGTTGCCATCAATAAAAAAGGCACCTACGATATGATTTCCAACAATTCCTGCCCAAACATTAACTTTTTTAGGATATTGCGTATGTTCCTATCTCATCTAGTGAGGATTCTCATTAAACTAATAGCGGCAATGTATTAAGTATAATGCAGCGAATTTGTGAAATAAAATAATTTTCTTTTTTTAATGTTTATTTTTGTAATACATCTGAAAACACTTAATATTTCCGAAACAGTTGAAGATAGGTAAGGAACATTGTACATGAATTGTCTAGAATTTTCTGAAGAATCCAAAAAATAAATAATATACAGGGGGTTGTATTTCAAATAAGAAAGTTGGTATCGGCCACTGTTACATGACAAACCCTATATAATTATTTTTTTTTGAAAAAAATGCGCATCTAAAAATACAAATCGACGAGTCCAAGCGTTTTTCCCAACACGCTCTCATTTATTCGTTATCGAATTTATTCCATTTGGCTGTTTCACACTGTATATAAATACGAAGAAATGAATGAAACGTAAGTTTTTTGTAGTAAAAATTTAACCAACCATATTAAATCTCGACTAAAAGAGACTTGAATAAAATTTGCTCTAAAGAAGAGAAAAATGATACTTTAATCGCGAAAAACTTTTAACGATACAGTTTGTGGGCGGTACCATAAAAACTTTTCCATTTGTTGGATAAGAGGGTATTTATTGGCTGAAAAAGTAAATCGAAGCTTCAGTATTCGCGATATCGACGCCTGGCGCCGATTCATACATGTACTCGTATTCAGTGGCGTGACCATTTAACGTTCGACAGAAATCATTATTTTCCTTTTTTTTTTACTGAAAATAGACGCAAAAAGGGAAGACGTGAACGGCCCGCACTGCGACTATTAAAAGGGGGAGGGATTATAGAAAGATGATTGTGGACCCGCTTTTTGAAAAGTTGCAGGTGATAATTCTCTGGAAAAACTGATTTTGGAAGCTTATTCCATTCCGTAGCAGCCCTGTAAAAGAAGGATTCTTGATGAAGATTGGACCTTGTAGTGTCAATCTTGAGACTGATCAGCGTGCCGAGTTCTTCGGCCGAATGTGGCCAGTGGTGGTACAAGAGTTTTTATTTCTCTGGAGCATCGTGCTTCTATCGTACACGAAAAGTATGTACTAAAATAATATGCAGAGCTAAAACTTGAGTGTCCAATAACAAACACATCTGTTTTTAAATG
Source organism: Agelastica alni (assembly GCA_950111635.1). Lineage (NCBI taxonomy): Eukaryota > Metazoa > Arthropoda > Insecta > Coleoptera > Chrysomelidae > Agelastica > Agelastica alni. The sequence goes on from OX467709.1 coordinate 85,056,575, forward strand.
TTTTTGTGCTAAAGTAAAAAATACAGTGTGTGTTAAAAATACAATATATAGTAATGATCTTGCGTTACGCCATTGGAATATGCTACGGTGACATCACAGTCAATTACGAGAAAATTCCAGCGCCACGTCGAATCATCTCGAATACGCTATCGAATTTTCTAGTTTCTACTGGACAGTAGCGTCGTATATAAATATTCGACCGCCGATCGCGAAAGTCAGTTTGTATCTGACGTTTGATTATTGTGTTCACTAGTTTACATACATTGTTTAGTTAAGTTTATAAATATAAATTCGAACACTGGGTATGTTTTTTAGGTTAAACGTTAATGGATCAACTGATATTTAATGATAAATTAAAGTCCGTGGATTATTTCCATGTGTTTAGTGAAAAGAAACTATTTTAAATCAAACATAACGGTAAAGTGATGCCACTGCAACGTAACTTCTGCTCTTAGCAATATAATTATTGTCATTAATTTTATGACTAAGGGGAACTGCTCAACGTCTTGTTTTAGTAATACAGATATAAAGCGTGCCTTAAATCCTTATTAAAATTCATTATGAGGGGTGACAAAATGAATAAAAAAAAGCAATAAAATACGCGCAGTCCTGAAAAAATGGATTGCAAGGAAGTTTTTTAACCTCCAGAGAATGATGAACATAAAAACAATCGCATTCATTTTTTATTAGTGGAAAATTTAGTTTTAGAGTTTTATTTTTAATGCATGCGAGTAATAATTTATAGATTCATTTAATTTTTGTTTTAAAATTGTTAAGAATAATTTTAGTTAATAAATTACAAGTAAAATTGTAAATATATTTTTAATACCAGAAAAATAATGATATTTAAGATTGTGAGTTATTTTTAACACACTTATATTAGTTTCACTTGTTTGCTTGTATGTATGTTTGTAACTGAGTCTTATGCCTCGATTTTGACCTACTTTAAGCGATCAGATTTAATTTAAACTTTGCACATTTGTCAAAGACCAACGACAATGTAATAATTCGATCAAAATATCCGATTATCCTGATTACCTTCGACAGGATTCATAAATTTCTTCAGGGATCCTTTGCATGAGAGTAAGAGAGATAAAACTAGTGCGTGAAATACGCATGCGCGCAGAACAAATATTAACACAATTCATCGCATCGATAGTTCAGTGGTAGAATGCTCGCCTGCCACGCGGACAGCCCGGGTTCGATTCCCGGCTGATGCATTCTTTTTGTGCTTTTACCATTTAATACATAATTTTGTTAATGAGTAAAACAAATCAAACTAAAAAGTAAAAAATAATTCTTAACACAGGAATAAAATTACTGACGAGAAAATTATTATCCCTGTTCCAAAAGCGTGCGGTGCTTTGTTTGATATTTTTAAACTAACTGTTTTTTAGTTTTTTTAAACTATAATTTATTAAAAAATACTATTTATAGTTATTTAATAAGGTTAATTTGCATTATTAATTATGTAGTTGTATATCTTAATTTATGTATAATTCAATGAACAAAAGTACTCGTTTTTAATTGGTAAATTGCTTTACATTCAACATATCACCTTAAATTATTAAGTAAATTTTTTGTTGTTCACGAGTAAGTCTACTTGAAAAGTTTAATTTATAAGATATAGAACAATATAACACATTAACATAGAAATAGCTAATATTTTCCCCATATCTAATTTCCATTTGAAAGAAAAACCATTTCGTTTTATAGATTGAAACAACAATCCCGATAAGGGATGTGCTAGTCGTGAACATTATCCTTCATCTTTGAAAAACATCCGAAATAGCTTTCTCACTCAGTTTCCTTATCCTTTAGCAAACAAGACAAAAAAGTTTTGGTCCCCCAGATACGTTTAATGTGAAAGGTTCATTGACCCAAATATAGTAAATCTTTCAAGTTTACGCAGCAGAAGTGGAGTAAGAGAAACCCTTCTATAGTAGGGTCGATCCTAAACATACAGGGTTATTGTGAGAGTTTCCGTGTACCCATGTTTTTATTTATGGATTTTATTCAATTGTTTTATTCTTATTATTGGTAAATTTTTTAACTACCTTCATAAATCTGGTGAGTTACTTTGGAGCAAATAGACTCCAACCGAAATTCCTTATCTTATCTATGAGCATTTGGTGTTTCTTCTTTAAATATTTGGTCGGTCTCCGAGAAACCTTCAAACTACATTTGCTCCTTTTTCCCGATAATCTTTTTAGCCTATGAATGGTATTGATGAAAATTCATTCCAAGAAATTGCAAAACCAAACTAATTGTAAGTCTATTAGACTCATCGATACCATAAACTGATGTTAATACTCTTACTTTCCAAAAATCCTTTAAAAGTTAAAACATAAATCACTCCGAAGCAGTAAAACGAACAACGATCCACCCCGTATTAAAAAAAAGGAACAAAATCAAAGAGGAAGTGATTACGAAAATAGAGATGACTCTCGATATCATTTATTTCCAAACTGCCTTGCGCAAAGAAAGAAACAACGTTTTTTTTTCTGATATTTTTAAAAATTCTTCAGAACTATGCGCACGATAAAAAGATAAGTTGAGCTTTTAAGATAGGTATGCATGTAAAAATAAATTTTTATTTAGTTTTTAACGAACAGATGCGTATACCTTGGCTGGAAAATAACGTCATATTTGTAGTAATTCTAAAAGAATGACTTTATTAATAGAGTCAATAAAGAGGCTTTTGTTAGGGGACTGGGTTAGGAAAAAGGGCCTCTTCTGGATTGTTAAAATGAAGATCTCAAGAGACGCGAATACATACATACATAAAGTCACGCCTTTTTCCCATAGGGGTAGACAGGGACCACTTCCTTCCACTTCTGCTACGGTTCCAACACACATCTTTTGCTTCCTCTACTTTCATCAGTCCTCTCATAAATGCTCGTCGGTTGTTGGTACTCTTGACCTGGCCTTTCTTCAAAACAATGTTGATCTGATCGAGATATGTTCTCCGAGGTCAACCTCTACCGACTTCCGTCCATTCATACTTGCCTCATAAATTTGTTTCGTCAATCTTCCAAACTGTCCAAGCATCTTTGTAACCACATCTTCTTTTACACCACAGCGTTCTCTTATCTCACTATTCTTAACTCTATCCAACCGAGTCACTCCGGCTATACAATTCTCAGACTACTCATCTCCGCAGCATTAATCGTATTTTTATGCTTCTTCTGCCAAACCCAACATTCCATACCATACATAAGTGTGGGAACCAACACACCTCTATGCACCGCCAGACGTGCCTTTTTAGACACTTTCTGGCTATTCATAAAGCTATGCAGTGCCCCATTAATTTGTTTTCCTGCCAACACCCTTAGCTCAATGTCACTGTCATACTTTCTATCTTTAGTAAACTTTGAACCCAAGTATACAAATTTATTTACTTGTTTCACTCTTTCTCCCTCAATCGAAACTCCACAATTTGTCATGCTTTCTTCTCTTTCAAAAACCATTACTTTCGTTTTGCTCACGCGAATATATACGTAAGATTAATTTTTTATTCCTTGGCAGGATAATAACGTCATATTTGTATAAATTCTTGAGGACTTACTTTATTATTAGGAAATCATAATCAAGAGACTTTTATTAGGGGGATGGAAAATGGACCCCTTCTAGATGTTCAAAAATGCATCATATTCTTTTAAATGACCATTTTTAAAATTCAATGAGGATCACAAGAGACGCGAAGTGGTTTAGAGTATCAGGAAATTAATAATGTAGGGATTCGAAGGGCCCTCGACTCCGCAAATTTGTAAGCTTCCCCCACACTGATGTCGATGAACAAAAATAAAAATAAATTTAAAAGACGAATTTTGACGATTCCGTACAATTTTGGGTCAACGTTTCGGCAATTTTAATACACCATCATCAATGAATAATGGGTTCTTAACCTCGCACTTATTTATCATTACAAGTTAATAGAAAATTGCTTGGTAGTATTTACTCGGAACAGACGTCATTTAAAAGTTCATACCTATTTGAAAAACAATTTGGGGAATTCGACAGTCATCGGTAAATGACACAATTAGTCTGTCAGACGGATTCATTATCTTTCCAAACCCGTTAATTAAACATTCACACACCAGTTTAAAGATTTGTCAGGTTTGTTGATAAGATAAAGTTCGAAAATATAATAGCGTTAGGTCACTCGGCATTCCACGGACTCGATTTCATTTTATAAATATGGGTAACGTTAGACAAAAAGAAACAGACCGACGACATACAAAAACTAACTTTGTAATTAAATTAAATTTTTTGTAAAAAAACAATGGCTGATTTTTTTAAAGTTCAAATAGACTACAATAAGATATCTTAGTTTGCAGAAAAATGTTATAATCTTACAAAAACTTGCATCATGTTATTATTATAGTCCATTTCCTTATATTCCTGTCTTTTTCCAATTCCTCTGCGGCACTAGAGTATTTTGAGCAATGAAGAGGCAATTTCTCTAGCCCGAGAAGGGAGTACGGTGTGCTCCAATTGATTCAGAAGCTTTTTGTGGTATAGCGAAAAATTTACTTGGATGAAAAGACAATCTCGAGAATGGTGAACCAAGGCATCAGGAAAGAGACACAGGCTAAGGAGTTCATTAGAAAACAATCACCAAGTACTTGATATTACTAAGCCTGAAGAGATGATCAACCAGGATCATGGTTGGGCTCCCGACAGGATATTTTAGTCTCAACAACATTAAACTGGACTACACAATCATTTGCAGGTTAAACTCTAACATAACATGAGGCCACACACAATAGATCATTTACAAAGCTCGCAGTGGAAAGGCTCGTATCCTATAAGCCCTGTACGAATCTCCATCCAACCATTTAGTACACCTCCTGCTCCTTTGCATTTTTCATGTGTGAAAATCTACAAATATCCTTTGTCAAGGACACTGTTAACTTTTTTTTTAACTCATAATAATAAATTATTACTTTTAATAATTAACAAAAATTGGAGCGGATTTTTTACTATCCTCGTTGCTTCTGGTGACATAACATCATATTCGATTTCTCCTGCAGGTATATTAAAATTGTTCCTTTGGGATTTGGCTATTTTTACCATGTACGATATTACACAAGACTTTTAGTGGTATTGAGTTTCAGTTTTATAAGGGGCGAGCTGAAAATATTAATATTTTGTAAATCTTTGGAAGAATTATATCTTTTTTAGAATAAAGTGCTGAAAATCAATGACTGGAATGATTGTTTTTTTTTATGTTCCCATTAGTTATTGAAAAAATTTCATCACCACTTTATTAAATTAAAAATATTTTGTCGTGGTTTATCCTGTATGTTTTCTAGTATATGCAATGCACATAAAGTTCGCGTGTTTAGAAGTCATGCGATCAGACAAGATTTTGGATTAGATTGTATATACATAGAACATTTAAATCCAGAAATGGAACGACTGACAAACGTTTTTGGCTCACTCTAACGATTTTCCTGATTTATTATTAAGGGTTAAAAAAAGTATACGTGGCTTCACGATTTTTTTCCTTAATCCTTAATTAAAGGCTGGATATCACGTACTCCTTCATTTTTAGAATCTTTTGATTTCTTACAGTCATATTTCTAATTTATTTTGTAGCTGCTTGTACAGGGTGGCCAACCGAAAACGAAAAAATAACGGAAAAGAGTGTTTTCTTTTAATAAAAAATCGACGGGTCTGAGCGTTTTTCTAAAAGGTTGACGAGATTCCTGCAAATGGCTCTGTTTCGTTTTAGGTTGTCCACCCTGTATATAGAATAACAAAAAAAAATTTAATATTATCATTTTTAGTTTATTTTTAAACAAAAAGTTACAAGGATATTTGTTTTTTTTTAATTTTTAAAGCCTGATAAATCTAAAATAATAATTATTTGCTACTTGTTCGAATCTGTAAAGGACCGTTTTGAAAGATAAATAAATTAAACGGGTGATAAAACAATGGCAATTTAATTACAAAATACCCTTCTATTAGTATTCATAATAAAAAACCGTCTTGGCATTAATAACGTTACAAGACTCGTAACCTGTAATTGTTAGCAAAGCTATATTTAAAATTTATTAGTTTCCCACAATGCTAGAGTGTTTCCACAGACTATTTTTTATGTTTCTATATTTTTACCAAGAATTTAAAATTTTGATATCGGCTGTGTCATTTCGACGTTTCATAATCAATAGTTGGAAAGAACAAACGGGTGATCAAACAAGAGAGATAAGAACAATGATAGAGGTAGCCAGAACAACATTTATAAAGATAAGGCGAGATGTACACATGGAACTTAGGATGAGGATGTTTCGTTGATATTGGATCCTCAAGAAAAACCGCATGGACAAAATGCAGGCTTTTGAAGTGAGAGCCTACCGTAGGATTTGGACCGATAGAATGACTACTGTCGAAGTGCTGAACCGGATGCAGAAGGAGTACGAAATAGTTAACACCACAAAAAAGAGAAAGCTCCAATATCTGAGTTATATAATGAGAGGACAGAAATACACACTTCTACAACTGATAGTCCAAGGAAAGATTGGTGGAAGGCGGAACGTTGGCAGACGCCGTGAGTGTCCTGGCTAAGGAACCTAAGGGATTGGTTTAATTGTAGCAATGTTCAACTGTTCAGAGCTGCAGTCAACAAGGAGCAAACCTCCGATAGGAGATGGACTATAAGAAGAAAAATCAATAGTCAAGCAGTAACGGCTACACCAACGGCGACATGCCTGAATATATGGAGAAATAGATACGTAGGAGTTGAAGAAAAAACGCGTATCTATAAAACAGTCTTCTTCCTTCCTAATCATAATATCCTTGCAGATGTGTTGTGACCCATATTAACGAGGTTCAATGTTTTGGATGGCTCTCTTGATTGCATCTCGCCATTTATCTCGATTAAATGACATGTGAGCCGCTTGTGGGACAGTCTATAACACCCATAATGAGTTATGCAGCCGAAACCAGACCAGAAACATGAAGAACTAGAAGAATTTTAGAGACAGCAGAGATGAAGGTGGTGCGATGAGTCGGGCAAGACGCTGATGGACAGGAAAAGAAGCGAGGACATCAGGAGAATGTGGTATATACGACTGGATACTACATTGAAAGATAGAAGTCGAATGTCACAGAAAGAGTGGTAAAAATAACAAGCGACAAATCACCATCAGGTCGCCGAAGCATTGGTAGACCCAGAAAACGCTAGAGTAACAATCTTCCTGGAATTGGAGCCCAGGCAGGGAGATCTTAAAAAAACAGGCTCTATCAGCTTATATACTAGAGGGAAGAAGAAGATAAGAAGAAGTACCGCTTCAGAAGGAACAACTCATTGCATTTTGTCATTTTTTTGTATTATTATATTTTACAATTACAGCTAATAAATTTAAAAGTAATATCCTCTATCGCGTAGATTTTGTATTGACTCGTTCATCACTTACATTTTTATTTGGGAAAATTCGGGGGTACTTTTGTTTATTAAAAAAAAAATTAGTTATCGCGAAACTCAACTCGACGTTATTCAAACGAAATAAATAACACTCGAGAGAACTAGCCCGTTGCCTTTTAAATAATTCGCAAATCCAAGGTCGTTTTAACACGCAAATGCCCAGCCTTTAATTTCCATGATCACTGAACGAAAATATGCGTTCGACTTGCTCTTACCCTTAATTGCAAAAACCGCATTTACCCAAATAACGAATGCCCATAATTACGACAGCTGAAATAAGATTCCGAAATACCAACCTGCCGCCGCCAGACTGTCAGAAATTCAGTCGATGCCCACTTTAGTACGCTCTCAAATTTTCGAGAAAATTTACTAAAATTCTTCATCGTGAATTTAACGCAAGTAATCTCGCTCAATAAAGAACGATAACAAAACTGTACTATCAAAAAGAGTACATGTAATATCCAATTTTTTCAGTGGCGTGACCATTTAACGTTTGACAGAAATCATTATTTTCCTTTTTTTTTATGAAAATAGTCGCAAAAAGGGTAGACCTATCGTGTGGGCCGCGGACGGCCCGCACTGCGACTATTAGAAGGGGAAGGGATTATAGAAAGGAAATGATTGTGGACACGCTTTTTAAAAAGTTGCAGGTCATAGTTCCTTGGAAAAACTGATTTTGGAAGCTTATTCCATTTCGTAGCAGCCCTGTAAAAGAAGGATTCTTGATGAAGATTGGTCCTTGTGGTGTCAATCTTGAGAGTAAATGGGTGAGACTGATCAGCGTGCCGAGTTCTTTTGCCGAATGTGGCCAATGGTGGTACAAGAGTTTTTATTTCTCTGGAGCATCTGCCGCCATGGAAATATCTGTAGAACAATGACTGGTCTGCAACTCTTCTTCTATGTTCTAGAGGTTGAAGGGTATCTATGAGAGTTGAGCTGTTTATCAAGCGAATGGCTCTTTTCTGAATGGAATCTAGAAGACGAAGAGAATGCCTTGGTGATGAACCCCAAATGTGCGAGCAATACTCCAGAAGAGGTCGGATTTGAGCCTTGTACGTCGGCAACAGTTGATCAGGAATAAAAAACTTTCTGGCTTTCCACAGAAAACCTAGCCTCTGGCTTGCCGACTTTGCGATGTTAGCAACATGGTCATGCCAAGACATATTATTGGACACCGTGACTCCCAAAATCGAGATGAAGGGACTTGTTTCAAGGGTATTTCCGGACATTGTGATGGGATGATTTGAGGAATTCACTTTCTTGGAAAACGTGGCACTTTGTGTTTTTTGGACGTTGAACTAAACAAAATTTTTGGTTCCCCACTCGACGATTGCTTTGAGATCTCTATTGATGAAATCAACCTGTTCTTGCCTGAGTCTATTTGTATCATTCACCGAAAGTGATCGATAGGATGTGAAAGTTGAGACAAGTGTGCTATCGTCTGCGAAACTGTAAATGGGGTTCGTGGTGGTTTTCAAGAGGTCTTTGATGTGTAAAAGAAATAAGGTGGGGGACAGGATGGAACCCTGGGAGACCCCGGCATTGATTTTAAACGCATCAGAAGAAATACCGTCAACTGCCACATGTAAGGAGCGATCTTGCATGAAGCTAAAATTCTTCATCGTGACTTTAACGCAAGTAATCTCGCTCAATAAAAGACGATAACAAAACTGTACTATCAAAAAGAGTACTGTATATTGTCAATCGTTTCAACGGAACATTTTGTTTAAAAGAAAGGGAATCCAATTAAAAAAATTAGTATCGATTTATTACACACGTTCGAAATTTTTTTCGAATTTTCTACGCTTTAGACATCAAAATGGGTTTTTAAAAAACAAACAAAAGAATTATATATCGTACAAACTTCAAAATCAAATAAACCTTATCGTGAGTTGCACATTTCGAACTTTCCGGGGTGGGCATCAACACTTCGGGATCCACCTTGACTTAATTATTTTGAAAATTCAAATTTAAAATACGATTGAGAGCTAGGATGCCGACTGTTAAGAGCAATCTTCGAGACACGCCTTTACCCAGCGCCCAAAAAAAAAATTGCAAGCACCACGTTAGTCGATCATTTTGCGCTGCTGGCATTGCGAATTTTAAGGCACAGATATCTCTTAACCAGGAGGCGTAGGTATAACCTCAATAAAATAAAATATTTCCTTTAAAATAAACGACACAACTGTGTTTTGACCAAAAAAGGATGACGACGAATCATCTACCGCAAATTCTAATTCGCTCACAGAACATGGGAAGTTGGCTACACACAGACTGGAATTCGGAAAAAGATATTAGATGTAGAATTGAGATGGCACGTACGGCGTTCATGAGATATGAGAAAATTCTTAGAAATCGGGATCTAAATATATCTCTTCGAATTCGATATGCGAAATGCTATGTCTGGTCACAGTACTCAGCTCAACCATACATGATTTCTGGCACCATTTGACCCACACCTACTTACTGGCTTCCAGTATTGAGCCGTATACCTCCACCTAATCTGCGTAGGTCCAAGGCACTGCGGAATGAATACAACAAGATAGTCAATATTCCCGAGTTTCCAATACATGCAGACATACCAGACTTGCTCATCCAAAGGTTAAGATCCAGGCGGCCTCCTATTATTGTGGCAGAGAGTCTGTCCATAAACCATTATCAGATAACGAGTAGCTGGCGAGAAGAAATACTTCAAAAGCCTTCACCAGAACTCCATGAATCACAACTAGAGATGGTAAACGAGGAACCCCCCGGCTTCGATCTCCCACGTAAAGCTTGGTCTACACTCAACAGGATCAGAACAGGTCACGGTGTCTGCGAAGACTTCTTGCATAAGGGGGGAAAATGCAATTCTCCATCTTGCGACTGCGGTGCCGATAACCAGACTGTCCAGCACATTGTAAGTGACTGCCCTCTACGTGCCTACCTCGGCAATGTTGAGGATTTCCGATTGGCTATACGCCATGCTATACGCTAAATAAACTTTTTTGTACGGAGTGGAGTCGTGGACTATGAAGGCAAATATGATCAATAAAGTAGAGGCTTTCGAAATATGAACTTACCGACGCCTATTAAGAGTACCTTGAACAGACAGGGTAACCAATGAAGAAATATTAAGAAGAGTCCATACAAACTTCAAAACTTATCGCCCAAATGGTAATTAATAACGGCGGTAATCACTTAACTGATATCATCTTCAAAACATAACATAATAAAATCGAAAGGTCAAGGTCAAAAGATATAGCCAAAGAACATTGGGTCATTTACTCGTATTTTGGTTAACCTGTTACATATATAAAAAAGGATGTGGATAAGCATGTACGTTCCAGCTTAACTCTGGAACGACTGGAGCAATTTTATGCAAAAGAGTCGGGAAGGAGACGAAGAATAAAAACTATCAAAAATTGATACCATTGTCGAATTCATAGTCTTCGGGGTCACTGAATTTGATAGTAACATTCTCAATTATAGCCGAATCTGACATTCCAGAATGTTCTACCATGGTTCAAGAACCTTTCAAAAACCCCAGGCAACGCCGGGTAAAACGGCTAGTAGTCGATAGAGCATTGAAACATCAAACTAAACGACTATCCTCTCAGTCTTAGTCCGAATCATTTTTTCACTATCGAAGAAGAGGATCAAGAATAGTCTACAAAGTTTATCAAGCAATCGATAAACGAGAAGGTAACTAACTGTCCCCCGCAACTGATTGATAAAATTTTATTTTGCCGTTTTCCAGTCGTACCAAGATATAAAGAGATAATCTGGTAGATGTTGTAACCCGAGAAACAAACCATCACGAAGGAAACATGTACGTAATACAAAAAAAAACATCAAATGCGTCTATTGATAGGCAAATATAAAACAACAAATAACGAAAGTTGTTTAATGGTGTAACACCGAGCAGAATACAACGCCATCATTTTTTACGTTTGAATACATAATGAGATCGTCTGTTAGATAAAAGATACCCCGTTTGCACTTTCACCGTCTCGATGATTTCCATGAGAAACTGAGTACTGGAGTACCATTTTTAATTTTAAAAACAACATCGAGATTCGAACGTTTTAGACATGGTCCGTACAACCGCATAATTGCAATTTCAAAAAAACTGGCTCGTGCAAAATGCAAATTATTTATTAAAACGGTAAAGTTTGCTCATCGTTTCTTCTGTTAATAGTCTGAAAAGAATAGAACGTCGATTAACTTCGGTTACAGAAAGTTATTGCTCGCACTAGAAAGCTTATACTAATTATTGTAACGATTCTTCACATCCAATCAATAGCCGTACGGAAATTGTACAATCTTTTCAACTTTTTTTAATTATACAGTGCGAGGCAAAAATAATAACGTCGACGATGTGTATTGTGGTAAAATGTAGAGCACTGCAAATGAAAACGTGATGCATAATTCGGAAATTGCGCGTCGCTCGTTACGACGACACCTGTTGAAATGTCCAATCCATATTGTCGGTGTTTGTACTCTGCAATTGCGAGACTAGCGTATCGGGAGTCTTCCGTAAGTTTTCAATACAACTTGGAACGAAATTTAACAGACAAACCACGTACAACACACAGGATGGACCGCAAGTCATTTTTCTTCTTCTTCCTTCTTTAATGTAAGCAAATTGCTTGTTTTTCTTCGTATCCTCTGCCGTTCAATTATTAGGGAGGTTGTCGCTCCATCTCTTGCGGGATCTTCCAACGCTTCGGCGCCCTATGGGCGACTTTTCAAAAATACAAATTCACTATCAACAATTTTAATACACACAAATACTAATACAATTCGATGAACCTACAAAAGATGCCTAAAGTGTTTTTTTATGCTGCTGTAAGCAAAAATTGCATATTTTGAACACTTATTTACAATAATGGTTGCAAATCTTCTGGGAGTGTAGGTTTTCAAATTCTACTGTAGTAGATATTATAATGCAATAAGCGAATCGTACTAATATTACAAACGGCTTTAATTCTTAAGGGGCTTATCTTTGGAAGGTGTTTTTGGCGAATCTGGACGCTTAAACGATCGATCGTCTTTGCTTTTAGTTTGAAGTCCTGCCCTTTTGTGAAGTGACGTAAATACATACATAAATATAGTCACGCCTTTTTCTCGTAGGGGTAGGCAAAGACCACTTTCTTTCACTTTCGCTACGGTTCTTACACACATCTTTTGTTTTCTCCACTTTCCTCAGTGCTCTCATACATGCTCGTCGATTGTTGGACCTGGCCTTTCTTTAAAACAATGTTAATCAGATCGAGATATGTTCGCCGAGGTCGACCTCTACCGACTTCCGTCCATTCACACTCGCTTTATAAATCTGTTCCGACAACCTTCTTCTTTATCCTCTCTACGTTTCCAAACCATCTAAGCATTCCTTTATCTTTCTTTGTTACCACATCTTCTTTTACGCCACAGCGTTTTCTTATCTCACTATTTTTTACTTTATCCAACCGAGTCATTCCGACTATACTTCTCAGACTACTCATCTCCGCAGCATTTATCCTATTTTCATGCTTCTTCTGCCAAACCAACATTCACTACCATACATAAGTGTAGGAACCAATACTTCTCTATGCACAGCCAGACGTGCCTTTTTTGACACTTTCTGGGTGTTGATAAAGATATACAGTGCCCCATTCATTTGTTTTCCTGCCAACACCCTTCGCTCAATGTCACTGTCATACTTTCCATCTGTCGTAAACTTTGAACCCAAGTATACAAACTCATTTACTAGTTCCACTCTTTGTTACTTAATCAGAACTTCACAGTTTGTCATTTTTTCTTCTCTTTTAAATACCATTACTTTCGTTTTGCTTACATTTATTTTCATCCCTTTGATTTTCAGGGCATCATGCATAACATCCACCATCGCCTGCAACTCCTCTTCAGATGACGCTAATATGACTTGATCATCGGCGTAAAGAACGCATTTGACGATCAAATCATTTATTTTTAATCCATACGCACTCTTTTTCAAATTTTTTAAACAATCGTCTATGTATAAGTTAAACAGCCATGGCGAATGATATATATTTGCGAACACACTTTAAAAAAATAATTGACACAATGTCGCGGTTTAACTGATACTTCTAAAACGGTTTTAATTAATATGAAAAAGAAAAAATGAGAATGCCCAAAAACAAAGAAAAACGTAAATGTAAAGTAATTGAATTGTTTTTCCCATGAAAGCGGTATCAACAGTTAAACTATCGTCTTATCACAGACATAAGGACTAGAAAATAAACTAGTATTAATTTACAAAATTAATACAAGAGCATCTCGCCAAATTAAAATGGGAAAATAAGTGGACTAATTTCCATATTATTAAAGCATATCTCGAATTAACAGTATCTACCGTTGTAGGCTTTTTTTGCTATTCCTTGGACGCTTTTTATTGAGATATAATCGGTAATTGCACAAAACATTGCGCGACAACATTAAGATTATCTTCTGTACTAACAGACGTTTGTCAACCTGAACGAGAAAACTCCAGTCTCTTCAAATCTTAAATGTAATAGCTTGTCGAAATGGAGGTTGGATGTTTGAAAAACGTTATGCAAACAAATCACAAACATCACCATGTTTGCAAAACAAAAACACACCGTTCTGTAGTTAACTTTTTATTCGTTGTTCTCTGATAACAACAAACAACATAACCTCAGACTGCTAGTGTCAACCGACTTATGGGTAGCTACCTATTACACGTTAGTCAAGTTCGCACCTGACTATCACAAAGGCAAAACAAAGGATTTCTAGTGACATGTGAGTTATGGCCGACACAGTACATTGTTGATGATCTAAAAACAATGCTAAATTGGAGTCTTAAGAGATGGTAATATCGTAGTTTTGGAAAATTGGGATATGTGCAATAAGAAGATATTGAATCGAGCAACTGTGAAGATTTTGACAGGTAGAGACTAAACAACAAAAAGAATATTAAGGTTTAATCAATGGATAAAAAGAAGACATACTTTATGCTTTTAAAACACGTCAACAAACTGCTGAGAACCAAACAGAAGTATTTTAAAAATTTAAGTAGTGTACTTTCTAACTTGAAAGTGTGTGGTTAGAGAACGTCGTCAGTCATTCGTTACAAATATTCAGCAGGGTAATTATTCAGGACGGAATCTTTCAGAAAGCATCTATTCGTAATCAGCAGCATGAATCAAAAAGATCGATAGTTTTACTGAAATTGAGTTTTAAATATTACTTAAGATTTTTTTCTTAATTAATTATTGTCGTAAAGAAAAATTTTCAGATATCAATATAAAAGAACCACCCAAGCATTTGAAAAATTTAATATTCACTAATAAATTATATCATTGCATATTGATGGCAAATAAGAGAAAACTCGAAAGATTTTCATAGATTGGAAGCAACTGAAAGGTAACAAATACTATATTCAAAGTGTAAGGTAGGCAAAGATCTTTTTAATCAGTTTGGTTAGCTGCTGGATAAGATGTTGTCCACCGTATTTAAGCAGCTCGTAGCGAATGTTGTCTGGTCCAGGACTTTTTCATTTCTTAATTGTCGAAGCGCTAATTCCATTCTATTTGTGTGTTTTCGTTAGTGATTATATCTCTGGTGTATTGTTTTGCTCTTCATTGCTGTACAGTTTTGTGAGATTTTTAACCAAGGTTTCCTTTGTTATATGTCTAGGCTCTATTAATTCGTTGGTATCTTTTCTTCGATTTCTAATAAATCACTAGATTTGTTTTTGGAGACCATAAGAGTCACTCTCCATTATTTTTGAGAAGGATTCCCAGTGATTGGTCTTAATTTGTCTTGCGAGTATTTTCGTCTCATTTAGGACTGCGCTTTATATTGTTCGTATGATTCTTGTGTCCTGGTTGTACGGTACTTTAGGTGAGCTTTCTTCTTTCCTTCGCATTTATTTTTAATTTCTTGGCGGAACCATGGTGTTTTTTTAGGTTTTTTGTTGGAACTGCGCAATGAACAGGCAATTTGCCTTAAATAGGGAAAGAAAAAGAAGAAAGTGTAAGGGATGCAAAAAAGTGTGCGAATTTGCTAGACCTTTTTATGGAAAATTTTGTGCCAACTACAGCATCTTCCACATGAATATCTCTAAAAAAGCAATAGAGAAAGAGATGTTTTTTTTGTTTGGCAATTAAATGACTCGGATAAAGCGATTTCGTAAAAGAATTTTAAATCTAATACAGTTTTATCGATTAATTAAGTTCTTCATAACGAGCAAAATGCACATCTCAATACATGAATCACGATTATTTTGGATTCGTTCCAAATTTTCCAGAACATAAACGCATCACGCCAAACTTATGAAAGAATAAACGACGTAAACCAATTACACAAATCTGCAATGGTTATTTTTATATTTTCGCGAACTTCTGTCTCTTTCTCTCTTGCGTAAATTACGAGAACAGGACATACAGCAATAAAATTTTTATGGTGAATGAGATGATCGTAATACACTTACGCACACTTCATAATAAACATTGCCATTTTACATAATTTAGATTAATTAAATGTTAATACAAACAACTTGCACAATAAACTCGGCATTCCTAAAAAGAATTTAAATACTGTAAGATATATTTGGTCGGCTTGAAAAACTCATTCGGAAACAGTCAACCGTAAATAATTACGCCAGGAGACTATATAGAACAGTTTCTTCCGATGGGGATTTATTTCCCCATTTGTATCACTTCCAAATTATCCCTTCAATGAGAATTATATTTTTAACTTAAACCACACGCCAAAATATTTTTATTCAAGAAGTTAATTACAGCGATGAGTTAAGTTCGGCTGAATCTTTACTCACAAGACTTGTTCAACTTGTTGTAATTAATATTGAAGTAAGTACTTATAAAATCAAAAACGAAAAATATTGCAAACTTACTAGTTAATGGCCGGAATGTACAGTTCTAACTCAACCCTCGATACCAATGGGAAACAACCCCCAACGATACCGAAAATTGCTCTGAAGACCAGTACTCAAGAGCTCACCCCAGTTCTCTGTAGACTCTTCAAGCTATCATACAGCAAAGGAGTATTTCCGTCCATGTGGAAAAATGCTAAAGTCCAACCCATTCCGAAAAAAGGAAAGAAGACTATTCCTGCGAATTATCGCCCTATTGCATTGCTCTCAGTCATATTTAAAGTTATCGAAAAAGCGATTAACATAGAACTCATCAAATATCTGGAAAAATTCGAGATAATTCATAACAGAAAATATGGATTTCGACAACTTCGGTCTACGGGAGATTTGTTGGCTTATGTCACTCAGCTCTGGACAAACACTATTGAGAAGATTGGTGAATCCTTACATGTGGCAGTTGACGGTATTTTTTCTGATGCGTTAAAAACCAATGCCGGGGTCCCCCGGGGTTCCATCCTGTCCCCCACCTTATTTCTTTTACACATCAACGACCTCTTGAAAACCACCACGAACCCCATTTACAGTTTCGCAGACGATAGCACACTTGTCTCAACTTTCACATCCTATCGATCACTTTCGGTGAATGATACAAATAGACTCAGGCAGGAACAGGTTGATTCCATCAATAGAGATCTTAAAGCAATCGTCGAGTGGGGAACCAACAATCTTGTACAGTTCAACGCCCAAAAAACACAAAGTGCCACGTTTTCCAAGAAAGTGAATTCCTCAAATCATCCCATCACAATGTCCGGAAATACCCTCGAACCAAGTCCCTCCATCTTGATTTTGGGAGTCACGGTGTCCAATAATATGTCTTGGCATGACCATGTTGCTAAAATCGCAGTCGGCAAGCCAGAGGCTAGGTTTTCTGTGGAAAGCCAGAAAGTTTTTTACTCCTGATCAAATGTTGACGACGTACAAGGCTCAAATCCGACCTCTACTGGAGTATTGCTCGCACATTTGAGGTTCAGCACCAAGGCATTCTCTTCGTCTTCTAGATTCCATTCAGAAAAGGGCCATTCGCTTGATAAACAGCTCGACTCTCACAGATACCCTTCACCGTTTAGAACATAGAAGAAGAGTTGCAGACCAGTCATTGCTCTACAGATATTTCCATGGCAGATGCTCCAGAGAAATAAAAACTCTTGTACCACCATTGGCCACATTCGGCCGAAGAACTCGGCACGCTGATCAGTCTCACACATTTACTCTCAAGCTTGACACTACAAGGATCAATCTTCATCAAGAATCCTTTTTTTACAGGGCTGCTACGGAATGGAATAAGCTTCCAAAATCAGTTTTTCCAGTCCGCGGCTCACACGATAGGTCTACCCTTTTTGAGACCATTTTCATAAAAAAAAAAATATTATTTTGGACTCGTCCCCTTTTGCAACGAGGCGACAGACCGGAAAATACGATTTATCTACAGCGTAAAAGAAAATATTCTCCAAGGACGATAAACCTTTATTATTTGTAGAAATAATAATTTTCTTATTAAGTGCACAATTTCTATGATGTCGTCCCACTTACTATTGACAAATCTGAGGAAACGACTGGTACAAAATTACATTTTATCGCGAATTTGGCACAGAAAGAGTAGGTACCACAATAAACAATCAAGATGTCGCTAGTGGCGATTGTATGGCAAGAAATGCTGCTAATGATGGATACGAAGGTAAAAATGGTTTAACTGCTTATGGCTGTAGTGGGTGGTCCCCTCTCGGTGTGAGTCTAAAAGAGCTAGCGGCAAGGCCGTTACGACGGGAGAAAAAGAGATGGCACTAACAGGTAAACAACACGAAGCTACTTCAGATGCACGAACCCGTGCACCTCTTTATTACACCCGTTCTTATACACGCCAAATCTACTTTAGATTGTCGATCGGTAACCACTTTATAATCTCCCGAATGCTTTGCTGGCTGACTGGCTGGCCAACAACAACCTCATTTATAAGATAATCAAGAGCGATCCATTTTTTGTTGTTGTTGTTTAGTCTACTTTTTGTGCATCGCAAGGTATTCTCTAATTTGATCAAAATGCGTTAGCTGTACATTCATTACTACACTAATAACATCCGAGCACTGTGTACACAAATATTAAATATGATCCGGGAAGCAACCAACGCAACGAAGGGACTACGAGTCTTAAATTTGGAAATAAAAAAATATTTTCAATCTAGAAAAATTACAATTATTTTTATGCACCGCAAAAAAATATATATATATTTTTTTAATATTTTCATTCCTAAAAACTATAATTGAAACAAAAGCTATGCTAATATTTCGACTGGATATACAAGAGTGTTGCGAAACTGTTACATATTTTATAAGGCGTGCATGTAAGCATACGTAATATTATTTGTGAACATAAATTATGAACGTGGGAGAAATCTGTAGGAAAATAATTTAATGTCAATGTCGAATGTCAGCCTACCAGGCTTAATTCGTAAAGTCTGTGTAAGTGACGGCATCTCTTAAAATATATCCTTGATTGTACATATTTACTTATTTTTTTTTTGTAACGTTAGGTCGAAAATCGCGCTACTTCATTTATAAATCTTACAACTGAATAATTAATAACACAAAATTTGGATCGTAAAATTTCCTTTAAACTTTCTCGTGAAAAATTAATATTTGTTATAATTAACATTCTTGGCTAGAAGTCAGAAGGCCCATTGCGCTTTTATAGACTTGGAAAAGGCCTATGACAGAGTGGTGAGGAGTGAATTGTGGTCGACATTATCTAAGTATAGGGTGAGCGGTAGTTTAATACGAGCACTAGAATCACTTTACGAGGATTCCACTGCTTGTGTCAGGATAAACGGAGCTTACACGGACCGGTTTAACATTAAAAAAGGAGTAAGACAGGGATGCGTGGCTTCGCCATGGACGTTTATCTTATACATTGACGTTTGTTTAAAAGAATTAAAAGAGAGTGCGTATGGATTGAAAATGAATGATTTGATCGTCAAATGCCTTCTTTACGCCGATGATCAAGTCATATTAGCGTCATCTGAGAAGAAAGGATGACAAACTGTAAAGTTCTAATTAAGGAAGAAAGAGTGAAACAAGTAAATGAGTTTGTATACCTAGGTTCAAAGTTTACGAGAGATGGAAAGTATGACAGTGACATTAAGCGAAGGGTGTTGGCAGGAAAACAAATGAATGGGGCACTATATAGCTTCATCAACACCCAAAAAGTGTCAAAAAAGGCACGTCTGGCTGTGCATAGAGGTGTGTTGGTTCCTACACTTATGTATGGTAGTGAATGTTGGGTTTGGCAGAAGAAGCATGAAAATAGGATTAATGCTGCGAAGTTGAGTAGTCTGAGAAGTAAAGCCGGAGTGACTCGGTTGGATAAAGTAAAGAATAGTGAGATAAGAGAACGATGTGGTGTAAAAGAAGATGTGGTAACAAAGATAGATAAAGGAGTGCTTAGATGGTTTGGACACGTAGAAAGGATGGATGAAGGAAGACTGACGAAACAAATTTATAAGGCGAGTGTGAATGTACGTTAGTCGGTAGAGGTTGACCTCGGCGAACATATCTCGATCAGATCAACATTGTTTTGAAGAAAGGCCAAGTCAAGAGTACCAACAACCGACGAGCATGTATGAGAGCACTGATAAAAGTAGAGTAAGTAAAAGATGTGTGTAAGAACCGTAGCAAGTGGATGTGGAAGTGGTCTCTGCCTACCCCTACAGGAAAAAGGCGTGATTATATGTTTGTATGTATAATTAAAAAATATTAATTTTTGTTTTTCGTTTTATTATTTATTTGTTCGATATTTTTAAATTTATAATTGGGAATCTTTTTTTGAAGTATTACACTTTTCCTTTTTTAAAATAATATATTTTCATTATCGTTTTCCTGATCTATAACTTACAATATTTATTGTTTTCAAAAGGATCAATGAAATGAATCACACAAAAGATGATATTTTTTTACTTTTTAATGATTTAGGTACTAATTGACATTCCATTAGCTTTCAAAACAATTCTACAGCTACTTTACTTGTTCCTATTATTTTAAATATTTTTGTGATAATTTTGACAGTTTGTTGATAGTTAAAAAAGCAATTTTTTTGAGGGTTAAAGAAATAAATAAATTGAAATTAATAGCAGGGATCACAGTAGGATACACAACAGATACCGAATTGTTGTTGGAAGGTCTCGTTTATTGTTTGACTTTACTTAAATGATTGATTGCAATTGTTACGTAAACAGTGTCTAGGCATAGTGATTTAACGAGCTCAAATCACTATGAAATATTGCTGAAAAGATACACAAATTTAAAAAGATTCATTTTTGATAAAAATTAAAAATAATATATACACCTGTTTAACATTATTGTCCATACTTCCTTTTTTGGTACGAGTAAGTACAGAAAATTATTTGTAACTGGACGACTCTTTCTAGGTTTATGGTTTTTAAAAAAACATTTATATAAATATATATATTTATTTGCGCTACTTTAAATTTTGACAACTTAATTTATTAATATCTGTGGATTTGGTCAGAGATAATTCAAAAATAAACAAATATATCAATAAAAATTACACCATTTCAAATTCCTATCTACTAAGAATTTTTTTGCTTTTAAATGTTTAACATCCTCCTGATTTCTTCTGTTTGGCTGTTAAATATGGCACGCGCGTTAGCGCGATATCACCCACACGAAATTTCAAACTGCTCAATTGGTCATTTCCTTTTGAAGTAAAACGGGCACATTCTCTTTCGGCCTTTATGAGCCCATCTCATTACTTAATCGTTTGTTTCTAACTTCTTAATGACGCATTGTAGGAAGTGGACAATTCGCAAATGTAACACCAACGAGAATGATCCGAACGAAAAATAAGGACATTTTTTTAATCTCTTTCATTTAATACATCAAAAAATTACTTTAAAAGTAGCTTCTACTAAATCATGCCCACATTTAATAGGTTAATAAAGTGATGATCCTTTTATGCTGTTACATTTCAAGCATTTAATAAAGAGAGGATTTAATATTATTATTTTCAAAATTTGCGATACCATTTAAACCAAAAGTTAGGTGTTTTTTTTTAGGAGAATTTTAAGAGTAATAGTTTGTATTACTAACATAATAAAGAACTGATATTCTAATATTCCAAAAGATGTATTTCACTTCTGAAAAGCCAAAATTATGACAATCTTTCTTTACTTGGTGTTTAAAATAACAAAATACAATCAGGGCTAGGAAATATAGAAGGCGATTCACCACTTTGCTTCATTTAATTTATTATATCATACTAGTTCATTATTGTGTTTTTATTTCTTAGTTACCAACTATCTAATGTCGTACTTTATGGCCCGCGCGGGCATAAAGAGAAATACTTTTTTGTTTAACTTATTTAATAACCTTTATTAATGAAATTACAAACGGAATATAGTAATATATGTAAATATTTGATGAACATTATTTTAACGAATTAACATAAAATTGGCAGTTCTGAAATGATCCGGTGATAGTTAAGTTGCCTGCAGCAAACGATTCATGTATCATAGTTTGAGTTTCAAATTTCTGTACCAAAACGCCAGACCCGGAAGGTACACCTGCCAGCAGTCTTGAAACTTCATATCCTTCAGCAACCGACATACTCTTCCATCCACCATGGCGCTTCAACGTGGTCATACTGGCTCCAGCCTCTACAAGAAGAGTTGCTTACGTTCGACGCATACAATGACCTGTATATTTCTCAGGATTAGTCAAACCCAGATATTCCGCTATAATGGACAGGATTTTTCCAAACGTGTTTTTTCCTACTGGCTGTACAGTACATCGACCTTGTCTATAGGTCAGAAAAAGCCTTTTTTCTGAGCAACCACGTGGCCGTAGTGACATATAGTCTCTTATTAGCTTTAAACTGTTCATTTCACCCTCATCTATAATGGTAAAAATACGTTTTTTATCGGTCTTTGTCTCTGGTACATTTACCACAAAAACCGATTTTCTATCTTCTACATGAGTAACTAACATGTTCACAAGTTCTTGCCGTCGACATCCACCAAATATTCCAAATATTAATGCAACTTTGTTTATTAAAAACGTCTCGTCTTCTTTGGTTTGTAGCCTTTCGAAGTTTGCTTCAAATATTCCATTAACTTATAGTAATTAGTAATGTTAATATTCTTATTTACTATTAAAGTCTTCTTTACTATGGAATATTTGGACCACAAGGAACTCGGAGAAATTTTTTTAGCGAGATCGCCGAAGTATCCAAGCAACACTGTTTCATTAACATTTTTTACGTAGTTTTCTTGCATCCAATTTAATAATTTTTAGTATTCCATGTTGTAAGCTTCTTTAGACTTTTTTGGCAACAGATTTTCAGTTGCTTTCTTTGCTTTTTCAATAATTTCGTCAGGAATTCCAAAATCTTCGTACATGTTGACTTCTAACTTTGACACAAATAAAAATTATTGTGATTTTCTGACATTTACGTTTGTCAACATTCACCTAGCAACGATGGTGTCTACTATGATCAAATGGCAATGTTATTAATTTAAACCGGATTTTTTAAAATACTGATTTGTATTGAGATTGGATTGCAATAACGAACTAGTATGACATAAAGTTATGTATGTACCGCGGGCATAAACAGATGTGTATACCCTCGGGCGACTTACAAACCCTCAGGCCAGAGGCCCTCGGGTTTGTAAAACGTCGCCCTCAGGGCATAAACATCTATTTATACCCTTGGTACATAAATAACTATTCTAGTTATAGTAACAAATTAGTATTCTTTTGAGGATATTTTAATTTTTTATGATTTCTTAATATTATCGCAAAAATCGATCTAGAGCTCTTTTTTCGCGAATGTGTCTTTGGATACTGTCCTTACGTGTATATTCGTCGGAAGATCGCCCTTTGATGCGAGAATACTGCCTGTTTTTTGTCAGCTAATAATTCTTCGCATTCCAACAGAATATTTTTGACCATGTCTGTTCCTTTGCTGTATTGTCTGTAGGAAAGTTTTCTAGTGTACAGCTGTCGGATACTAGACCAGATAATACATCGAACAAAAAGAGAATGTTAGTAACCACCGAAATAAAAATGGTGCGCAGGATCGCTGGAAAAACACTTTTTGACGGGGAGAGAAGCGAGGACATTAGAAGAACATGTAAAATAGGCAACGTAAATGAATGGATACTGGGAAAAAAGAGAGAGTGGAACGAACACATAGACTGGATGAATGACGACAGAATAGTCAAAATAACTAGAGACAAGTCGCCCTTAGGGCGCCGAAGCGTTGGAAGACCCCGCAAGAGATGGAGCGACAACCTTTCTAACAATTGAACGGCAGAGGATACGAAGAAAAACTAGCAAATTGCTTACATTTAAGAAGGAAGAAAAAGACTTAAATTAACCAATATCTTTATTAGATTTTGAGAAATATTCACAAATAAATAACAATAAATCAGATACACGCGCCACTCGTGTCAAGACTTTTTCTAGCATAATACGCGGCTTTGCTGCCAAACATTCGCCAACCGTAACGCCAACTACTAACACGCGGAATTGTTTTAATCGCGTAAGTTCTACTAGGAGCCAATAAACACTCTTAACTCACTGGCCAAACCTCAATTTTGCGATTTTTGTAGATACGCGGTGTTGCAGAGTGCTGTTACGCGGTTTTGCAATCACACCGACGATATCCTTTATTCACCTTTTTTTAAGTTTGCTTTGTGTTTAATAATTGTTTAGAGAAGTTACTTTCATCCTAAGACGTACGGTACAATTTTTTTAATAAGCAAGACTTCGTGATATAACCAAATTTAAAAGAGCCGTGTGTAACTCTAATTAAAATTTAATACTTATTAACTGGTACTGTTTTTTTTTTGTAAGAATTTAACAAGAAAAGAAGAAGCTGCATGCCTCGTTTGTCATGCAAAGTTTATTTTTATAGCACCATTACGCATAGATAAAAATCTCGATTTAATCACGATAGAGAAATGGGTGCATGACCGACCCTATGCGTACTATTAAAACTTGGCAACATAGGTACGATTAGGTAAACCATAACAGTGGAAAGTTTTTGTTTGTATTGCTTATTATTATTAATAAGTTATTCTAAAATAAAAAAAATATATTTATACGCCTCTCCTCTAATTAGAATTACTGTTTGGTTACGAGGCTACGCATAGACACAAACATTCTTCTTAGTCCATTACATCATCCATGATGTGTGGTGATTGTACAATGAGGCGCTCCACATTATCGAGTCGAATTATGTGCCCGAAGAACCTTAGAGCCCGCGTTTGTTTGTTTTAATATGGACGCGTTTGTTCTTCGAGCAGTCCATGGGATTCTTCACATTCTGCGTCATCACCACATTTCAAACGCATCGATTCTCCGTCGATCAGCGACCTTTATCACCCATGTTTCCGAAGCGTACCAAAAAACTGAGAATACCAGTGATTTTACTAGAGCTTTTTTTGTTTGGATCGAGACGTTGCGATCTCTCCATACTCTGGTGAGTTGGCACATAACCGTTTTACCCAATTAAATGCGTCTACAAATTTCAGGTTCACAACCCCCTATTGATGTTATTATTGACCCTAGATACACGATCCTTCCGACGACATCGCAATTTGCCACCTTGTGTGGTTGTAGAGCACCTTCTTGTTCTCGGTTGATAATCATGATCTTAAGCTTACAGATTCGAGTCTTTCAAAGAACATCGTCAGTTCTTTTTCATTACTGGCAACCAAACGTACAACCCTCGTTTACAGAAGAAATTTGATTCAGTGTCAATTGATGTTGGTTTAGAAATGAAAACGAGTCAGACGAAGGGGTTTAAAATACCTTTTTATTCCCGTACTATTATAGTGGAATCTTCACACTGTCCCCATAGAAAATACAAATTAAATATGACTAAATCGAATTACCTTACAAGGGGAATTCGACATGGTTATTGATCACCACTTCTTACGTATCTACATTTAGCGGCCGATAAATGGTAAATGCCATGGATCGAGAATTATTTTCTGTTACACAAATTGGTAACATAAAAAAGCGTAGGTAACACGGTAACGCTTCGCACCGGATCTTACAGCTTAATTAATATGTCTCACGAGGTGTCGTCCTCAAGAACAATCTTGTGATTGATAGATTATAAATGCAACCGACACAAAATTATGTCTTTATGGTCGTAATAATTTTAAAAATACCACATTTCAATACAAATTTTTTATTTTTTTAGTCACAAGAACTGGAGTTCTCTAGGGATATTTATTTATTTGAAATTGGAGCCGTGCTCCAGACTTATAGGTTCAAGTAACACGCCTGTAACCCATAGTATTGTCCCTTTTTAAAATGTCCACTATACTTTTAGCAGCCATGTGTTCTTTACAGACAGGGCAGATACCACACCACCAAAGGTATGGAGATCCTCTGGGTATCATCATCAATAGCCGTTTCGAGTCCACTGCTGGACATAGGCCTCCCTTTGAAAAACGTGGCGCTTTGTGTTTTCTGGGCGTTGAACTAAACAAGATTGTTGGTTCTCCACTCGACGATTGCTTCAAGATCTCCATTGATGGAGTGATGGAAAAGTGATCCATAGGATGTGAAAGTTGAGACAAATGTGTTGTCATCTGCGTAACTGTAAATGGAGTTCGTGGTGGTTTTCAAGAGGTCGTTGATGTGTAAATGATCTCCTTCATTATTTGGTTGCGTTAAATTTAGCTGTATATCACAACAGAATTATCGAAGACCCGTAAATAAAGAACTTTTTTTTTAAATTATTATAAACTATTACAATTCACGCTGTGATAGCCGCCGAGAAGTTTAAATAAGACTCCCCCAGTCATCGTTATTATTATTCGCCGTCCTTTTAAATTATTCAATCGATTAATTATAGTCCATTTCACGGTAACTATATAGGTACACGAGGTAATTGTAAATAGGTTTTATACAATAACTTGGCCGTTGTTCTGTGAAAAATTAAAATGAAATTGTTTCGTAACAATCAATCAAAAAAAAAATGTCCTTTATTTTAATTTTAGACATTTTTTTGATCGATACAATCAAATGATTTTTTTTTTGTACCTTCGTTATTATCGGAGGTACTTGAACTCTTCGTCAATGTGGCGTATCCTCGTTGCTGACTTCTCCAACAAATTCCGCTGCATTCTAATATTTTGTACACTCCGGAAGTACACATTTTTCATTTAAAGAAATAAAAGATTCGGAATTTTTATCAGATATAATGCCATTCTCACACTGTCGAGAATACACTTACATTGTGTAATGTTCAGACATTTCTCACGTAAGTAAAATATATTCTGTAAGTAGGTGTCCATACGTTACAATGACGACTTTATTTTATTTTTGCTTCAATACTCAATACCAACATATTCTAATGTTTCTTTATGTAATACAATAAACTCTTATTGATGTGTAACATCTTTGCTCTCGCTTTCTTATAATTTGTGGAAGTGATTTCGTGAAATGGGACGGAAGTGTGTAAGTGTAACAGTCGCGGAAGCGCGCGATATTTGATTTGACGAATGAGCGCGCGGTTAGAGTTGGCCGTCAGATAAACGTCAACCAATTTTCCGAGAGTGTTGTGTATAAAATTTGCTGTTATATGCTTAAACTAGATAAATAAATATTTACTGTTGATAATAAGTCTCAATAAAGTGCAGATCATTGATAAAAAATTCAATTAAATAAAATTTTATTATTTGTTATGAAAAATCATTTCACTTAATATCTGACCTATTTTTTTCAGAATATATGAATTGCTTATTACTAAGGTGAGATGTCAAATGTTACACATCATATGCGACTACTGTAAGGCTCACTCGTTTTTTATTTTTTCTAATAAATCAATTAGATATTCACTTTACAAATCTCTATATTCACAAAACTGTACTTCAACTCAAACAATCTTCTTAAAACTATATCACTAAACTTTTTAACTAACTTTTCGCGGCTCCGCGATCTTTTAAATAGGTATGAACGATCGTTCGAGAAAGGAAACGTTAATTCGGGAAATTATCACGAACATTCTTGCCGCCCGCGGCTATAAATGACAGGCGTTTGATACTACCAAAAAAAATGATACAACTTTTTATAAATGATTACCGTCGCCCCCAGGTCACATAATGGGTACGGGGGTGTACTCCTAAATCAGGTAAATATGGAGAGTGGTCGAGGATAGTGATTTGTTGTTTTTCGGCCAAAAACTGCTCTACAAAAGATTTATTGTAGGCGGGTGCATTATCCTGATGAAGAATCCAAATTTTCTTCTCCAGCTACGAACCGGGTCAATGTCTCCTCGCAATCTTCCTTAAGTTTCACTGACAACATTTTGCAACATTTTGTTAAATTTCCTGAATCTAAGGCTGTAAGATGGAGCGATAAGTAGTCTTATTCCAGCAGGCAATTTGATGTAAAATAAAGGTGAATAGTAGTTGAATGAGGAACAACTCCTTTGGAGTATAAAAAAGTTTATTCTTAGCTGTAATTGGCACTATTTAGAGTATACTGTTGTGGATTTTTGTGTGCATAAATAAGACACTCGTAGATATGTCTAGAAGAAATGGTAAAGATGATCAAGTCGATAAAAATCTGTACCTTTTTCATGAAACAACTCTTGTTGTTCTTTTGTTTGCAAATATTCGGGCTGTATGGCAAGAATGCCCTCATGTGAAATTGAAATACAGCATGAAATGATTGTACTAATACATGGAAAGGAAGGATTTTGACCAAATGGCACAAACGAAAGTTTCACAACCATTTCATGTATATGATTTTCGAAAGTTAACATTTGGCCCAGGCACACTTCCAGAAACCTGACTTTATCAATATTTTCTAGAGATCGTTCGATGCGCCACTTGAACAGGATCTCTTTATGATTATATAGAACAATACAAGTCTTGTTCGAAAGCTAACATTTCAAAGAAAAATATGACATATAATTAGTGATTTTTTAATTATCATTCAGACTATAATGTCATACCTCGTATACCAAAGCTGCTATCGAAGTTTCGGTATGTAGGCATCAGATGACGCTTTTATTTGCTGCTTTTATTTGCTAGTCATCCCTCATACATCTTCTTAGTAAATCTACGCCGACGTTCCATTTTAGAAAATGCAAGGTATTTATTTAAAATTTTAAAATATTACTAATGTGGTCATTGACTTGCTCACACCCACTATATTTCTATAAAGGAAACATTAAGGACGGCAATAAGTTTTTTGTTTTACGAAAAAAAAAGAACCCACAATTTCTGTGATATTTTTAAAATTCGAATAAATGTATCGGTAAGCCTATTTATTGCACACATTTTTGTTTTGTTGCACGGTAAAAATAATCGGTTTGACAGTCGTAACATTTCCAGGTTATTAGGTCACAGGATTTTTACACGAGCAATTGTTTATTTTTTACCAATATCTTATTGCTGATCTCATATAATTACAATTTGGCTGATAGAAAACAAAAATATCAATATACGCCACTGTACAAAAACACCTCGTATGGATAAATTACAGAAACATTTAGGAAAACCCACCACGGTAATCACTTGTTTTGTTTCTTACCGTTTATATTTTTCGTGATTATATAAATTATGTTTTTAACACTGCATTGTCGCTATTTTTAGAAAATATTCCGCGTTCGTGTTGAGACGATGTGTCTTATAAAAAACAACTTTATGATGTAACACGATAACTTTGAATAGCAATAACAAATTCGACGAGTACTTACATTTATCGAAACTCTACGAAAGTTTATTTTAAAAAGAATAACTTAAATTATTAGGCTAAGCAAAAAAGTCAGTGTCGTATAAATTGCGAAATTTATCAATCATCTCTCAGTGGGTGAAGTGCAGCACGTGGTCACTTTTTGACATTGGTGGTATGATAACCCTACTTTTTAACGCAGGTTCCTATAAGAAAGTTTGTTGAAATGACTCGTAGAGATTTAATAAGAATTAATCGTGCTTTCACATAAGGAATTTTATAAAATACCTGCATACTGTGTTGTTGTAAATTGTTTTTTTCGGCAATCGTCCGAGTAGTACCCACTTCCGGGACGCTTTTTATTTAAGAAAGTAGCCTTTTTTCGGCCTAGTCCGGGAAGTACGTAAAAAAATCCTTTTATATCCATTCGGAAAACTGCATTAGAACATGATGTTAGTGTGGGATCCGTCTTTAACATTATTAAGAAGAATAAATTTTATCTGAAGATGATTATGACCCGCAGAATAAAATTTTGTGAAACTATAAAGCAAAAGGTACATACAGACCCTCGTTTTACAAGTAAGATAGTCTTTTCCGATGAAGCCACGTTTATGTTAAATTGTACAGTTAATCGCGCCAACTGTAGATATTGGAGTGATCCTAATCCTAAATGGATGCTGGAACCTAGAACACAAGGCCCTTAGAAGTTAATGTTTGGGCAGGTATTATCGACGTCACTGTTATTGGACCTTTCTTTAAAGCGGGCAATTTGAACGGACCAAAGTAAGATTTGTTAAGAAATCAAATAGTTCCTGCAATATGAAATGCTGAGTTGGTAACAATTTTAATGACATTTGGTTTCAGCAGGATGGTGCATTACCACTCTTTAGTGTTGCTGTTCGAAATTACTTAAATGAAATTTTCCAAGACAGGTGGATTAGAAGAAGGGGCACAATTAAGTGACCAGCCAGATCTTCCGATTTATCGCCTTTAGATTATTTTCTCTGAGAATATCTAAAAAACATTGTGTACAATACAAAACCTGATAATAGGGATAAACTGAGAAATGGAATACTGATAACAGCCAGTCAAAATAACAAATCAGCAATTGAGTAATACCATATAACAGCTTTTTATAATAGACTTGGATACTGTCAAATAAAAAAATGAAGACAATTTGAACATCTAATTAAATGAGAATATTAAGTTATATGTGCCTTATGTTGGTAATAGATCATAAAAAACTGAAATATATACAGGGTGTACTTTTTAAAAAATGACGTTATTTTGGAGTAACGGTGCACCCTATATTCTTCTAATCGACTCAAGCAGATAGCCTGAATTATTTGACATTCAACATTTTTTTTGTAAACCCAACAGAAATCTTAATATTAGCTAGTTATGTTATTTTATGTACACACTGTATATTAAGTAATACAAACACTGTGGTTTTGAGTTCATGAATTGATGGAAATATTCATTAAATTTAGACCCGGACGGCCCGCAATGCGACTATTAGAAGGGGGAGGAATTATAGAAAGGAAATGATGGTAAACCCGCTTTTTGAAAAGTTGCAGGTCGTAGTTCTCTGGAAAAACTGATTTTGGAAGCTTGTTCAATTCCTGTAAAAAAAACTTTAGATGGAGATTGGTCCTCGTAGTGTCAATCTTGAGAGTAAATGGGTGAGATTAATTAGCGTGACGAGTTCTTCGGCCGAATGTTGCCAGTGGTGGTATAAGAGTTTTTATTTCTCTGCATCTGCCATGGAAATATCTGGTCTGCAACTCTTCTTCTATGTTCTAGTACTCACTGTGAGAGTTGAGCTGTTTATCAACCGAATGGCCCTTTTCTGAATAAAATCTAGAAGACGAAGAGAATGCCTTGGTGCTGAACCCCAAATGTGCGAGCAATACTCCAGTAGAGATCGGATTTGAGCCTTGTACGTCGTCAACAGTTGATCAGGAATAAAAAACTTTCTAGCTTTCCACCGAAAACCTATAACCGAAAATATGCGATAGTAGTTAACAAATAGAAAATCATTTCAGGTAATTCTTCCTTGGACTGACAGTATTTCGACCTATCAAAAATACAATACAATACAAAAAAACTGTTAAGTTGGCACCGTGAAAGTTACACAAATCGCGTATCTACTAATCGTGGCTACAAGTACAAACGAAAATGGACTTTATTTGCCAGTATTTTAGAAATTTAAAATGAATATAAAAGGCGATTTGGAATTTAGACTAAATTAACAAATCATCAGTAACTTTTTTCGATGCAAAATTTTCATGAATAAAGACACGACTATTTAAATTTAGTTATAACACTCTTTAAAGAGGAAATAAATATCATCGTCTGTAACCGTCATCGAATAAAATTCGTCAGCAGTAACGTCACACGAGCGGACGAAAAATGCGAGTTTAATTACCTCTAATTATCACCGAAAATTAGCGAAAAGTCATTGCCTGACATTAAAAGTCCTGGCATACCCCAGTTCGCAGTTTTCGCGTGAGAAAACATCACCAGAACCGTCTTAAAAAATTGATTTACCGTCAGTATTTAACAATATTTTCACTTTATTCTACAACATTTTCTTTTTCATTAATCAAACATTTTTTTCCGCAACTTTATTTCAGATCACAAGACTTTCCTCTATTCTTTTATTGGTCCAACGGCCCATAAATTAATAGGTATAAAATTTTTAAATTTATACCAGCCAATAATTACCATTGAAATGCTTAAAAGTGGCACTTGACAAACGAATGTAGCGTGAGCATTTTGCACATTTTTCGCTAAAACAATTCCAGCTCAGGATAGAATATTCTTGTGTGTAGTTTCCATTTTCATGACTGCCCAATGAGTCGTCGTTTACATGGTTTACAGTTAAGTCTATAAACCAGATAAAGTGAAGTAGGTAGTTGAACTAATCTGCTGTACCGCCTTTTTAACCGTCGTTGGAGGAATGGTAGCGTACCAGACGACTGGTGCAAGGCTTTGGTTTAGGTTTAGGTGCAAGGCTTTACAAGGGAAAAGGTTCGCAGCAGGACTGTAAGAACTACCGAGGTATTAGTTTACTCAGCATAGTCGGCAAACTGTATGCAAAGATATTGATTAAAAGAGTGACGAATGAAACTGAGAAGATGATATGAGATGTGCAAGCAGGATTTAGAAGAAGAAGGAGAAGGATCAGGTCTTTTCATTACGAGGTGTAGTCGAAAAATTCTTAGTTAGAAGTCAAAAGGTCTATTGCGCTTTTATAGAC
Organism: Agelastica alni; assembly: GCA_950111635.1. Lineage (NCBI taxonomy): Eukaryota > Metazoa > Arthropoda > Insecta > Coleoptera > Chrysomelidae > Agelastica > Agelastica alni. Next base: position 85,088,896 of record OX467709.1, read on the forward strand.
TTGGAAAAGGCCTATGACAGAGTGGTGAGGAGTGAATTGTGATCGACATTATTTAAGTAAGGGGTGAGCGGTAGTTTAATACGAGCACTGGAATCACTTTACGAGGATTCCACTGCTTGTGTCAGGATAAACGAAGCTTATACGGACTGGTTTAAAATTAAAAAAAGTGTGAAACAGAGATGTGTGGCTTCGCCAGGGCTGTTTAACTTATACATAGACGATTGTTCAAAAGATTTGAAAGAGAGTGCGTATGGATTAAAAATGAATGATTTGATCGTCAAATGCCTTCTTTACGCCGATGATCAAGATATATTAGCTTCATCTGAAGAAGAGTTGCAGGCGATGGTTAATGTTATGCATGATGCCCTGAATATCAAAAGGAATGAAAATAAATGTAAGCAAAACAAAGGTAATGGTTTTTGAAAGACAAGAAAGCATAACAAACTGTGAAGTTCTGATTAAGGGGGAAAGAGTGGAACATGTAAATGAGTTTGTATACCTGGGTTTAAAGTTTTTAAGAGATGGAAAGTATGACAGTTAAATTGAGCGAAGGGTGTTGGCAAAAGAAACAAAAAAATGGGGCACTGCATAGCTTTAAGAATACCCAGAAGAAAGTGTCAAAAAAAGGCACGTTTGGCTGTGCATAGAGGAGTGTTGGTTCCTACACTTATGTATGGTAGTGAATAATGGGTTTGGAAGAAGAAGCATGAAAATAGGATTAATGCTGTGGAGATAAGTAGTCTGAGAAGTATAGCCGGAGTGACTCGGTTGGATAAAGTAAAGAATAGTGAGATAAGAGAACGATGTGGTGTAAAAGAAGATGTGGTTACAAAGATAGATAAAGGAATGATGTTTTGGACACGTAGAAAGGATAGATAAAGAAAGATTGACGAAACAAATTCATAAGGCGAGTGTGAATGGACGGAAGTCGGTAGAGGTCGACCTCGGCGAGCATATCTCGATCAGTTCAACATAGTTTGGAGGTAAAAAGTTCGGAAAATTGGTATAAATAAAAAAGACCGTATCGGTTTTGAGTGAAAGAAAGAGAACTTTGTAGATTGAAGAACGTTGGTAATGACATAATGTGGAAATTTTTGTTGTTATGTACTTCACGAGTATTTAAATTTAGATGCAGTACGGATCTGTTCCTTAATTTTGGTTCTGGACAGGATAACAGCGCAATTAATTACATGACTGGCTACGCGAAAAATACCTAAACCGGTCAAATTTTGATCATAATCATGTCATTAAACGCATAGTTTAACAATGCTGCTATACCGAGGGTTGTAAGTAATTGGTATCCACCCAAAATGCGAGTGATATCTACCAATTCGTGAAAGTGTTAGGGTATCTTGTCTTAGGTCTGGGGTGAGTTTGGCGATTATTCCTGTTGGGGGAAAATTTTCGCCCCGACACTAGAAAAAAAGGGATTTAACAAGATCGGAACGAATGTGCAGAAAGTCCTTGCGATCTATAAATCAAATTACATTTTTAATTAAAAGTTGTGAAATGTAACCTAATCCATGAATTGTTTAAAAAATGGCAAATTCTCGAAAATTATGGTAATTGGGTCGATTTTGATAATAAATCTATAAACCACTTGTTCTCATCGAAATAAAGAAAGTCTCAAAAATTCCTCTTTTATTACCCCTCAGTAGAGCAGTAAAAAAATTTTTAATCGCAAAATCTTGAGTTCAATTTAGACATATTTTTAGTATTCAATGGAAGCGTATGCATAAGACACATGAAAAGTTTAATTCGGTTTTTCTCAAACGCGTTTCCTGATAGAGACTAGAAATAAGAGCATCAAGACCGAAATTTGGTATACATATCATGTCAAACTAGTGTCGTTTTAAGAGACAAAATAATTGCGAATAAACAAATAAACATATCTAATCCGCAAACCAGACACTTGGAAATACAATTTGACACTCAGTGTTGTCGTCCCTTTTTCAGTTGTGTCGGTGAAAATAACCAATATGCGCTTTTACAGCTTCAGCAAATACTTTTCAGGATTTATATTATGCAGTTCACTTTCATAATATTCGAGCTTTCTGTATTAACAAGTTAACACTTAAGTCATTTTTGATAATTACAATCTTAAATGTTTTGATTGATGAAAAAACTTTTTGACTAAAATTGTTTGCATAGAAATAAAAACAAATTTTAACTAAGTTATTAACTTCCCAGTGGAAGTTATAGTAATGGGTCTGATTTTGCGAATCTCGAATTTTGACATATGGTCGAATACAATAGTTTTTGAGTGGACGTCTGTGTGTGTTCGTATGTGCGTTCGGAATTATTTTTCGTCTCGATTATCTCGAGAACAAAAAATGATATCGACGTGGGACCAATTGCATTCGACGCATAATTACGTAACTTAAAGCTGATTAGATTTTTAGCAAAATGTGTCAAACCGTTTTTTATGGAGAATCAAAAAACTGAAAAAAATGGTAAACTTTTGAAATTATTTTTCGTCTCGATTATCTCGAGAACAAAAAATGATATAGACGTGGGACCAATTGCATTCGACGCATAATTTCGTAACTTAGAACTGATTAGGTTTTCAGCAAAATGTGTCAAACTGTTTTTTAGGGAGATTAAAAAACTGAAAAAAATGGTAAACTACCTCAATTTTGCAGTTTATAAATTATTGAGAGAATAGCATTAAAGACGCTATAACAGTGAAAAATTATTGTTAGTAATAATCATGCATTTTTTATAACAATTGAATATTGTTACTAACGAATGATTATTGTTCATAATAATTAAAAAAATTTTTTTAATTGTTACAAACAATTGATAATAGCTCCCGCTTATGAAATGATACGAAAAAGTTTGAAAGAATACGATTGACATAAACAGAATATTGCTAATGACAATTATAATTTGTTATAAACAATTTGAAATCGTTTTTTATAAAAATTTTATATAATAATAATTATAACACCATAACATATGATAATATTTTCATTCTTTTTACTGGGAAGTTAGTCGTGTGGACCCAAACCACTGATATTTTATATTTGCAGTTAAAAAATAATTACAAATTCAACTTTTGAAAATGTTATGTACGTGATTAATTAAAAAATATACTAAAGATTATTATTGGAATAATTTTATTGATAATTAATTATTAGTCGTAATGGTAGGCAGTGGTTATTGATCGTGGTAATTTTTTACAGAGTGTTTATAAAGTGTTACATAGTTAATTTCTATTGTAAATAATCAGGTTGATGATGTAGATCATTTATAATTACCATTTTAAATCACGAGTAACATTTATGGTTAATAAATACTATAAATTTGAATACTCTTTATCTGGAGCTAATAAATTTTAAATAAGAAATCAGGAAAATCAGGAAAGTTACGCAATATAGCGACGGAAATAAGCAAAACTAAATAGAAAATTGGGATAGATTTTTGTAATTTTTTGGATAAAGTAAGACGTCATAAATTTCATCGAAGGATTTTAAAAGGACGTTTCGAATTAAATCTCGGGTGAATGAATGGAATATTAGAATTTTAATAAAAAAAAATACCTTTATATATGTTCGATCGTGACTTCCGGTGAAGGTATACAACAAACACCAACACAACATCCGTTATAAGTAATAGTCGATACATCGTCAGCTGCCTTTGAAATAATACAATTTTGAATTTTACTGTTTCTTTTTCTTTTTCCTAATTTTTTTCAAACCAGCAATTAAATTGTGCGATTATTAATTCTGTTAAATAAAACATTGCACCTTGCCAATATACAATTGATTTTTTTCTACGAGGAGTTAACCGTACGGTCGCGCAAATTGTTTAAACGCACGGCTTAATTAAAAATAAATACTTAAAATACCTCGGAAGTGGCCGATGGACATGTAAAGCCGGTAAAATTAATTGGTCGCGATGTTCAGAATTCGCGCATTAGATTCTGTACTGTTGAACCACTTTCTCTCTCTCTCTATTCATACAGTCCAATGCAACTCGTAACAAATTATTCAATAATGAGTGGGTCCGCCGCTGTTTTTTTATGCATTCGATAACTCTTGGAGGCATGCTTAAAATTAATTGGTTTATGGTATTCTAAAAAAAACTAAGTACATGAGAACCACCAAAAGCCGTTTGAACCAAGGTGGACTTGGATTAGACGGACACAACTTTGAAGGGGTCACTAGCTTCGTGTATCTGGGTTTCAAATTACACAATAAGAATTATATGAGTGAAGAGATTAAAACCAGATGCATAGCCGGAGTCAAAAGTACAAACATATAGAAAAAATTACTGGCATCACAGCTGATAAGCAAAACGACCAAACTCAGGTTATAAATAAGACCTTGATACGACCGGTAGCTACATACGCATGCAAAACATGGACTCTCACTAAAGCAGATGAAAATTGGCTAAGAATCTTCGAAAGAAGGATACTCCGCAAGATATTTGGACCCGTGCAAGAAGCGGATGGTTCATGGAGATCCAGAATGAATCATGATCTAAATGTGTTAACCCTGGATAGGATTATGAAATCTCAAAGAATTAGATGGCTCGGCCATATACAGAGAATGGAGTTAGAAAGATCAGCTAGAAGGATAACTGAATGGAAACCCTGCGAAACGAGACACAGAGGCAGACCTAAGAAAAGGTGGAAAGATGATGTAGTGGAAGATCTTAAGAAGCTTAGATGCAGAAACTGGTGGACCATAACTACCGATAGGAAGAGATGGCAGACTATTGTGGAGCAGGTCAAAACCTACTCCGGGTTGTAGTGCCAACCGAAAAAGAAGAAGTATTTTGAGGAATGTAATTTCAGGCTTCTTTAATTCGGTGACGAAGATCAACTAAGTTATTTGGTTGTCGGGGTTAACTACCCCGTTGATTGGTGAAAAGTTTGGAGGGCAAAAAAGCCATGAAAGCTGGGTCACATCATTTTCTTGTAGTACTGTATCAGGGCGTGCAGTGTCTTTTTAGAAAAAAAGTTAAATTAATCCTGTAGGAATGACAGTTGCAGTACGTTTCGTATAAAATCATTTGCATTCAAATTTCTGCTAACGTTTTTTGTCCATATTGTTATTATTTCTTATTAGAGTCTGAGAATAGGAAATTTTATTAAAATTGGTCAACTCAGTTGACGGATTTCTTAATAATTGTTTCAAGAAATCATACATTATTTTTCTGCTTAACTCCACCTCGTACAATTGATTTAAAATAAAAACTACTAACGCAAAAATCGTATTTGCGACATGAGACGATAAAAAACGTCAATATAAAAATATGCTAAAGATCAGACAGAAGTAGCGAAGAGCTTGTCGAAAATAAACTTTATCGAAAAAATTTACCCACCCAAATGATTATTAAGTGCACCTTCTACGTGAATCTGTTGGGTAATTATGATCCAGCTGCTAATTCAATGCGATTAGAAACATTATTAACAGCGTTGCCGATTTGATTCGAAATATTAATGATCATCAGAGCATGTTAATGGAACCAGCCTCCATGCACCTGTTACCTGAACAAAAATAATACGTTCTTCAACATCTTCACAATACATTAATTGAATGCACATTGTTATACGCTTCTTTAAGATTATAATAATGACAGAAATATTAACTGTCGATGTACAAGATTCAATATTACATAAATAATAAATATTCTATGGTATGTTTCAATGGGTCACCTACGTCACTGCAATTTGTGCAAAAATATGACTGACTGACCCAAAAAACAGAGAATGCCTTCCTTGCATAATAATAATAGTCCTGTACAGCAGGACCTCAAAATACTTTTGTAGGTTAAGTGAACAGTGTTTCTAATAATTCGATGCGACACACATTGTTAATCAAACCATAATACTATAGATTTGCAGATTTGCATTCTATTTTTAAAACAATTTAGGAATTCTCGTGTGTTACTCGTGTTACAGTTTTTAATCTCTTTTGATACGTATTAGGTCACAACACTGGATTACCAATACAAATATTATTTTTATTTTCATTACGATTATTCAATGACAACTTTTAAAATATGGATTGTTGTTATTACAAAAATACCCAATAAAATCTTAGATTTGTGGAAACAATCGCAACAACGTCTGTCGTGAGTAACTAGTTGTGGCATATTAACATACACACATATATATATATATATATATATATATATATATATATATATATATATATATATATATATAGTCACGACTTTTTCCACTTGGGGGTAGGCAGAGACCATTTCCTTCCTTTCCTTGCTACGGTTCTTACACACATCTTTTGCTTCTTCTACTATCATCAGTGCTCTCATACATGCTCGTCGGTGGTTGGTACTCTTGACCTGGCCTTTCTTTAAAACAATGTCGATTTGATCAAGATATGTTCGCCGAGGTCGACCTCTACCGACTTGTCCATTTACACTCGCCTTAAAAATTTGTTTCGTCAATCTTCCTTCATCCATCCTGTGTACGTGTTCAAACCATAATTGTAAGAACCAGCACTACTCTATGCACAGCCAGACGTCTTTTTTTTACAAGTTCTGACTGCTCATAAAATATCGAATATAATAAATGTCATCGTCAGAAATACGTTTCATAGTATTGTACTTTGCATCAACAATGGCCAACATTTTATCAAGTTCAGTAACAGAAAATGAATAAGTAAAAGCTAAATATGCTATACTGTCTAAATTTTCTGGGGTACGAAATCTAAAATTGACGATAAACATGTCATCATTTAAACAGTGAGTAGGTTTGTCTGGAATTCTGTCCCACCTTGGTATACCTGGTATTATTCTGTATACAGGTGCCATGCCCCGACTGTACATTTTTCCTTGACGATTCAAATCAACAATATTAAATTTTACCAATAATGCAGAAGATGGAGCTGTCAAACTAAAATAAAACCAGGTACTGCTACCATTCTCAAATTCTGTGCCAAAGCAATAAGGTCTCGTCCAAATATTAAATTCTACATCAATATTTTTTTGTACGAGGATGATACTCTTGGCAACGTCGATGATAATACCTATGAGGATGATAAGTAGGTGCACAACTTAAAAATAAGGGGTTACTGACCTGAAAATCTTGCTAGGAATCGGTGGAAGCCGGTGGCGAGGGCTTGCGACAGACACCGAAATACCAGGGGAAGGGGGGAGCGCCACCCCCACCCCTGCGAAGACCACATCACGTGCGCCACTGAAACAAAACAAAAACACAAAATTATTTCCGAGTCTCATTAAATGCGTTACACACTGTGTGAAGACGAATTTCAAGAGTACGCATGTCATGTTCAGGAATGCACAGAATCTGGGATAAAGTAGGTACTATATAAATACAAGATTATGCGATTTTAAATTTATAACAAACCTCCACATACGTGGGGTGTCAATTATGTTTTACATAATTGTGATCAAAAATAGACACGAACGCCAACCTGTAATTGGGTAAACTCAAACTATTTTAATACAACAACAAAGAGAGGGTCTTAACGACGATCCAAAACCAAATTAAAGATATAAAAATTTTGAATAAAAAAATAAGCAAAATTAACGTTACAACCCTCGAGTCATGTAACAAAAACTCAAAACTTGTTCGTATTACTATCGCGAATCACGCGAAAAGGTAAAGAAAAATAAACGCACATTACCCGTGCTTGAATTTTAAAATGTATGTGCGAGACGCAATTTAATAAAAACCATTAAAGGCGTTCTCAATAAAGTTAATCAACAAATTGAATCAAATCACCAGAGAATTGCCAATTATAGCTTAACATCGGTACGAGAATGTCATAGGCATTAATTAATGCCAGTGTTGTTAAGCTGTAGACAATCTATATACATTAACACCAAGAAAAAAAAATTTAGTACTTGCTACAATCCATAACTCATAATAAGATCTAAATGCATCTTCGATACACTGAGTGAGAATTTATAAATTGTTATTATTTACAATATGAACTTAATATTAATTCACTTTTTGATTAATAAATTATTACACAAAAATAGCTAAAACAAACATTTAAAAACAGAACAAGACTAAATACCAATAAAGAACAAATAAATAATCAAAAAGGGTTGACCAAAAATTTTTTTTGGTCCAGAAATCTGGATGACCAATAACTGTTTTAATTAGTAATTTCTAAATGTCTGAAGATGTAAATATATAAGTAATGAAACGGAGATACGTACAGAAAAAGACACGTGTGGTCATTATTGGCATTGTCATGAAATGTTTAAGGACTCTTGTGATCAATACTGACCAGTCGGGAAAAGGACTAAATCGTTATACAAAAACTAACAAGGAAGCTTCTAACAGTTCACATCCTCTGTGTCTTCTTTAAGTGAGTAATCAAATGTGCCGAGTATATAAAGCTTTTTACAGTTTGATTTTTATTAGAACAGCTCCAGAAGAAACTGCGAAAAATGGTTCGTAAAGTAAGAATGCATGCAGAGTTAAGGACTCTTGTGATCAATACTGACCAGTCGGGGAAAGAACTAAATCGTTATATAAAAACTTATAAGGAAGCTGCTAACAGTTCACATCCTCTGTGTCATCTTTAAATGAGTAACTAATGTGCTGAGTATATAAGGCTCTTTACAGTTTATCAGTTTCAGAAAGGACTATGAAGAAGAGTTATGGAAAATAAACTTTAATTGTGAGGACTTCAATGATGATACACCAAAAATAAGAAAATGAAAACTAACTGCTTATTTAACTTCAAGAAATTGTAGCGGTAATCATTTATAAAAAAATATTATGTTGACAAAGTGGGTGTAAAATAGATGCAAAAATGGCGATTAACAAACTCCTCCGAAAAACCAAAATAGTTTCGATGATCGTTTTTTTATAAGCCGGTAAATTTCGGATAAGGTAATGATTCTAGTGTCTAGTAACGTCATGTCGAAGCGAAAAAAAAACAAAAAGTAGTGTGTGTCAAGTGCCAATAATAATAATACAAAGGAATAGTATATGGTTTAGCTAAAATCTTTGGGTCAATGACATGCAATTATGTGTAAGCTTGTATAAATATATTATAAGTTGGAAGTTGCGATATTTTATAGTTTTTTTTTATTTATCGTTAAACTTTCTTTAGCACGCAGACCTTTTTGGATTATCTCGCAATAATTGTGTTAGTATTACACGATTTCTAAAAATCGATAATCACTTATTGATGTAGTTCAACTAACCGACCTTTAAATTGTCTATTATGCTTTACTGCGACTACTTTCCGAACATTAAATCACAGTATTAATATAATTACATTATTTAGGTAAATTGCTTTTTTAAACCAATAACAAATCGACCTTTCTCTCTAACGACAAATCTATACGATAATTAATAGCAACTACCTGTTCTTCATAACAACACCACTATTGTTATTAAAAAAAGAGAGCTCGCGAAGGCCCCACGACCATACAAAACGGTACAGATATATACCTTTGTAGATATCTCGCTGGGTATATTCACAGTGTACCCAGCACCCAGTTTGTATCGTCAAGGCTGTGGGAAAGCTTACAGTTCAATGCTAATCAAAACGGTGATTCAATTCCCCACGGAGCATAATATAAGCGATCTTAAAATTATTATGAAGTTGTTTGTCCACACAACAATCACCTATTAAATTAAAAATAATATGCAATGTGTGTGTGTATTTGTGTGCAAGTTAAAAGAATTAAAGCTTGCTAGTTTCTTTTTCATTCCTACCGTATTTATTTATGCTACTAAATTGATTCAGATCACAACGAGAACGCAGCGCACGTGTTTTGACGTCTTGAAAAAAATATGAAAAATCTATACTCTATTTCGAAATAGTACATACATACATATAGTCACGCCTTTTTCCCGTAGGGGTACGCAGAGACCACTTCCTTTCACTTCCGCTACGGTACTTACACATATCTCTTGCTTCCTCTTCTTTCATCAGTGCTCTCATACATGCTCGTCGGTTGTTGGTACTCTCGACCTGGCCTTTCTTCAAATCAATGTTGATCTGGTCGAGATATGTTCGCCGAGGTCGACCTCTACCGACTTTTGTAAATTCACACTCGCCTTAAAAATTTGTTTCGTCAATCTTCCTTTGTAACTACATCTTTTACACCACAACGTTCTCTTATCTCACTATTCTTTACTTTATCCAACCGAGTTACTATGTCTATACTTCTCATCTCCGCAGATTAATCTTATTTTCATGCTTCTTCTGCCAAATCCAACATTTACTACCATACATAGGTGTAGGAACCAACACACCTATATGCACAGCCAGACGTGCCTTTTTTTAAACATTCGGAGTAATAAATCTTACTTATACATGCAAAACCCTAACAGAGTGGTCAAACAAACTTTTATATATTTCTAAATGGTCCGCAACAGCGGATTGTTATATTTTACTTAAGACACCCTGTTTTTATTTGAAAGCCTGTCGCAAATAAAAAGATTTATCTGCAAAAGGGTCATTTCCTGTAGTGGTGTAACTATGAGTATTACCATATAAATTAAACAATATTATTATTTTAATTTAAAATAATTTCTATACCCAACCTGGTTTATAGCGTTATATATTTAATAAAATATTCTAGTTTTCACAAGTTTTTTTCTTCTGTTACTACATCTCAACATTTTTTGGAATAAATATTTTATAACGATTCCTCAAAGAGAATTTTAATATCTTTCATTTTAAACGTCGTGGTCTTCCTTTAGTTCGCAGTGATACGGGGGCAGACAAAGAATAGTAACATTTCGTTTCTGTGCAGTTTTGTCAACTACATACTCCGTGAAGCGAGCATTGTTTAAAGACACTATGGAAAATAGTTCCATTTCACCATAATTTCGTTATATATATGAAACATTAACAAACCGCCCTTGTGTACAAAAAAGGAAGTTAAAAAACCCGGATTGCTACAGGTACTTTCCAGATAGTGGTAATGATGAAGATTGGATTCGAAATCCATTCATGCTCATAACTGTAAGCATTAATGATGATTTAAGCATTAATGATGATTTAAGCATTAAGCAACATAAATCATTGTTGGAAATGTCCACAGATCAAACTTTTCAAGCTGGTTTTTAAGATATATGGATTTTGGGTAGCAAGAAAACAAGAATATCCGGAGCTTTCCCTTAAAGCGGTGAAATTTCTTTTGCCCTGTGACAACTTATGTGAGAGAGTGGGTTTTTACACCATGCATGATGCCCTGAAAATCAAAGGGATGAAAATAAATTTAAGCAAAACGAAAGTAATGGTTTTTGAAAGAGAAGAAAGCATGACAAACTGTGAAGTTTCGATTGAGGGAGAAAGAGTGGAACAAGTAAATGAATTTGTGTACTTGGGTTCAAAGTTTACGAGAGATGGAAAGTATGACAGTGACATTGAGCGAAGGGTGTTGGCTGGAAAACAAATGAATGGGGCACTGCATAGCTTTATGAATAGCCAGAAAGTGTCAAAAAAGGCACGTCTGGCTGTGCATAGAGGTGTGTTGGTTCCTACACTTATCAGTATGTTAGTGAATGTTGGGTTTGGCAGAAGAAGCATGCAAATATGATTAATGCTGCGGAGATGAGTAGTCTGAGAATTGTATAGCCGGAGTGACTCGGTTGGATAAGGTAAAGAATAGTGAGATAAGAGAACGCTGTGGTGTAAAAGAAGATGTGGTTACAAAGATAGATAAAGGAATGCTTAGATGGTTTGAAAACGTTGAAAGGATGGATGAAGAAAGATTGACGAAACAAATTTATAAAGCGAGTGCGAAAGGACAAGTCGGTAGAGGTCGACCTCGGAGAACATATCAGAACATATCAGATCAACATTGTTTTGAGGAAAGGCCAGCTGTCAAGAGTACCAACAACCGACGAGCATGTATGAGAGCACTGATGAAAGTAGAGGAAGCAAAAGATGTGTGTAAGAACAGTAGCGGAAGTGGAAGGAAGTAGTCTCTGCCTACCCCCATGGGAAAAAGGCGTGACTTTATGTATGTATGTTAACTTGTTGATGTTACTAAAGTATCTGTAGTTCAGCAGGGTATTTTTTTTATTCCCTACTGTGCAGAAAGCGTCACCTTCGGCCCGCTACGCAAAACAAAGTTGCCGCTTTCCGTCTACAGTAGGAAGAAAAATAGTATACACAGCACGGGCATTAAAGTAAGAAATGTCTCAGAACACATGTATGATGGAACGGTGGTGGAATTGGATTGTTATTGTTGCCAATATTACTACAATCGTGTTGTTACTGTTAATCTTGAAAAATATCATGGCCTATGCCAGACACGAAACTTAAGATCTGAATAAAATTCAATGTTGTTTTTGATTAAGACTGGCGAAAATCGAGAGTAACTACCGAGTGGTTACATGCATTGTCTATAGTGGTTCAAGTGGTTTTAAGTATATGAAGTGAATGCTTAATGTGCGCACTAGTAGCGCACATGTGCAATTACTTTAATAATATATATTTTTAGGTATATTTAAAAGACTTTTTGCCGGACAGTGTATATGTAGCGGTTAAACGTTGTTTAAAGTTTGGGAAACAAATAACAAACAAAAGTTTAAAATGTGTCGGAAACATTCTAAAAAAATTACGGCTTACGTTGGAAAAATAAACAGCTGACAAACACAATATGCAATTTAATGCTCTACAAAGCCTAACCGCGATATTAAACATTTTTAAAATAAAATTTATTTGCACAAAACCGCATTTTTGATTGTTTATCATAAAATTACCGTAGTAATGTTGCTCTTAAAAAAAACCAGGTCAATGTTATTCGAACTACATTTTGGCAAATCCTGGGATCTAACAAGAATCTGGTTAAATTCTAAATTAAAAATCTAGATAACAAAAAGTAAATAATACCAGTCTTACAACAAATAATAATCTTTTCGTGCTCAACGACATTTTTTAAATAGTTACAGAAGATATTATTTTAAAAATATACTGGGTGTTTCTAGGATAAGTAGGAAACTAAAAAATAATTGGGGTTTGCTTAGTAAAAAATTTTCGTAACGCCATCCGTTTTCAAGATAAAAGGCGTTGAAGAAAAAAATTTATACACATATTTTACGATTTTGCCGAAACTACTGGAAACATTGTAATGAAATTTTATATCTGACTCTCATAGAGAGCGCTAGTTACAAGGTTCGTACCAAGTAGTATTGAACATTACTTTTTTAAGGTTAGATTTATTAATCAAAATTTCAAGTGAACTTAAACATCATTCAATTTTACACCAAAAAGGTAGTCTTGGTAAAACCCCAATTATTTTTCAGTTTTCTACCTATCCCAGAGACGGGGTCACTTTTCTTTAAAACACCCTGTATAGTAACCACGAAAAATTCGAATTATGTTATTTAAAATTAAAATGTCATAAAAATTGTGTAAAAAACTAAGAACAATGATAAAATTTGTTTTTACACGTTCCTGCTACCTGTATACGTCGTAACTCGACAAATCTTTAAAACCAAATACATAGGAAAATGGCATAAAATTTACATATAAATTATGGGTTATAAAATTTAAATAAAAGATTTTAATATACTTCATTAATTATTTAACAAATAATCAGCAGTAGTGAATTATTGATAACATCTACCCATTCGTGTAGTTACGTATAAAATGAGCAATTACTTTAATATTTAGTAAATCTAGGAGTTGCCTAATATCATTTTAAAGATATTAAAAATTTGAATATAGCTAATTGTTAATTTATTTTTTTTATAGTATTTTTATTTATTTAATACAAGAAAACGACAACAATATAAGTTTAATACTTTTTGTAAATTATTACTATCCACTCAGAATTTTAAAATGCTTACTTATCAAGATATTACGTTAGTGTTAATGGTCCACGTAAATCAATAAATAATTAAAATAATTATTGATTGACCTGAAACAATTTATGTACCAGTTGGTTTAGAAACCAAATATGACCAAGTAATAGTACAAAAGAAACTCCAAGAAGCTGATTTGTATGGCATCGTGTCTAAGAAACCAAAGAGCAAGTTATAGTGTAACAGAAGCTTCAAAAAGCTGATCTGTATGGCATCGTGTCTTAAAAAACCAAACATGACCAAGTAATGGTGCAGCAGAAGCTCCATGATTCTGCTCTTTTTGGCTCGTGTCTTATAAACCAAACATGAGCAATTAATGGAGCAAAAATAACTCAAAGAAGCTGATATGTAAGGCATCGTGTCTTTAAAACCAAACATGACCAAGTAATAGTGCAGCAGAAGCTCCATGAATTTGCTCTTTTTGGCTCGTGTCTTAGAAACCAAACGTGAGCAATTAATAAAGCAAAAATAGCTCATAGGAGCTGATATGTATGGAATCGTGTCTTAAAAACTAAACATGACCAAGTAATAGTGCAGCAGAAGCTCCATGAATTTGCTCTTTTTGGCTCGTGTCTTAGAAACCAAACGTGAGCAATTAATAAAGCAAAAATAGCTCATAGGAGCTGATATGTATGGAATCGTGTCTTAAAAACTAAACATGACCAAGTAATAGTGCAGCAGAAGCTCCATGAATCTTTTTTTTTTGGTTCGTGGCTTAGAAACCAAACATGAGCAATTAATAGAGCAAAAATAGCTTAAAGAAGCTGATATGTATGGGATCGTGTTTAGGAAACCAAATATGGCCAAGTTATAGACGCTCCAAGAAGCTGATATTTTTGGCATCGTGTCTTAGAAACCAAACATGAGCAAATAATAGTGCAATAGTTACCTATACACGATAGATATTTATCGAGACCTCGACAAACGTTGAGAAATAAGTCTTGTTATTTCAAACTATTAATAGTTCAGGAGCTCGCATGCTCCAAGTGATATTTTTATGGTGAATATGCATTTATACGTTAGTGAACGCTTTAAAATTGTTTTACCAAAGAATCAGTAGCTTACCACAAATAGTTGAACAGGATGTATTTATGTAAAGAGGAAAGTTTATCAAGCAAAACAAAATGAGTGAGAATGGCTACGAAAATAGAAGAACTCTTTCAACAAATCGTTTTTAAAGTTAAGAATATGAACTAACAAAGATATGCCAGTGATATTCAAATTTCACAAAACATACTCCTTGTCATACAAAACAATAAAATAACTCAACCATCTCAAACTTAAATAAGATTTTTTTAATTTCTATTTCAGTTTATTTTTGTAAATACAAAAAATGCCTGGACTGGTTGGCAGTCGCAAACAGTCAGTAAATAGTACGGATTGAGAGCAGTATATTTAAAAAAGCGTTTTTGAATATACCATGCACAATTAGGGGCGGTTTCTATCTGCTGTGGGAACAAACCTTATGCGATTGCCATCAGTTTAAACAAGGACCAAAAAGTAGAACAAAGCTCCTGTCAACCGATCAAAGTGCCAGTATTTCCTTGCATATTATTAGGTTGATACATACATTCTCTTATCTCACTATTTTTTACTTTATCTAACCGAGTCACTCCGGCTATACTTCTCAGACTACTCATCTCCGCAGCATTAATCCTATTTTCACTACTATACAATATATAAGTGTAGGAACCAACACACCTCTATGCACAGCCACTTTCTGGCTGTTCATAAAGCTATGCAGTGCCCCATTCATTTTTTTTCCAGCCAACACCTTTCACTCAATGTCACCGTCATACTTTCCATCTCTCGTAAACTTCGAACCCAGGTACACAAATTCATCTACTTGTTTCACTCTTTCTCTATTAATCAGAACTTCACAGTTTGTCATGCTTTCTTCTCTTTCAAAAATCATTACTTTCGTTTTGCTTACATTTATTTTCATCCCTTTGATTTTCAGGAAATCATGCATAACATTAACCATTGAATGACAAATGTGTCATAATGACAAAGGGGGGTGTAGCCACTCACTTTCTCACAAAATAAACTGACAGTACAGAAAAGGTAACGGCTTCAGGACTAAATTAAATCGGTAAACCACAAAGCCAATAAATAAATAAAAAATTTCTTTCTTGTGATGTTAAAATAATTGTCAAGGTGCAAATTGTCCATCAATTTTATAGAAAAATTGTTACCGGTAATGGAATTTACAAAATGCCCTTGGTTTATTTTTAATTAATTAGAACATAAAAAGAACATTGTCAAAGAATTAGGTAGAAGTAAACAGAAGCAAGGTTGTATTAAATAAAAAGAATCGATATTTATAAACATACTTATACATTTTTAGTGAAATGAAATCAGGGGCGTCAGAACAACCAATTCTAAAGGTGTTTAAATAATAATAAAAATGGACGTTTGGATAAATACACGCTTTTAAGGTATTTTCCAAACATTTTACAAATCCTAACGTAGTTTATAATTTTATGTAATTTACGTACAAAAATAAAGTCATGTTTTTAAAAAAAAAAAGGAAATATATTTATAGATAAACTTTAAAACTGAACAAGCAATTCTTAACCATAATGATTAAACACCTGTCTATTAATAGATTTTCATCAAGGTGTAAAACGTTGAAGTTTTTCGATTTAAGTTAACCACAAACAATATACAAGGTAGCCAAAAAAATCGAAAACTACCAAAGCATAACTCACAAACGAGAAGCGACAAAAGCCTGTTTTAGAAGGCGAATGGCAAAAAATATGGTGCACAAAGAGTCCCCCCTCCCACATTTGAAAGAAACAATATATAAAAATATCCAATTTTTATTATAAATTTGACATTGTACCCTCGTTTTTTGGCTCTAGAAAATAAAAAAAAATCAACATTTTTGAGTGTTACGTTATTTTTAAATCTTCGTTTTTACGGCAGATTTACGACAAAAATTACGGAAATAAAAAAAAAATAAAAACTTAAATTAGTTTCAGTGCTTTAAATGTTCATGTAAACGCACTCATTCACGTATAATTGTTAATAATTTTTTTCGAATAAAGTTTTTATATTTTTTTCTTAATCTACACAAAAAAACGAACAATTTAAAAAAATATATATACAAAAATGTTGATTTTTTTATGTTTTTACAGTTTAAAATAATAACAATTCCTCTCAAAATCGACCTTTTCTCACATATTATTGTTTGTACCTATTTTATTAAGTAATCATCAAAGTAATATAAATAAAAATATTCCTAAAATTACTTATTAAGTAAGCAAGTATACAATATCTACACAGTAATTGAGGGAAAATGGATTTTTAGAGGTATATAGAGGAAACCAAATTTATTTTTTATGGAACCAGTAATGAATCGGAATAAAAAGACATTGTTGGAATGATCAAAAGAAGAATTAAGCCAGGGACTACGACATCAGATTGCTGGAGGGCTTATGATTGTTTAAATGATGAAGGTAATTATCAATTTTCTATTTTGAGTGTTGTTTTTTGGATTTTTTAGAACAAAAATTTATTAATACGATTGTACTTACTGTTCTTCACAATTTATTAATTTATTTAATAATATTTTAGGGTTCAAACATTTAACAGTCAACCACACTTATAATTTTGTTGACCTGGATAGCTGGAGCTCATACTTAACACATTAAGAGAATTTGGAGAACAGCGCGAGCCAAGATTCGGATGCAAGGAGGAGAATATGTTTAGATTACGTTACAGCAATCATTTTCAAATATTGCATTATTTTTTTGTTCTCTTACAAGATTTTTTCGACGATAATATAAGTGATTGATTTATTTTTGAATATGATACATAGTAATTTTCTTTTTTTTATCATTTTAACATTATACATCTGAAATCCTAACTATTTTTTTTTAATAAAAAGATATTATGGTTTGTTGCCATTGAACATGAAATTATTAAATTTTGAAATCATTAATATTATTTTAAGTTATTTAACATTGAGAAATCATCAGTTGTGTATAATTTTTTTTGTAAATATTCATTTTTTTGTGTAGATCAAGGATATAAGTATGATCTAACTACGTGTATAAATGTTATATACGATTATTGAAAAAAAAAGTTGATTTTTAGAAACATTCATAAAATTTCATTTGTAAAAAATTAATAAATAAACATTTTTATGATTTTTTTTTCAAAATGTTCGTTTATTTGTGTAGATTAACAAAAAAAATATGAACTTCGTTTGATACTTCGCAAAAAAGTTATGAACAATTATATTCAAAGAAGTGCGTTGTTTATGATCGCATTTAAAGTCATCAAACTATATGAAATCTTTGAGTGAGATATTTCCTATATTTTTTTCCATAAATCCGCCGTAAAAACAAAGATTTTAAAAAAAAATTCATCAAAATCGGATGGTTTTTCAATTTTCTAGAGCCGAAAAAAAAAATTACCCACATTACTAACTCATTTTTTTTTGTCATGCAATGTTATATATTTAAGGTGTACCTACGAAGTTCACCGAAAATCGACCCCACAAACATCAAACGTACCGACAAAGCTGTCACTTCCCGTTGGTATGTTTTATTGTCCGAGTTCTACTATCAAATAATTTCAGCCGAAAAGAAGATCACTTATTATAAATAGTTCGTATTCAATTCGTTTCTTGAATTATGTAGCGCATTGTAATTTTATTTAACTGCTTAACTTGTACTTTTTTATTACAATAAGTATTTTGAATAATTAGGCATCTTCACAATGGATCTCACAATAGTTTTATTGCACATAACGTTTGAGAAGAAAGGTGTCTACGGTTGGTATATACTGTTTATTGGATGTACCAACCAATAAATCAATCACATTACTCAAATACGGCGGCAATTTGTACTTGTCGGCAAAGCTTATTTCTTAGCGAATTAACAATTTTAATCTTTAACACAAAACAATTCGCGATGGCATGAGTATCGTATTTTTTTGTTTTTGGAATTTTAAATTTTATATAAAAATATTTTTTTTAATTCAACATTTTTTTAATCCACAAGATCAATAAGAACTGTAATAAAAAAATTGGTGAAATTTATTCTACTTCTCTCTTCTCTTCTCTTTATTTTTGTAAATAAACTTTCATAATCATTCTTTACCTCAAAGGATCGAAATTATTGTTTCACTTCTGGGAATCAAATTTTTTCTTGCCTATGCCAACATACTGCTGTACATTTTGTATTTCTTTTTGTTAAAGTCGTTGTATTGCTCTGAGTTTATTTAAATTTCGTGAGGAGTCTTTTGTCTTCAACAGTTACTTGGAGGTTTCAGAATACAAGTGAACCAAGTCCACTTTAGCTACTTTTAAAGTACAGAAGTTTAAAGCTGTTAACATTTTTTAAAAGTATATATTCAATTTAAGAAGTTCAAAAAGTAACTTAGACATTTACATAGGTTTTATTGGCCAAATTTCATGTCATAGCCCCAAAAAATCCAAAATAGTGGACTCGGTTCAAATGTATTCTGATAAATGTTGGAAAGATAATAAACCAACTCCAAGTGTTGTTAATACACTTTATTTTGACATCTGCTTAGATATCAAATTAGAAATATTAAAAGAAATTATCACTTCTTAGTTGAAAGGAAAAGTTTATTGACATAAAAAAACTCATTATCGGTGTCATTTCCTTCAGTTGCTTCGTTGTCCTGGGTTTGACGAGTTGTCTGATTCCCTGGAAGGTTTCTGAAGTATCCATAATAAATAGGGGGTATGTAAAGGAGTAGGGACAACATGTCCTCCTTTTTTTTTGGAAGTCATTTGTCTTCTGGTTGGGTAAATCTGACCCTGCTGTACAGTCAACAAGGTTTGCATTTCCACGGGTCTTCTTGGCCTACATTTACTGATCTTTTTCGATATGTATAAGGTTCGAAACCCCGAAATTTCACTGAACGATTCATTTATTTTTATTTGGAATGGTGCTCCTTTTTCAAACCTCAAACACCGTATCTTAAGCCAATTGATTTTCCTACCTTTAGTGTCCTTTTTCCTGTTTGTGATTGAATCTTCTAGGGGTTTTGTGCACAAAAACTCTTCTCGTTTTATTTTTACAACTTCAAACTGAGGCTTTTTCACTTTTGCAGTTTTAATGATTTTGTACCAGTCACCAGGCACATTGATGGTACCATGTTTCTTGCTTGCTCTCTCTATTATACTGAAATCAGCCACCAACTTCCAGTTGTTCGTACATCATTTTGTAGATATTGTTTTACATTTTTTTTTACCTTATTGCAACTAATTCCAAAGATTTGGAGAATGCTATTTTAATAATACTCGAGTATTTTCCCAACCTTTTAAAGTAAGTTTAAGGTAAATCTCAGATTTGTATGAGTACAAATTATTTATAGAATCATTAACAGACCGACGAAGTGTGTATTTATATTATTTACAACAAATCCAGGTTTATTGAGAGTAGTTGTATTTATTTTTATAACAAAAAAATTGTATACATCTGCTTAGATCCACTTACGAAAATTGTTTGTTTTTCAAGACGTACAAGGTATACTTAAGTGCTGTATATGTAGGTAAGTAATATATTTTAAACAAACATCGTTTAGATAAAGTTACTTGAAAATATTGACATTTTTTTAGGAAAAAAAAAATGTAAATATTCTAATCCTTGAGTAATTTAACGTGAGTGTGATGTAATTATGTTTTAAATTATTTTTCGAACACACTAACGCAATATATTTTTTTAGGAATAATGTACGTAGTCGTTTGTTTTTAATAATATTTATGAAATCATAGTTTAAACAGTCGTTTGATTTTTTTTAAATCATACCTAAGTTTAAAACTTTCTGTCATAGAAAATGTAAGTGCCTACATATTATATTTGTGATTAAATAAGTCGAAAGATTTAATTATATTAAACACTAGATGGAGCTCTATCACGTTTTATTAACCAACTGATTTAATTTCAGTAATAATGACGTTAATGCAAATTAATAGGTACGTACCTAAGAGGAATTATGAAAAAAGGACTATAATGAAAATATTTTAAATAACCAGCAAATCTTTAATACAATTAAAAAAAATATTAAATTCATCCCCATTTTTACAATCTCTCCTTGAGATTGGGTACAAACGGTTTTTCAAATAACAAGTAATATAATTGATTTAATTTATTTTTAGAATTTCAAACTTTATTTTGCGTAGTATCTAGCGAATTTTTAATAATAATAATATTGGACGACATTGTAGACATTTTAAATATTTATATGGTTTTTTACTATTATCTAATTTCAACGTATGAGAGTAACAACCCAAAAAAACAACAACTTTTGCATATTAGGTACAATAAACTCGTTTAAAATAAATTCAATTTATTTAATGTCACTATCATTTCTATTAAAATATTAATAAAAATATTAAATACCTAAGACCCCCCTTTTTACAATTTGATTTTTTTTTCCTCGAGATTGGCAAATGATTTTCCAAATTTTTAAAATGTGTACTTAGTTAAGAATTCAACTATTTTTAATAATTACAATCTCAAAACTTAATTTGTATAGTTTCTAGCGGAATTTTGAATAGTGTTTTATAATTTTCAAGTAAAAATGAATAAGTAACTGTGTTAAAATAAATATTTTCTGTAGACGCTTTATTGTTTCTATTTAAAATAATAATATTACAGAGAAAATAAATGATATTTGTAGACTTGTTTTACTGTCATCTAGTTTAATAATACGAGCGTATTAACAAAAAAAAAATAACTTTTGCATATTACAATAAAATACTTTATAGTAAAAAAATTAATTTGATTTGAAGTAAAAATAAATAAGTAATAGCAGGGCCGGATTTAGAGGTCTGGAGGCATCGGGGCAACATAAAAGTGGAGGCCCCCTGGCTCCAAATTATTTCCCAAATAAAATGAACAATTTTTTTCAGTCGAGTTAATAAATAATTTATTGTGAAAGTTGTTTACTAGTAGGAATTTGAAATTTTTTTCCGAATTCTCTATTGTGGGGGCCACTGTGCTGTAGCCTCGGATGAGGCTTGAGTAATAAATATTTCTTGTGGCATTGGCTGCTTCATGGCTTCTTTTAATAATAATTATAATAATATTGCACGACATTACAAACAATTTTAATGTTTTATATATTATAGAATTATCTGGGACGCCTAGTGAAGCGGGACACTGCAATTTTTAGGTCACAATAGAAACAAATGTACATAATGTCAAAAAAAACTTTCTTTTCGTTAGACAACTCTGTAGTTATCGATACAAAATCGGTACGTTGCATAATACTGAGTCACATTTATAAAAAAAACATTGGAATAACCAGTGAACGTAATGAGGTAAGTATAATAATTGTTCCGGTACTAAATAACACAATGTAGAGAATATTTTCTCGATAATGCTACAAAAAATATACAACCGGATTATAAAAAAAAACCGTTTTGCAACTAATCATGCGTTTTTGAATTCCCTAATTTAAATTTCTTACCATTACTTGATTTTCTTTACGAGCGGCAACCTCGCATTTATGTTATTTTCATTTATTACAGTTTTATTAAACACTCGGATTTCTTGTAGTACGTTTTTGTAACTTTTTTTACAGATAAATAAATTTTTTTTTGTCGAATATCGATAATATGAAAATTAATGTCATGGAATATTGCAGTCTTTAAGAGACAATTCAAAACAACGATAAAATAACAAATATTAAAAAATAATAAAGACGCGTATAATTTGCAAATTTAAATGTAATATTTTGCCGATTTGGTTTTGAAACATTTCGTGATCATTTTTAATACATTATTAGTCGAGATTGTATTTTAACAAATTAACCAAAAAATAAAACTGGTTATTTTCGAATGGTATATACACGAGCAAACGTTCATAGTAAAAATACGAGTCGTTTACAGTCTGAAAACAAACTACATATTTAAGACACCCACGAATATATAGTGAATATACATACATTGAAGAGTCTTCAGAAACATGAAGGTGGTCCGATGTTCACATTTAATAAAAATTCCATAGCACCACGTCTGTTTGTGAAACTCATTACACAAAAGAAATATCCAGCATCGGAGAGTTACATATATCACAAAGGATTACATGAGAAGAAAAATTAAATGAAAAATTTGCCGACAAATACGAGAGAGCGAATTGAAAAAAAAAACAGTATCACACAACACTTCTTCGGCTGGAGGAATACATCTGTAATCGGTTAGGAAAAAAAACCATAAAAACTCAACACCATTCGATAGTTCGTTTATACAGTGTAGTCGAGAAAGTAAAAAAGAGTGGTCGTCTATTTATAATGATCGCGAAAAATCCGTTTGCAAGAAGGCGAGTGACGGAGCTCGACCGTACTAACTTAACCAAACCGTGAACACGGACTGACGGTCGAGGGAACAGCATGTCATGACTACAACCCGAAGTCGTACGACGCTCGCGTGTTTACCGTTGCCAACGTTCGACGTTCTTCCCCAGATCTTCAGACTCCATTTGACTCTTCTTCTTTATCGGCATCTTCCTCCATATCATCGTCATTATGTCTACGGTACCAAAGTTTTACGAACATTTTTTAACACTCTTTTTTAAACAAAATCTCACGATTGTTAATATTTTTTCATAACAACCATCATCACTCTTCATTTACTGCACTATAGGAGGCTGGATTTTTCGAATTTGTTTGATTGTTTGATTTAGAAACAAAGATTTTGTTAATATGTAACAAAATCATTTAAAATTTGAAGAACTTTTTATTTCTTTTTCAAATAATTACCCTTCTTGCTAAATGCGTATATATTTTTTTTTTATGAAAATAGTCGCAAAAAGGGTAGACCTATCGTGTGGGCCGCGGACGGCCCGCACTGCGACTATTAGAAGTGGAAGGGATTATAGAAAGAAGATGATTGTGAACCCGCTTTTTGAAAAGTTGCAGGTCATAGTTCTCTGGAAAAACTGATTTTGGAAGCTTATTCCATTCCGTAGCAGCCCTGTAAAAGAAGGATTCTTGATGAAGATTGGTCCTTGTAGTGTCAAGCTTGAGAGTAAATGTGTGAGACTGATCAGCGTGCCGAGTTCATCGGCCGAATGTGGCCAATGGTGGTACAAGAGTTTTTATTTCTCT
Organism: Agelastica alni; assembly: GCA_950111635.1. Lineage (NCBI taxonomy): Eukaryota > Metazoa > Arthropoda > Insecta > Coleoptera > Chrysomelidae > Agelastica > Agelastica alni. The sequence goes on from OX467709.1 coordinate 85,112,780, forward strand.
GGAGCATCTGCCATGGAAATATCTGTAGAGCAATGACTGGTCTGCAACTCTTCTTCTATGTTCTAGAGGGTGAAGGGTATCTGTGAGAGTTGAGCTGTTTATCAAGCGAATGGCTCTTTTCTGAATGGAATCTAGAAGACGAAGAGAATGCCTTGGTGCTGAACCCCAAATATGCGAGCAATACTCCAGTAGAGGTCGGATTTGAGCCTTGTACGTCGTCAACAGTTGATCAGGAGTAAAAAACTTTCTGGATTTTCACAGAAAACCTAGCCTCTGGCTTGCCGACTTTGCGATGTTAGCAACATGGTCATGCCAAGACATATTATTGGACACCGTGACTCCCAAAATCGAGATGGAGGGACTTGGTTCAAGGGTATTTCCGGACATTGTGATGGGATGATTTGAGGAATTCACTTTCTTGGAAAACGTGGCACTTTGTGTTTTTTGGGCGTTGTACTGAACAAGATTGTTTATTATTTTAATTATACCTTTTCTGACACGTCATAATACTATTGAAAAGTGTGTTGTAAGTAAAAGAAGGAAAGCATGTAAGTTAAAGAAAATGTGCGTAGAGGTTCAAAAAGCAGTGTCATAAAAAACAGTCTGGTTGGATTGGCTAGCTACAAAGGCAAATCAAAGAGGCAATATGCAATAAATGGATGTAAATGAAGCAAGGAATGAGTATAAAATGTTGAAAGGTGTGGCAAAAAAGAGTGTGGCAAGAAAGAAGGAGAATGATAAAGATGAACTTGATAGAAGGTTATCTGACGATTTCCATGACAACATTAAATTCTTCTGGAAGTCCATAAGAACAGCCAAAAGTAAAAATAATATCCTCGCAACTGAAAAAAATCATAAAATAAGATGGTAGTACGAGTATTGAAATCACTTTAAGAGAGAGATAATTCCACTGCTTGTGTCGGAATAAACGGAGAAAACACTGACTGAATGTTTAACTTATACATAGACGATTGTTTAAAAGATTTAAAAGGGAGTGCGTATGGATTAAGAATGAATGATTTGACAGTCAAATGCATCGTTTACGCCAATGATCAGGTCATATTAGCATCATCTGAAGAGAAGTTGCAGGCGATGGTTAATATTATGAATGATGCCCTAAAAATCAAAGGAATGAAAATAAATGTAAGCAAAACGAAAGTAATAGTTTTTGAAAGAGAAAAAAGCATGACAAACTACGAGGTGCTGATTGAAGGAGAAAGAGTGAAACAAGTGAATGAATTTGTATACTTAGGTTAGCAGGGCAAATAGAAAAGAGGTTGCTGATAAAAGTTTTAAATGGTTCTAGAAATTAACTATCATTTTTGAGAGTTAGCGATTAAATATAAAACAGGCCTAGCATACAAACACATTTACCATCCAAGTATTAATAAGATAAGAGAACGCTGTGGTGTAAAAGAAGATGTGGTTACAAAGATCTTGTATCCGCTACTAAAAATTTCTTTATTCGCGGTTCCAGTCGGTATCTTGAAGGGATTCGCATTCGGACAACCTGACAGTGTTTTGGCGTGCAAATAGGAAAGCGTGGGTTACAAGTGCTATTTTTTCTGACTGGATCCTGGTGTTGACTTATATAAAAAAAAAATATTTTAGACTTTAAGGCCGATCTAGTTTTGGACAATGCTTCAAGTCATCCTCGTAAGCTTCCAAAGCATCCAAATATAAAGGTAATATATTTACTTCCTAATACAATTGCTTTACTCCAAACCATGGACCAAGGAATAATCCAGACGTTCAAGCTCTATTACATTAGACGAACCTACAAAATCATACTGGACAACATGGAATGTGATCCTAATTTGAATGTGATGCAATGATGGAAAAATGTTAACATTGCAAGATTCATTGTTATCATAATCATAACTTAAACTTAAACCATACACATTGAAATCATGTTAGAAAAAACTATGGCCCAGTCTCACTGTCGGAAATGATGAAGATTCTGTGCAAATTCAAACTCGTACAGCGAATATTGCTCAAGCTGCCAATGAAATAGGACGAGAGGGCATTAAGCAAATATATTTTAGTGACATTCAAGAGTTGCTTGAATCGCAAGACCAAAACTGACTTAGAGAAAATGTTGAATCCGAATTTCATTACAGAAAAGGCTTCAAAGAGCATTGAAAGGATGAGCTTTAATATATAATGTTGAAAACTAATTAAATTGATTTTATTTTTTTATTTTGGAACCTTGGAACGTATCTCTTATAATCCCATCAAAATTACCATTTCATATTCACGGTTTCTATATTCGCGACATATTTACGGAACGTATACCCCGCGAGAGCTTTTACTGTAATTTTAAGAGTAAATACATCTTCGTTTACGAAATAACCTATCCTAACCTTGTAGTTAATTTTTGGTGTAAATTAATCATAATTGTTACATTGCCACTGATTTCAGCTCGTAATTAGGCAAATAAAAAATATTACATTACTAATTTACAGGATTATTTAAAAAAATCCATTGAAGGTCCTTTTCTCGAAGAAGAAACATTTTCTTACGAAGTAGTAAGTGATATTGCCAAAACGTGAATTTGTAATTTAAGTTGAAATAGATTAGAAAGCTTCCCAAACAAATATTGTCTAAATCTACTTGAAGCAATGAAAGCACATTTTAGGCTTTCTGTTACATATCACTTTAAACTTGATTGTACGGCTGTATAGAGGAGTGTTTGTTGGTTCCTACATATATGTATGGTAGATTGTAGATTGTAGGGTGGGTCGTGAAGGCCATGCTGCCTCTCAAGCATATATGTATCGTAGTGAATGTTGGGTTTGGCAGAAAAGGCGTAAAAAAAGGATTAATGCTACGGAGATGAGTAGTCTGAGAAGTATAGCCGGAGTGACTCGGTTGGATAAAGTAAAGAATAGTGAGATAAGAGAACGCTGTGGTGTAAAAGAAGATGTGATTACAAAAATAGATAAAAGGATGCTTAGATGGTTTGGACACGTAGAATACGTGTGAATGGACAAGTCGGTAGAGGTGGACATCGGCGAACATATCTCGATCAGATCAACATTGTTTTGAAGAAAGGCCAGGTCAAGAGTACCAACAACCGACCAGCATGTATGAGAGCACTGATGAAAGTAGAACAAGCAAAAGATGTGTGTAAGAACTGTAGCGGAAGTGGAAGGAAGTGGTCTTTGCCTAGGTCTGTATGTATGTATGTATGTACGGCTGTTATTTAGTGAATATTCCTACCATAACGAACGAAATGTCCACCCTGCATCCTTCTCGTCATAAAATATTGTCATATCTGTGGTGCATTTTAAGAGGCTTGTATTTATCCTTTTGAAGGTTATCATTTGACTTCGCCTCTATTGATGGACTTGATACGTTTTTCAGACAGATTTGACAACGTCGCTCACGAATAGAGCGGGGTCTATTCCTCTTGGAAATCAAACGTAATGATCTCTTCCTTTACCAAAAGGAGAAAAGCTCGTCGAAGAACTAATTGTAAGTATAATAAAAAATTCATCGGCCCATTTCAAACGGTTTGAACAATTTAGAATTTTGGCGCACGGTGCGCCAAGATAATGGAGCAAAAATTATCTCAAAACAGTTTGGGATATTCAAATTTGAGTATCGTTTATATTCGATAGTGAACTAAGAAACGAGCACGCTAATGCCGGCATCTTTGAAACAAACAGTCGAATTATGCTGCAGGCTAATTTAAATTATTAGCAAAACAACTTAATTTTAAATCCCACAAAAAGTAAAAGAAAACATTGAAACACCAGATTATTTATTATATATTATCACATTATATTATTATGCACACAATAAATTAAAAAAAATTATAATTATATTAAAAATTATAATTTTAAGTAGCTGAAAATTTTTTGATACAATTCTACAGGGTGGGCCATGAGTCAGTTTTATTATCAACACACAAATACTAAATACAGTTCAATAAACTTACTGAAGATGCTTAAAGTGTTTTTGAGGATGCATAACATCTTTTGAACACTGATTTACAAATTTTGTCGTAAATATTTCGGGAATGTAGGTTTCCAAATTCTGATTGGATCCTTGTCTTCAAATTCTCAGCATTACGAATCTTGACATAAACATATTGTAGCAAATCCCAGAATGCAAAATCTGCGGGTGTAATTTCTGAGGATTTTGGAGGCTTTTCAATGGTACCCCTTCTCTCAATCCAGTCATCAAAGTTTTCATTTAGAAAGTCTCTCATCTTGTTGCCATATATACTTTTCAGGATATCAGTAGGTAAAAAAGGTTATAGTACACCAAATTTTTTAATTATCACAAGCAAATTCTCGACCGTTTTCGGCGTCAAGCCATTACCAGGAGAAATTTTTGTCACAAATTTGTTTACAAAAGACGAAATATGAAGAAGACATGACTAAAACTCAACAATGAAAGTTACAAACGTTGTCCAAAGAATTGAACAAAACATTTGATGAAACTAAATAACATAATTATGTTAGTGAACATTTAAAAGAAAGAATCAGAAATGCTTGCAATGAACTATCTAGAGAAATGTTACGTAAGGCTTTAGTGAAAAAAGTTAGTCGGATATTACATAAGTGTTTAGAAGTAGGAGATGGTTGCATTAAAAATTTATTGTAGTGATTCAACATAACATAGTAACACAGTATGTGTAATGTTAAATTAATAAATAATACTAATTAATAATGTTTAATTATTGACAGATGCGACTTTGCTATTTGTTTCCAAAGGCTTGTACTTATATTAAATATCTATTTATAAAGTATTCCAACCAAAAAATACCCCTGTATCTGCGATCAATGCTTTACTGGCGTATTGCCAGTAACCACCTACGGTGCTCAAACATGGACCTTCACAGTGCAAATGGTGAACAAGCTTACAGTATCCCAAAGATATATAGAAAGAAGAATATTAGGCGTTTATCTGCGTGACAAAAAACGAAATGAGTTAATTAGAAGTAAGTCTAAAATAACAGATATAATAGACCGGGCAGTACAGCATAAATGGGACTACGCGGGACATATCACCCATATAAAAGACAATAGGTGGAATGGAAGAGTGTTGCGATGGAAACCATGGACAGGCAGAAGAACAAGAGAAAGACCTATCACACGTTGGTACGACGACATAAATAAGGTGGCGGGACTTCCATGGATGAAAATTGCCCAAAATAGAATAAAATGGAAAGAACTAAGGAAGGCCTATGTCCAATTCAGGACGCTAAATAGCTAGAAGAAAAGATTTCCAATTGCAATGCAATCAGAAATAATAACAATAGGGACAAAAATTTTTAACAGGTGTACATTTTTTCAACTATGTTTTATATATTATATATCTAGGTGCTGTTAACAGAACAATTACAATGATGTAAAAAAATTTGAAAGGGAAAGAAGCATTGTTGGTATGCGGAAAGCATCCAACCTCCAAATAATTTAGTTGACCTTGCCCACCGAATTCAAGAAGCCAGGAATGACGTTCCCAGAATAACCATAAATCAATTAATTTCACATTCTGTATAAATGTTATTAAAATTGATCAACTTTTATTAAGTGTTATGATTTTTTTGTCAGTAAATTTATTTCTGTCGACTATGCGGAGAAGAGGAGAGCAGTATACACATTCTGTATCACTGCCCGATGCTAGCGGTGTACAGGTATCAAACCTGGGGACGTATGATAATGGATCCAAGCGATCTAAAAGAGACAGGGCCAACAGAAAGGTTCGCCAAAATCAGCGGACTAGAATTCTGATGCCTTGAAGACATAGCGGTAGTCACAGAGGATCAAAAGATCTAGGTGACATAGGTGCCGATACCAAAGTCCCAACCACAAGATTGTAATGTAAATATTTCTTTTAACTAGAGATCAACAATCTTTTTTCTTGAAGTGACCCCAACTGCAACAGTTTAAAGCAATTTGGAAGATAAAGTGTCATAGCTCGTAAGACAAAACTGCTCTAAAAGTAAAAGCTATCCATCACTGCAACTTTCTAAGAAATGGTTTTTTTCATTTAATTGATCTCGGTAAAAATTAACGGAACAATTTAATGCTACATTCTTGGCTATTGCACGCTCAATTATGCCGATTATTTAAAATTTGGTAAAGTGCTTTAGGTGACAAAATAATGAAATTAACTTTAATTTTTTATTTAACTTATTCTAACACATTACCAAAAGTGACAAGATGGTCAACGTCTCTGATCTGATAGGTCGGGAGGGTGGGGATTGATCCCATCTATGCGTTATGAGACCTTTTGTTCATCCTCCTGGGGGCTCCCTCCCTAGCTCTCGTCAGCCATCCTACGTTTTGAACGTTGGTTATTGTAAGCCAAAACTTGCTGAACGCAGATTTTGGAGTTGATGAAAGCACTGAACAGTCGTAGAAGATAATGTTCCATAGTCTCATCTTCTTGTTTACATCTTCAACATATAGGTGTGTCCGAGAATTTTTACCTTTGTAGGTGTTTGTTTAGTTAGCAGTGATCAGAGATGAACGTAAGGGAGAGGGTTATTTTTTAAATTGCATTATTTGCGAATGACTCGTAGTTCCAATGCCAAAACGATTAATTTGTTTTGCCATCGAGAGATTCTTTAAAAAAATTTAAAAACAAAAAGATACAAAGCGATTGCACTTATTTTTACAGTTTAAAAATAATTATTGAAACCGATAAATTCCTTCTAGACTATAAATAAAATGTAGTATGAAAAGACTTCTCTTTGTAAACTTAGTAACGTGTACATTTCGGGAAACGAAATCATGTATTTTTGATACGGCTATTAAAGTTGATCATTGTCTTGGTGTGGGAAACAGTCGCATTTCACTCAATTCATGCACCACAATTACTTGCAGTTAATTGGCTTTACCTTTAATTGTTTTATTGCTATCAATTAGCGTTATCCATTTGTAAGTTCATCCATGAATTTTCGATGAAAAATTTACAATCCCTTTAGGTTCTTTCAACGAATTGCATTAAATTGCGATAGATAACGTCTATTTATATTTTTATTTTGTTATTTCATTAAATATTTAACAACAAGAAAATACGAGGGCAGTTTGATAAGACAGTGACTTTTTGAATTTCCCGCGCAGTTACTCCAAATGCAACAATGCTGCCGTCAACTTTAATCTATCAGTGGGCCAACTTTCTAATTTTGAGCAAGCTACGTCATGCAGTTGGTGTTTGATAGCCGTTCAAAGCAGTCAACCTCGTGAATTTTTACGAAAATGGACTTACTTTTTACGTAAAAAATCCATCACTGAAACTAAGGAAAGACTTGATAAATACTACGGGGACTCGGCACCATCAATTTCAATGATTAAGAAGTGGTTTACAGAGTTCCGTTGTGGTCGTACCAGCACTAGTGACGCCGAACGTCCAGGTCGCCCAAAAAAAGTGATCACGCCGGAAATGGTCGATAAAATCAATGAAATGATATTGGATGATCGGAGAATGAAAGTGCGTGAGTTGGCTCATGCTGTAGGTATCTCAACTGAACGGGTACATTATCTTTTACACGAATATTTAGACATAAAAAAACTCTCTGCGAGATGGGTGCCGCGATTGCTCACACTCGACCATAAGCGCAATCGTGTGACCACTTCAAAAGAGTGTTTAGCGATGTTCAGCCATAATTCGGACGAATTTTTGCGCCGTTTGGTTACTGTGGATGAAACATGGATCCATCACAACACGCCAGAGACCAAGGAACAATCGAAACAGTGGGTTGCTCGGGGTGAACGTGGACCAAAGAAGGCGAAACAGAGTCGTCTGTCAGCCAACAAGGTCATGGCCACAGTTTTTTGGGATGTACGCGGTGTCATTCACATTGATTACCTCAAGAAAGGTAAAACGATCACCGGCGAATATTATTCAAAGCTTTTGAACAGATTCGACGTTGATTTGAAGCAAAAACGGCCGCATTTGGCTAAGAAGAAGAAAGTGCTATTCCATCAAGAATATGCACGTGTGCACACTTGTCTAGTCACGATGGCCAAAATCCACGAATTGGGATACGAACTGCTACCCCCTCCAGCATATTCTCTAGATTTAGCCCCCTGCGACTATTTTCTGTTTCCAAACCTAAAGAAATGGCTGGGAGGTAAGAGATTTGAGTCGAATGAAGAAGTCATTACCGAAACAAACGCGTATTTTGAGAGCTTTGAAAAAACCTATTATTTGGAGGGAATAAAAAAATTAGAAAAACGCCGGACTAAATGTATCGAGCTAAAAGGTGATTATGTAGAAAAATAAAATGTTTATTTGCGGAAAAAAATTTGTTTTATTTAAAAAGTCACTGACTTATCAAACCGCCCTCGTATCGATAAAGCAACTCTTAATAAATATTTCAATATCCAATCGGGAATCAAAGTACAAACAGCTTTACAGTTCGAGAAGACGATTCCGCGATACTTTTAATTTTAATCATGTAAAGATGATATATTTTTTAAGCGATTTTCAACAAAAATTATTTATCATTTCGTTCGTAAAAATATTGGACATTGCGCTGCGTAAATGGAATACGGAATTTCTACTTACAATTAGCTGTAAACCAATTATCATGGGTAGCTAAAAGGTCGTTCTGCACACAACAAAATATCCCAATTAGAGATTGGAAATTGAGTAAAAAGTTACATGACAATTCGATCAGAGAAACTAAGAAGTAAGAAATTTAAAAATTAAATAACTTACAGTTACTGCAGAAATAAAGAATAAGTTACAATACATATTTTGAAAACAGAAATTGCGCAGTAGATTGTAGATTGTAGGGTGGGTCGTGAAGGCCATGCTGCCTCTCAAGCACTTCGACCTATCAAATCTTTTGTGCATAACCCTTAATTTATTAGAGGCCCGGGATTCCGAGACTTCGAGTAAAGTTTATCAGTTTCCTGGGGGCTAAGTTACTTATATCGAAGGGCTTTCGGAGGGCCTCTTCCAGAAACTTGAGCCTTTTGCAGAAAAGCGCTGGTCATTCGAAAAGCAAATGTTCTGCAGTTTCAGCGAAGTTCTCGCAGTAGCGGCAACTATCACTCTCTGTTTTTCCTATCTTTTTCAGGTGGTACCTTAGAGGGCATTGTCCAGTGAGGAGGAGTCCCGTCACCAGTTTCAAGTCTTTCTTGTCCAACTCGAGAAGCTATTTAGCTTTCCTTGGCGAAAGACTTACTAGCCTTTTCGCTTGCCTTTGTCCTGGCACTTTATGCCAGTGAAATTTCATTTCAAAAATTGCGCAATAAAACAACCAGTTAATAAACATGCCCAACTTGGAGACTTTTGAATTCATAATTGCCCTGTATACAGGTAAAATTGGCATTGTGACAAAACAAGAAAATGATTATAATTGATATGCTTCAGTTCAGAATAAATAATACAAAAAAAGGATTACTCATTATTTAAAAAACAAAGATTTTAAAAAGGACTTAAAACAGGTATAAATCCTGAATTCCGAATTTTACAAATAAAGCTACAAATCCAGCACTAGAACGTCAGGACCGTGACAGGCAAGGTTGCGAATATGTATTTAAATATTATTTCTAAATTAGGTGATGTCTAAAAAAACTTAAATCTTAGGAATTATTTCAAAATGTACAAACATTGGACCTAGAAGGAAACAGACAAACACTAGACGACATAGAAGGTCACGAATGTGTACCTAAATATTGCGGGATTGGGTGATAGCTACATAAACTAATATCTTCCCAATTAGTTTACCCAGACAGCCAAGTACCTACAATTTTGTTCCAGAGAAAGACCGCCTAAGTCCCTTTTTGACGGATGGGTTTTAGCTTATACCAACAACTCAAGAGGACATCAAGTGACTGACTTGAATGGCTACAACGACCAGGCTTAGACTTTAGAAGCTGACGGTGATGCTTCTAAAAGGAAACCTTAACAACGTGATTTATCTGTACCGTGATATAAATTTTTTAACGCTGATATTTGATCTCGTTTTTTTACCGTTCAGATCCCATTAAGTTTTATTTATTGTTAAATAAACTAAGCACCATAAAATCCTTCAACATATTCGTGTTAAACATTTTCTCTCATCATATTTATCAAAAGGTTGTTACGTTCTCATGGCAGAAATACCATGTTATTTTTTTTTCACTTTTTTAATTACTGCTCTTTAAACATTTACAATAATTTCCATTTTTTATTTAATACATCACATTTTACAACAAATCATGTAATTCTTAGTTAACGACGATAAAAATCTTTTCATTTATTTATAAATTGAATGAAAGTTTATTCTTCCAAGCTCATTTTTTTCTTACTTTCAGTCATGAAAGAAGATTATTATTGTTCAAGTATTGAACGAGAGAAATTTATTAACATTATAGTTTTAATATATTCTTTAAATCCATTTTTAATTAATGTTAAATAAATAAAATTTCCTTCTTAAACAACATGGTATGGAACTAAGTTATGCTTACAGAAAGAGTTTATGATTTCATTGGCAGAACAATTGACTGTAGCCCAGTCACAACGAATTCCTAGATGTTATCCATTTTGTTAATAAACTGATTGTAATGAATGATGAGAGAAATATTTTAAGATGTCCCATTCGCAAATGAAACGATCAAGTTTTAAATGTAATATAGAGTGCTCTATTTTTATTGTTAAATTTTTTAATACCTAAATATTATCCAAAAACATTAGTAGACAGGCGTGATTGGAAAATACGTATGACTAAAAAACATTTTTTTGTATGAATCATAAACGCAGCCCGTGATGGAATAACAAAAAAAACGTAATGACAAGCATTTAAGCATTTTGGAACGTGGCATTATACGCATATTTTCGAACCAACTATTCCGCATGTAATAGGTTATATCCTGGTAAATTTCAAGTGATAACGGCCCATTATCGTATTAAGGACGGCGTCAAAACTTGTCAGGATACATACGATGATTTCGGCGCCACTAGTCATATGACAATTGAACAATTGCCTTTTACCGCCTGACTCACATCATCTCAACAATATGCTAATATTTCAATGTATACATTTCAGGACATAATCATTACCTACGTATATATATCCCGTAAAGGATATTTTTCGACTATTTATTAGAATAAGTTGAAACAAAAACATTTTGCATTAGTTGTACTTTTCCCAATCTCACGCCTTGACATCTTTATTGCAAGTTTTCTTTGATTACCAGCAACTCGACGGCTGTGCAATTAAGTCCGTTTCTCAGATGTTTTTTTTTACCTATTATTGGATCAATTTGTAATCCTAAGAGTAACTGGAGAATGTTGATGTGCCACTACATGTTGCAGTAAGACCTTGTTACGATCCTTTGTCTCAGAAGTACCGTAAACTTGGTACGCCTTGACTTGGAGCAGTTTTTTAACACTTCTTGTTTAGAGCTATCGTGTTCAGTTTACAGCACCTTCTTTCTTTAAGATGATTCTTCTTCTCTAGGTGCCGTCTCCGCTCCGAAGATTGGCAATCATCATAGTAATTCTTATTTTTGAGACCGCAGCTCTAAATAGTTCATTATTACTGCATCCAAACCAATCCCTAAGATTCTTCAACCATGAATTTCGTCTTCTTCCTATAGATCTCTTGCCTTGGATTTTTCCCTGCATAATTATTTGTAGCATTTGATATTTTTCTCCTCTCATGACATGTCCCATGTACAGTAGTTTTCTTCTCTTAATTGTCGGAATCACTTCTCTCTCCTTACGCATTCTCTCTACTCATGAGATCCTTAATATTCTCCGGTATATCCACATCTCAAATGCCTCCAGTCTCCTCACGTCGGTTACCTTCAGTGTCCAGTCCTCCATCCCATAGTATGGTATGGACAGTACGTAGCATCTCATTAGTCGTATTTTTAAATCAAGGTTTAAATCTCTGCAGCAGAAAAGCCTCTTCATTCTTGTAAAGATAAATGAAGATGATTAATAAGCAATGCGGGGTGCTATTCTTCAACGATTTTGAGGTTTGTCTTGCATGTCTTTGACTTTCCCTGAAATCAGTGACCGAGTAACACTGATTCCTCTAATGTGACCCTCTCTATATGATCTTGTATAAAATGACACTCGGCATTCTCCCAATTATAACATACAGTTATTTAAAATATTTGTTTTCAAATTCTTTGTGTCTGTGTACGCATAATTTAACTCTGGGTTAATCTCCCTATTCAAACGCATTACACAATAATTACAAATGGGCAGAAAGTTTACGTTCAAAATGAATGGACCGATCTGTCAATTACTATCTATGACACACTAAATATTTCCTAGTTTACTTCTCACCGAAGGATACATTGTTAAAATATTTCTAGTGTTTACTGTAATTCAAGTTTCTTGTCCTGTGGCGATTTTGTTACGGTAATCCCTTTTTACGTTTCACCGACCATCAGTTCATTCATAATTTACTACGTTCGTTGGTTAAACTTCGCAGAGAGTACTTTACGTTTGGGTTAGTTGAGCTGTCACGAAATTATACCGAAAGGTGTTTAAATCCCTTTGACAATTTTGATCGATAAATAACAACGCGGGCATGGTCGTCGTACTAAAAGGCTTACAAAAAAAAAAAAAACATTCATTCTTTTTCGTTTACGGGCGTGGCAAAAATTGTGCGTGCTAAAACAATTATTTTTGAAAAATATTAAAAGTTTTAACTAAAATATGTATCTTACAAATTTTTTATTTTATATTTTTTTTTTTTTTTTTTTATGTTCTGGTTCCCACGAAAAGGGATATCCTGTAATGTTCAGAGAACATCGTGGGAACCAAGGAAAAGAAGGTAGGAGTTGGTGTTCTTCTTAAATTTCTGGAGGTTGTATGCCTCGGGGAACACCTCCCTAGGCAATGAGTTCCAAAGCCTCGCAATTCGTTGGATGAATGAGTCTTTGGAAAGTGATGTTCTGCAGGTCTCCAAAGTGACCACGAAGGGGTGTGAAGACTGAACTTGACGGGTTAATCTCGAAGAGACTGCCAAAGGAGGAACGATTGTTGATATTTCAGAAGAGCATCGCCCATGAAAATATCTATAAAATAGAGACAAATCGCCAACTTTTCTACGGTGTTCCAGACAAGTGAGCGAGTTTCTAAGCGAGGCATCACCGACGAGACGAATTGCCCTTTTTTGGACAGAATCCAGTAGCTTCAGGATATGTTTAGGTGCTGCACTCCAAATATGGGAACAGTATTCCAGTACAGGTCGGATCTGTGCCTTATAGATCATAAGCAGCTGACTGGAGGTGAAATAGCTCTTGGCACGAAACAAAAAACCAAGTTTTTGGGATGCACTTTTGGCAATGGACCTCACGTGATTTTTTCAGGAAAGGTTATTGCTGATAGTAATACCAAGCATCGATATGGATGACTTCAGTGGTATGGTTACTCCTGACAAAGTTATGTTAGGCACAGTGAGATCGGCTTTTCTAGAGAAAAGACATGCTTGTGTTTTGTTTGCATTGAATTCTACCAAGTTATTGGATCCCCATTCGAGAATTGTTGCCAAGTCCATATTTATATTGTTAACATTTCTTCCTCGTTCATTTCTGGTTTCACGGGCTGATATAGGGGCCCTGGAAGAGAAAGCGGTATGGAGAGTACTATCATCGACAAAGCTGTGTACGGGACATGAAGTTGCTTTTAATAGGTCGTTGATGTGAAGTAAAAATAGTGTTGGTGCTAGAATGGATCCTTGCGGAACACCAGCATTTATGAGTAGAGTGTCAGATGAAAATCCATCGACCACTACATGGAGAGACCTGTTTGAGAGAAAACTAGCAAGCAGAGAACACAGCTGAGGGGGCAAGCCATAAGATGGAAGCTTGGCGAGGAGTCCCTGGTGCCAAACTTGATCGAACGCCTTGGAGATATCTAATGCCACAGCTAAAGTTTCTCCATACTTTTCAATAGATAGCTGCCATATATGTGAGACGTATGCGAGCAGGTCACCAGTTGATCTCTGATGGCGGAAGCCATATTGCCTATCATTGACAATTCCTGAGTCTTCCAGATATTTCATGAGCTCGATGTTGATGGCTTTTTCCATGACCTTTGAAATAATAGATAGCAGTGAGATAGGTCTGTAGTTGCTAGGTAGGGTCTTTTTGCCTTTTTTAGGGACTGGCTGTACTCTTGCAATTTTCCAATTGGACGGAAATACTCCCAAATTGTAAGAGTGGTTGAACAACTTGCAAAGAACAGGTGTTAGTTCGGGGGCACATTTCTTGAGAACAATCGGCGGGATTCCGTCAGATCCACAGGCTTTGTTGGTGTTAAGACCCAGCAAAATCTTTCTGATAGTACGTTGGCGAAAGGTGATCTCGGGCATGTGACTGTCAATAGGTGTAATGTTCGAGGGTTGTTTTCCCGAAGAATCCAGAGTGGAATTTCCAGCAAATAGGTGCGCAAAGATATTCGCTTTTTCCTGGGCAGTCGTTGCTAGTGTTCCATCTTCATTGGTTAGGGGAGGAAAAGAGCTGGAAGTGAAGTTTCTTCCCACAGCTTTGGCGAAAGACCAAAATGAACGGGATCCGTTAGGACATTCAACAAGTTTTGATCTTATTTTGGCATTATGAGCATCTTTTGAACATTCTATTGTCTTATTGCAAGACATCCTTTACTTTCAAAAGGTGAGCGCCAATTTAAGTGCCACCACAATTAAATCAATTACTGAAAGCAATTTAGAAGAAAGAAGTATGCCAAACTAAGGCTGACTTTAAGGGGCTCAGTTCTAGTTAGGTACGACTTCAAAATACAGTTTGAAGTGGTAAAATAAACAACCACCAAATTTGCACAAAGAACGGACCTCAACTAGGAAGATATGCATAAGCGTGGATCCAAGATGGATGAAAGGGTTGGAGTGGGCGTTGCAGGGCCGAATTTCAGGCTCTTAAAACCACTTGAAATCGGAATGAACATTTGAAGATTTTGGAAAATATTTCCCTAGAATCCATGTCTAAGCCGACAAATATTATGCCAGTTAGGTACGACTTCAAAATGCAGTTTGAAGTGGTTATAAACAACCACCAAGTTTGCACAGAGAACGGACCTCAACTAGGAAGGGATGCTGTAGTGTGGTACACTGATGGATCCAAGATGGATGAAAGGGTTGGAAAGGGCGTTATAGGGCCAAATTTTAGGCTCTCAAAACTCCTTGGTAACACCCCAACCATCTTTCAGGCAGAATTACATGCCATAGAGATATGTGCCCAGGAGTGCTTCGAAAGAAACACCCGAAGGGCAGAAATCTATATTTTATCAGATAGCCAAGCATCCCTAAAAGCTCTGAAGTCATACACTTGTGAGTCTAAGCTGACTTGGGACTGTTAACAACTGACAGCAAACAAACAGGTCACTTTGATGTGGGTTCCAGGTCACAGAGGAGTTAGAGGCAACAAGAAAGCAGACTGCGTAACCTAACCTAACCCAACCTAACCTAACCTAACCTAACCTAACCTAACCTAACCTAACCTAACCTTCTGTGGACTCTCCAAGACCCACTTGAAAGAAGAGGTTCGACGCTGGGAAACAGATGAAATGAAATCTCACTCAGAAAAAGTGCCAAAACAAAGACAATCGAAAAGGCTAGTGAGCCACTCGCCAAGGAAAACTTAACAGCTTCTTGCGTTGGACAAGCAAGACTAGAAACTGGTGACGGGACTCCTCACTGGACACTGTCCTCTGAGGTATCACCTGAAAAAGATAAGCAAAACAGAGAGTGATAGTTGCCGCTACTGCGAGAACTTCGCTGAAACTGCAGAACATTTGCTTTGCGAATGCCCAGCGCTTTTCTGCAAGAGGCTTAAGTTTTTGTTTTTGAGCGCAAGTAACTAAGGCAGTTACCGATCGGCGACCTGCTCTTATTCTGAAGGAAGATCGCTCTCATGGGGAGACACAGTGGACGTTGTCTGAGTGCCGTTGGCGAGATTTGGTAGAAACCACTATTCTAGTTTTATTATTATTAACAGACAAAGAAAAGCGCTACACGAAAAGTTTGCGCTTCTTTTATATCCTCTTTAAACAAGTAAGTTAAGCAAGCTTTAGATAGAAAAAATTAAATCAACAATTGGTGAATAGGTGTATGTATAGAACTAAAAGCATTCTTTAAGGATTCAATTCAAATGACTTGCAGAGCAAAATTATTTCTGATAATAAAGACTACCAACAACCGACGAGCATGTACGAGATCACTGATGAAAATAGTAGAAGTGAAAGGTTTGTTGTAAGAGCCGCAGCAAGTGGAAGGAAGTGGTATTTGCATACCCCTACGGGAAAAAGGCGTGACTACTATATGTATGTATGTAATAAAAACGATAATGAATGCTGCAAGAAAAAATGTCAAAATTTATTTTTGGACATGTCACAGAGGGCGTTCAAGGTTTATAAATTATTTGAATGTGTTATTGGCACAAAATAGAGAGCAGTGGAGGAAAATTATAAAGCAGCTCAAGGTCCACTTTGTTTTGTAGCACCACCACATGACGATAATGCTTGTAATTGTTTATGATTCCATTAGACCATTATAATTCCTAATGAAACACTCCAGATCCATACTAATTTTATAAAGTGTATGACTTACATCTATTAAATTATACTTAGTGGGTATTAGTTACATTATGTTGATTTGAATAAGTAAAAGTAGCGTTACTTAAAATGCAATAATAAGCTGAGGGGTGTTGGTAGTTTGGTTCCCGTCAGGTAATAAATTGGAAAGTTATTAGAGATTCTTGATAATTTTATGTAATTTAGTTCCCAGTGCCAAAAAGGTCATTGGTAATTTGGTTTCCAGGGACTACCTGCGTAATCCCTTGTTCGTGGAAGTGAAATTTGGGAAAACCAAAAATTGATATTGTGACATAGACCAGGGCTGAAGCCTTTGAACATGGTAAAAAATGAAAAAAAATAATAGTAGGATGAAACCCATTGCAAAAGGTAGAGCATATAAAAAAAATAAAATAAAAAAAATGTTACGGGCGATTTGAGGTCGGGAGAAGTGAAATGGAGCGAGTTTTTTAGGGTAAAAAACGGTTTATCTCGATTTCCGGCAAAAATACAATTCCATGAAAAAAGTTAAATGGCAAAGTTGTAGGTAATTAATAGATGTACAACTTTTGTAATGACAATTTTTTTACATAACCTCAAAATTTATGTGAAAATTCAAATAACCAAGTTTTTGGTTTTTTATTTTTATTTTTGATAAAAAAATATTTTTTTCACGAAATTTGGTGATAACTTACTTTTTTATGTCCCAAACACACTGTAACATTTTTGATCGAAAGTAATTATTTGTTAACCTTATTTTGACTAAATATCGAAAAAGAATCTTATTTTTCAACCGAAAATTCTCCCGTCAAAATATCTGTTTTTCTAAAAAACCCGATAGGTTTTTTGTTCGTTATAATCTCTACTTTCTGATGGTGTAAAAAAAATATAAGTACATTACTAGGGTAATTTTCTCAGAAAACGTATAAAAACGAAAAAAATTCGAATCCGAAATTTTTTTTTAATTATTATGTACATTTTTGAGCTATTTATTAAAATTTACAATTTAAAAAAAGTAAGATTTCATGTAACATTAATAAACAAAAAAATTACATATCCATGAAACATTGAAGCATTTTTTAGAACTACGACAATTTATGCATTTTAAACCATGTTTCGGCAGCCAAATTTTAAACTGTTACATCCAGTTTCACAGCTGCAGCAAATAGTTTTAAACAATATTTCCGGAATTAATTCCTTTCCTGTAAATTTGGGCATAACACCACGTTGATGTTGCTTCCAGCCCCAATCTGTTGCTTTCAGTTCGTTACCCAGCTAAGTTTGAAGCTGATAATATGCCCTGTTACAATGTTGTTCTGCTGGACCTTCTGTATGTAGGAGATTTGCAAATAAAAAAAATGATTTAATTTTTGCCTATTGATATTTTCAAAATCTTAATTGATTTAGTGTTATACTATCATTTTTACATTTATAAATAGATTTGATTAATTGCAATCCATTTTTTTCGATATCTTCTTTGGTTGCATCTTTTTTTTTAAAAAACATTGGCCAAATTTGACAAATTTTCATCGTCTAATAATGAATTTACGATACTTTTCTTTCCTTTACCGGCAAATTCAGATGTTGTAGCGCAACCAGAAAAACAATGCAGAAATGCAACGATATTTTTGAAGGATTCATATTTGAAACTATTAGACGTGAAAAATAGATCTTTTACATTTCCAGAACCTGGGTTGAGAAAATAAATGTCATAATTATTTAAATTTAATTGATTTAAAAGGACCAAAAAAACAATATCTTGACCCACAACAAAGACAGTTTTATTAGTATCTCTGTCAATTTCTATCGAGGTCTTAATTATGTCAACATCAGCATCTTCTGCTTGTATTACAGTCGATTTTTTGCATTTTCTGAGAAAATTTATCAAAGTAATGTATATTTTTTATACACCATCAAAAAGTAGAGATTTTAACGAACAAAAAGCCCACCGACTTTTTTAAAAAATCAGATATTTTGAGGGGAGAATTTTCGATTGAAAATTAGGATTCTTTTTCGATATTATGTCCAAATAAGGTAAAAAAATTAAATATTTTAAATCAAAAAAATTATAGTTTGTTTGGGACATAAAAAGGTAAGTTTTCACCAAATTTCGTAAAAAAAGAAATTCTGTAAAAGATAAAAATAAAAAATCAAAAACTTGGTTATTTGAATTTTTAACATAAGTTTTGAGGTTATGTAAAAAAATGTAAATACAATTCTTGGCGTAAAAAGTCTTAAGTTTAGACCTTTTGTCCTAGTTATGGGAATGGTATCATCGAAAAAATAATTTGTTTAGATTATTAAAGCCAAAAGGTTCACTGCGCTTTGGTATACTTGGAAAAAACCTACGGCAGAGTGGTGAGGAATGAATTGTGGTTGACATTGTCTATGTACGGGGTAAGCAGTAGTTTGATACGAGCACTGAAATTTCTTTACGAGGATTCCATTGCTTGTGTCAGGATAAACAGAGCTTACACGAAAAATGTGTTGGAGAGAAATGTGTGGCTTCGCCATGGCTGTTTATGAGAATTTAAAAAGTGCATATGGATTAAGAATGAATAATTTGATCATCAAATGCCTTCTTTACACCGATATTTAGGTCATGTTAGTATCATCTGAGGAGGGGTTGAAGGCCATGGTTAATAATATGCATAATGCCCTAAAAATTAAAGTGATAAAATTGAATGTAATCAAGACAAAATTAATGGTTTTTGATAAAGAAAGTATCATGCGAGGTGCTGATTGAAGGTGAAAGAGTTGAACAAGTGAATGAGTTCGTATACTTGAGTTTAAAGTTTACGAGAGACGAAAAGTATGACTGTGATATTGAGCGAAGAGTGTAAGCATACATTTATGTTTGGTAGTGAATGTTGGGCTTGGCAAAAGAAGCATGAAAGTAGGATCAACGCTGTGGTGTGAAAGAAGATATGTTTACAAAGATAGATAAAGGAATGTTTAGATGGTTTGGACACGCAGAGAGCATATAGATGAAAGAAGATTGACAAAACTAATTTGTAAGGCGAGTGTGAATGGGCAAGTCGGAAGAGGTTGACGTAGGCGAACGTATCTCGATCAGATCAAAATTGTTTTAAACATAGGCCAGTAAAGAGTACCAGCACCAACGAGAATGTATGAAAGCGTCGATAAAAGTAGAAAAAGCGAAAGACGTGTGTAGCAAGTGGAACTACCCCTATGGGACTATATGTATGACTATTTAAGATACCAGTATAACTAGGATATGTGGTTTTTATCTCTTGTGTATGTAAATGTAATTTTACCAGCTTAAAAGCAAATGAGATTTAATAAAATTTGCAGTGTCCTTTGGCGCGAAAATTTGTTTTACTCGTCGAGACCTGCTGCTGAAAGAACGTGAGATTTGACTGAAAATAAGTGAATAAAAGGTTTTTTGAAAAAACTTCGAAACAGGTACCGAATTCCTCCATGGTGGTCATAATACGATGGACGTTTATTCTCACCTGGCCGATTAATACAATACTCATTTTTCGGGATGTACTTCGAATAAGGGTAGCTGTACGTGATGTTGAATAAGTAAAGGGCATTAGTGAACGGCATCGAAAATGACAAAAATAATCTTATTGCTCTTAGTTTCATAAATGAATAGTTCTCGACTTCTTGAGAATGATAAATTGTTATGGCCACTTTCGAGATTCCAAATTCCTTCTTATTATCGAGTTTTGAGAAAGTAAATTCGTGTAATATTAACAATGGGCTTTTCGGTATTGAAATCGTAGCATCAAAAGGATTTTAATAACATTTTTATTACAATGCCGTGTATAGGTGGTGGTAAATCATACTTTGGCGTACCTCTATAAATTTTTGATTAACTACAGGTTTTTACTTCCACATAAAAATATTTAACAACATATTTTACATCACTTCTTGCAATATAACCAAAAAAAAATCTAATGAGTTATTGAAATTTTCACGCTACACAAAAAACGCGGACCCAAAGTTTTTAGAAAGATTTATATGTTATTACACTTTCGATTTTTTCAACCTAATGTGACTGAAATTAACAAAAAATACAGCAACAGATCCTTACTACAAATATAGTATATTATCTTTTATAATTCCATCTTCTTCTGACATGTGTAAGATTGCTTTTTGGACCAAAACAATTTTCAAATAATTGTATTTTCTTCCTCTCCAGGACATCATTAGTCGTATTTTCCAAGGGACGTTTTAAAACAAATGAATGTAAATGCTGATCATAATTTTTCAACACTACCTTTTAGCTTTTTTGCTGTCTTCTATTCCGTTGTTTAACGGTGTCATAAACAAAATACTAACGTTTGCTATCCGTGCGGAACAAGCGTAGGGGTAAGCAGAGACCACTTGATTCCACTTGCTGCGGTTTTTACACACAACTTTCGCTTCTTCAACGCTCATCAGAGTACTCATACATGCTCGTCGGTTGTTGGCCTTTCTTTAAAACAACGTCAATATGTTCGCCGGGGTCGACCTCTACCGACTTGCACATTCTTCTTCTTCATTCATCCTCTCTACGTGTCAAAATCATCAAAGCACTTCTTTATCTATTTTTCCAATTACATCTTCTTTCTTTATTTTATTCATCAGAGTCACTCGGGCTTTTTTTATGTTTATGCTTCTTCTGCCACTCACTACCGTACATAAGTTTAGGGACAAGCACTTCTCTATGCACAGTCACAGTCAGTCGTGCCTTTTTTGACTCGTTCTAGCTGCTCATATAGTTATGCAGTGCCCCATTTATTTGTTTCAATGTATACAAACTGATTCACTCTCATTCTACTTCTTCTCTCTACTCTTCTTCTTCTTCTTCTCTTAAAAACCATTACTTTCGTTTTGCTTGCATTTATTTTTATCCCTTTGATTTTTAGGCCATCATGCATAATATTAGTCATCGCCTGCAACCTCTCTTTAGACGATACTAATACGACCTGATCATCGGCATAAAGGAGGCATTTGACGATCAAATCATTCTATGTATAAGTTAAACAGCCATAGCGAAGCTATACATCCCTGTCTAACATTTTTTTTAATGTTAAGCTCCTTTTATCATTACACAAGCAGTGGGAATTTCTCGTAAAGTGATTTCAGTGCTCATATCAAACAAACTTTCAAAGTATTCCTTCCATATATTTAAAACGCATTCCTCTCCTTTCACCATACTAACGTCTTGGTTTCTGATTTTTTTCAGTTGCGAAGTAGTATTTTTACCTCTGGCTGTTTTTATGGGCTTCCAGAAGAATTTAATGTTGTTCTGGGAACCGTCAGATAACCCATTTATTAAATTCATCTTTATCATTCTCCTTTTTTCTTGTCACAACTAGTTTTGCAACAGCTTTCAACCCTTTATACTTATTCCTTGCTTGTTTACATCCTTAATCGTTGCCTTTTGCGTTCTTTGACTAGCCAGCCAATCCAGCCTGGATTTTTTCTTCTATGGCACTGCTTTTTAAACCTCTACACACATCAACTTTAACTTACATCCTTTCCTTCTTTACTTACACCATAAAACGCGAAAAAGCGATTAATACAGAACCCATCAAATATCTGGAGAAATTTGAGATAATCCATGACAGACAATATGGATTTCGACAACTTCGGTCTACTGGAGATTTGCTGGCTTATGTCACTCAGCTCTGGACAAACACTATTGAAAAGTTTGGTGAATCCCGTGCAATAGCCTTGGATATATCTAAAACCTTTGACCGCGTTTGGCACCAGGCATTGTTAAGTAAATTATCTGCCTACGGTCTCCCAACCAAACTGCGCCAATGGCTCTTGAGCTTCATGCAAGATCGCTCCTTACATGTGGCAGTTGACGGTATTTCTTCTGATGCGTTTAAAACCAATGCCGGGGTCCCCCAGGGTTCCATCCTGTCCCCCACCTTATTTCTTTTACACATCAACGACCTCTTGAAAACCACCACGAACCCCATTTACAGTTTCGCAGACGATAGCACACTTGTCTCAACTTTCACATCCTATCGATCACTTTCGGTAAATGATACAAATAGACTCGGCAGGAACAGGTTGATTCCATCAATAGAGATTTTAAAGCAATCGTCGAGTGGGGAACCAACAATCTTGTTCAGTACAACGCCCAAAAAACACAAAGTGCCACGTTTTCCAAGAAAGTGAATTCCTCAAATCATCCCATCACAATGTCCGGGAATATTCTTGAACCAAGTCCCTCCATCTCGATTTTGGGAGTCACGGTGTCCAATAATATGTCTTGGCATGACCATGTTGCTAACATCGCAAAGTCGGCAAGCCAGAGGCTAGGTTTTCTGTGGAAAGCCAGAAAGTTTTTTACTCCTGATTAACTGTTGACGACGTACAAGGCTCAAATCCGACCTCTACTGAAGTATTGCTCACACATTTGGGGTTCAGCACCAAGGCATTCTCTTCGTCTTCTAGATTCCATTCAGAAAAGAGCCATTCGTTTGATAAACAGCTCAACTCTCACAGATACCCTTCACCCTCTAGAACATAAAAGAAGAGTTGCAGACCAGTCATTGCTCTACAGATATTTCCATGGCAGATGCTCCAGAGAAATAAAAACTCTTGTACCACCATTGGCCACATTCGGCCGAAGAACTCGGCACGCTGATCAGTCTCACACATTTACTCTCAAGCTTGACACTACAAGGACCAATCTTCATCAAGAATCCTTCTTTTACAGGGCTGCTACAGAATGGAATAAGCTTCCAAAATCAGTTTTTCCAGAGAACTATGACCTGCAACTTTTTAAAAAGCGTGTCCACAATCATTTCCTTTCTATAATCCCTTCCCCTTCTAATAGTCGCAGTGCGGGCCGTTCGCGGCCCACACGATAGGTCTACCCTTTTTGCGACTATTTTCATAAATAAAAAAAAACTTCAATAGCAACATCCACGATTCCTTTCTTGAATGGCCTCCATAATTCTTTGACCTCACATACTTTATCTAAGAAACTGGTCAATTTACTTACGAACTCCTCTTTTACAACTTCTTTTGCAAATTTTCAACGTTTTTACTCTACTTGATTCCTGCACACGATGCCACCACCTCTTCAAGAGATCTCTTATTCGGCTCATTACTAAGAAGTGGTCTGCATCTCTTTATGGTTAAACATTGCGTTTGTTACCACAACATTCCACTCCAAACAAACTTTAAGTAGATTTTCTTCGTTTTCATTAATTTTGTCATCACCGTACATTTCCAGAACATTGTCATATCCGTTACCCTTCACTCCTACCCAACTATTAAAATCGCCTATCATTACTAATTTTTCATTCTGGTTACACCTATTCAGAATATCTGTCACTCTTCCAAAACTCCTGCCTCTCTTTTTGGCAGTCACACACTCATTTATTCTAGCAGAAAGTATTACGCCAACGAAATAATGAAATAATTTTTTTTAAAAAAAACTAAAGTTGTGACTAGAGTCTTAATTAATTTGTTATGCATTTTATTTCGATACTACCGAAAATATTCACATCGTGAATACCTGTATAACTAAACTAATGACGTGTACTTAACAGTACATATATTTTTATAAATATTTATGAACCTATTGTAATATTTATCACTAATATGGGCAAACTTAATGCCAATTTATTAAAAAATTAATTAGTGGGCTTTAGCTCTCACAATACAGTGGCAGTTTTAAAACAGGACCTGTAAAAATTTAGTTTTTGGTGTGAAACAAATGTAGAAGCTAATAAAGATTGCACCGAAAGGTCAAAGAAGAAACGAAGTAAAGAAAATATTAATACCTTAATATAAAAATTGGTGATGTTTGTTCCTACAAATTAAAAATGATTATATAATAGAAATGACCCATTTTATGTATATTAATAATGTTCACTAAAAATAACAATTGATGGACAAAATTAACAAAAAAAAAAGGCGTGCGTTCCGGGACGCCCGACAGAAGTGATAACTTCAAATGATTTGTTTAGAAACTTTTAAATATTGAACGTATTTAATTTTTTTGAAAATTTATTTGCATACCTGTCTTCAGATTTTTGTGGTAGTAATGTTAATGACGCTATGTTGGCTTGTTTCTTTATATTAGGTGACGTATTTGATAATTCAAAATCACTTGGGTCGCTCTTCATTTTTCAAAAATTCAATTATGTTCACCCTACAGCTATCTGTGTAGCTTTTCTTCTTCTAATGCGTTTCCACTAACGTATGTTTGCGATAACATTTTCCATTGCTTCTCTCTTCCTTGCAGTGTGTATTAGCGACTGTATATCGTGTAGCCCTGTTCACTGTCTAATATTTCGCAGCCAAGACATTTTTTTTCTTCCGATCTCTCTCTCCGGCCTTCGATCTTGCCTTTCGATCAACAGATGCAAGAATTGATATTTCGTGTTTCGCATTATATGTCCCATGCAGACTATAGAGAACAATAAAAGTATGAAAGTATTGAGACGCAAACTAACGACAGGTAGACGAGAAATCATAAAGCTGAAAGATAAAAATGGGAAAATAGAATCAAACAGGGAAAAGATGCTAAACATAGTTGAAGAATTCTATCAAACCTTATACAAAAACAAACTAAAGCTAGAACCAGATGAACACGCATCTCTAAAAATTACAAACCAAGGATCTGAGGACATCCCCGAAATCTCTAAGGAAGAAATTATTCACGCCTTGAAGAAAATGAAAAACAATAGAGCACCTGGCAATGATGGAATAGTGATAGAATCCATAAAAAATGGAGGTCCTGCCCTTATTGAGGCAATAGAAAAATTGTTCAATTTATGCCTTCAAAATCAAACCATCCCGAACCAATGGAACAATTCTGTTACTATCCTAATTCATAAAAAGGGCGATATGACAGACCTGGATAACTATAGACCCATTAGCCTTCTCAACCACCTGTACAAACTCTACACCCGTATAATCACCAACAGGCTAGAGAATAAACTGGATTTCTACCAACCTAGAGAACAAGCAGGGTTCCGCTCTGGCTACGGGACTAACGATCATCTGCAATGCATAAAAACCCTCATCAAGAAAACAGTAGAATACAACAAACCGCTTACCCTAATCTTTGTGGACTTTTACAAAGCCTTTGACACCGTTGAATTAGTTTCAATATTACGAGCAATAAAAGAATGCAGAATAGATGGAAGATACTCTAACATTATATACAATATCTACAAAAACGCAACAACAACAATTGACCTGCATACATCGTCAAGGGAAATAAAAATAAAAAGAGGAATCAGGCAGGGCGATACGTTATCCCCAAAACTATTCACTGCGGTCCTGGAACATGTTTTCAAAACTCTGAATTGGGAAAATAAGGGAATTATGATAGATGGGGAAAGACTGAGCCATCTAAGATTTGCGGATGACATAGTTCTAATGGCAGATGACATGCAGGAAGCCAGGGAAATGCTAAAAGATCTACAATGGGCAACACAAAGAGCAGGTTTGGAAATAAATTATAACAAAACAAAAATGTTAACCAACCTAGTACCAAGCGAACCTGTAAAAATAGAAAACAAAATCATCGAAATCACAGAAAAATACACCTACCTTGGCCATGAAATCCGGATCGGCAGGGACAACCAGACGTGCGAACTGTCCAGACGAATATCTCTGGGATGGGCAGCGTACGGAAAGCTTAGGGACATATTTAAATCAGAAATTCCCGTAAGTATGAAAAGGAAGACCTTCAATCAGTGTGTTCTCCCAGTTATGACATACGGGGCTGAAACCCTAACCTTAACAAAAACAATAGTTAAAAAACTACAAGTAGCGCAACGGAAAATGGAGAGATCCATGTTAGGACTTTCCCTTAACGACCGAGTCAGAAACGAGGATATAAGGAGAAAAACGGGGGTAGAGGACATAATAGAGAGAATTACAAAGCAGAAATGGAGATGGGCAGGACACGTGGCTAGAATGAAGGACGGAAGGTGGACAAAGAAAGTTCTGGAGTGGCGACCGAGATCGGATAAGCGAAGCAGGGGTAGACCACCGACACGATGGACAGATGACCTCAAAAGGATAACCACGAACTGGATCGCGGAGGCGCAAAATAGGGAAAGATGGAAATATTTCGAGGAGGCCTACGTTCAGCAATGGACAAGAGAATAAGGCTGGATGATGATGATGATGATGATTATATGTCCCAAGTATGCCGTTTTTTTTTTCTTGATCAATTCAAATAGTTCACGTTGTTCGTTGATTCGTCTTAGAACTTCTTCGTTTTGTCGGTCGGACCGTCCAAGACAACTTGAGGAATCTGCGATACAGCCACATTTCAAAAGCCACTTATTTCTTAATTACAGTCGCCTTCAATATCCAACCCTCCATACCGTAAAAAAGCATCTGTTTAGCACGTCAGTGTATTCAGATTCAAATCCCCGAGTATCCAACTTTTTTTAAAAATATTAAAAAACACTACAAACCATGAACAATGGTGATAAAAATAATAAAAGATGACAAATAATCGAGATAATATTCATACCTCTGCTATTTTCCATGGGGGTTTCGGTTTTGTAAAATTTACATTATAAATTTTGAATAAAACAGATGATTACTTAAAGGGAAAGTTCGCGGACCATTTATAGCCACTTTTCTATGACAAAACCTGCATATTTTGTCAAATAAGAAACAAACACAATGGCTACAAGAATTACGAAAGACGTTAAAGGAATGAGAAATATTTATGTTTTCTTTTTTTTTTACGTCAATATTTTTTATATTTCTTTTGCTAATATACCCAGTGCATTTCTATTTTTTTAAAATTTCCCAAGTAAGCAATGAGAAATAAGAACCGCCTCTGACGAATGGTTAGCTTTATGATTTCTCTCCAATTGTGTTGTTGCAATTCGTTTATTTGTGCAAATTTATGATTGGAGGTTGTAATGCAATTAAAATTGCCCTGGCTACTAAAAAATTGTTCAGTTAATTATCTACTTGATAAGCTCATTAACATTATTCTTTATAATGACGCACATGTTTTCCTAAAACTGCATCTCAATAGTAATTGAAAGATAAATAAACTATGACCTAGTCGTTTTAAAAAAAGTTTAAAACTTACTAGGCAGAAAAATGAATGGTAGAAGATGGTCGTGTTTCGTTAATAAGGGAATGATCGAAGAATATATGTATCTTCTTCTTCTTCTTCTAGGTGCTATGACTGTTTAACGATCGTTGGCGATCATTCTGGCTATCATATTTGCAATCATTATTTTGTTGGTAGCCGCTCGGAAAAGTTGTATAGTGGTGAGACCAAACCACTGTTCGAGATTTTTGAGCCAGGAAGTTGTTCGTCTGCCGGGGCGTCTCTTACTATTAATCTTACCCTGTATTATAAGATGTAAAATGTCATACTTTTCTGGGTGTCTCATGATATGTCCGAAATATTCAAGTTTTCGTTGTTTTACAATATTGACCACTTCTGTATCTTTATGCATTCTTCCATATGTATGTATTTGAATTTTTTTTTTCTAGTACCAGTAATTAGCCACACGTTAATCTTCTTTAAACAGCCACCGCCGTTTCTATAAGTGGATAGAGGATCTGTTTTTGAATAGCTACAGAATTGTCTAATAGTGATCCATTACCACCAAACAATTCATCCAAGTGGGTAAACCTCTATAACAGATTAAAATATATATATCGCAGGAAATCTTGTACGAAAATACCATTCTTTTTAGTAAAATTACAGTAGATGCTATATTTTAAATAATTTCACAGAACCCTTCGGGTACCTCCAAACAACGCTCACGATTAAATCATCAAGGATCCACAAAAAAGCCCCCGAGCACGTAATTGCGCGGGTGGTCCTGCACGTGCCCTCCTTCTGCATAATCGTATCTACAACAACCCATGCGAGAGGGTATCGGTTCGCATATGATGAGATTGATAGGGAGCATCTAAGCACTTCACCTCCATTTACTTTTCTTTCTTATTCAACGGAGATTATCGCCGTGTAGTAATTGTTCTTGTGTTTCTGCAGTAACGGACTCATCAAAAAAATACGATCACAAACTTCTGAACGTCCACTAAACTAACGTAGTAAGAGATCACAAAACACCAAGCTGTTCGAAACGATCTTTCTTATAGATACCTCAAAGTAGCTTAATTTTAGCTATAACATGTATTAGTGTCACTTGATTTTTATTGGCATAGCCAGGATTAAGAAAGACAGTTCTTTAGATGACAGTCCGTGGAAAGAAATAAAAGAAGCGACCAAAAGGTTTCATTAATACAAGAAATTTTCGTAAAATAACTATTTTTTCTACAAACTACATCGGACATCAAATGTACAAGCACTAGACTTTGTAACGAATAGGAGGAAATTTACTTATTTGTTATCTACAGGGTGTTTCAAAAAAAGGTGACCCCGTCTCTAGGATAGGTAGAAAACTAAAAAATAATTGGAGTTTGCTTAGTAAAAATTTTTCGTAACGCCATCCGTATTCAAGATAAAAAGCATTAAAGAAAAAAAAATTTGGTTATTACTTCATAATTTTCAAATCAAAATATTCCGAAAACGGTACACAGTATCAAGTTTTACCAAGAGTATCTTTTTGGTGTAAAAGTAAATAATGTTTAAGTTCACTTAAAATTTAGATTAATAAATCTAACTTTAAAATAGTTATGTTCAATACTACTTGGTACGAACCATGTAACTAGCGCACTCTATGAGAGTAAGAAATAAAAACAAATTCATGGGATGTATTAGCTTCTAAAACATATCCGTATAAAATTTCATTACAATGTTTCCAGTAGTTTCTGCAAAATCGTAATAAATGCGTGAAGAAAGATTGACAAATTTATAAGGCGAGTGTGAATGGACAAGTCGGTAGAGGTCGACCTCGGCGAACATGTCTCGAACAGATCAACATTGTTTTGAAGAAAGGCCAGGTCAAGAGCACCAACAACCGACGAGCATGTATGAGAGCACTGATGAAAGTAGAGGAAGCGAAAGATGTGTGTAAGAACCGTAGCGGAAGTGGAAGAAAGTGGTCTCTGCTTACCCCACGGGAAAAAGGCGTGACTATATGTATGTATGTATGTACATTTTTCTTCCCAACGCCTTTTATCTTGAATACGGATGGCGTTACAAAATTTTTTTACTAAGCAAACCCCAATTAATTTTTTAGTTTTCTACCTATTCTAGAGACGGGGTCACCTTTTTTGCAACACCGTGTATAACTACAGGATGATCAGATACTGCAAAATCTATAGCACATATGTTGACTTCAAGATGGCGCTCTCACATCGGTTTAACCGAAATAACTTTAAAAGGGATTCTTTTAAAGAATACATTGTACATTTAAAGGATACATTGCACATTTATTTCTTGGAATATACTCTATCAAATAACGTGATCACGATTTTTTTAATATTAGTCAAAAGCGTCTGGTTTGGATGGGGTATTGGATATGTTTATTCATAATTCCTTTGCCATTTAAAATATTTTGGCATAATATTTAACAAATTTCGGCCTTTTTTTTCGAAATTTTAAGTCTATGATGAACCGTTTTTGAGAAAAATCGAATCAAACTTTTCACATTTCTTATGCATACGTTTCCATTGACTAACAAATAAATTTCTAAATAAAGTGTACATAATGATATATATCATTTAACAGGCAACCCTTTAAAAGTTATTTGAATTAAATTGCGCCATTTTTAAAAAGCTCCACCTCCCTTAACAGCCATTTTTAGGTAATGTTTTTTATAGTACTAAACCATAAGTGTTGTTAATACCATCGGTAATTTATGATTTTTTTAAATTAAAAAATATAATAATTTTTTTTCAATACTGTACTGTATACTAAATGAAAACGTGCATCTGAGACTGCCGCAGGTTTAGAAACAATCCGCGATATATGTGCTCTGTTATGTGTACAGTCACGAAATACGTAATCCACTGATTAGCACGAGAAGTCGTACTAAATGAGGTAGATATATATCTCGCTAGATGAACAGCATGATTATTTCTAAAAGTTTATTAAGAAAACAATAAACATTTATAACTCGAATTACCTAACACTATGTGTATAACAAAAAGCAAAATAACGAACGCGAGAGCTCCAACAACATTAGATACGGCGACAATTGGTTTTTGCTAATAAAAAACATCTTCAGGACAATAACTTATTAATAAATCTTGTAAATATTCATATTTTTACCTTTACAAATATCTACAGATCCTATTCAGTTAAAGATTTATAAATAGGTATGATTTTTTAATTAGATTAATAAATACGTAAATAGAATATGACTAAATATTTTTAAAAGTACTACAGGACCCCCTCGCTAATTTTTGTTTTCAAATTCATGAGGAAGAAATAAATAATATTTAAGAAATCATACTTAAAACAAGTTTACTCCATACAAATGGACATAGTAAAAATAATAATAGTTTAAATTATCCAAAAAACGAAGAATTATAAGGAAGCCTGCCTTTTCATTTTATTAAACACAATTTTAATAATTTATTCAATTAATTAAAAATAAATCAACTTTAGACTTACCCACTTATAATAAAGTCCATATTACAGAAAGCTTGGAACTAAAATGGTTAACACCATTCCTGAAAATAAAAGGAGAATCAGTAAACATATCTATGATTAGCATAGTTCATTTAGAAAAAGTGTGTCAGCAAAATTGCTACCTTAAATTACAGTAAATTAATAGCTCAAATTTAACCTCTTTAACCACTATAAAATATTCAGTAATAGATGATAAAATAGTGCCAAGAATTTCTTAAACTAATTACTTGTTTTGTACTAAAAAACTAGACATTCACCATACATTTGACTGCTCCTTTTTTAAAAATTGACTTAACGGCCAACAATTTTAAAAAATAAAAGCCTTTTATAATGAAATTATAAATCCCAACAGCAGAATAAAAATTATGCTTTGGTGATTGATTTATTTCTATAAAAAAAAATGTCAGGTCCCACGACGTCGGCAATCACTCTAAGCTTCTTTGTTCCGTGCTAGCCGGAAAAGTTCCTCCACTTCGTATGTTCTGATCCATTTCCCGATGTTTCTCAGCCAGTACATCTGCCTCCTACCCACATCTCGACTACTTTCCATCTTTCCTTTTATAAAGAGGAGCAGCAGACCAACTTTTATTGTTATGGAGAATGTGTCTTTGTTGTGGTTAACAATACTCTTCGCATCAATAGTTGGTGACCATATTTTTCCATGAGATTCTTAATGATGATGCCACATTTCAAATGCTTCTTTGCGGTTCATAGTTTTTACGTTCAGTGTGTCAACAACATAAAGGAGTACGGACCGTATAGCATTTGATCATTCTTTATCTTAGTTTCAACGCGAGATTATCATTGCAAAATAATAATCTTAAGTTATTGAATGAAGCTCTTGCAATTTCTATTCTATACCTCACCTCTCTGTCGGGGGATCTATGTTGTCGGAGATAACAATGCGAACTCACACTGTGAACTCTTCCTATGAATTTTCCATTTAGCTGAAGAAATATTTTTAATTACTAGATACTTTCGTCTTTCATCTCATTTTTTTTGAGACATTTTTATTTTCCCAACTGGATTTTAGAGTTCGAAAAATGTCATAAATTGCCATTAGAACCTCCCCAAATGTATGATGTTCTGTCGTTAATGTTCCATTAAATTTAAACATGTTGGAAAATTTCGTTAAATCGCATGCAACCAATTTGAAAAATTGTGGTTTTATGCAAAAATTAAAAAAAAAAATTTATTTTTAAATTTATATTTAAGAATAAAGTAAAATTTAGCCTAATCTGACGACTTCTAAAAAATTTCTTACCAGAATGTATTATTGAATAATAATTTTATTTATAACTTCACATATTAGTGCAATCGTTGGTAATTTTTATGTTTTTTACCATAAGATAGACGGTAATGGGTTTTTATTATTAAAAATCTTTTAGAATACTTATACACGCAACATATCATGTATTAAGGACGTGTCAAAGGACATGAACAATTAGTGGTTTCCTATTTTTCCCATCCTCTTAAACCGCAATTCCGATATTTGTAAACGAAAAAACAATGCAGAATACAGAAAGTGCTTTATTGGCAAACAATAAATTGTGTATTGAGATAATAATTATGTAATATCATGTAATTGTATAATAAGGGGTATTCCAGATAGTCTATCTTAAAAAATGGAAGAAGAAATTGGTCGCTTTTTATTTTCATGTATTTTGCAAGCTCTTTTGAGTAAGCAAATAGACTAGTAGAAAATCGAAAATAGACTTACCACTTACCTACATTATTATAATACTGTAACAGAAGAGTGTCTGTACATTAAAAATGTAGCTTTATCAAGCAAAATAGAAAAAAGTTAAAATGAGAATTTGTCGCTAATTAGTTGACAAAAAATTAATTATATTGCTCCTCCTACGATTCTCATTAAATCAGATAATCAATCAAGCTGCACTCAAAGCTTTGGCATCACGGAGAATAGACTCAAAAATTGTCCGGGAATGTGCCGGAAACCTACGAACCTTGGCTAACCATAACAAGGTTACCTTGTCGTGGGTGCCAGGGCATAAAGGTATTTCTGGTAACGATGAAGCGGACAAACTAGATAGGCGGGGCTCTGAAACACCATTTATTGTGCCAGAACCAATAATAGGGATACCCAAGGCCAGCGTTAAAGCAGCGATCAACGGCTGGATCCACTCTCAGCATCAGCTGAAGTGGGCACAGACAGAGGGAGCTAGGCACAGCAAATTAATGCTGAAAGAACCCTCACCTAAGCAGGTAGGGAAGCTGCTCTCGCTAAGTAGGGAAAAACTTAGAACAGTTGTAGGGCTTTGTTCCGGACACTGGTCTTTGAGAAAACATCTGCACAATATAAGCGTGTTTAACACAGAGCCTATATGCAGATTATGTAATGAGGAGGAGGAAACAGCGACTCATATTATCTTCGAATGCAAAGCCATCGCCGAATGGAGGCACTACCTGGGTGTATACAAGACCAAGGGAATAATCCACCTAGGGCAGTGGCAGTACAGGAGCTTCTACTCCTTAACAGGAGAATTAAAGAAATGGGACTAAACTAAGAAGCTGGAAAGGTACAAAAAGCAGACAATGCGGAAGTGCCTAGGAAAAAAAATTAGACCTTTTCCACAACTCCTATTTACTCATTAATTCATTCAATTATGTTGCTCAAACCGTTTTCTGAAAATCGCAAATGCTGCTAGCTTCCTATAAATTTAAAAAAAAAATGTGATAATCGAGTGGATGATAAGTATACATGAACTTGTTGCTGCAAGGCTGCCAGATAAAAAAATATTGGAAAAACAAATTGAAGCATTTTTTTTTATTGAATTTGATACTGTTGACATTAGCTTGAAAAGATATTATCATTCATGATAAACCGAGATAGATTTTGTTGCTGACTGGAATATTCATTAGGAATTGGCAAAAAGATTGAAACAAATAATGGGCCATACCTTTTAATGGGTATCGATATTCCTTGTTAATGCTAGCTTTGAAGGCAGCTTTTACTAATAATACGTGGTAATATATTTTGTTGCTGCTCAAAATATTAATGGAAAGTATGCTCACAGCCAGCAACAAAATGGCAACTAAAAATCTGCTGATTTTTTATTTACGCCAGCTAGATACAGCTAGGGACAGATGGAAAAGACTAAGGGGGAGACCTATGTCCAGCAGTGGACGCGTATGGGTTGACGATGATGATGATCAGATACCCGATAATTATGAACTTTGATGATTAAAGGATTTTGTTGTAGTTTAAAATATTAATAAAAAGTATGCAAGGAGCCAACAATGAAATGGTAACTATAGATCGGCCGATCTTTCGACCAGCAATAATTTTTTTGTTTATGCCAGCTTGACACACCCAAATATTTTGAAATTTAATGATTGAAGGGTTTTGTTGCTGCTCAAAATAATAATGAGAAATATTCCAAAAACCAGCACCAAAATGGCATTTAAAGATATGCCGGTTTTTCCGACGAACAATATTTTACTTTCCTGTGGAAGTTATAGTAATAGGTCCGATTTTGCGAATCCCGAATTTTCACATATCTCCACATTTCAAGGTCCCCAGAGTCAAATACAATAGTTTTTAAGTGGACGTCTGTGTGTGTGTATGTACGTATGTTCGTATGAGCGTTCAGAATTATTTTTCGTCTCGATTATCTCGAGAACAAAAAATAAAATCGACGTGGGACCAATTGCATTCGACGCAGCGTAAATACGCAACTTAGAACTGATTAGATTTTCAGCAAAATCGGCCGAGCTGTTTTTTATGGAGAATAAAAAAACTGAAAAAAAAATTGTAAACTTTCGGAATTATTTTTCGTTTCGATTTTCTCGAGAACAAAAAATGATATCGACGTGGTACCAATTGCATTCGACGCATAATTACGCAACTTAGAACTGAAGAGATTTTCAGCAAAATCGGTCAAGCTATTTTTATGGAGAATAAAAAAACTGAAAAAAATGGTAAACTACCTGAATTTTGCAATTTATAAATTATACTATTTTTAATACAGAATTTTAAGATCTTTTAAACAATATGATTATTGCATGTGAGGAATATTTGTATGAGAAATATGATGAAAATATTTCATAAAAAGAGATAGTTTTAGAAAACAAAAATAGGAATTGGAGAATTTTAAACTTGTGTCTGTATTGAGAGAATAGCATTGAAGACGCTATAACAGTGGAAAATTATTGTTAGTAATAATCAAGCATTGCTTATAACAATTGAATATTGTTACGAATATTGTTGCGAACAAATGATTATTGATCACAATAACTAAAAATAAATTTTTTTCAATTGTTATAAACCATGTATAATAGCTCCTGCTTAGGAAATGATAAGAAAAAGTTTAAAAGAAACGGTTAACATAAACAGAATATTGTTAATTACAATTATAGTTTGTTATAAACAATTTGAAATCGTTTTTTATAATAATTTTAATAATAATAATAATTATAACAACAAAACATAGGGTATTTTTTAATTCTTTCCACTGGGAAGTTAGTAGTGTGAACCTCTCGGGTCGCACGCAGACCACTGACATTTTTTTTTTATTTTTGCCAGTTTGACACCAGGTTGCTAATTCTTAGCTGGTTTAATATACAATTTCTTAAAATATGCGTGGTCTGTAACGTCCTTCTTACCCTTTTGTGTCATTGTTGTGGTAGTTCGTATTTCCAAAGCGAAGAACCATTTACCTATTTACTCAAAACAGTTTTTGATGGTGAAGTATGTATGTTCGGGGAGTCGTCATATGGCAACGAAATTATGAACAGGACGATGAGTTTCCATTGATTTTATCGAAGGGAATATTAAAGATGCAACTGTTTGCAAAAATAGCATATGTTTGATGGCGAAACGAGCGCAGGACATCGAGACGCAATGTCGCTTTTTTTGCATTAACGTAAAGCTAGTTAAATGCGGACACGCGCCTGCCTTATGATGATGATATTTTTACTCTTCATTAAACTTCCGATGTACATGTGTTCCTTTTAAAATTTAATACCTTCTTCCATTTTGTTCCATTGGCGAAAGTTTGATAACGAGTATAAAATTAAAGTGTGTAAAGGATTTAATTTTTATTTCGAAATTAAATTTTGTTTACAAGTAAAAATAATTACGTCAACTTTTGAAGAAGATTTTCCTACGTTCGAGATATCAGCAACTACCTGTAACGCTCTTATTTTTAAAGAAGAAGTCGTTTTATTTTATTTAGTCGTTAATGCTGAAAAATAACAACTGCTTTTCAGGGTTGTGAGTTCTTGATTTCTCGATTGAATCAATTTTGAGGAAATGGAGAGTTTACGAACCTATCCATTCTTTGTTTTCTAAAAAAAAAACTAACTCAATGAACACTAATTAAGCTAAACCACGTTAGGGCGCCAAGAGATTTTTCTAAACAATCACTAAAAGTAAATCAAACTTTAAAAAAAATCAACCTTGTAATTTGATTTAATACTTTTAAAACGAGCAACGTATTTCGCCGTATTTTGACCGGCTTCAATACTGCTATTACCCTTTTTTTACCACGCTTATATTAGTTTTACCTGTGTATGTTTGTTTGTTTGCAATTGACTCTTTGGGCTCGATTTTGCCCTACTTTAAGCGATCAGATTTAATTTAAAATTCGCACACCTGTCAAATACCGACGACAATGCAATATTTAGAACAAAATATCCGATTATCCTGATTAGTTTCGCCAGGATTCATACATTTTTTCAGGGATTCTTTGCATGGGAGTAAGAACGATAGAACTAGTGCGTGAGCTACGCATACGCGCAGTAGTTCCTTTAACGAAACAAAAATACGCGACAGTTTTCTACTTTCAAAATAAGTAGTTTGCCTATTATCTAGTAGATGGCACCACTGGCAATTTGCAGTAAAACAAATGGTAGTTTGTATTTTTTGTTGCATAAAAGTATAGTGTTAATTTTTTAAAAACACTAGTGATATAAATTATAGTTTAAAAAAACTAAAAAAACGCTTTTAGAGTTAATCAAACTAAAAAGAAAAAATAATTCTAAAAAACTTGCCATCAATGCCGACACATTAAAATTTTTTTAACAACTAAATAAAAATCAGCATTACTTCCCCAAAGAAAACATACAGAATACAATTTAAGCACAATGAAATAAGATTACTTTTCTCTGGGAAAGTAATGTAACAGTAGAATTGAAATAAACATACCAATTATACAACATCTAACACCTAGATCTACACCGACTTTTCTGTTGAACTGGCCGTTACAATTAACAACCCGTCCTTTTAATAACAAATTGTAAATCGTATAAGTTATTGGCGGCCGTGGTGTAGTTGCTAGCGCGCCAGCCTCTGCACCAAGAGACCCGGGTTCGATTCCCAGGTCAAACCAACGAATTATAAGCGACCGCTGCCGTTCGGAAGGCAATGGCAAACCACCGAATGTGTTCTGCCTAGTATAGCCTCTCTAAACTAGCCGTTCGGAACCGGCATTAAACTGTAGGTCCCTTCTATTCATGCAACACTGATTGAGCGTGCACATGAATAGTTGCAGAGAGGCTGCCGACGCCCCCCAGGGGGTATGGCACAACAAGAAGAAGATAAGTTATTATCGCTTACTATTTGATAAGTACATGATTGGGGACGGCTTTGGAATTAGATTAAATTCGTTAATATGCCAGTGCCGGCTCTAATGATATCCTATCATAGTTGTTAAGGAAAAATTCCCGTTACATACCGTGACCAAAAAATGAGCATAGCAAACCATATTCTACTTTCCTATTGTTTTTTAAGAGTTAACGCTACTGCGGCCATAAAATGTGGTGGGAAAATGTATGTAGAAAAAAGGTCTATTTAAATTTTAATGGTTCGGCATGTTCGCATAAATTTTTTTTGTAGATGCTTTACATTCTTTTACCTTTTAGTCAAGCACCAAAAATTTATTACGATTGTAATTAACTGGTTAAGAAAAATGTTAAGAATTTCTTACGTATTTGTTATGAAAATAGAATCATGTGCACATTTTTTTTAACAATAGTTTGCATGGTCAACGGTTCCTATCATCAAAAACGAGATTTCAATTGTTAGCTAAAAGTGTATCAATCTTGGAAGGAGAATTTTACAATTTTTTTTTTGATAGCGTTTCTTCATAAAGAAGATGAATAAAAAGGCAAGTTTATACAGCGAATAAAATAAAATAAGAAACAAAATAAAATAAAATAAGAAAGGTAAACATGCCCAAAACTATGAATGCGTTTATACAAGAAATAAGATTAAGAACAAAAGATGGCCAACTTTTATCTTTTTGTCTTATTTTATTTTATTTTGTTTAAAAACTGATAATGCGCGTGACCCAAATATTTTTTGTTCTAAATGTTCCGAGTTTACAATCAACCTAATCTAACCTAATAATATTGTTTGTGAAGGTATTTTTGATTTTTCCTTTATGGCCCGTATATTTATTTCTTAAAAGCTTCCATCTGTGTTCAGAAGCTTCAGCTACAGAAAAAGTGACTTGTGCTTCCTTTATTATGTTAGCAATTGTGAGCAAAGCATTTTCTTTCAGTCGGCTGTGCTTGTATTTTCCATCAGTTTTTGCATATAACTGAGGAACGGTCGATACCTGCTCTATCAACATGCCATCATCCATTATAATATTTTTTAATAGGAAATGGATGGTAGATATATAGTTGGATAATTTTAGATTATGATAATATTTGAAATATCCGTATTTGAAATAAAATAACAAATCAATTTGGAGATTATGTACTGTTATGCACAAAACACAAAAGCGATTTCATCGGTTCATTCTTATTTCTTATTTTATTTTATTTGCTGTATAAACTCGCCTTAAGCCAATATTGCTTATCGGGTGCTCATAGAAAAAAGATAGTTCACGTTAAATGAAGAAAGGAGAAAGGGAATATGGTTATTAAAACAATACGCACAGTCTGAGACTTTGCGG
The DNA here is from genome assembly GCA_950111635.1 of Agelastica alni. NCBI lineage: Eukaryota > Metazoa > Arthropoda > Insecta > Coleoptera > Chrysomelidae > Agelastica > Agelastica alni. The sequence continues at coordinate 85,151,732 of OX467709.1, forward strand.
TCGAGTGATAAAAATCGTGACAATCTCGGTGCGGTACGATAAATAAAATGTTAATGGCGAAACCGAAATGAAGTCAAAGAGAACATTAAGAAGATGCGATACGGGGTTTCGAAATGTTGAGGATGATGACAGCTGGCGGGCGGTCGCGCGGATCACAGCTCGCAAATACACCTGCCCAAACATGATGAGACGCGGGGCGGCATGACAGAGCTGAGACAAAGAAAACAGTAACAATTTACCATCACCCCCCGAATAAGAAACAATCGCATCCATTGTAGGCGAATGAGGATCAAACACTTACCAGTCGAAAGTATTTTAAAAATTGTTGCACAGTAGGCCTGAATCTGAACTCTATTAATTTGTTTGCATTGCTTTACGTCTTAGGTACATATAAGTAGGTAACTATTTAAAAATAAACTTAGCTGTTAGTTATAACTATTGACTTTACTGGGGAGGAACAATTTTTTCGTAGGTACTTCATAACATCAACCTTGATGTAAAATACTTTTTACAAATTTCGGAAAGGAAGTCACAACGATTCTTTGGAATATTTATCACCTCGCACAGGTTTATACAGATGCTTCTTTTTACAATGGAGGCACGTGCCGCAAGAACGATGAAAGCTTCCTTTATCAAACATAAAAGAACATTATCTTGAAGCTAGTTTTTTAAGGTGATAAAAAAATTAAATGTCATCTACCAGGGACGGTCATAATTTTTACTGGCTAATTAATTAACGGGGTATGAAAAATGAGGAATTCAAAACGATTATAAATAGCAATTGAAGAATGCGTTAACCTTAGTGATAAAAGATGGTGTGTGGAATGTACCGTATTATTGGTGGATGATGAAATATCGCCATTTATGTATTGTTATAGTTTTTACGAAGAGAAAGTGCGATTTTGCTAAAGACATAGTATTTCAAAAAGGTATTCGTTCCAGTAAACGTAGTAAAATGTAGAATGAGCACGGTTAATCATAGTTATTCTGCCAAATATGGTTTGAATACATTCCTCCATAAATTCATACTGCAATGTGTAATGTCAGTGACATTATTTTTTCAATAAGCAAGTAGTGGTTATTCTAAGTGGACGGGGGTCGAGTTGGATGCAGTATAATTCGTACTACCTGCGCTTGAAAACGACATGTTACAAATTGGATGCTTATTATCTATCAAACGATTTTAGCTAATTTTAATGTAATATTGTTGGTTATTTGGTAGCAAAAATAACTTCAGAATATATATATATATATATATATATATATATATACATTGTCACGTGCCTATTTTTTCCCTTCTACAGTTCCATTATTAATTGTGTCTCTGATAGTTTCGTATTCCTCAGGTACCGTATTTTGTTGTAACTTAAATATATCATTCGTTGTAAATAGTGTTGCATACCTTGTAGTGATAGGATTCGATTGTTAATGGCTGTGACATTTTTGTTAATCGTTGGAGATTGAGTGGGGGTTTTTTGTTATTAGATTTTGCCTTGGTTTTTGGCCTCGATTGTTGTGTGTTGTCAGTTATATTTTTGTTTGGTTTGCATTTCTGTGTGGATGGGGCTGGATATCCACACGGACGAGTGCGATTTTGGTTTACGTCAATTCCGTGTCATTTCTTGATATCCGGCTTGGGAAGGAGTGTGAGTCGTTTGGTGGCAGTCTTGGGAGTCGTATGGTGGTGAGAGTTTTTGGGACGATTTGATATTAACACGTGTGCAAAACCTCTACGGTTTTTTTACTCTCATATCTGGCTGTATTTGGGCCATCTTAATTGGATTTTGAAGTAAAATCATTTAATTTTTAACTTGACCATTCTATCTTACCTTCGTTGTTGATATTTTGGATTTTAATGTCGAGTTAAAATAACCGCATGCGGGATTTAATGGAGGGAAGCCATTGTTAATTAGCAGGTGCCGTTCCATAATCAAACCGGCCACAGAAGTAGGCCACAGGAGTAGTGAACTCGTATACCCAAAGGTTACAAGTGATTTATTTTAGAATATTTAAACGACGTGATTTGTTTTTGACACCACGATTAAGTTTTGTTTTAATTTATTAATATGGTACACTGTTGAAAACTATTTATTGCATTGGATAATATGCCAATGCTGAACTTTGATTAAAGTAATATTCTCAATAGTTCTTTGTGTCCAAGTAAAAATGTTTTCTTAATACTTATTTGTAAATATCCTACAATATTGCTATTTTGAAGGACAGCCATTGTAAAAAGAATTATTTTTAAATAAGCTCGATTGTTTTAACAGTGTAAATCTTTATGTAAATGGTAAAAACATGAGTAAATTAGCAGCCGTATGTGAACGTTTGATTAAGTATTATTAAAAAGTTGACTCGTATACGTTTTTTTTTTGGTAACTTGATAAAGTTTGTTACTCTTACCTTTGTTTTGGTTATTTTATGAAATCGTTAACTTTGGATTTTTAATTTATTGTAAGCTGTTGATTTTGATTAGATTTGTTATACGTTTATTATTGAACTGTGTACCTTGATTTATTGTTAGCTGCTAATTTTGACTATATTTGTTATAAGTTTATTATTAAACTGTGTACCTTGATTTATCGTTGGCTGTTAATTTTGACTATATTTGTTATAATTTTATTATTGAACTGTGTGCATTGATTTATTGTAGGAGTAAAGTATCCAATATATTTTTGCTATAATTTTATTTATTTGGTTCACCATAATCTTAGTTGTTTATCGTGTGGCTCTGCTAGTGCCTATAAGACCTAGGGGTTTCCGGCTTGAACCGTCTAAGTCGGGGGCGCGGCTCACTTTTATTTTCTTTTTTTCTTCTACCCTCTACGGCTGAGCTCGGGCATAATTTGCCAGTAGAGAGACCGCTGGCAGAGTACTTCTTAATAGAGAACGAAAAAGACGTGGCAACATATTTTTTTTTTACAGAAAATAGTCGCAAAAAGGGTAGACCTATCGTGTGGGCCGCAGACGACCACGTGAGAAGACTTCCAGACAACAAAAAGGCCGCTAGGACGACCTCAACTTCGGTGGCAAGATAACATAACAAAAGACCTGGAGGCTATGGGCATTAATAACTGGAAGGAGGTCTCGATGGACAGAAAAAAATGGAGAGGTGTCGTCGAGTCGGCTAAAACCCACCCGGGGTTGTAACGCCATGGAGTAAGTAAGTAAATAAATATTATGGTTAAAAATTATAGTTTAAAAAAACTAAAAACACGCTTTTAGAGTTAATCAAACTAAAAAGTAAAAAATAATTCTTAACAAAAGTATAAAATTACTGATGAGAAAATTAATGTCACTGTTCTAAAAGCGGGGTGCTTTCATTCCGAAACGCAGAGTTATTTTAAAAATGTCATACAAAGCACCCCACACTTTTAGAACAGTGACATTAATTTTCTCGTCAGTAATTTTATTCTTATCTTAAGAATTATTTTTTACTTATTAGTTTGATTAACTCTAAAAGCGTGTTTTTTAGTTTCTTTAGACTAAAATTTATTTTTATTTCGATTTTTTTACTCACCCTCTTGCCATTCATCCCTCGGCACGTTTCTCACCAGTATATTGGATTGGGTGATCGCTTAAGCAGGGTAAAATCGAGGCCAAAGAGTCAGTTACAAACATACATACAAGCAAACATACAGGTGAAACTAATATAAGCATATTAATAAAAATTAAGGACACGATTAACGATTTCATTATACCTATACTGATCTTCCTAAACAAAAGTATTATAATTATTTCATTTGGCAGTAATGCCTGATAATTGGAAATATTTATAAATAATACAACTAGAATATTAAGCGCATCCAACTCCAGCTCTATTAAGCTAGAAGTGGAAAGGCAGTAAAAATTAAAAAATAAATAACGCGAAAATTGTTAGTTAATTTTTTTTTAATTTGTTGCCAAAAAATGGTTTTTATTGTTTAAACCTTTCTCTGAAAATCACAATTACTGCTAACTTCATATAAAGGTAGCAGGAAATTTTGAAAAAATAATGATAATGGGGTCGACGTTTTGATTAGCAGTATGCTGAGAGCAAGCCGCAAAATGGTAACTAATTATATGTAGATCGGCCGGTTTTTTTTACTAGCAATAATATTTTTGTTTATGCCACCTTGAAACCCAATAGGGTATTTTACTATGTTTGAAAAAGTACTTCAAAATGTTGATTTTACTAATAAAAAGCCACAAAACAATATATTTCGGCAAAATAAACACGCTCTTGCCATAAAATTAAATTAAATTTTAAACATTTTTTACTTCCGCGAAAACCATATATTTAAATATATAGCGAAAACGCTGTCAGCCATTTTGGTGACGTAATATTGGTAAAAACAACAGTCGTGTATGTACGACTCATTCAACGTTAACAGCTATATGCAACCATCATTGAATCAATTTTTGGCAGATTCGTACTATCTGCTTTTACAAAACCGGTTTGCATTTTAATAAATAAATGCACTGACGAAAGAACACAATTATTACTCCTTGAAGTTAAAGTTGATAGATATGTACCTAGCTGTTTACACTGAAATAACAGTTTTTGCCTATATGACGTCACATAATGGCGGCTCGTGTTTTAGGTCACGTGATGTACAGATTAAAAATTACGACTTTTAATTTCAATATAATAAAACAATAATGTGCTTTTATGACCCAAAATTAGAATATTTAAGTATATTTCGTCATAAATTTTAATTTTTATCAAATTTCATAATTTATTTTTCACTACGGAAAGTACCTTATTATTTTAAACTTAAATACATGAATGATTATGTTGCTGTTTAGAACGGTGTTAAAGTCTTTACCTGAAATATCTATTATTTTATATAACGGCTATAAGGTCCAATCTCGTATTTTTTGTATTATGTAGAGTGAAAATTCTGATACCAGTGTCAGACTTTATTTTAACAACAACAACTCTTCTTTTCACAGAAAACATGATAACATTTAGTACATGAAAATTAATAATACAGTGTGAATTAAAAATAGAATCAATAAATCAAAAAAAAATATAACAAATGGCAAGAGATCACCCGGTTTTTTCGAACACCAAGTTTTTTGTTTATATAAGCTTGACACCGATTATTTTGAACTATGATAATTTATGGATTTCGTTACTGCTCAGAATATTGATAGGTAGAATGCTGAAAGCCAACAACAAAATGGCAATTAAAGATCGGCTATACCCCTTTTAATTAGTATCTGGGGGTTACAAAATTGAACAAAAATGAGATTGATCTCAAAAACTTATTGGTAGTTATATTTTTAAGTTTATCGACTTTTAAAGAGCTTTTAGAGCTCAAAATAATCGGGTGTCAAGCTGGCATAACCAAAAAAATATTGTTGATTGAAAAAACCGAACGATTTTTAGTTGCCATTTTTTTGCTGGCTCTCTACATATTATTTAATTGTTGGTACTAATTAATTGGCACGTATGATTAGTAAAAACTTTATAGGAAGCTAGCTGTAACTTCAGAGAAAGGTTTAAGCAATAAAATTGAATTTTTGGCAACAATTTCGTGTTTTTTAATATTTACTTACTGTCCACTGCTAGACCTTCCAACTCGCTTCCCTTAAATGTTACCCGAATTAAACAGCATCTAACAATTTCGACATCGTCATTCTAAATACTTGATTAGAATTATTTTATTTTCCAAATAGACCGTCTTGCAATTCTCAATTGCAAGGTAATTAGGATGTAAAAAGGAAGAAACCACAAAAATATTATGAACCGTATTAACGGTATTTAGATAAAGAGAAACATTTGTATATTATAAATTATAATTATTCATGGACACCCGAATATACGAGATTTTTATGGAAAATTTCATGCTCTACGGAGTAAACGAATAAAATTTCTGCTACCTATTAAAATACTACATTTTTCAACCACAAATATAATAAACGTCGATAATGTCTGTATTGTTGAAAATATATTCGTTTATATATTTACCAATATCGATTTAAAATTCAAACCGATATGATTTACCTAACGATAATAGGGATCATAAAAATAGATATATTTAATAATGGATGTAATAAACAATGTTAATGGATAATTTTATACAGAATGATTGTTGATATCACAAGCTCCAGCTCAACTGGAATAATCAAATATTAAATCATTTGATCGGAAAATTGATTGGTATTGTTACAGTAGCAGTTGGTGTATACTGTGTACTATGAAATTGCTAACCGAAGCTCAGTAGATGTACAATAGATATTTTTCTATTGGACAAGTTCTGATAGAGAATCATTAGGGATTTTAGAGAAAAAGGGAGATGGTGAAAGTGTCGTGTTATGATTATTAATCTGTAGGTCAATGTCTCATTTTGAAAAGCATGATTAAAACGACAAAGATAATCTAGAATTTGATGTTGTAAATACTAGATTTACAATTTTTGAGCAATATCCATGGCTAGGTTATTTACCTGATAGTATTGAATTTGAAAAAGAAAATCCTTATGTTTTGCTGGAAATAAAATATTCATTTGCTGGTGATAATTGAAACACAAAAGCTACCATTCATTTAAATGCAGCTTTTTGGAAAGTTGTTCAGTTAGTAGCCTCTAGCAGTAAGAAAACACCAGTTTTTTGTTTTGGCATGCTTCGTGTCGAATAACGTGAATAACCCTGTATATGTGCCGTTTAATGAAGATTTTACAATGCAATTGATTGAAATTTTTTTGCGAAAATAAAGAAAATTTTATGTTATTTTAAGTTTTATTGAAAGTATTTGCTCTGAGAAGTATAGCCGGAGTGACTCGGTTGGATAAAGTAAAGAATAGTGAGATAAGAGAACGATGTGGTATAAAAGAAGATGTGGTTACAAAGATAGATAAAGGAATGCTTAGATGGTTTGGACACGTAGAAAGGATGAATGAAGGAAGATTGACGAAACAAATTTATAAGGCGGGTGTGAATGGACAAGTCGGTAGAGGTAGACCTCGGCGAACATCGATCTCGATCAGATCAACATTGTTTTGAAGAAAGGCCACGACAAGAGTACCAACAACCGACGAGCATGTATGAGAGCACTGATGAAAGTAAAGGAAGCAAAAGATTTGTGCAAGAACCGTAGCAAGTGATGACTATATGTATGTATTTGCTGTATGTGCTGGTACAGCACAATATGGAAAATAGAAAAAATATTTCTATTAGTAAGATTTTTTCTCATGATTTTCTTCGATCCATCAACTCAAGTATGCCAAATCATTAGTAACAAGAACCATTAATGCATCTTTATTAGGGAAGGCATGAAAGTGTAAAATCCTGTTGGTATTTTTTTTGGAGAAACATTTTTGTAAATACAACAGTTAATATTGTGTAATGTCTTTTTCATAGTTACTTTGTTTAATTATCGTTCTTTTGGTTATCTAACCTTAAGTTTAAAATGTCGATAATACGTATTTTCTTATAGCAGCAAAAACCTTTTAACCTGACGTATCCAAGAATTATTTAATAACAATCTTATTTTTGCAATTTGATAACAAGGCACAATTTTCTGTTACCTTCTTACGAATTCGAGATATTTAGAAATTCTTCAAAAATACTATTTTTCGGAAGATTTATAACAAACTAAAAAACATGCAAGCAAAAAGTGCAAAATTTCTTTACCAAATGATGGTTAATTACAAACTAACTTTATAAATGATCCATATCAGGTAGCTTCTAAACTTTTGTAAACGCGAATTAAAGTACAGACTCAAAAGAACAGAGATCAAAATAATAATACCATAAACTGTAGGAAACAAATGATACAGGCTGTCAGAGACTTAGTTAAAGACAATGGTTCTTGTAGAAAAAAACACCTTTGTGGGATCAAAAGTGGTTCGAAAATAACTATAAATCTGATTTTTAATGGGACAACTTCCCGAACTCCTTTCTTCTGGCAATAATATTATTCATCCAATTCTCTCTTCATTTTGCCGCTCTTCTTCTAGTCAAAATTGTCGATTTCAATGTGTTCACTATTCAAAGACGCATTTTTACAGCTCTTCTCAGCACTAACCACATCAGTCAACTGACAGCAAATTCGAGTGAATCTTCTTCAGTCTTCGTACTAACTAAACTGCTCTAAGCTCCATCATTGTTGTAATCGAGAAGTGTCGAAATTAAAATGTTGTGGATTTTTTAGTCGCAAAAGGGTAGACCATCGTGTGGGCCGCGGACGGCCCGCACTGCGACTATTAGAAGGGGAAGGGATTATAGAAAGGAGGTGATTGTGGACCCGCTTTTTGAAAAGTTGCAGGTCATACTTCTCTAGAAAAACTGATTTTGGAAGCTTGTTCCATTCCGTAGCAGCCCTGTAAAAGAAGGATTCTTGATGGAGATTGGTCTTTGTAGTGTCAATCTTGAGAGTAAATGGGTGAGACTGATCAGCGTGCCGAGTTCTTCGGCCGAATGTGGCCAATGGTGGTACAAGAGTTTTTATTTTTCTGGAGCATCTGCCATGGAAATATCTGTAGAGTAATGACTGGTCTGCAACTCTTCTTCTATGTTCTAAACGGTGAAGGGTATCTGTGAGAGTTGAGCTGTTTATCAACCGAATGGACTTTTCTGAATGAAATCTAAAAGACGAAGAGAATGCCTTGGTGCTGAACCCCAAATGTGCGAGCAATACTTTCTAGCTTTCCACAGAAAACCTAGCCTCTGGCATGCTGACTTTGCGATGTTAGCAACATGGTCATGCCAAGACATATTATTGGACACCGTTACTTCCAAAATCGAGATGAAGAGACTTGATTCAAGGGTATTTTCGGACATTGTGATGGAATGATTTGAGTAATTCACTTTCTTGGAAAACGTGGCTATTTGTGTTTTCTGGGCGTTGAACTGCAGGCGTTCCTCGCGTGGACAAAGACTTCTCGGTTGGCAATTGTCGGGACTTCGCACCAAAGTCGATGTGATGATTTTAATCAAGCACCGCACGGTTGCATTCTTGGTTGAACCAGCGTTTGGGGTTGAAGATCCGTCTTGTACCATGAGGAATGTATGAGTCCATACCTAGCCTTATGATTTCGGTTACAGATTCTGCACATGTTGATGGGTCTTGTAAACGAAAGCACCCTCAAGATTATTCACTCCAAAAAACCACAATTTCTTCACGTTACACAGAGAATATACCTTCAAGTTGGTAATGCCTACACAATTGGATCATTTTTAAACTAAACATATTAATAATAATAATACGACAATTATTTTAAAGTGAATAGAGAATCTTATATTGATTCCCAAAGTGGTGTTTCACTTTTTATTTGAATAATGATGGTAATTTGAATCGAGTCGTAAGCAACATGATCGATTTATTACAATTACATAATCAATTAAGTTCGAGTAGGCAATTATTTATTTAAAGTTCCGTCTAAGGAAATGGCAATTGATTATAGTGGAAAAACAGGTAATAACAGAAATACGGAGTTTGCATTATTACCATCACACATAAAGGTCAAATAAAAGAATAGACTTTGTGGATAGATATTAAGGATAATCTGATTGTTAGTCGCTCAGACAATAATGGATTCATTTTAAATAATTTATAAGAAATACCATTTATTTGATGTTTTATTTAAACTTAAATAAAAATGACATTAATATTTCGCTATTGTTTCGTTTCATCAAAGGGTTATTATAAAATATGTAAAATAAAATCCTAATCCTGACAAGTCTGGCTCGTTGATGAAGTGTCGCCCGAATTTTTAACACAAAAACAAATAGCGACGTTTGTTTTCATTGGTGGACGGATTAAAGTATTAAGCATCAAACCACAAGTCATTTAAATATATGACATTTTTATGTTGGCATTACTTTCTAAATGAACGCGAAAAAATGTAGGTGACTTCGTAGAATATTAAAAAAAAAACACATTTTCTCAGCACGCTCATTTCTCTGAAAAGTTAATAATATATACATACAGTGCGCGTCTAAAGTCCGTTTCCCCCCTGCTAATTTTTTAACCACCTGGTATATCGCAAAGAAATTTAAAATGCTTTGATAGAAGATAAAAACCTATTTAAATAGGTTAGGATAGGTTGGGTAGGAAAAAAAAAAGCTAAAAGTTTCAATATGGCGGCTGAGCGCCTTCTTGAATTAATTTTTTAATTAGAACACCCTGCATATTATTCCATTTTAGAAATCTGCTCATAATTCCTAAATTTTTTTTTAATATAATGTACTTCTAAATTTAATTGGTTTTCAATTATTAACGTTTGAAAGGTGACATTCCGGTTTAAAATGAAGTATGGATTTTGACCACTTCCGATAAAAAATTTTTTTACTAAATTTTGTTATTAATTTGTAGTTAAATCTCTTAATGATTTCGAATAATAAGAGTGGTAAAGAAAGTTTATTAAGGATAAACAGTACCGGAAAATCTCGAAGCTTACGAATGTGTTCTTGAAAATTACACTCAACACAAATTAATTGGTAAAAAAAATTATTTCTTTTTGTATTAATAACACTTTTACTTAACCCAGAGGAGTTGCAGGCGATGGTTAATGTTATGCATGATGCCCTAAAAATCCAAGGGATGAAAATAAATGTAAGCAAAACAAAAGTACAATAATGGTTTTTGAAAGAGAAGAAAGCAGGACAAACTGTGAAGTTCTTATTAAAGGAGAAAGAGTGGAGGAACAAATAAATGAGTTTGTATACCAGGGTTCACACATGGTCTGTCCACGGAATTCTTAGAATTCTACGATAAAGCCGAATTTCAAAGGCGTCAAGTTTTTTGATGGTTGTGTAAGATATATTTGGATCCACCCTGTATGCAAGGTCCATCAGTGGAGTCATAAACGAGGGTTACTTGAAATAACAATAACAGAAAGATCTGTTTTGCTGGGTACCTAAAATAGGAAGACGAGGAGGGGTGTGGGATATGACAGGTAGTTTGGCAGTCTTTGGTAAGAGACTAAAGGGTAAAGAAACATTTTATAATAGATTGATAGTTTTGACTACGTTTTACGATAATAAAATGTATTTTTAAAATAAAATGGGATATTGTTATTTCTTACAGTTGCTTCGGTCAAGGCCCATGATTCTACTCCGTACAGCAAGACAGAGAAGACGTAGCACCGGAGGAGTCTTACTTTTGTAGTTAAAGTAAGAGCTTCTGCTTGCTTTAGTATAAAAAAACTACAGAGTAATCGGTAACAAGGCGAAATGAGAATTTTTTTAACTTGCTATCGTCGTGCGGCAAAAAAAATGCTTTTGTGGTGTCAGTAGAAGCGAATATCTAATTCAGGAAGCGCACAAAAGAAAAAAACGCACCTGTTCTTTATCGAATAAACTGAAAATTTAGGCTTTGTTCCACAAAAACCAAACGGACTATTTACCAAATTGATTACAAATATTTCCCCATATATAATTATCCCCTCAACAAAAACCGAAGTGGGTAATTCTTTAGAATGATTTTTGAGTCGGAAACGGTGGCACAGTATACATATATATGTACGGTAAATGGTTCGATGATGTTTGTCAAAGCAATAGTCCAATGGAATTGAGATCTGGTATCGGAACATAATAAATTTTATGTTATACTGCAGAGTTTTTAGAGAAAGAGAACTCTCCTCGCCTCACCAACGTTTCTTGTTTTATTGTTTAAAATTCATATAACTTAGAAGCTTCTTTATTACGCAACTTTCAATTGATTAACTGTTTCTACCAAAACAGCTATGAAAAATGGCAATTTTATACGTTTAACGATTATACTTAGTTAGTGATTAGAGACGTGTCTTTTATAGACAAGTATTCTCATGATTTACCACCTCACTATTTACTATTTGTTTTTTAAACTGTCTCTAAAACAACATGTCTACTTAAAATTATAGGTAGCAATTGATGTGAGATGATGTTGGTTTCAACATTTCAATTTTGCTGTAAGTCCTGTTCTTACTTGAACACCTAAAAAGTAGGACTTGAATCGTTATAGATATATAATTCCATTCATTAGATTTTTTTTTTTTATGTTCTGGTTCCCACGAAAAGGGATATCCTGTAATGTTCAGAGAACATCGTGGGAACCAAGGGAAAGAAGGTAGAAGTTGGTGTTCTTCTTAAATTTCTGGAGGTTGTATGCCTCGGGGAACACCTCCCTAGACAATGAGTTCCAAAGCCTCGCAATTCGTTGGATGAATGAGTCTTTGGAAAGTGATGTTCTGCAGGTCTTCAAAGTGACCACGAAGGGGTGTGAAGACTGAACTTGACGGGTTAATCTCGAAGAGACTGCCAAAAGAGGAACGATTGTTGATATTTCAGAAGAGCATCGCCCATGAAAATATCTATAAAATAGAGACAAATCGCCAACTTTTCTACGGTGTTCCAGACAAGTGAGCGAGTTTGTAAGCGAGGCATCACCGACGAGACGAATTGCCCTTTTTTGGACAGAATCCAATAGCTTCAGGATATGTTTAGGTGCCGCACTCCAAATATGGGAACAGTATTCCAGTACAGGTCGGATCTGTGCCTTATAGATCATAAGCAGCTGACTGGAGGTGAAATAGCTCTTGGCACGAAACAAAAAACCAAGTTTTTGGGATGCACTTTTGGCAATGGACCTCACGTGATTTTCTCAGGAAAGGTTATTGCTGTTAGTAATACCAAGCATCGATATGGATAACTTCAGTGGTATGGTTACTCCTGACAAAGTTATGTTAGGCACAGTGAGATCGGCTTTTCTATAGAAAAGACATGCTTGTGTTTTGTTTGCATTGAATTCTACCAAGTTATTGGATCCCCATTCGAGAATTGATGATACTTTAACAATAAAAAAAACGTGTTTTTATGAAAATCTTCCAAATCCTTCAAATATGTCTGAAAATGTTTTAAAGCAACATGATTTGTAATTCCGGTGGACTACTGGTTCGTTGATGTTTGTTAAAGTAGGTACTTCTATGTATAGCGAAGCGGAGGAAGTGGAACACATATACACACACATCGTATTTGGAGGGTGGTTGGATAGGAACCAGACTAGCGCCAGGTGCAAACTCAGACGGACCGTCATAAGTCACATTGCGTTGCCCTTGCCCTTGTCTTTCTTTGCTGGTTCTTTCTGCTCGTACGCCGATATTATAGTGGGAGAGCTTAAATTCACCTTCTGAACTCGTTCAAATGATATAGCAATTGCTAAGTTTGTTCCCACAGCAGAGTCAGCAAAAGAGTCCGCTAATCCGGCTGGTGCGCAGTATATTTAGAAGCTTTCCTATAATACTAACATGTTTCCACAAATTTTGCTGAACGCTTGGTAACTGTAACAACAATTTGTGGATATTTTAACAGTCGATTGTCATATGCTGGCACAGTTTACAAAACGATATGTTATCTGCGATGGTGACTTAATTAGGGTTAAAATAATTTGATAAACTCTTTATTTTAATTCTGACTTTGTAACACAATAAATTCATTTAGTCCTTAAAAAAATACATGAATTACCTTCGCTGTGATCGATTAATTTCAAGCAATAATAAATACCTACGCGTTGTTTGATTTGATGTTCTTGTTTGAGTATGACTGACATTTAAGGTTCAAATTGTTCCAAGGATACAGCCCACAAACACACGAATAAGAAAAAACGTGATAATTGACTAAAGTAAGCCACTGACAAGCTGCTTACTGTGCCTAAATTTGATATGAAATTGATCAAAAACTGGTGTGAACTGACTACTGTTTCAAATCAAATCTATTTAATGCTTCTAAATAAAATGAATTTACTGCTATCAAGAACTTTTTTTAGTTTTATTTCGAGAGAAAAATACATGGCATGTTAGCAGTCTAAAGGACGAAAAGCAATTTTTTTTGTTATTTGTTGATTCGTCTCCATAGAAATGTAACCAAAGATACCTTGAATATGACTCGAAAATTATTCTATAAACAGTATAATTAAATACATTAGAGATAACATTTAACAGAAACAGATACGTTGATTTGGAAAGTAGCAGTAAGTTTTTACGAGTTCTCTTTATAAACAAGCATTTTTTGTGTTTATCAGTTGGGAGGTGTTCTCCACCGGTTGGTTAAGCGGATATTGTCCGTCTTCTGAGATCTTATGCTTCTTTGCATTCTGACATTGTCAGTTTATCGCATTGTCTGTAGAAAAGTTCTTCATTTTGTACAGGTATCCTCTCATTGAACTGTGAGCAGTGATGTTGAATTTTTTATTTTTGTAGATGGTTTACTACACAACCTGATTTGCAGATTCACAATACATGTTTGTCAAGACGAGTTTCAACTATCTGTATATTGGTTGTACCAAAAGTAGACAACAACTTTGTTATTTTAAATAGAATACCCTGTGAATTATAACATATGTGGATTTCATGTAGAATACCCTATATCTAAAATATATAATTTTCGAGGTATTAATTTTCTTAATAAAAAAATGACAGATGAGTACCTCTTTAAATTAAAATTTATATATCTAACATCCCCTAGACCAGTGGTCGGCAAAGTGCGGCTCTTTGGCCCCTTAAGTGCAGCTCTGGTACATATGTCCACGAGCAGAACTAATAGACGATCAGTGGATACAACAATTTTATTTTATGGTAGACGTTACGTCTCATCTAAACCACCTTAATCATACAACGCAGAGGAAACACAGTTTTTTTTGAGGTTAGAAGACGTCGTTTCATTCGAAAGTAAATTACCCCTTTTTGCTCAAGATTTTGAAAGGAAAACAACGTTTCACTTTTCGAGCCTGCTGAAGCATCATCAAGAAAATAATTCCTCTATCGACAAACACTCAAAACAACCAATTTTAAATATGAAGGAAGCATTTCTCAGCAGATTTCAGAAATTTAAAAACAGCAACGCCACCTTAGCTTTCGTCCAAAATCCCCTTAATGCTACGATAACAGATATAAACTTTTCTCCTTTTGAAATCGACATTGGTAACTTTGAAATTCAATTGCTGGGTTTAATAAACAAGGAAATATGGAGCTCTAAATTTGATCTTGGTTTACAACACCAGAGCTCTGCTTTAAAATACCTGGAGAAGGAAGACATGATCGTGTTCAACGCCTATAATCAGCTCTTATGATCAGCTGAAAAAACTCAGTTTTGCTGTTCTTTCCCTTTTCGGTTCTGCATATTTATGCGAACAATCTTGCTTTCATATTATTTTTTATTAATAAATGCATTTTTTATTAATTATGAAATTAAATTTTATTCAGTGTAGGTACCCGTAATAAAGGTTTAAAATCCTATCTGGCCAAGACCAAACGAAAAAAAACTTGATGTAGTGGTTAATAAAAAGGTCAAAGGTAATTAGTGATATTTTTTGCAGTATTTAGGGTCTATAAAAAAGTAAAGATAATTTTAACTTCAAAAATGCTAAATATCTACAATTTTTATAAAGGAAATGATAATAATGATAACAAAATTAAATTTTTTGCTTACTATGCTGGTTATCCCGATGCTGTTTATTATCAAGAATAGGCTTTACTCCCTTACTTTTTGCTTGAAAAGTGTTAAATTTTTAAGTATTTTCTTTACGGTGGCATGGCTAGACGAGGTTGATCTCAATATGTTGCATCAAACAATGCACGTCTTCTAGTGACAACTATATTATATAAATCATGTATAAACAGTAAATTTACGTAATAAACACTATTTAATTCCAAACGAGTCATATCTGTTACTTTGTACTTTGTCATAACTGACAATTAATTTTTAATGATTAAAACGCCTACTAAAAAAATACAATTAACATGGCCAACTTATAGAATAAATTAAGCAGCAATAAGACAGAAATATTTAAATTTTTTAAATTATGTTAATAGGTATCTCAAAAACGATTACATTTAACAATAGGAAAGTAAACATAAACTTCCCTTATTTTCTGCTATTGACGTATTACTTATAAAATGAGGGTCTATCTTTTGCATTATAGTTTCACAAAATTCCATTCTGCGGTCATAATCATCTTCAGATAATTCTTGCAATAGCGTTACTTTATAAGGATGAATTAATATTGTTACAGAGGGATCCCTCACTAACATCATGTTCTTATGCAGTTTTTCGAATGGATGCAAATGAATTTTCTACAAAACATTGCATAAAATTCAAGGATTTTTCATCATTAGTTACGGTCTTTGGTCGGCCAGTTTTAGGGTGATTTTTAGCTGAACCCACTTCTTCAAAAAATTTCACAATCCTCCAAATTGCAGTTTTGGTAATTTGGTTGCGATTTGGATACGTATCATTAAATAAGTAAGCTACCTCATCATAAATTCTTTTATGATCACCGTAACCTCTCATCATAAGAATCATTATTCTTTTCCGTTCGGTTGATTCCATCAATAGAGATCTTGAAGCAATCGTCGAGTGGGGAACCAACAATCTTGTTCAGTTCAACGCCCAAAAAACACAAAGTGCCACGTTTTCCAAGAAAGTGAATTTATCAAATCATCCCATCACAATGTCCGGTAATACCCTTGAACCAAGTCCCTCCATCTCGATTTTGGGAGTCACGGTGTCCAATAATATGTCTTGGCATGACCATGTTGCTAACATCGCAAAGTCGGCAAGCCAGAGGCTAGGTTTTCTGTGGAAAGCCAGAAAGTTTTTTACTCCTGATTAACTGTTGACGACGTACAAGGCTCAAATCCGACCTCTACTGGAGTATTGCTCGCACATTTGGGGTTCAGCACCAAGGCATTCTCTTCGTCTTCTAGATTCCATTCAGAAAAGAGCCATTCGCTTGATAAACAGCTCAACTCTCACAGATACCCTTCACCCTCTAGAACATAGAAGAAGAGTTGCAGACCAGTCATTGCTCTACAGATATTTCCATGGCAGATGCTCCAGAGAAATAAAAACTCTTGTACCACCATAGGCCACATTCGGCCGAAGAACTCGGCTCGCTGATCAGTCTCAACCATTTACTCTCAAGATTGACACTACAAGGACCAATCTTCATCAAGAATCCTTCTTTTACAGGGCTGCTACGGAATGGAATAAGCTTCCAAAATCAGTTTTTCCAGAGAACTATGACCTGCAACTTTTTAAAAAGCGTGTCCACAATCATTTCCTTTCTATAATTCCTTCCCCTTCTAATAGTGGCAGTGCGGGCCGTCCGCGGCCCACACGATAGGTCTACCCTTTTTGCGACTATTTTCTTAAAAAAAAAAAAAATAAACATACTTAAATTCTAAAAGTAAGTAATAACAATAAACACCTTCCACTAATGCCAATGAGAAATAATTTATGATATTTAAAAACAATGATAAAAAACCTACTACTTTTTTGACATAAACAATTTTTTTATAATTTTAGTTTTAACCCACTGTAACTTTGGAACTATTAAAGGTAAAATTATGCGGTATTGACGGTTGTATTTGTAATTTAATTGATTATGAAAACCCAACAGAAATCGAAATATTAGTAAGTTGCGTTACTTTATGTACACACTGTAAAAAAAAATCAATGATATAATAAAATATACAGGGCGATCTATTTAAAATAGCAAAGTTACTGTCGATATAGCCGGAAGTAGCATTTCTGTCAAAATATTTTGCATATATTCGCCATAATTGGTAATATATGTCCACCAATTTTCATAAATATCGTGCGAGTAGTTTCTAATAAAAAGATAATTTAAGCTCATCGAGACACACACTTTATACGTTTTTTTTTATCCTACATGAAAAATAAACGGTAAGCATATTTGGTGTGTTAGCGTCCAAACTATTGCCTTTTTTCTCGCATTGCCCTCTGACCTCAATCGTCTACTGCGTTGTGCGAAGGCGATGAGGGTTCAAGAAGTGCCGAATTGGTCCAGCTGCCCACCAGATTTTAAACCGGCAGGATAAAGCACGAGACGGACACGCGCGTGCTAATGTCGCTTCTGACGGATTTTGTTTCAATTTTAACCACCTTGCCTTACGACGTTGAAATTTTTATGTAGGGCGTGCATCGATTTATTGAAAAATATGATGATTGAATTTAAAAATGAAAGTTCTTTTTGTTATGTTTGTCCAAACAAGAAAAACTTTTAGATCTCTTTTAACTGCTTAGCTCCCTTCTAGGAAAGAGCAATTCTAGCATGTGCTTTTTTAAAAAAAATACTACTTATTCAAGAATGAAAAATATTTTCAAAGTAGGTAAATAAAAATTTAAAAAAAAATGCATAAATTTGTTTAAAATTGAAATAAATAATAACGGCATTTTTAACACTATATTCGAAATGACCTGACGACAAGATCAAAATATATTCGTCATGATTTTTACCCCTCTTTCCAACTACAGCAGCAAGACCAAAAAAAAACAACTTTTTGCCTTTATACCTTCCCCCTTTTAACCCTTTGGTATTCATTCGACTTAACCTGTTGACCTCGACAGCGGGTATTCAAGTAATCAAATTTCCGTTATAATAAGAACACGTACCAAACTACAAAAATATCCCCTCGTTTATTTAAAATTCTCCCCTTCATAAATGTGTGCAAGTTCAATCCTGCTGATACGTTGTCCTCATTTTCGGATGTTCAGTACTGTTACCACGGCCCGAAATTATTCCACCTAAAGAAAGGACACTTTCTCATTTCCATAAGGACTCTTGTCTTCATTACTCGATTTAGGGCATTACTGTTCTTTAATAAACAGTCGAATGACGTAATTCACCGTGTTTTTTAAAACATGGAATTACACTAACCGGGCAGTTGGCTCCTCCAATGGCAACAATAAAAAGGATCAAAGAGATCACACCCTTACAAAAGATGCCCAGAGAGAGTCTACGTTCGTAACTAAACACTGTAAACTAAGAAAGCATCTTCATTACATGAAAATAAGTGAAACCTCTATGCCAACCCTGGCTGATCTAAAGGAATTTCGGGATGTGAAGTCAATAGCACATAATGCTGTTATTAAATTGTTTAAAGGATATAATGGGGATCCAATAGCTTGGTAGAATTCAATGCAAATAAAACACAAGCATGTCTTTTCTCTAAAATAGCCGATCTCACTGTGCCCAACATAATATTATCAGGAGTAACCATACCATTGAAGTCATCCATCTCGATGGTTGGTATTACTATCAGCAATAACCTTTCTTGGGAAAATCACGTTAGGTCCATTGCCAAATGGGCATCCCAAAAACGTGGCATTCTGTTTCGTGCCAAGAGCTACTTCACTTCCAGTCAGCTGCTTATGATCTATAAGGCACAGATCCGACGTGTTCTGGAATACTGTTCTCATATTTAAAGTGCGGCACCTAAACATATTCTGAAACTATTGGATTCCGTCCAAAAAGAGCAATTTGTCTGGTTGGTGATGCCTCGCTTACAAACTCGCTCACTTCTCTGGAACATCGTAGAAAAGTTAGCGATTTGTTTCTATTTTATAGATATTTTCATGGGCTATACTCTGCTGAAATATCAACAATCGTTACTCCTTTAGCTGTTTCTTCGAGATTAACCCTTCAAGTCCACACTTCACACCTTCGTGGTCACTTTGGAGACCTACAAAACATCTCGTTCATCTAACGAATTAAGAAAGCATCTTCATTACATGAAGATAAGTGAAACCTCTATGCAGAGGTTGCGAACTTGTTTTGCCAACCCTGGCAGATCTGATTAAATTTGCTCAATTGTGATAACAGTTTTTCCTTATTCAGTATAGTTAAAGTAATGAAAATATTAATGATTTCGAAATTGTTTTGTTCAATATCCAATATTAATGAAGATATATCAAAATAATTGTTCAATATCCCTTTTTGTTTTAGGTCATATAAACTTGAATATCCATGCTCATCTTTATTTATCCAATTCTCTACCTTATTTCAATAATAGGTCAAGTATCTTAGTTGACAAAATGTGCAAATCGGGTTTTAGGACTTCACAACGAGCAAATAAACCTTTGCAAGCTTCCCTTGGAAAATTACAGTTATGGTCCATTGAACAAACCAACTTTTAGGTGACGCTGTTCTTACATATTTTGCTGATAGTTTGCTAACTGTAACAACAGTTCATAAATTTTTTTACAGTTGATCGTCAATTGTTTGCGCAATTCATAAAACGGTCTGTTGAGCGTGATGTACATGTAATTAGAGTCAAAATAATTAAATGATCTGTTTTGTATTTAATTGTATGGTTTATTTTTGCTTATTTTATTTAACAATTATTGCGGATTTATTTGATGAAGGGTTGGTTCTTTCTGACTTTGGAACAAAATAAAGTCACCTAGTATTAAAAAAATAAATGAATTCAGCATAAATGAGACATTTTTATTTTTCTGTTTTCTCAGTCATTTCAATAACGTTATATTTACCTTCGATATAATTATCCATTCTTTACAAACAATTAATTTCAAGGTATAATCTGAGCGTTATGTTTGATTTGATGTACTTCTTTGGGTATAATTGGCATTAAAGGTTCAAGCACATAATAGGTGGGTAATTTGTCCCCGAAATTACAAACACATTAATAAGAAACTTAGTAACAATTGACTTTAAAGGGCTGTTTGCTGTTCCTACATTTGGTTTAAAATCGATCAGAAGCCTACATGCTTAATTACGTTGATTTGGAAACCATCAGTTACTTGTTGGAACAATTCCTTTGTTTTTAAATGAAAAAAAATATAGTAGCTAGTCCTGGCACTTTTGACCGGTGTCAATGAACTATCAGCATTTTTTTTTTTTTTTATGTTCTGGTTCCCACGAAAAGGGATATCCTGTAATGTTCAGAGAACATCGTGGGAACCAAGGGAAAGAAGGTAGGAGTTGGTGTTCTTCTTAAATTTCTGGAGGTTGTATGCCTCGGGGAACACCTCCCTAGGCAATGAGTTCCCAAGCCTCGAAATTCGTTGGATGAATGAGTCTTTGGAAAGTGATGTTCTGCAGGTCTCCAAAGTGACCACGAAGGGGTGTGAAGACTGAACTTGACGGGTTAATCTCGAAGAGACTGCCAAAAGAGGAACGATTGTTGATATTTCAGAAGAGCATCGCCCATGAAAATATCTATAAAATAGAGACAAATCGCCAACTTTTCTACGGTGTTCCAGACAAGTGAGCGAGTTTGTAAGCGAGGCATCACCGACGAGACGAATTGCCCTTTTTTGGACAGAATCCAGTAGCTTCAGGATATGTTTAGGTCCTGCACTCCAAATATGGGAACAGTACTCCAGTACAGGTCGGATCTGTGCCTTATAGATCATAAGCAGCTGACTGGAGGTGAAATAGCTCTTGGCACGAAACAAAAAACCAAGTTTTTGGGATGCACTTTTGGCAATGGACCTCACGTGATTTTCTCAGGAAAGGTTATTGCTGATAGTAATACCAAGCATCGATATGGATGACTTCAGTGGTATGGTTACTCCTGACAAAGTTATGTTAGGTACAGTGAGATCGGCTTTTCTAGAGAAAAGACATGCTTGTGTTTTGTTTGCATTGAATTCTACCAAGTTATTGGATCCCCATTCGAGAATTGTTGCTAAGTCCATATTTATATTGTTAACATTTCTTCCTCGTTCATTTCTGGTTTCACGGGCTGATATAGGGGCCCTGGAAGAGAATGCGGTATGGAGGGTACTATCATCGGCAAAGCTGTACGGGACATGAAGTTGCTTTCAATAGGTCGTTGATGTGAAGTAAAAATAGTGTTGGTGCTAGAATGGATCCTTGCGGAACACCAGCATTTATGAGTAGAGTGTCAGATGAAACTCCATCGACCACTACATAGAGAGACCTGTTTGAGAGAAAACTAGCAAGCAGAGAACACAGCTGAGGGGGCAAGCCATAAGATGGAAGCTTGGCGAGGAGTCCCTGGTGCCAAACTCGATCGAACGCCTTGGAGATATCTAATGCCACAGCTAAAGTTTCTCCATACTTTTCAATAAATAGCTGCCATATATGTGAGACGTATGCGAGCAGGTCACCAGTTGATCTCTGATGGCGGAAGCCATATTGCCTATCATTGATAATTCCTGAGTCTTCCAGATATTTCATGAGCTCGATGTTGATGGCTTTTTCCATGACCTTTGAAATAATAGATAGCAGTGCGATAGGTCTGTAGTTGCTAGGTAGGGTCTTTTTGCCTTTTTTAGGGACTGGCTGTACTCTTGCAATTTTCCAATTAGACGGAAATACTCCCAAATTGTAAGAGTGGTTGAACAACTTGCAAAGAACAGGTGTTAGTTCAGGGGCACATTTCTTGAGAACAATCGGCGGGATTCCGTCAGATCCACAGGCTTTGTTGGTGTTGAGACCCAGCAAAATCTTTCTGATAGTACGTTGGCGAAAGGTGATCTCGGGCATGTGTCAATAGGTGTAATATTCGAGGGTTGTTTTCCCGAAGAATCCAGAGTGGAATTTCCAGCAAATAGGTGCGCAAAGATATTGGCTTTTTCCTGGGCAGTCGTTGCTAGTGTTCCATCTTCATTGGTTAGGGGAGGAAAAGAGCTGGAAGTGAAGTTTCTTCCCACAGCTTTGGCGAAAGACCAAAATGAACGGGATCCGTTAGGACATTCAACAAGTTTTGATCTTATTTTGGCATTATGCCAAAATGATATGCATATGATAATAAATAGTATATTGTGCAACTAATGCGATAAGTTGGCGATTGCTCACGAAGTTGAACGCACGAGCGAAGCGAGAGCGTTTAATCGCTCGAGTGAGCAATCGATAACATCACACGGGTTGCACATACTATTTTTTATTGCGAATGCGGAATAAACGTGAGCATAAAACAGGGGTCCAGACCAAAAATAATAACTGAAATAAAAATATAAACTTTGTAATGTCAACTTGACAGTTGCGCGTTCGGCTGCTAACCGAAAGGTTGGTGGTTCGAATTTGTGTGCGACAAGGACAGTTTAATTAAAAATCAGAATAACACGCTGCTTTATATACTCCACATTGCTCTATGGAGTAGAGAGTTGGACGCTGACCGACTCATTATTGAAGAGGCTGGAGGCCTTTGAAATGTGGGTCTACAGAAGGAATGGGGTGGTTCTACAACGAATGAGGAAAAACACAGAAATAATTAAAATAATAAAAAACCGAAAACTCGAATACTTTGGCCACGTGATGAGGCATCCAGAGAAATATTACCTCCTTCATTTAGTGATGCAGGGTAAGATTGCCGGAAGTAGAGGTTCAGGACGAAGAAGAACATCTTGGCTCAGAAATCTTCGAGAGTGGTATCGCAAATCATCCCTTGAACTATTCCGAGCTGCGATAAACAAAGTTATTATAGCCAATATGATTGCCAACGTTCGATAATCGGACAGGGTACCGGAAGAAGAAGAAGGATAGTTTGCGTGTGCTAAGTATAATTTGCGTGCGCCAAGTAACACTCAAATGACGTAAACGTGCGCCAAGTAAACAGCTATTTCTCAACCGCAACAGCGTGCTCCAAGATACTACTTATCCGGCATGAGTAACAAAAATAGTATTTTTGCTTTAATTGTTCCGTCGAATTCCACCGAAAGCAACAATGAAATCAAAAGTTCGAAATACGTTTGCGTTGGTGGAATTTATGTAAGAAGACGCATAAAAAGTTCAGTTATTAAAGGCTGCATTGGGGGGTGTCTTTATGGAGCACCAATATATAACCACATTCAACTTAACAGTGTATATACATACATACGGTCGTCTTTGTCTAACATCAAAAGGTACTTCAAGTGGTTTATGAGCTTGGAAACCGATAAACACGTGCGAATGAGATTATTCTGTGGTGAGTTTTATAAACAAGCAAAAGGCAAGATGTGTCGGATCGATAATTTTAAGAGTTTGTTTTACAACAGAGAGATTTATCAAAAAGATAAGATGGATAAGAATAGTACTGTTATACGTTTATTATTAAACAGTTTTTTGTCTATCTCGGAGCACCTTTTGTTTTTTGTAGAACACAAAAAAAAATGTATACCATTAACGATACCGATCCTTTGAAGAATATAACTGTTTTTAATTTTTTGGGTAATCCAGGATAAATTTTATTAAAATACGCAACACGTGATTTCAAAGACCGCAATTATAAAATCCCACATTATAAATGGGGTGAAGGAAAATCATCGAAATAAAAAACAAACGAAAATGACAAAATATACAAACAGTATAGTAAATGACGAAGAAACACGAACTGTGCATCTGACAATGAATGTCAATTAACGATTAAATTAGTAAAAATCTACAACGCAAATTGGCATCACCTCTAAAGGCAGCATTTACTCGATCACTCTCCATACATTGTCGTGACTGCTGTTATTATTTCACGTTCAATGATAAAAAAAGTTATTTTGACGGGGTACATTTGGAAAAATCACCTTAAATCAAAGTAGGTGCAATGGTATACGTGAAATAATCATCCTGTATGGGGCTGTGCAAGTTTCAGCATCTGTCATCGTGCAAACATCGTAAAACGAAATCCGACACCGCCATATAATTCGGAAGTGGCACAAGGTGTCTACCATAAAGTGTCTATACACCCCACGATCCCTGCTTCATTCTATTTTTGAACATTTAAAGAAATATGACAGCAGCGGTATGTACATTATCTACAAAAACCAAAAGGTGGTTCATTCTTCGAAAATAATAATTCCCAAATAGCGATGATACCCATTATCAACTATTACAATCCACCTTCAAATCCGTAACAAGCAAACATTTGAACGCTACTAATGCTTTAAAATAATAGATGCATGGACAATTTTAAAATTAAAAATAAAGGACATTATTGCTGCAAAATTCAACTGGCAGCTCTTGGGAAGTGAAGCTCTACCATGTAAAGGAGCATGCCATCAAAACTCCTAGTGATCCTTATTGGAGCTGCCAATAAAAATATTGTTATTTAAAACAAATGTCAAACAGTATTTGCATAAAACGATAGGCCAATGAAAAAAGTTTCATACAAACTCTTGGCAGATCAAGAGATAATGTCGATAAGGCGCTTTAAATATTGGAATTGTACTCCAAAATTGGTCTTACTCGAGTTTTTCACACTTTTAGTACATTGGCAATAAGTATTTTCTGGTTTTAAAAGAAAATTTCAACATTTGAATGAATGGTGTAAAGCCAAGCTGAAATATAGTAAAATAAATTGTAGTTTAAAAAAACTAAAAAACACGCTTGTAGAGTTCATCAAACTAAAAAATTAAAAATAACTCCTAACATAAGAGTAAAATTACTGACGAGAAAATTAATGTTACTATTCTAAAAGCGTGGGGTGCTTTGTATGACATTTTTAAGCTAACTCTGCCTTTCGGAATGAAAGCACCCCACGCTTTTAGAACAGTGATATTAATTTTCTCGTCAGTAATTTTAATAAGAATTATTTTTTACTTTTCAGTTAGATTAACTCTAAAAGCGTGTTTTTAGTTTTTAGAAACTTTAATTTATTTTTTACTTTTTAGTTTGATTAACTATAAAAGCGTGTTTTTAGTTTTTTTAAACAATAATTTATATCGTTAGTGTTTTTAAAAAATTAACACATTACTTTTATGCAAAACAAAATACAAACTACCATTTGTATAACTGCAAATTGCTAGTGGCGCCATCTACTAGATAATAGACAAACTACTTATCTTGAAAAGTAGAAAACTGTCCCGTATTTTTGTTTCGTTAAAGGAACTGCGCGCATGCGTAGTTCACGCACTAGTTCTATCTCTCTTACTCTTATGCAAAGAATCCTTAAAGAAATTTTTGAATCCTGGCGAAACTAATAAGGATAATCGGATATTTTAATCAAATTATTGCATTGACAGTGTGCAAAGTTTAAATTAAATCTGATTGCTTAAAGTAGGGCAAAATCGAGGCCAAAGAGTCAGTTACAAACATACAACTAAACATACAGGTGAAACTAATACAAGCGTGTTCAAAAAATACTAGTTTATCGCTTGATACCATAAATGTTTAGAAAAAATATGGGGAGTGACTTCTCCAGAATATAATGCTGACATTTTTCTTTCAACTTGTTCCATTATAATTGATTGTTTTAAAAAAATTTTAATAAAAATGTTTTACTTCATTTTCGTGAAAATTTAAAAAAAGGTTCAAGTAAATTCTATGTAATTTCCATTGCATTAATGAGAACTTCATTACTATTTTAAGTAATTTAAAAAGACACTATAACAAATACAGTGTCAAGAAACACTCTTAAAAATAAATTGAAAAATCTAGCGTTTATTTTAAGTCAATTTGACGTCTTTATCCGAAAATGCTTGCTAATGAGCTATAGCTCTTAAAATATGGTGCTCTAAAAAAATCAATACACACGTTCAAAATT
This sequence comes from Agelastica alni, assembly GCA_950111635.1. Classification (NCBI taxonomy): domain Eukaryota; kingdom Metazoa; phylum Arthropoda; class Insecta; order Coleoptera; family Chrysomelidae; genus Agelastica; species Agelastica alni. Next base: position 85,177,942 of record OX467709.1, read on the forward strand.
TTATTTGTTATTTAATGGAAACGTGTGCACAATACACATGAAAAGTTAAAATCGATTTTTCTCAAAAACGATTCGTCATAGAAACTTAAAATTTAATTTTTTTTTGAAAAAGGCCTAAATTCGTTTAATATCATTTTAAAATTGCGATATTTTAAAAGACAAAGAAACTACGAATAAAAATATCTTATACCCCACTCACGTAATTTGATTCTTGATATTTTAAGAAATAAATTTACAAAATAATGTTATCTAAATTAAACGCCATCTTAGAACTTTAACTCCCTTAGCCAGTATTTTAAAAATAAGTATTAATCTCCAGAATACAATTTATCACCATAAAAAATATCATAGGGATAAGCAGAGACCACATTCTTCCACTTTCTACGGTTCTTACACAAATCTTTTGCTTCCTCTACTTTCATCAGTGGCCTTGCTTCAAAATAATGTTGATCTGATCGAGATATGTTCGCCGAGGTCGACCTCTACCGACTTGTCCATTCACACTCGTCTTATAAATTTGTTTCGTCAATCTTTCTTCGTCCATCCTTTCTAAGTGTCCAAACCATTGCTTTGTCTTTGTCTTTGTAACCACATCTTTTACACCACAGCGTTCTCTTATCTCACTATTTTTTACTTTATCCTACCGAGTCACTCCGGCTATACTTCTCATCTCCGCAGCATTAATCCTATTTTCATGCTTCTTCTGCCAAACCCAACATTCACTACCATACATAAGTGTAGGAAACAACACACCTCTATGCACCACCAGACGTGCCTTTTTTGACACTTTCTGGCTATTCATAAAGCTATGCAGTGCCCCATTCATTTCTTTTCCTGCCAACACCCTTCGCTCAATGTCACTGTCATACTTTCCATCTCTAGTAAACTTTGAACCCAAGTACACAAATTTACTTGTTCCACTATTTCTCCCTCAATCTAAACTTCACAGTTTGTCATGCTTTCTTCTCTTTCAAAAACCATTACTTTCGTTTTTCTCACATTTATTTTTATCCCTTTGATTTTCAGGGCATCATCAATAACATTAACCATCGCCTGCAACTCCTCTTCAGATAATAATAATATGACTTGATCATCTAATAAACAAAAACAATATCAGACATTATTATTAACAACCTATTTGTGATCATCATTAAACGGCCAGCAAAAAATGGTCTACCTAAGTAATAATTATTATACAAGTTATGCAATAATTATTACATTGATAAATTCCATAATTTAATCTTTAACATTATACCAACCCCCCATAAATCTTGGATTGTTTCGGGGACGCACGGTACATACCTACGGATAAATCTATCCATATGGCATGAGCAGGTGATCTGCAGATTGTGATAGAGATAATGAAAGATACATTGGGGTATATCTGATCGAAAATTGGCCTATATTAGATGTTTTTGAAACTATTATGAATGCAGCGGGCCTGAATAAACGTATTGTATTACGGTGCTTTCAGAACATATATAACAGTAAACTAGCAGATTTTTTTTTGAGATTTTATCCGAAAAAAGCTTACTAACGAGTCCCTGTCAAAACAGATACGACATACGGAACTTTTAAAAAGTGAAAAGTTAAATTGTGCGCTCTTGGGATTAAAATACCATATCAAATAACCGATAAATGAGTTTAATTTACATCCAAGCAGTACCGATCTAGATATAATTACATCATTTTATGCACAAGACTCATTTGTGACTAATACAAGCACCTACCGACAATATTAACCGGGAAAATAAGGGATGAAAAGTTCCAAATGGAGAAAAATTACGCTAGATTAAAAAAAAGGGCTGGGCAGTCACGAGGACTGCCCACAGATTTGAAAAATTAAATTATTTTATTCGCGAAAAATTGTCACTTAGAATCTCCTTCGAGGTGCGAATTTTCTTGAAAAAAAATCAAGCTTGCCGGAGATTTTCGGTACGGAAATTTTAAACCAAAAATTATTTTAAAAATTAAATACAATTTTTGACAGTCTAGTAGGAGTTTATTTAAATTTGATGTTTGGTGCCTTAATAAATTAAGATGTTTTGACATGACTTTTTTTTGACGCATTGATTGACAAGTTTTAAAGGTTAACTGGTAAAATTTGATTTCATAAAATTTTCATCAATATAATACCACGTTCAGACATAAAAAGAGAGCCGTTGTGAATTATTTAAGTATTTTACAAATAAAAATAAAAATTAAGTGTCTAGAAGTGGAATGGAGTGATATGGAATAGTAATAATAGTTCTACCATTATAAAAATAAGAAAGAATGCGGGAACGACACAAAGTGCCACGTTTTCCAAGAAAGTGAATTCCTCAAATCATACCATCACAATGTCCTATAATACCCTTGAACCAAGTACCTCCATCTCGATTTTGGGAGTCACGGTGTCCAATAATATGTCTTAGCATGACCATGTTGCTAACATCGCAAAGTCGGCAAGCCAGAGGCTAGGTTTTCTGTGGAAAGCCAGAAAGTTTTTTACTCCTGATCAACTGTTGACGACGTACAAGGCTCAAATCCGACCTCAACTGGAGTATTGCTCGCACATTTGGGGTTCAGCACCAAGGCATTCTCTTCATCTTCTAGATTCCATTCAGAAAAGAGCCATTCGTTTGATAAACAACTCAACTCTCACAGATACCCTTCACCCTCTAGAACATAGAAGAAGAGTTGCAGACCAGTCATTGCTCTACAGGTATTTCCATGGCAGATGCTCCAGAGAAATAAAAACTCTTGTACCACCATTGGCCACATTCGGCCGAAGAACTCGGCACGCTGATCAGTCTCAACCATTTACTCTCAAGATTGACACTACAAGGACCAATCTTCATCAATAATTCTTCTTTTACAGTGCTGCTACGGAATGGAATAAGCTTCCAAAATCAGTTTTTTCAGTGAACTATGACCTGCAACTTTTTAAAAAGCGTGCCCACAATCATTTCCTTTCTATAATCCCTTCCCCTTCTAATAGTCGCAGTGCGGGCCGTCCGCGGCCCACACGATAGGTCTACCCTTTTTGCGACTATTTTCATAAAAAAAAAAAGTTAATTAAATATAGTAATATTTTAACATTGACAAGTAAGCAAAAAAATATTAAAACTGGCCATTCACGATCGCTCCGAATGGACGAAATCCAATGCACGTCATCCGTTTGAACGACATCGAAATTCACGGTCATGCCATGCTGGTTGTAGTGCTCAAGGATTTACTTTTTTGTACGTTACACGTGATTACTCAAAAAAAAAACTGTTCTCTCTTGAAAGGTTGAGAAATGGAACGGAACCCAAAGATCGGAGTTACGGGACATCTGGTTCACAGATGGCTCCAAGACGAGCGCTGGGATTGGGAGTGGAATCTATAGTCGTCAGAATGGGATCGAGGAGACGATCTCTCTGGGAGAATATGGTACAGTTTTTCAAGCTTAAACTATAGAAATCATGCAATGTGCACAGAAGGCGCTTTCCATAAGGGAGACTGGCAGGTGCATCAAAATATGCTCGGACAGCCAACTCTGGGTTGTAGACAGACCCTACAGGCATTGGCGAAAAGCAACAAGATATCACGTGCCTATTTTTTCCCTTCTACAGTTCCATTATTAATTGGATCTCTGATGGTTTTGTATTTCTCAGGTGCTCGTAAATAGTTTCGCTTACCGTATTTTGTTGTAATTTGAATTTATCACTCGTTGTAAATAGTGTTGCATACCTAGTAGTGTTAGGATTTAATTATTAATGGCTGTGACATTTTTGTTAATCGATGGAGTTGGAGTGGGAGTTCTTGTTATTAGATTTTGCATTGATTTTTGGCCTCGATTGTCGTGTGTTGTCAGCTATATTATTGTTTGGTTTGTATTTCTGTGTGGATGGGCTGGCTATCAACACGGACGAGTGCGATTATGAGTTTGAAACATAGATTTGCGCAGATGGTTGGCTGACGCGTGTCCCGTGTCATTTTTCTTGATACCCGGCCTGGGAGTGAGTAGTTTTAGAGAGTCGCTTGGTGTCAGTCGTCGAAGTCAGGTGAGAGTTTTTGGAACGATTTGATATTAACACGTGAGCAGAACTTCTACGGTTTTTTCTTTCATATCTGGCTGTATTTGGGTCATCTTAATTGGATTTTGAAGAAAAACCATTTAATTTTTAACTTGACCATTCTATCTTACCTTTGTAGTTGATATTTTGGATTTTGGTGTCGAGTTAAAATAACCGCGTGCGGGATCTGATGGAGGGAAGCCATTGTTTAGTAGCAGGTGCTGTTCCATAATTCAAACCGGCCACAGGAGTAGGCCACAGGATTCGTGAATTCGTGTACCCAAAGGTTACAAGTGATTTATTTTAGTATATTTAAACGACGTGACTTATTTTTGACACCACGATTAAGTTTTGTTTTAATTTATTAATATGGTACACTGTTGAAAACTATTTATTGCATTGGATAATATGCCAAGGCTGAACTTTGATTAAAATAATATTCTCAATAGTTCTTTGTGTCCAAGTAAGAACGTTTATTCATACTTATTTGTAAATATCCTACAATATTGCTATTTTGAAGGACAGCCATCGTAAAAAGAATTATTTTTAAATAAGCTCGATTGTTTTACCAGTGTAAATCTTTATGTAAATGAAAAGGGAAAAAAAAACGTGATTGAATTGGCAGCCGTACGTGAACGTTAAAAAAGTATTGTTAAAAAGTTGACTTGTATACGTTTTTTTTTTGGTAACCTGATAAGGTTTGTCATTTTTACCTTTGTTTTAATTATTTTATGGAATCGTAAACTTTGGATTTTTGATTTATTGTTGTCTCATAAAGTTGTAAATTTTGAAGTTTCCATTTATTGTTGGCTGTTAATTTTGATTATATGTGTTATAATTTTGATATTGAGCTGTGTATTTTAATTTATTGTGTGAGTAAAGTATTCAATATATTTTTGCTATAATATTATTTATTTGGTTCACCATAAGCTTAGTTGTTTATTGTGTGGCTCTGCTAGTGCCTATAAGACCTAGGGGTTTCCGGCTTGAACCGTCTAAGTCGGTGGCGCGGCTCACTTTTATATTTTTTTTTCTTTTACCCTCTACGGCTGAGCTCGGGCATAATTTGCCAGTAGAGAGACCGCTGGCAGAGTACTCTATAGAGAACGAAAAAGACGTGGCAAAGATCACTCTTGTCTGGGTTCCTGGTCACTCGGGAAGCAAAGGCAATTGGGGGCTAATAATTTGGCAAAAGCGAGATAGTAGACTAAGTTCGTGGGCCCAGAGCCAGCACTAGCGATTTCCTTATATCTGGGCAAAGGGGAAATTTGGGGTTGGCTCAGGGACCAAAACTTAATGTACTGCAAAACAGAAACCAGATACAAGTGCAGACCGGCAAGGGCTCTCATAAAGGAGTCTCCCGAGAAGGCCTAGCCTAGCATTACGTCGCTGAGTAGGAAGGATGCCAAGGATTGTATGGAGAGGATAAAACCAGCCTCCATATCCTTGGCCAATGCCCGGCGTAAGCCTGGCTAAGGCTGACTGTTCTGTGCTTAGCTTTACTTGAGCCCGAGCAACTTAGACAACTACCGATCGGCGACCTGCTCCTATTCTGGAGGAAGACACGTAAAACAGATCGCTAATTGCTATCACGGGGAGACACAATTTACATTGTCTGAATGCCGTTGGCAGGTTGCAGAAGAAACCTCATTACTATTATTATATTTATATTATTTATTTATATTAATCTACAATTTTTCACTAATTTTCACAGCCAATTTCTACGTAAAGACATGTATCTCATTATTGATGCGAGTAAAGTCCCCTAAAAAAGTCCAAGTACCAAAACAGGCCATCATTTTAGAATCTCTCCAAAGACGAGTTTACAAATTAAATATCAAATTTACTAATTAAAATTTATGGTACGCGATATATTATAAATTTTTTTAAAATTCCAAAAAATGTTTCAATATTTATCAAATCCCGTTTGGATAATTCTGTCCACTATTGATTTCATCAAATTTTCTCCTCACACGCCTCCGATTAATTCCCGACGGGGTGTTGGTTGGTTCAATATCGGCGAAACGTCCAAATGACAAACTATCCGATTCGGAGTTAATGCTATAAAATACAAGGATCGCAGTGCATCGAATGACGTTAATGTTTATCCTTGTATTTAGTGGTGCAGGGATATAATCGCGTAGCATCAATCATCGACGCGCCGCAATTAATCCCTACAATTTGATCAAAATTCGCAACCTAATGGAAAATAATATTAAATTAACAAATATTTAAAGTCATACGTACAGGGTGATTCTCAAATGATGGATAAAAGCTTACGAGTATTTTTTTGAGTAAAATAATCTTTTTTTTGTATTTCGTAAAGTCTATTTGATATTTCAAATATAGATACTTAGAATATTCATCTAAATTAACAATTTTAGTGGCGAGAAAAGCCAGAACCGCTTTTTTTAAATTAAAAAGAATTCTTTGCAAAAAAGGAATCACTTTAAAATTAAAAATCAGACTAACACACTGCTATATATCCTCCACATTGCTCTATGGAGTAGAGAGTTGGACGCTGACCAACTTATTATTGAAGAGGCTGGAGGCCTTTAAAATTTGGGTCTACAGAAGGATTCTACGAATAAGCGTTTGGCACCAGGCATTGTTAAGTAAATTATCTGCCTACGGTCTCCCAACCAAACTGCGCCAATGGCTCTTGAGCTTCATGCAAGATCGCTCCTTACATGTGGCAGTTGATGGTATTTCTTCTGATGCGTTTAAAAACAATGCCGGGGTCCCTCAGTGTTCCATCCTGTCCCCCACCTTATTTCTTTTACACATCAACGACCTCTTGAAAACCACCACGAACCCCATTTACAGTTTCGCAGACGATAGCACACTTGTCTCAACTTTCACATCATATCAATCACTTTCGGTGAATGATACAAATAGACTCAGGCAGGAACAGGTTGATTCCATCAATAGAGATCTTAAAGCAATCGTCGAATGGGAAACCAACAATCTTATTCAGTTCAATGCCCAAAAAACACAAAGCGCCACGTTTTCCAAGAAAGTGAATTCCTCAAATCATCCCATCACAATGTCCGGAAATACCCTTGAACCAAGTCCCTCCATCTCGATTTTGGGAGTCACGGTGTCCAATATTATGTCTTGGCATGACCATGTTGCAAACATCGCAAAGTCGGCAAGCCAGAGGCTAGGTTTTCTGTGGAAAGCCAAAAAGTTTTTTACTCCTGATTAACTGTTGACGACGTACAAGGCTTAAATCCGACCTCTATTGGAGTATTGCTCGCACATTTGGGGTTCAGCACCAAGGCATTCTCTTCGTCTTCTAGATTCCATTCAGAAAAGAGCCATTCGCTTGATAAACAGCTCAACTCTCACAGATACCCTTCACCTCTAGAACATAGAAAAAGAGTGGCAGACCAGTCATTATTCTACAGATATTTCCATGGCAGGTGCTCCAGAGAAATAAAAACTCTTGTACCACCATTGGCCACATTCGGCCGAAGAAGAACTCGGCACGCTGATCAGTTTCACCCATTTATTCTCAAGATTGACACTACAAGGACCAATCTTCATCAATAATTCTTCTTTTACAGTGCTGCTACGGAATGGAATAAGCTTCCAAAATCAGTTTTTCCAGTGAACTATGACCTGCAACTTTTCAAAAAACGTGTCCACAATCATTTCCTTTCTATAATCCCTTCCCCTTCTAATAGTCGCAGTGCGGGCCGTCCGCGGCCCACACGATAGGTCTACCCTTTTTGCGACTATTTTCATAAAAAAAAAAAGCTGGATGGACCGAATAAGAAATGGGGTGGTTCTACAACGAATGAGGAATAATACAGAAATAATAAAAAGCCGAAAACTCGAATACTTCGGCCACGCGATGATGCATCCAGAGAAATATTATCTCCTTCATTTAGTGATGCGGGGTAAGATTGCCGGAAGTAGAGGTCCAGGACGAAGAAGAACCTCTTGGCTCCGAGTGGTTTTGCTAGTCATCCGTTGAACAATTCCGAGCTGCGATAAACAAAGTTATTACAGCCAATATGATTGCCAACGTTCGATAACCGGACAGGGTACCGGAAGAAGAAGAAGAAGTGGCGAATGGATATCTATAATATTACAATAAAGGTAAGAACAATTTTTGTATGCAAATAGCAACTATGATTTCCGAAACTTTGTATTCCTGTTTGAATTTAATAAAATATATAGTGATTGATATTTTTTCTAATAAAAGCAACCCAAAATCCTTAAAGAAACGATATAAAAAAAGATCTATTTACCATAAAAATATATTATTAAACGTTTTAATTTGCCAAAACGAAATAGCTTTAATATTACTAAAACTTTTCGACGAATTCGGTCAGAATTTAGATCGCTTCTGGTATATTTATACTTTGGGTATATTTACATCGTTTTCCCTATTTATTAAAGCAGGAAGCTTTTAAATCCGCATTTGGCTGAATTCTTTCTGGTAATAAATCAACCCTCTGGAACAACTGCGCCCTTAAATAGGGCGCCCATAAGTTTTGACAAATTTCTATGAAACTAGAAATGTTGGAATTAATTTATCATTTTGAGTGACGCACTATCTTCTAAAGATATTGAACTCGTAGAAAAAATATTCTTCCGGAATGCGTGGTTTCTTACAAGCGTCACAATTTAAAAAAATATATATCATTGGACACAGTTCGATGCAAGAAAAGTTTTCTGTAAATTTGAAGAAGTTAAAATGTTGTTTTCATGGTATTATCTATCTCATTGCACTGAAGCTAAAGAATACCATCGTTAAGAAGAATGATATTGACCTGCCATATCTGCAGATATGAATGAAGTACAAGAGCAAATCTTCATCGAACATGAGCCGTTTTTAAAACGCTCAGAACAATATTATCTCAAACACCTAGTGGCGATAAAATAAAATGTTAATTTTCTACTAGTTTTATGCTGCACATTCTCTACAATCCCATTCAAATATTTTTACTGTAAATATATTACTATTTGTATAAATAAAATTTTTTAAGGATCTGCAGGATCTTAATTTGTGATTTATAGTTTTGCCATCGAAGATCTATTTTTTTATTTCCTTGATTCTTAACTTTCGTCAACTACTTACTGTATATAAAAATAATAATTAAAAACAGTTTTGATTACTGGAAGTTGGTCTTTTTTGCTCGGCTAACACCTGTTGCGATTTACCACACGCCATTGGATGGAGTATAAAAAAAATAGAGAGAAAAAACACTCTGTACATCTCGTCATGGTTTAAGATATCACTTGATAACCGCCACCCTACGATTTTCATAAAGATCCGCCCCCTCGACAGAAACCTGAACTGCACCCTTATCTGCCAGCTGCTCGCCGGTGCACATCCGCATATTGCCTCGTGGATCTCATCCCCCTAAACACCTACGACACCCCCGGCTTCCCTCCGCGGCGGACGGCACGGGGCCTACTGCGACTGGTGGTGTGTCTGTAAACCGAGACTTATCAACACATCTTTAAGATTATTTTTTTATAAATATTATGTTATACTTTATTTCTTCTTTTTATATATACGAGGGCTGCAGCTAAAATTTCGGGTTGTATCAACAATACTATCATAAATTTTGATAGTGTGCTGTCAAACAAGAGACAGATTGAAAAAATATTGTTTAATTTCAATTAAAAAAAATTGTGCGGTCGTAGGATCTCTATAAGGAACTTCGTTCTTCTAAAGGAACGAATTACATCAGAAAGTTTCATTCAATATTGCAATTTGTGGGAGTGCGCGTTGGTAGAGTTGGCCGTCAGATAGCCGTCAACCAATTTTCCGAGAGGTCGGTACTGTCAGCTGTGCACTTAAGTTGCAGTTAGGTATATAAATTTTGCTGTTATATGCGTTACACATCATATGCGACTACTGTAAGGCTCGCTCGTTTTATTTTGATTCTGTCGGAATTGTTGTTGGCGTTGAGCATCGGTTTTTCGGTATTTTATTTGCACACTAACGTTTGCGCTTTCCATACTCTTTTAGACTCTGAACACATAATTTCACTATTGTCTTCCCATACTTTAAATAGTAAAGACTAAAATCATACATACATACATAAAGTCACGCCTTTTTCCCATAGGGGTAGACAGAGACCACTTCCGCACACTTCCGTACAAACATCTTTTGCTTCTTCTACTTTCGTCAGGGCTCTCATACATGCTCGTCGGTTGTTGGTACTCTTAACCTGGCCTTTCTTCACAACAATGTTGATCTGATCAAGATATGTTCGCCGAGGTCGACCTCTACCGACTTCCGTCCATTCACACTCGCCTTATAAATTTGTTTCGTCAATCTTCCTTCATCCATCCTTTCTACGTGTCCAAACCATCTAAGCATTCCTTTATCTATCTTTGTGACCACATCTTCTTTTACACCACAGCGTTTTCTTATCTCACCATTCTTAACTTTATCCAACCGAGTCACTCCGGCTATACTCCTCAGACTACTCATCTCCGCAGCATTAATCCTATTTTCATGCTTCTTCTGCCAAACCCAACATTCACTACCATACATAAGTGTAGGAACAAACACACCTCTATGCACCGCCAGACGTGCCTTTTTTGACACTTTCTGGCTATTCATAAAGCTATGCAGTGCCCCATTTATTTGTTTTCCTGCCAACACCCTTCGCTCAATGTCACTGTCATACTTTCCATCTCTAGTAAATTTTAAACCCAAGTACACAAATTCATTAACTTGTTCCACTCTTTTTCCCTCAATCGAAACCCCACAGTTTGTCATGCTTTCTTCTCTTTCAAAAATCATTACTTTCGTTTTGCTCATATTTATTTTCATCCCATTGATTTTCAGGGAATCATGCATAACATTGCCTGCAACTCCTCTTCAGATAACGCAAATATGACTTGATCATCGGCGTAAAGAAGGCATTGGACGATCAAATCATTCATTTTTAATCCATACGCACTCTCTTTCAGATCTTTTAAAAAATTGTCTATGTATAAGTTAAAATTAACCAGATGAAAAATTTCATTTTTCTAAATAATTCATAGTCAAGATGATCGCCAGATTTTTTTTTGAATTTTTTACAAAAAAAAAACGTCAAGACCTATTTCTTTTAAGCTGAGCGATTTAAGAGGTCAAATATAGACACGAAGTGAACAGTAGCGTTAAGTGATGACCCTTTTGGGTCTATTAGAACTCGACAAAAAAAGTGACACGTGCCTCTGTTGTACCGCTTCTTTCTTTTTTTTTTTATTAAAAAGATTACGGCTTTTTGTCAGTTATGGTTCTTCAGCTTGCACAGACGTCAATTTGGAAACGTCCTTAGATACGACGGTGCTAATGAGGCACTTTAGTTGCTGATAAACGTCGGAAGGTTCGTTTAAAAAAAAATGATAACTTGAATTTATATATTAATTTTTGGTAAAGTAAGATAATTATTATCGCGGATTGGTAGACTTTACGGCTCTTTCAGTAAAAAAGGACGATGGTTTAATAAAAGTCCTGGAGAGGCTACAAAGCCTACTTAAGGAGCCACACACAAAAATAAATTCACATAAAAATAGTTCATAGAATCACAGAAATGACTGAAAAATCATTAGAGAAAAAGAAAGTCTGCTCCACCATTTTCTAGATGTGGCACAGGCTTTTGATAAAGTTTGGCGTAAGGGCCTAAACTAAAAGTTAAATAAGTTGCTACCAAATCAATATTCAGAACTATTAATATCCTATTTATCAGATATTTTAGAATAAAACAGAAAGAAGCTTATTCTGATCCAAGAAAAATAAATTCAGGAGTACCAGAAGGTAGTGTACTAGACCCAGTAGTCTACTTACTGTACACTAATGATATTCCTTGCCTTCAATCACGGTACTATTGCCACTTTGACCGTTAAAAAAAACCATAAAGAAGCTAAAGAAAAATTACAAACCAGATTAATACCTGGACCAAAAGATGGCGTATTAAGTTGAATAAAAACAAATATGTTCATGTTAACTTTACCAATTAACAAGACCAACATAATCATATAACAATTAATAATGCTCAAATGTCCTATGGTAACATAATGACACATGTAGTGGCTGCTACGAAAAAACTCCAAGTTGTCCTTACACAACAAACTGCTCCTCTATAAACAAATATTGAAACTCGTTTAGACGTAAGATATCCAGCTGATCTGAATCAACAAACGGACTAACGGTTTTGCTGCGTGGAAGACGAAACTGCTAAACACATACTATGTTCATGTCCCTGCCTGGAAAGAATAAGGTACAACATATTTGGTTTTACCAAGAAAATCTCACCCCTTACATCTATGAACTTCGTGAGAAGGGCTGGATTGTGCGGTGAACTGTAACCTCTAGGGGATGAGCCACAATAGACCTACTAAGGGTCGCAGTGGATGGGCGTCCTACGCCACACTCGCATGATACCTAACCTAACCTAAACTGTGGTATCCAGCTGCTGCAACAGTGATCTTCATATGGACCTTGATGTAAAATATGTTGACAAGACCATTTCTAAATTAGCCAGTGGCCTAGAGCAAAGGCTGCTTCGATGTTGGAACCTTAAGGTTATCCAGCTCCTCGACAATATCAACTTAGTGAAAAGGCTTAAGAGGATAAAGCCTTTGGAGTTAGTGTAGTGATTGCTCTAGTTAAAAGCAGATTTTGAGTTATACGTTACCGGTATAGTGTTAACTAAAATTGTCAGATCCTAAGGTACACTAGTGAGTTGGACTTTAGTTATTAACACTTCATCTTAGATCAATAGGGTAAAAACAATATTGTTTATTGATCTTCTTGTAAAAACACTCTTATAGAGTATTTTTAAAAAAAAAATTATAAAAAGAGTCCACAGCTAAAAATTTTTCACAAACGATTTTTTTTTCAAAAGCACTAAAATGCCTGCTGTTTGGTATATTACATTTGCTTTATTTTATTTCTTAAACATTGCTTGATACCTAAATGGCACACTTTTTTCATTTTACATTTTACTCTTACAGAAAACCTTATTTTAAGACAACCACAGTTTCAATAAAGTCATTCCAATCAGACTCCCATTTTTGTATGACTAATGCTTTGTCTGCACCCTCCAATCCGCTGTATTTTAAGGAATTAAGAGCCAATTGTTTTAACATTTTCAGATCGGCGTCTCGATGACTTAGAGCCATAAAAGTGATGTACCAGTCAGGACTAAGACCTTTGGAACCGAAAAAAGAAGGATCATCAGAGGCTATAACTAAAGGATAATCGTTAGCTATTAGTGGTGCAGCTGGATGACTTCTTAGATCGTCGATGAGTTTTAATACTTGATTGGATATGGGACATACTTCGATGGCTATTTGTTTTTCTTTGACCATTCTAGCTATAAGAGGATGTTTTAATAAACTAAATGCGTGACCAAGTCTAACCGAGTTTAATAAAACGGCGTCGATTAAATTTACATCTGAAGTTTGTCCATTCCAATGGGTTTCTCCAGCATGAAAGAAAAATTTACAACCGAAGTTCTTCAGCTCTAACAGTTGAGGAATAAAAGACACTAACGGTTCACCTAAATCTTCCTGACCGACCAAATCAAAACCCATCACAAAATCGGGATATTTACTTTTGATATTTTTGTATATTTTCACGTAATTATTCATGCCTTCCGCATCGACCAATCTGTGTGGAGCGAAAATGAAATGACATCCATAAAAATCAGGATAATCCAACTCGAATTGTCTTAAAGTTTCGCAATACAAACCAACAACTTCTTCGGCATTGTATTCCTTGCCATCAAGATCATAAACGGTTGGCAAATAACCTCTAAATTCCACATACTTAACATTGTCTTCGTAAAGTTCCTTTAACGCTTGGTAAAAGTATTCCTGGAAGACTGGCTTATATGTTAACAGTTTTTCCAGGTTTATGAACAAATTCTGAAAGTCTCTCCATACGGAATTAACGTCGGGATAGGTCAATTCAGGTTGATCACAAACTAAAGTTAGCCTGCTTTTAAGAAAATTTTCAAAATTCGGATCCGATCTCAATTCATTTAACGGTTTCCAATCCTGTTGGATTCGACCGCACGCGCATTTTTGTTGTGTATCTTTTTTAAAAAATTGCAAATTTAATGTTCCATCTTTAACGAGTCCGTACAAATTCTCTTTAAACGTTAATTGATAAATGTATTCGCCAGAAGCCATCGCGGTATCATGTGAATGCAAAGAAGCGCCTTTAGGTATCAATTTAATGATTCGAAAAACTTCAGAATCGGCTAGTTTTTCTATTGCCTTAAAAAAATGATTGCTTGCTAAAAATGTTTCAGGATTTGCAAAACCCTTGTCCAGTTCTTCATACTTGTATTTCATTAGAGAATCGTTAAGGACTTTCTCCTTTTCGTTCAGCTCCAACTTTGCACCAATTGCATAACTTCTTTCTTCCTTAATAACTAATTCTCTATTGCTCATGTAATTGTCACTTGTGGTACATTCGCATTTGCTCGATGTCATGTTTTGTAAAAGAGATAATTGCTAATCGTATATCATATTTCGTGTACTGGAATTTAGAAACCGTATAACTACATAACCTAAAAAATATTACAATGACAAATAAACGTCACAAAATGTACAATCGATTTTCAAGTGACAAACGTTAAGGTTTATTCGCAAGAAACTGCAAAATAACCAGAAGGACAAATGACAATTAATTAGTTAAGAAGTTGTATAACAGTACAGTTCTATGTCATCCACTGTTCATCCACTTTCTTGCAAAATCTGCATTTTTTCTACTTCTGCTTCTTAAACCACCTCACCTGTGTAAATTTCAGTTAGTATTCTGAGCTTATTTTTACTTTTATTGGTGCAGTCATTGTATTTTTTTTGATTATAATTTCCAAGTAGTATCTGTGATTGTGACCAAAAGGCAGTGATGGAGAGAATGAAGAAGGACTTAAAAGTCATCAAGAGAAGCAAAACGAAAGCAAATATTACATTTTAAAGTCCGTTCTCCAATGGAAAGGAGAAGGATAATATCATGGCTTAAAAACTTAAGAACATGGTTCTCAAAAACTACTACCGAACTATTTAAAGCAGCCGTGAACAAAGTCATCATATCCAGGATGATCGCCAACATTCGGAACGAATAGGAATTTGAAGAAGAAGAAGAATTTTGATTGCATTATTCTTTGTGACTCTATCCAATATTGGGATCTTTTGTCATGTTGTAACGTGCCTATTTTTTCGCTTCTACAGTTCCATTATAATTGTGTCTCTGATAGTTTTGTATTCCTCAGGTACTCGTAAATAGTGTCGTGTACCGTATTTTGTTGTAATTTAAATATATCATTCGTTGTAAATAGTGTTGCATATCTTGTTGTGATAGGATTCGATTGTTAATGGCTGTGGCATTTTTGTTAATCGCTGGAGATTGGGTGGGGGTTTTCGTTATTAGATTTTGCTTTGGTTTTTGGCCTCGATTGTTGTGTGTTGTCGGTTATATTATTGTTTGGTTTGCATTTCTTTGTGGATGGGGCTGGCTATCAACACGGACGAGCGCGATGATATCCTGCCTGGGAAGTGGTCAGTCGTTTGGTGGCAGTCTTGGGAGTAATTTGCCAGTAGAGAGACCGCTGGCAGAGTACTCTATAGAGAACGAAAAAGACGTGGCAATGTACTTCTTTTTTAGTTTCAAGTATTGTGCTGGTACTCTTTTCGCAGAATGATTTAAATACCAAGATGTTTCAGCTCCTTTTTTGCGAGTACGTCAGCTTTTTCGTTACCCCCCATTTCAGTACGTCCCTGAACCCATTGGAAGGTAGTAGGTATCCTTTGATACATACATACATAAAGTCACGCCATTTTCCCATAGTGATGTACTTAATATTTAGGTTAATCCTTTTTTAAGCCATTTAAAAACACGGTAGGTAATTTTTTAGAGCCTAACATGGTTACTCTTAGGATGATTTATCTTCTAGAGCCTCTGGTGGTAATTGATCAAGTTTTATTTGGTGCGGTGCCAAGTTTAGAAAGAAATCTAGGGATGGTCTGCCTTTGACCTCCATATTGTTGATCCGTAATGGTGTAAAGTCAACAAATTAATAAAATTACTTTCAATAAAAAAACGTCATATGTCAGTAAAAAATCTTTTTTTACGGTTTCGTATTTTTTTCGTTAACCAACCCCAGCCAGATGGAAATATATTTGTCAAAATAACTTATTCGGTCGAAATAAGACGAGCTAATGCCCTTTTTTTAAATCATTCCGTATGCGTTCTTTTTTTATGTATAAGTTGATCATTTTACTCGACTAGCAGCTTATGTAAAATAGTGGGTTTTTTGTCAGTTGTGACAAATTTCTCAGTTTCGAACGGAAGAAGACGTCTTTCTAAATTTATCTTTGCTCACTAACGATGTCATAATAATCGTGCTACTTCATTTAGATGGTCGTCGGCCTTTGAAATAATATAGCTTTTTTGAAAAGGTGACAACGGTTTAGAAATTTTCCTCATACTTTGTAATACAAAATATATTTAAATTAATGCATAAATTACTGAAAGTAACCAGCAATTGTTTCAGCTAAAAGGTCATCATCAGATTAATACAAAATAAAAAATAGGTGTACAAACACATAAAAATAATCTTAAGGATATTAATTTATATTTAAATACTATTAGTTGTTTTATTAAATACCTATATTGAATTTTTAACCCGCATAGTATGTACATAACTGTATTAACTGATCTTTTTATTTTAGCGCAAAATAAAAAGTAACAAAAACATTTGTCGTAGGTACATTTTATCGGTATCAAACGTTGAAGAAAATGTGTTGGTATTGATTAGAGTTTAAAGTAAATCATTTAAATTTTTGAATTGAACATGGAAAGACATCATTTAAACCGCTAACAAATACTGAGAGAAATGGCACGCTAGAATACGCGACAAACAGATGTAGAGCGACCGTTTGACAAAATGTGTTAGTATTGATTTAGGAATTTTTAAATTGAAAATGCGATTAAAATGTCTGATAAGAAATCTGCCGGGCGTAAAAAATGTATTTTGCTCTTGTTTAGATAATTTTTTTTTTTATGAAAATAGTCGCAAAAAGGGTAGACCTATCGTGTGGGCCGCGGACGGCCCGCACTGCGACTATTAGAAGGGGAAGGGATTATAGAAAGAAAATGATTGTGGACACGCTTTTTAAAAAGTTGTAGGTCATAGTTATCTGGAAAAACTGATTTTGGAAGCTTATTCCATTCCGTAGCAGCCCTGTAAAAGAAGGATTCTTGATGAAGATTGGTCCTAGTAGTGTCAATCTTGAGAGTAAATGGGTGAGACTGATCAGCGTGCCGAGTTCTTCGGCCGAATGTGGCCAATGGTGGTACAAGAGTTTTTATTTCTCTGGAGCATCTGCCATGAAAATATCTGTAGAGCAATGACTGGTCTGCAACTCTTCTTCTATGATCTAGAGGGTGAAGGGTATCTGTGAGAGTTGAGCTGTTTATCAAGCGAATGGCTCTTTTCTGAATGGAATCTAGAAGACGAAGAGAATGCCTTGGTGCTGAACCCCAAATGTGCGAGCAATACTCCAGTAGAGGTCGGATTTGAGCCTTGTACGTCGTCAACAGTTGATCAGGAGTAAAAAACTTTCTGGCTTTCCACAGAAAACCTAACCTCTGGCTTGCCGACTTTGCGATGTTAGCAACATGGTCATGCCAAGACATATTATTGGACACTGTGATTCCCAAAATCAAGATGGAGGGACTTGGTTCAAGGGTATTTCCGGACATTGTGATGGGATGATTTGAGGAATTCACTTTCTTGGAAAACGTGGCACTTTGCGTTTTTTGGGCGTTAAACTGAACAAGATTGTTGGTTCCCCACTTGACGATTGCTTTAAGATCTCTATTGATGAAATCAACCTGTTCCTGCCTGAGTCTATTTGTATCATTCCCCGAAAGTGATCGATAGGATGTGAAAGTTGAGACAAGTGTGCTATCGTCTGCGAAACTGTAAATGGGGTTCGTGGTGGTTTTCAAGAGGTCGTTGATGTGTAAAAGAAATAAGGTGGGGGACAGGATGGAACCCTGGGGGACCCCGGCATTAGTTTTAAACGCATCAGAAGAAATACCGTCAACTGCCACATGTAAGGAGCGATCTTGCATGAAGCTCAAGAGCCATTGGCGCAGTTTGGTTGGAAGACCGTAGCCAGATAATTTACTTAACAATGCCTGGTGCCAAACGCGGTCAAAGGCTTTAGATATATCCAAGGCTATTGCACGGGATTCACCAAACTTTTCAATAGTGTTTGTCCAGAGCTGAGCGACATAAGCCAGCAAGTTGTCGAAATCTATATTGTCTGTCATGGATTATCTCAAATTTCTGTAAAAGAAGGATTTTTGATGGAGATTGGTCCTTGTAGTCAATCTTGAGAGTAAATGGGTGAGACTGATCAGCGTGCCGAATCCTTCGGCCGAATGTGGCCAATGGTGGTACAAGAATTTCTCTGGAACATCTGCCATGGAAATACCCGTAGAGTAATGTCTGGTCTGTAACTCTTCTTCTATGTTCTAGTGGGTAAAGGGTATCTGTGAGAGTTGAGCTGTTTATCAACGGAATGGAATCTAGAAGACAAAGAGAATGCCTTGGTGCTGAACCCCAAATGTGCGAGCAATACTTCAGTAGAGGTCGGATTTGAGCCTATTAAATATTGATAACTCCTCACATAACTGTGTTCTGCAATTGATAACGAAAGAACTATAAACCTAATTGAAGCCAAATATTGAAACTTTGCTATTAAAGCATCATTCCTCCCATTAAAAGTTATAATTTTTTTGTGTTGTTATTTTATTTTATAATTTTATTAGATTTTTTATTTTGTCGTTTTACTTATCAAAGTACTTAGCACTGTCAGCTGTCAAAAACTCGGGGACTACGCAAAATATAAAAAGTTTGCACGTGGTCTACAAGACACAAAAAATTTGGGTACCTCTGTGTTAGTAGAAAAATGAGAGTTAATAATGTGAATATTACGTATATATAAGTTTATTTCACGGAAATAACACTGTGTTTTGCACTATCTTTATTTTTACTCGCCCGCATGATATCAATATAGGTATTACACCCATAATAGAGTCATTTAGACGAAGTCCGAAGGCTAAAAGTTATCATTTGTAGTTTGTGGAGTCGTCAACCAACCCCTTTTTGTTAAAAAAGCAGTGACACACCTCGCTCGACGTTGGGTCATAATAAAAAGTGTTTTGAAAATTAATTTTAAATTTTTATCTCGATCACAACAGGTAGGTATACGGGTCACCCCCGAAAATCGTATTCAGCATCGGACTTCGGGTAAACCTCGTTGGACAGCAACGAGACAGCGTTATTTTGACCGATCATTTCGTTAAATTTCTATAGTGGCAATACAAATAAGAATTTTAGGGGTGAAATAGTAAGGAAATTAAAATGGTCACTAGCAAAAAAAGTGTTGAAAACAAAGACGTCGTTGTTTTAGTCCGAGAAATCTAATCTTAAGGTTTTTAATGATAAACCATCAGCAATTTCTCTAATTTAAATAAAAGACAAAAGGAGATAAATGATTTTAAACGGACGAATTTTCTAAACGAAATATGTTACGTTGAAAGGGTCGGGAAGAAAAGATTCCGTTTTTTAAGTTTGTCCCTGGATTTTATCCCACCGTTGAGCCACTTTACCCCACACCAGTCCAACACTGATTGTGAGAGAGAATGATATGTATCAGTAAACGGGTATACACACCTCGGGTGATGAATATTTCATAGGTAATTTTGCTTTTTTAACGTCAAAATATGGATGTAGATAAGTAAAAGAACGTTCTAACAAATCAGAGGGTTGACAAAAATGACAACAAAATATAGATGGTGTATTTTGTCGGGTTCTAAAGGAGAATTTTAAACAATAGTTCTAGGTAGTAATAACAACGCCGGCGGCGCTTCCTAAGAAAATAATATTTATTTTTCTTTATGTAGCGAGATAAAAACAAAAATCATACTGTTTCTCATACGCGACACCTTCATTAAACACTTTGTCACTTTTATGTGGAATATTTTGCAAGTAGAGATTGCCAGATCTTATAAAAAGGTAATAAGAAATTTTCCTACGACCACGTATGAAAACGCCATAAAGCACTGTTTTGTTATTTGGAAAGTAGCTCATATCACCATGGCATGTTATTTGAATAAAATATGTTAATGCAAAAGTCATTTCATTCTTATAACGCAGATTTTGGAACGAATTTATTCTGTCATCCACTGTTTTATCCTATAGGCATTTATAAAGGAGAAAGGCTTATAGTATTTAAAGTTCACGTATAAAAGTGTTTTATAATGCAACGCAATTGGATGCTATAAAATATTTATTATACAACATTATACATCTTTAATAAGACAAGCTTAATGAACTATTTTATAATGTAGCTACTAGTTACATAATATATTATAGAATTTTTTTACAATAGGTATAAAAGTCTTATAAAATGATGTTTTTGATATTGTATAAACTTGCTTATAAAGTATTATATCATTTTATCGCGAAAGCGATAGAACCATCTGGAAGTCCTTAGGCGCGGCGAGAGTTTATTAGACGGAGGCGGAAGCCGACAAAGGGCTCATTAATATGCACCCTCGTTGCGGCCGATACTCGGATGCCGATAAATAAACAAGGCCGGATTGTAAAAGTTATTATAAAATCATTTAATACAACAATTTTCTTTAAAAAACACAATGATCGCAACCAAAGGCTTAATAAAAACAAACACTCATTAAAACAACGCTATTCGACTGTTATACAATAATTCAGTTCTTTTAGAATTTCATTTTGCTAGTTGGGGGTAACTACACTGTAACACTTGGATCGTTATTAAAGTCAAAAGGAAATATTGATGATTATCGATAAAATGAATATAAATTCTTCGTAAATAATTGCGTCATGTGTTGCAAATGGTAGATCCCAACACATTTATAGAAATTAGTGATAGAATTTGTGCAGACAACACGGTGCGTGACTAAGTTTTAATTTAATTGTATAAAAACGTGGCTTGTAGAAAACCATATGGTTAACTTAATGCCAAATTGCATAGTTCCAATGGTTTCTTATATGTTTCGTAACCCTCACCTGGTGGCGTAAAGTCAATATTTATTTTATTTCACGCCGATTTGCCTGTAGGTAGAAGTTCCTTGTGCGATTAATACCAAATCTAGCAGTCAGATCCACCCGTTAGGAACGTTTAGCAACTTGTCGGATTTTAATAATAAAATACTCAACAATAGATACTTACATACATTATTAATGATAAGATTAATGGCTTTCATTTTTCTATTTTACATTATTTGTCCAGTGAAGTATCAGCGGTATCTATGACAAGATTTATCTCTCTTATCCCTCTCTTACCTCTTACCTCGGCTGGGCGCGATCAAAGAATGCCTTCGTTTATTAGAGAATATAATTAACTCTGAGGAGGAAGAGAAAAAGACTTTGGCATATTTGTCATTTGTTCATAACGTACTGGTCTCGGTAGAAGTTACAATAAAGAAGATTGAATCAGATACTCTGTCATCAGTTGTTGAGTTGTCGAGCAAAGAATAAAAGACAACTTTGTTGGAAGTCAAGCGAAAGATATGATGCGTGGATTAAGTACTACCGCAAACGAATTCATAAAAGGGGAGTTTCTACAATTTGACAATAATTTCTTAAGCTATTTGTTACCACGATATGATTTCTCAGAAAGTAACATCATTTCTAAGGTGCTATTTTTAAACTTTAAATCGCCAGTAAATTACAACCATTTTCAAGAAGCTGCGTAACTTTTAAGGATAGATGAGTTGAATATGGACTGCTTACACGAAGAATTTTAGATGATTAAAAAAAAAGCCTGGACATTGCTGCTGCATCTTCTGACAAAACTATAGGTGCGGTTGAAAAGTGAAAGAAAGTCTTGGAAGGGTTTTCCAATGATAAAATCCCAAACATTTTTCGCATCATATCTTTCTTTTTCAGTATCCCTAGTTCTAATTGCTTCGCAAAAGGATTTTCTCACAAATGGTGATCAAGTGGACTGATGTACGAAATAAATGTACTTAATAAAAAGCGAATTAATGACCATATTTAATTATGATTATAATTGTATAGATTTTTTTAAATATGTTAAAACCAACAAAAATTTGTTAAAACTTGTGCGTTCTTCTGTAAAATATTCAAAAAAATTAGTAAATAATTAGGTATTTTATTCGTCCCGGATTAAAAATTGAAATCCCGTATTTTTTGCCCATTCAAGCATTTGTCCCTTACAGGCTGAAAAAAAATCTGGCAACCCTAGTATTAACTGCACGGTACCACCAAAATTCAGTAAAATTGTACCAAACTACAGTCTTTGGAGGCAATTTTGGCAATTTGTCGATCACAACAAAAACTAAAATTTTAGTTTTAATTAATCTTCACTTGACTTTCAGATGTACACTCCATTGTCATTCTCGCCCATATTAATTGCCCTTCGAGCCGGATTAATCAATTTTATTTCGCCAGTAAAATTGTACCAAACTACAGTCTTTGGTGGTTGGCAATTTGTCGATCACAACAAAAGCTAAAATTTCTCGCATACAGTTAATAGAAATAAAAACGTAAAAGTTAACAAAAGTCGCTGCTCCTTTTGGAAATTCGAAGCAGTCTACTTCGATGACTATAATGACAAAGTTAAATAACAAATTTTGTTTATTAATGAATAAATTGTTAGGAACGAATATAATATATATTGAATATTTGTCTACTCCCCAAGCGAATTAATTATTTAGTGCCATATTATTGTCAAGATTTTTCTCCAAAAACACTAAGTCGTTATTAACAAAATGTCGTATCGACATATTACCACCGAGATCCAGTGATCTCGTCGATTAACTTAAATGGTGGTAAGGTGGTAAGAAATTAGTTTGCTATTGTCAAAAAATAAGCTTCACTTGACTTTCAGATGTACACTCCATTGTCATTCTCGCCCATATTAATTGCCCTTCGAGCTGGATTAATCAATTTTATTTCGCCAGTCACATTTAACAACAGTTATTCAACGCACTGAGACAACTATACCAAAACAGAGACCTTCTTACATTTAAGTTAATACTAAACCATTGTGAATTCTTGATCTTGTCAAAATTAACCCATTGCGATAGCATTTACGGCCCTGCAGTCACTCACTCACCCGACTCATTTCGCCTCCAAAGGATTCGAAACACCCGTTTTCGTTTTTGTTAAAGAAAAAGAAAATATGACCGCATAAGCTCAAAAATGAAAGAATCGAGCTGGCTCCGCATCGGGAAACTATGGAAAGTATATCACAAAGCTATGAAATCACACAAACCTGAATATTTTCCCAGAAGCTACGCACGTTTCAAAATTCCTATAATAGAAAATCCAGAAATAAGCATCTACTTATTATTCTTAAACACTCCATTTACATTCGTATAGCTTTCTATTGCTTCTAAACTATACAACAATTTTCCGAGTGATTACAGGGATTATACCATATACAACTTCGAGAAAATACTGTGAGGCCTTTTAAATGGATCATTATCACTCACCCTGTTGCCGACTACTTGCTTACCTTAACTCACTTAACTCCTCCATGCCTTTAATTCCTGCTATGTGTAATAACCCCACTCTAGTTAAGTATCTCCTATTTTATATGTATTTACATTTTCAATTATTATCATTGTAAACATTATGTATTTACTGTAGAGTGAAAAACTCTCCTGACACTTCGATTTATTATTATTCTATTAGATTTAGATTTAGTAATCCGAGCAATTGAGACATGATGTCACCATACTCTCTCGAGAGTAAAAGGACAAGAGAGACGTTTATTTGTGAGAGTGTGATTGCACCATTAATGAAGAAAATTTAAGGAAACCTTGGTCAATATATCAATATATAATCAATATATAAATAGATGTCCTTTTTTATCGACAATTTTTTCTTTAGAAAAACATTTTTAAGTAATAGAATATTTAACACATGAAACAGCCTACCACCAGATATAGTAAATGCTGAGAGTGTTAACATTTTTAAAAACAAATAAGATAAGTTTTTACAGGGATAATTTGTTTAATGTTTATTGCACAGTAATTCACGGTTTCTGTATTCGCGGCATATTTACGGAACATACACCCCGCGAATAAAGAGCTTTTACTGTATTTAGCTGTTATAGAACACTTTTCATTCAACAATCATCAACTAACCATCTAAATATCGTCGGGACCATACGGTTATTATTTCGACATGTTTCAAATATGCATAAGTTATGATCGGTCTAATAAAAAAAAATTGTAGTCTGCAAACGGGGCAGGTAGTTTGGAATATTCGAACCAGCTATTAGAAAAATGGTAGGCGGAAGATGCGCCGACACGTGCACATGTGTTAAAACCTCGCACACACATCCTCGATCCGCTCAGCGTATTGCATCTGTCTATACTTCATGGTACCATCCATCCACCACTCTCTCGAAAACTTTCTGAATAAAATAAAAGCGCTCGCATGTGCCGCCATAGACGTCTCCATGACGAGAGGAAAAGTTGATACAATTACATTTCCGAAAACCTTACTAGCCATCGGTTTAGTCCTTGTATCATCAAAAGTAAATCATTAATTCGGAAGGGGAAACTAGTACTTACATGTATGGTACTAATTTAAGATATTTAAGCTAATTTGATGCTTCTGCCGTTTTCAAGAAACAAAAGATATAATGTATCTTGTATTAGTGTAACCACAGCCAAACTAGTATAAGGAAACGTTATACAAATCAACGTCTGAAGCAACAATATATTTGTCGGTTGGCTTAAAAGAGCACTAAATCAGCATCATATGAATGAATACACATATACAATTGAATTTGCATTTAAAGTTATAAGTTTAACAATTTCTGGAGATTTCATATTCCTATTGATTATTTTGTGGATAAGTGTAAGATCAGATTCTAATCTTTTATGTGCTAAAGTATTTGTTGAAAATTCCGTATTTTGCAACAGTAGAATGTTCTTTAATCCATTACTTGATTTAAAAACCTCATTATTACAGCCGATAGACGCGTGCTATAGGCAACCAATTATTCACTTGGTTTTCTAAGATTAGGCGTTTTGCTATAGGCAACCAATCATACATAAAGTAACAAGCAAAACCAATTAGAAAAGCTGACATCAGCGCTGCTATTACTAAACTATTTTGACGACTTCCGTTTGGTGATTTCGTCCATCTTCTTCGTAGAGAGAACAAGCAAGTTAGTTTTAAAAGGCCACGTAGTAAAAATTTAAGGTAATATAATTAAATAAAATCAATTAATTTAAAAAGCCATCAACCAGTGAAAAATTTTAAAGAGGCTGGAGGTTTTTAACTGTAAGCTAGTTGTATAAATCTTGCAATACATTGTCAAACAAGAAAAGTCTATTTGTTTAATTTACTTTATAAAGAGGCTCACGGCGGTAAGGCCGGAAAAACTGACAATAATAGAATTACGAACCAGCCAACTAGTTATCGAAGATTTACCATCTTAACGAAGCACTGCGAGATTCAGCAGAAGCAGGAACCGACATCATCCTAAAACTTCAACAACCCTCTTCTATCTACCTCACTGCATCTTGCCGTGACAGCAAATAGAATTACGAACCAGCCAACTAGTTATCGAAGATTTACCATCTTAACGAAGCACTGCGAGATTCAGCAGAGGCAGGAACCGACATCATCCTAAAACTTCAACAACCCTCTTCCATTTACCTCCCTGCAGCTTGCCGTGTCGTCGTCGGTGTTTTAGTTAAGAAAATCCATTACTTATAAGTTCACATGTATATTTATGATCGGTAGAGGTCGGCTTCGGCGAACATATCTCGTTCAGATCGTCATTGCTGTTAAGAAAGATCAAGTCAAGAGTATCAACAACCTACAAGCATGTATGAGAGCACCGATG
Organism: Agelastica alni; assembly: GCA_950111635.1. Taxonomy (NCBI): domain Eukaryota; kingdom Metazoa; phylum Arthropoda; class Insecta; order Coleoptera; family Chrysomelidae; genus Agelastica; species Agelastica alni. Next base: position 85,203,906 of record OX467709.1, read on the forward strand.
AAAGTAGCAGAAGCGAAAGATGTGTGTAAGAACCGTAGCGAAAGTGGAATAAAGTGGTATCTGCCTACCCCTAAGGAAAAAGGCGTGTATGTAAAAAAATTTTGTAACATTTGTGCTGTCAAATGAAAGTGAAAAAATAATGATCAGTAAAATTACAACATAAGTTTGGAAATTTAAAAAGTGCTTTTGGTAACGGGACACCATCAAGGTTGGTAGGCATCACGAATTTAAACTTGAGAGTCAGTGGTAGCCTCGGTTTTTCTCATCCTTCTTTGGGACATTTATTTTGGTGCGCCACTGCTCTCAATTATTAGATACAGCAGCCACAGCCACTAAACTACAAAAATTTTATGCACATGCTCCCGTGTGTTACGAAGGTATTTTCTTTTATGTGTGTATTCTTTTCCTACCGCAGAATAGGCATCCGGTCAGGAGCAAAAAGTGTTATGTTGTCGGGGGTTTTGACAAGGATAAAATTTCACGTAATAATAATAATAAATATCGTGATTTAATTTGAATTGACGTGTGTGTGTGTGCTGTAAAGTATTGTCTTGTTCCAATTTAAAGTCGCGTTTCTTCATCGTCAACCTTCTCGATCACATTTCCCCATTCCTTCTTCAGTCACAGACCTATGTTAGTGTCCATCACGATATCTTCATACCATTTGGTTCATTTACAAAATATAAAATACTAAGACATATCAAATGAAAGGTAAAGACAATAGAGCCCACTATTAACAATGTGAACATTGAGTATTCATTGTTGTTATCTTAAAAAGCATAAATATCATAGTTTAAATTAAAATTTGAATATTGTTTACGATAATCTAAATGCACATTTGTATTTTATTTATTAACTTTGCATTGATGCGTAAATGAAAACTTTTTCACACGATACAAGACCTTGTACCGAATCGAGAAAGACCACAAATCAAATAAGTAATAGGCCAGTTAGTTATTGAAAAATAAATCGTGGTCGGAGACACAATGTAACTGTCAAATAATCTGTCAACGCAGACATTTTAGATGTTCGTAATTGATTTAAGCCAGTTATTTATTAAAAAAGAGATCAAATGCAATGCAATTATCAAAAAATCTATTAATTTAGATGGTCTTCTTTGATCAATTCTCGACCAGTACGATCATCAAACATGAAGATCTTACATATGTAGTACACTTTTGAAATAGCTGTGATTTATGGATACAAAATTAAAAACAACTTCTAATTTCACTCAACAAATTACTGCAGAAATTAAAGATTAATCTATCACTCGAAATCATTATCAAGTGTATTTTGTGTAGTGTTAAGAATCCACCATAATTGTGAAAAACTTAAACTGGTAATAAAGACTTGAACGCGTCCAAATGTAAAAATCAAACCGTTTTATCTGACATAATAAGTAAGATACTCATCGCTCGAGCTATAAAATCGCAGTAGGGAAGACGAGTAACGCCACCTCCACGCACCGTCTGACCGTCGTCTTCTTCTTCGAGCTGAAGAATGAGTCACCACGGGTTGGTCCACCCGCTACTGGCGTCTGCGGACCGATGAAGGGTACTACGACGATGGCCCCGCGCTCTCATCAGCAGTCCGACGTTGTACGGCGAGGATATCCGCCGCCAATACTGTCACGGTGTTACATGTTCCTGTTATGATGCGCGAATACGAGATGTTAATGCAGTCATATTATCTGCATATATATGAAAAATGTATATCTAATATTTAAAAAATCAGCTAATTTCGCTGTATTCATGGTTCATGTGGGTCGATTATGTATCAAAAAACAACTATTCCTCTGGCTATATGCCACGACAGGCATTAAATTACATCTTATACATAATCGTGTATAATACCCCAATTCGGGTAACAATATGCAGATCCTTGTTAAGTAAGAGAAGGAACTATTAGATTTAGATGAGGGGCAACACACCCCGAAACCAGTCCATAGGTGGTTACTTCGGATGGATAAAGTGAAATGGGTTAGTATGTATACTGAGAAAGCATACCGACCCTGTACAGAGGATGAACACATTTTCGGAAACTTGGAAACGATACAACAGTCAACTACTTGTCGGGCATCGATCAGCTGATTGAAAATTTCGACAATTGCATGTACGTTTATAGTGATTTAAAAAGAGTTTTCTTTGTAACATTTATGGTTTGAGACGTATCTTTATAATAAAGTAGTCTTCACAGAGTTAAGTTTAAATCTTAACAATGGATGAAAATTCTCGGAAAGCTATTGAGATTAATGTTTCAATCTCAATAGCTTTCCGAGAATTTTGAGATTGCTATTGAGAGCTATTGAGATTGAAACATTGCTGGCAATTAGAACAAGTCAACGGGTTTAAACATCGTATAACATGCTAAATGCGGTATTGAATAAATACACAATACGTTTATTACAACAAAAATAAGCTAAATTTAAAAAATTGGATAATTTCGAAATACTTTGGGGTGGTCCGTTTTCTCTGACGCGCAGTGTATATTACGTCCTTTAGAAAATCCCGATATTTATAGGTATGAGGAAATAATATTTATAAAATCTGTTTTTTAATAAGACCGATTTCCGTAAGGCGAAAATTTCTTAAATAAAAGGAAAAATAAATTTATCGTACTCACCTCCGTGTAGTCTAAAGAATTACTTGCCATGATGTCAATTCTCTGCAAAAAAAAACATGTGGTTAATTAAACGACAGAAATTGATACAGGGCAGAACTAATTTAATAAAAAATAGTGGATCGCTTAATTTTTATTATTTAAGGTACAAAAAAAATTATAGCACACACTTTGACGTGCGCCTTTTAAAACGTGCGACATTTTAAACGTACAGCTTTTAGGACTGTCGCCTTACAACGAATAAGAAAAAAGAACACTCTGAAGAATGGTTCTTTAGAGCAAGGTAATAAAACTAAACATATATGTACCTATTTAATCAAAAACTGGGGAGCTTTGAGTATATTTAGTAATGTCCCGAACGAAAAGCATGACCGATTGATAGGTCTAGCCATCCCGGTTTTCCAACTACCGAGCATAATGCGACTCAGTTCGCACAATGCCGTAGTGTGCTGATGGTTAATTGGAACAGATTAGGGAAGAGATTATAGAAAGGAAATTATTGTGGACCCGCTTTTTGAAAAGTTGCAGGTCATAACTCTCTGGAAAAACTGATTTTGGAAGCTTGTTCAATTCCGTAGCAGCCCTGTAAAAAAAGGATTTTTGATGGAGTTTAGTCCTTGTAGTGTCAATCTTGAGAGTAAATGGGTGAGACTGATCAGCGTGCCGAATTCTTCGGCCAAATGTGGCCAATGGTCGTACAAGAGTTTTTATTTCTCTGGAGTATCTGCCATGGAAATATCTGTAGAGTAATGACTGGTCTGCAACTCTTCTTCTATGTTCTAGAGGGTGAAGGGTATCTGTGAGAGTTGAGCTGTTTATCAACCGAATGGCCCTTTTCTGAATGGAATCTAGAAGACGAAGAGAATGCTTTGGTGTTAAACCCCAAATGTGCGAGCAATACTCCAGTAGAGGTCGGATTTGAGCCTTGTACGTCGTCAACAGTTGATCAGGAGTAAAAAACTTTTTAGCTTTCCACAGAAAACCTAGCCTCTGGCTTGCTGACTTTGCGATGTTAGCAACATGGTCAAGCCAAGACATATTATTGGACACCGTGACTACCAAAATCGAGATGGAGGAACTTGATTCAAGGGTATTTCCGGACATTGTTATGGAATGATTTGAGTAATTCACTTTCTTGGAAAACGTGGCGATTTGTTTTCTGGGCGTTGGACTGAACAAGATTGTTGGTTCCCCACTCGACGATTGCTTTAAGATCTTTTTTGAGCCTGCCTGAGTCTATTTGTATCATTCACCGAAAGTGATCGATAGGATGTGAAAGTTGAGACAAGTGTGCTATCGTCTGCGAAACTGTAAAGGGGGTTCGTGGTGCACTAGTCTTGGTGTTGGGAGAAAGAAACATTTATTAACTAAGAAATTATAAATGTAGACATACAGTTATATATGACAATTGGTTGATAATTTTTGCAATGCTGACAAAAATATATTCCTGTTAATTAAATTGGTTTAGAGTTGTGTTCATGAAAATGAGCATTTATTCACATTTTATATGCAGAATAGGAAAAAAAGATGAAGTAGCCGATGTCGAACCTTCATACATACATATTTTTTAACAAAGTTTTTATTCAATCTTTATTCTTTTTATATGATTACTATGAAAGGAATACGAATTATTTCAACAATAAAAAGAATTATTAACAACAATGTAAATAAAATGCTTATCAACGCCAACTTAAAGGAAAAAACATCTTATGTTTTATACTACTGAGTTGGTATCCGTCGCGCATCACGCTGAAGCAGTACTTTTTAAAGTGCCCGATTGAGCGATCCGTTGCTGTAGTTGTAACACCCTATATTGAGCATTATGCCGCACAATGCGCTCTTGTGCTGTAATTGGAAAACTACCCATGACTACAAAATTTACCGAAGAGTTTGGTTGTAAAGATTATTATTTATAATAAATGGATATTTGAATGCAATCCCCCCAACCGTGTAAATCAACGTGGTTGTCTAAATAAATGTGAATATTACTTTGTTAAAACATGGCATTGAAGCGCCGAACATTGAAGGAATCAGCAGTTGATACATTGAAGTAAGTTAATTTTGACAAAGTTTATTTAAACCACTACCAATTTTTTTTTAAAACGTGTCTTACAAAAATATAGAAAACTTGAAAGTAACCTAATATATTCAAATATAAAACTCAAATTTAAAATTTAATTTTATTCCAAAAAAAATAGTTCTAGATTATTTATAACAGCTCTAGGACTGAGGTCTCACTAGAGCGTTGCGTTGCGTCGTCGCAACAGATCAACGCATTGTATGCCACACTTGGTTGCCACGTCTTTTCGTTCTCTAAAGAGTACTCTGCTAGCGGTTTCTCTACTGGCAAATTATGCCCGAGCTCAGCCGTAGAGGGTAGAAGAAAAAAATATAAAAGTGAGCCGCGCCACCGACTTAGACGGTTCAAGCCGGAAACCCCTAGGTCTTATAGGCACTAGCAGAGCCACACGATAAACAACTAAGATTATGGTGAAACAAATAAATAAAATTATAGCTAAAATATATTGAATACTTTACTCACACAATAAATCGAAGTACACAGTTCAATAATAAAATTATAACACATATAGTCAAAAATTAACAGCTATGGTAAATTTTCTTGCTAAAACAAACCAAAAATTTAGAATTTACAACTTTATAAGATAACCATAACAGAAGTAAGAGTAACAGACTTTTCCAAGTTACCAAAAAAAAGTAAAACATATATAAATTAACTCATTAATAACACTAATTCAAACGTTTACATAAGGCTGCCAATTTACTCGTTTTAACCATTTACATAAAGATTTTCACTGCCAAAACAATCGAGTTTATTTAAAAATATTTTTACAATGGTTGTCCTTTAAAATATCAAGATTGTAGGATATTTACAAATAAGTAGGAAGAAAATATATTTTTACTTGGACATAAAGAATTATTGAGAAGGTTATTTTAATCCAAGTTTAGTTTTGGCATATTATCTAATGCAATAAATAGTTTCCAACAATGTACTATATTAATAAACTAAAACAAAACTTAATCGTGGTGTCAAAATAAGTTCCCAACAATGTACTATTTTAATAAACTAAAACAAAACTTAATCGTGGTGTCAAAATAAGTCACGGCGTTATATATATTTAAAAATAAATCACTTATAACCTTTGGGTATACGAATTCACAAAGTACTATATTGATAAACTAAAACAAAACTTAATCGTGGTGTCAAAATGAGACACGGCGTTATATATTTAAAAATAAATCACTGATAACCTTTGGGTATACGAATTCACATGTACTCCTGTGGCCGGTTTGATTATGGGGCGGCACCTGCTAATTAACAATGGCTTCCCTCAAATAAATCCCGCTTGCGGATATTTTAACTCGACACCAAAAATCCAAAATATCAACAACGTAGGTAAGATAGAATGGTCAAGTTAAAAATTAAGTGGTTTTTCTTCAAAATCCAATTAAGATGGCCCAAATACAGCCAGATATGAAAGAAATCCCATAGAGGTTCTGCTCACGTGCTAATAACACACCGCCCCAACAACTCTCACCAACACCCGACTTCGAAGACTATCACCCAACTACTAACACTCCTAGGCCAGAAATCAAGAAATGACACGGAATAAACGTCAACCCAGAATCGCACTCGTCCGTGTGGATATCCAGCCCCATCCACACAGAAATGCAAACCAAACAATAATCCTATCCCTACAAGTTATGCAACACTATTTACAACGAATGATATAATTTTTAAGTTACAACAAAGTACGGTATGCAATCCTACTTACGAGTAACTAAGGAATACGAAACTATCTGGGACACAATTATAATGAACTGTAGAAGGGAAAAAATAGGCACGTGACATGGTGTGGCAGAACTGGTAGCAATGAACAGGAATTAGCTAAAAATAACTACGGGGCTCTTGACCGGTCACGCACCTGAACAAAATGGGACTGTATAATGGTGACCTGACCTGCAGATTGTGCAGCAAGGATCCGGAAACAGTAAAACACTGGACCGCAAAAGACAGGAAATCTTTGGGCAGCCAACCGGCGACCCAGAACTATATTGCTCCCACATAGGCAAGATACAATGGGCCAACGGGCCTAAGTGACACCGGAGGCAATAGCCAGACGGACCTAAATAGGGGTGGAGTTTTTAGTGAGTAGACCTGAAATCAGTCTCACAGTAAACCTTGAGCTGAAAGACTCATAACTTCTCCGTAAAGGATTTTCTCCACCTCTGCAAAAAAAAAGAAGCCTCAACCTAAATCGTCTTTGCATGGTTAAAATCAAGTTATAACTATAGCTATCCATGTTCTATGCAAAGTCTCAAATAATTGTTGGCGGATCTAAAAATTCCTGCAACCACCCAACTCTTCGCAGAAGCATGTCGGCGATGATCAGAGCTGGTAATGTTCAAAATTTACTCGAAAAAAATGATTTTTAAATGACCGGTGACGGTTGGAGCTAGTACTGTTCAGAATCTATTTTAAAGAACTAACTTTTAAGTGACTGATGGTGATGGTCAGAACCTGGTAATATACAAAATATATTCCAAAGAAATGATTTTAAAGTAACTGGTGACTGTCAGAGCTGGCGCCGCTCAAAATTAATTTTAAAGTAAGTTTTAAGCGACTGATAAAAATCAGAGCTACGAGTATACTACTACCTAAAATAAAAAAAATGGTGATAGTCAGAGCTGATAATGTCGAAAATATATTTTAAAAAACCGATTTTTAAGTGACTGTTGGTAATTAGGGCTAGTACTGCGCATAAAATCTATTAAAAAAATTGTTTTAATGACGGGTGATGATCATAGTTGGTACTACTATTTTAAAGAATCGACTTTTAAGTGATGGTCAGAGCTGGTACTGCCCAAAATCTGTTACTTAACGATTTTTAAGTGACTGGTAAAGGTCAGAGATACACCATTATCATCAAGAAAGCTAGCCAGTTACCACAACGTGTGGTAGTGCAATATTATATGTACATCAATGTACCTATTGGCATTTCTCCTCAAACTTTTACACGTCATGAGTCAAAACTTGTTCCAAATTTTGACTTGTCTGAAAAAAAATAGGACTCCATGAACACGTGTTCCTCAGCCCAAACTAAACGAGCAGCGCGATTGCTTTTCTTTAAAAGTTGACATCTCAGTGTCTTCTCGCTCTTAAGTGCGACCATTTATGATGGTCCTGAAGAAGCTTGTGTTTTAATAACTCACTTGTAACTTAGGTGCTGTTACAGTGGAGTTTATTCTAGCAGCTTTTTGTAAAAATAAATATTTTTTTAAGGAAGCCACCCTATATAAAACAATAATTAACGAACTTAAAAGATATAGCGTGTGATAATCGCTATTCTTCAACATAAAAGCACAAAACGCGAAGACTTCTTCAACGTAATTAAATAATGACCATTTCTGTCTTCTCATTTTTATGAATTATTTAAAGACGAACGTGCGTTGTTTTCGGTTAGCATTTCTCATAATTATTATTTAAAAATAAAAAAATTCTATATTATTAAACTATTAGCAAAATTATCACGTTTCCTTGTTTAATTCCGGTTCACTGATGAAACACAACATTTTACTGAATTCGACTAATTAGAAGGGGAGGTAGCTGCGTGTGTTCACCAAAGCAGGTGATTTCAAATAGTGAACTGATTGAAAATCGGGACATTAAAACGCGGTGAGTCGGTATAATATTAATAATAATAATGGAGGATTTTTAATTAAAGAATCATGTTTGAAAATGAATATTATCCATAAAACATGAGTGCAAGCAAAAATGGTGACACATTTTTTCGCCAAAACCAAACAGCCCTCGTACGAAATTTTCTGGAACCAAAAACTTAAAAAGCGAATCCCAGTGGTAGATATTTTAAATATATTTAAAAAAATTTTAAAAAGTTTTTGCTATTAGTTATTATTTTAAAATACAATAAAAAAACCTGTCCTGTCTGTCAATTTTATTATTAGGACCAATAAACATAAATAAATTATACATATAGTCACGCCTCTTTCCCATAGGGGTAGTAGGCAGAGGTTAGGACCCCACCATCCCTCTTCCAGGAATGCAAATCCCTAGGAAAGCATGGTGAACCCTTAACCGCATAAGAACCAGCCACACCAGATGCAAGTCCATGCTGTACAAGTGAGGACTCTCCGACTGACCCAGATATGCGACTGTGGAGCGCCAAAACAAACTGTAGCACACATAGCCCACGAGTGCCCATTAAGAAGATTTGAAGGAGAATGGAACGAGATTCTCAATGCCATCCCTGCTGCCGTGAATTGGCTGACCTCCCTGGATATCGATCTATAACCCATTCCGAATGTATTCGCATAATATAGTTATTTTTTTTTTAATTGTTAGTCAATTTGCAAAATTGTTAGTCTTATACATATATATATATATATATATATATATATATATATATATATATATATATATATATATATATATATGTACATACTTTATTTATATTTAAGAGTGAATTTGTAAATCGTCATACGATAAATAAATAGTAGGCAGAGACCCTTCGCTTGCTACGGTTCTTACACACATCTTTTGCTTCCTCTACTTTCATCAGTGCTCTCATACATGCTCGTCGTTTGTTGGTACTCTTGACCTGGCCTTTCTTCAAAACAATGTTGATCTGATCGAGGTCGATGTTCGCCGAGGTCGACCTCTACCGACTTCCATCCATTCACACTCGCCTTATAAATTTGTTCCGTCAATCTTCCTTTATTCATCCTTTCTACGTGTCCAAACCATCTAAGCATTCCTTTATCTATCTTTGTGATCACATCTTCTTTTACACCACAGCGTTTTCTTATCTCACTGTTCTTTACTTTATCCAACTGAGTCACTCCCGCTATACTTCTCAGAGTACTCATCTCCACAGCATTAATCTTATTTATAAATTATATTTAAAAAAAAACTAAAAAACCCACTTTTAGAGTTAATTAAGCTAAAAATTAAAAAATAATTCCAAGCATAGAAATAAAATTACTGACGAGAAAATTAATGTCACTGTTCCAAAAGCGCGGGGTGCTTTTTAGTTCGATTTGTTTTACTCACTAAAAAAATTATGTATTAAATGATAAAAGCACAAAAATAATGCATCGACCGGGAATCGAACTCGGGCTGCCCGCGCGGCAGGCGAGCATTCTATCACTGAATCACCAATGCGATGAACTGTGTTAATATTTGTTCTGCGCGCATGCGTAGTTCACGTGCTAGTTCTATCTCTCTTACCACCCATGCAGAGGATCCCTGAAGAAATTTATGAATCCTGGCGAAATTAATCAGGATAATCGGATATTTTAAACGAATTATTGCATTTTCGTCGGTCTTTGACAAGCGTGCAAAGTTTAAATTAAATATAATCGCTTAAAATAGGGCAAAATCGAGGCAAAAGAGTCAATTACAAACATAAAAGCGAGCATCAAACAAGATACAGGGGAAACTAATATAAGCGTGTTAATGAGCTGACCTATGAAGAACAAAATATTCATTTCAAAAGAACATGACAATAAAAAACACACCCCCCAAAAGTTAAACTCAATGTCAAAACGTATATAATACGTAATAAAAATTAAAAATTATGATAATCACATCGAAATGACCTCTTCGTAATGGGGAGTAGATTGCGTGGGCTAAAATTTGCCCTTTTTAATAATTTCAGTGCGTGCACATTCCCATGAACAGATCAAAGACCCTGAATTCGTGCTAGTCTGTGCTCACCCCTTTCACAGTTAACTTTTTTTTATTTAATGACACCTAGACGTCATTATTTCCATTTCAAAACCTCTAATTGCTCTCGTCCAATTCAACCAAACGAACGAATTATCTTTTCTGATGGCTGACTCGCATGGAAAATATCGATAACTATAGTTAGTTTGTTGCTTTCAGAGAATATTTAACTGAAAAAATTACTTGTCTTTACTTAAAATAAAGAATAATAATATAACGTATTATTGTATTAGAAAGACTTACTTTTAACTTTAACAAATTTACTTCTCACTATTTAATTAACTGCTGTTTGATACAAGAACATTAAACTAGAAATTTTCAAAAATTTTAATAATAGTTCTAATGGTTTTTCGTAATATTAAATCAAGAGAATGAAAATATGGTTTGATGGCTTTAAATGCGATCAAAAACACTTTGAATATAATCGTTCATAACTTTTTTGCAAAGCATCAAATAAAGATCATAATTTTTTTTGGTAATCTACACAAAAAAACGAACATATTGAAAAAAAAATCATATAAAAATGATATTAATTTTTTACAAATGAAATTTTATTAATGATTCTAAAAATCAACTTTTTTCTCCAAATATCGTATATAACATTTATACACGTAGTTAGATTAAACGTATTTCGTTGATCTACACAAAAAAAAGAAAATTTACAAAAAAAAATAATACACAACTGATGATTGTTCAATGTTAAATAACTTAAAATAATGTGAATGATTTCAAAATTTAATAATTTTATGTTCAATGGCAACAAAACATATTTGTATTAAAAAAAAAGGTAAGATTTCAGATGAATAATGTCAAAATGATAAAAAAAAAAATTAACTATTCAAAAATAAATCAATCACGAAAATATCGTAATCTAATCTAAACATAAACTCTGCAACATATCCTAACATATTCTCCTCCTTGCATCCGAATCTTGGAATTCTGGTTCGCGCTGTTCTCCAAATTCTCTCAATGTGTTGAGTATGAGCTCTCCACTATACGGGTCAACAAAATTATTTTTTTAATTTGTTCGTTTTTTTTAGATTAAGAAAAAATATATAAAAACTTCATTCGATTACTTGTAAAAAAGTTATCAAACAATTATAAGTGAATGAGTGCGTTTACATGAACATTTTAAGCCCTGAAACTAATATAAGTTTTTATTTTTTTTTTCCGCCGTAAGAACGAAGATTTAAAAATAAAAAAACACTCAAAAATGTTGATTTTTCGATTTTCTAGAGCCAAAAAACGAGGGGACCGCGATAGTATAAAATTACCCAATTTTTAATTGGATAGGCTCGCAATATTCCTACCAGTCGTAAAGTTACATTATTATTAAGTAATTACTTCTTTTTTTCTTCTTCTTCTTTTGCCATTTAATTCGTCTAGTTTTGAACATAGGCCTCCCCTGGTATTTTCCAATCATTTCTGTTTTGTGCTTTTCGTTTCCAATGTGTTCCTCCTATCCTTTTGATGTCGTCTCCCCATCTCATCTGGGGTCTTTCTCTTGTTCTTTTTCCCGTCCATGGTCTTCATTGTTGTATAGCGGTATTTCATCTGTTGTCTTTTTTTCTGGTGTTATGACCTGCGAAGCTCCATTTTAGCCTGGCTATATGTTGTCCTTTGTCTTTAACTTTTGATTTGTTTCTTATCCAGTTGTTCTGTTGTTTAACTTTCAATTTTACTCCTAGCATTGACCTTTGTTTGTGTCTTCAATATATTTTTCCACGGTTGCTTTAGGTTTTTTTAGGACCCATTTTACTGTCCCAAATCCTGCCCAGGCTAATCTGACCCTTCTTTTTATCTTAATTATAATCACCAATAATGCTTACAACATCTGATAAGGAGTTGTGTAGAAGTCAAAAGAGGTAGTATCCTATTTTTTAAACAGTCTAATTTTAAATAATTACCCTTTGCATACTGTTAGAAATTATTGTATCTTTTCTTCCGCTCACTAATGAGACACTCGGCGAATTTCGTGTATTGACTGTTACAAACGTTGAACTTTCAGCGATTGTAAAATTGGATAACTTTACCAAAACGAACGTTGTTACTAAAGAAGAAACGCACTTTGTGTAAAAAAGATAAAATTGATTTTGAAAATGGAAAACTACAATAAAAGCAGAATTTGAAATGATACATTGTCTATGTATGGAGTGAGCGGCAGTTTGATACGAGCACTGAAATCACTTTTACGAGGATTTCACTGCATGTGTCAGGATAAACGGAGCTTACAAGGACTGGTTTAACATCAAAAAAGGTGTTAGACATCGATGTGTGGTTTCGCCATAGCTGTTTAATTTATACATAGACAATTGTTTAAAATATTTAAAAGAGAGTGCGTATGGATTAAGATTGAATGATTTTATCGTCGGATGCCTCCTTTCGCCGATGATGAGTTGCAGGCAATGGTTAATATTATGCATGATGCTCTAAAAACCAAAGAAATGAAAGTAAATGCAAGCAAGATAAAAGTAATGGTTTTTGAAAGAGAAGCAAGCATGACAAACTGATTAAAAGAGAAAGAATGAAACCAGTAAATGAATTTGTATACTTAGGTTCAAAGTTTATGAGAGACGGAAAGTATGACTGTGACATTGAGCGAAGGGTGTTGGCAGTGAAACAAATGAATGGGCCCTGTATAACTTTACAAACAGCCAGAAGTGTCAAAAAAACACGTCTGGCTGTGCATAGGGGAGTGCTACACTTATGTGCAGTAGTTAATGTTTGGTTTAGATGAAAATGAATGAAAATAAGATTAATGCTGCGAAGATGAGTAGTCTGAGAAGTATTGACGGAGTAAAGAAAGATTGACGAAACAGATTAATTAGGCGAGTGTGAATGGGCAAGTCGGTAGAGGTCGATCCCAGCAAACAAATCTCGATCAGATCGACAAAAATGACCATGTCAAGAGTACCAATAACCGACGAGCATGTATGAGAGCACTAATGAAAGTAGAAAAAGTCAAATATGTGTGTAAGAAGCGTAGCAAGTGAAAGAAAGTGGTCTCTGTCTACCCCTAAGGGAAAAAGTCGTGATTATATGTATGTATGTAGAAAAAAAATCTTTTCAAACCCCCCTTAATTCAAAGTACTTTGCACGTCCTTAATGGTAAAATGATTAATTTTTAGAAAGGTAGCAGATGCATTGATCTGATTGGGAAAATAATTAGTTAAACAGATGACGTGTTACGCGGTTGAGTCTTCCATCAGTTTGAGACAAAGCAAAGAAGAACGATGACAGTCCATCCGAGAAAATGTGCGGTTTCATGGACCGCCAGCGACAAATTCGGCGGCGGGCTTATAAATTACCAAAGTACATCTGCCTGCTCTCAATGACGAAATTGATTTTAATTTATTTTTAAGAATCATCAGTGAAGTCCTGAAGGTTCATGAAACTGATATGAAACGAGAAGCATGACCGTTTACGGCCTGGCCATCACTCCAAGATTTTCCAAACAGTTTGGTTGCAAATAATATTCATTAAAATGGACATTCGAAGGAAAAGCCCCAAGTGTTTACAGTAACGTGGTTGTCTAAATAAATGTGAATGTTACTATGACAACACTGGTATTAAAGTGCCGAAGATTGAAAAGAGTGAAAATTATTTCAGCTAAAAGTAATTTTCCAATCTATATTTAAAAATGAGCTACGTGAGTAGTGATACACTTTAAGTTTCTTGTTGTTAGTACAATCAGATAAGAAGTTTTTTAGTGTAAAAAAGGAGAAAGATCTGTTTATTTGGGTTTCGTATAGTATTAGAAGATGTTTTGCAAGAGCAACCTCATCTGAAGAAGCAAAAGTTGTTGGGGATTCGTCAGTGGTTGTTAAGCATTTACAGGATGTCCTAATAATAGGTTAAAGTTCTTGTATTCCGTTATTATAATGATACGAAAATATTGTATAAGCAAAATTGTTAGTTGCATATCAAGATGCATAATCCAAGATTATTTAAAAACAAACAGGGTACTTCATAACTTTAAATCTAATCGAACATACCTTTTTCTAATGACATTACCTATTTTTTATTTTATATTTGAAATCGGCTCGTTTTTACGAGAATTAAAGATTAAAATCGTCATGACTTCAGAACCCTGTATCTTTTTAAACGTAATCAATTTTTTGCTTTTGTGATAAAGATTATTTTTAAGTGAGCGATATTTACCAAGTCAATTATGTATGTTTTGCAATTATTTTACTCTGCATACAGAGTGAGTCAAACGCGAATCTATAGTTTTCTAACTTAACTTAAATAGAACACTCTATATGGCAATGAAGTTTGATGTAAGTAAAAGTTCTGTACATAGAATTTTCATATATTCATTCTTACCATATTCAACTTCATTAGGAATTACGATATGAGGATTATCAAAGAAGAAAAACCTTTTGTGAGTGGACCAAAGACAAATCATGTGTCTTGCAAACATCCAATTGGACTGGTTTAATTTCTCAATATTATTAAAAAAAGGTACTTACAGATTTTAAAAATAAAAAACCAGTGTACCAAAAATACCAATTATTACATCAAAATGAAAGCAGCGATGATATTACATTCAAACATGTTTAATACAAACATTTTAAAAATTTAAAAAAAAAAACACCAAAATTATAGTCACGTATAGTTCAAACATGAACTACATTTTTTTATTATTGAAAAAATTACATGCAACACCAAACACTTTGGAAATGTGCCAAAAATGCTTATGTTAGCGAACTACATAACTTTTTAAATATTGTACGATTTTTGGTAACATGCAATCACAAAATAAAATAAAACCACTATTTTATTGCACCATAAAAAAAAGCAGACCTTTTTGAATATTTGTGATTATTAAAAATGGAATAAATAAATATAAAATAACAGTAGATTTTACTACACCATGTGTACACATTGGATATTATTATTTTATATTTAAATATTTAACCTTTCCTGGGAAAATCACGTGAGGTCCATTGCCAAAAGTGCATCCCAAAAACTTGGTTTTTTGTTTCGTGCCAAGAGCTATTTCACCTCCAGTCAGCTGCTTATGATCTATAAGGCACAGATCCGACCTGTACTGGAATACTGTTCCCATATTTGGAGTGCGGCACCTAAACATATCCTGAAGCTATTGGATTCTGTCCAAAAAAGGGCAATTCGTCTCGTCGGTGATGCCTCGCTTACAAACTCGCTCACTTGTCTGGAACACCGTAGAAAAGTTGGCGATTTGTCTCTATTTTATAGATATTTTCATGGGCGATGCTCTTCTGAAATATCAACAATCGTTCCTCCTTTGGCAGTCTTTTCGAGATTAACCCGTCAAGTTCAGTCTTCACACCCCTTCGTGGTCACTTTGGAGACCTGCAGAACATCACTTTCCAAAGACTCATTCATCCAACGAATTACGAGGCTTTAGAACTCATTGCCTAGGGAGGTGTTCCCCGAGGCATACAACCTCCAGAAATTTAAGAAGAACACCAACTCCTACCTTCTTTCCCTTGGTTCCCACGATGTTCTCTGAACATTACAGGATATCCCTTTTCGTGGGAACCAGAACATAAAAAAAAATAATAATATAAAGGAAAAGGTTCGCAGCAGGATGTAAGAACTATCGAGGCATTAGTTTACTCAGCATCGTGGGCAAACTGTATGCAAAGGTATTGATTAAAATAGTGACGATTAAAACTGATAATAAGATATGGGATAAATTGTGGTCGACATTGTCTAAGTATAGGGTGAGCGGTAGTTTGATACGAGCACTAAAATCACTTGACGAGGATTCCATTGTTTGTGTCAGAATAAACGGAGCTTACACTACTGGTTTTACATCGAAAAAGCTGTTAAGACAGGGATGCGTGGCTTTGCCATGGCTGTTTACCTTATACATAGACGGTTGTTAAAAAGATTTGTAAAAAAATGCGCATGGATTGAGAATGAATGATTTGATCGTTAAATGCCTCCTTAACACTGATGATCAGGCCATATTAGCATTATCTGAAGAAGATTTGCAGGCGATGGTTAATTTCATGCATTAGAAAATATAAAATTATAAAAGTATTACTGTAATTTTGAGCGAAGGGTATTGTCAGGAAAAGAAATGAATGGGCCCTGAATAACTTTATGAGCAGCCAGAACATGTTAAAAAAAGCACGACTGGCTATGCATAGAGGAGTGCTGGTGCCTACACTTAAGTATGATAGTGAATGTTGGGTTTGGCAGAAGAAGCATGAACGTGAGATCAATGTTACGGGGATAAGTAATCTGAGAAGTATAGCCGGGGTGACTCTGATGGATAAAGTGAGATAGTGAACGCTGTGGTGTGAAAGAAAATGTAGTATAAAGATAGATAAAAGAGTTGGAGACGTAGAGAGGTTGGGTGAAAGAAGATTGACGAAACGGATTTATATGGCGAGTGTGAATGGGCAAGTCGGTGGAAATCGACTTCGACGAACGTATCTCGTTTAGATCGACATTGTTTTGAAGAAAGGCCGGGTCAAGGGTATCAACAACCGATGAGCATGTATAAGAGCACTTATAAAAGTAAAAGAAGCAAAATATGTGTGTAAGAACCGTAGCGGAAGTAGAAGGAAGTGGTATCTGCCTACCCCTAAGTGAAAAGTCGTGTCTATACCTATGTATGTATGTACGTATATTTCAGTTTTCCGAAACACCTCGTACACTATTATTTGCCGGGCGAAACCAACTTACGCTGGTAGTCCCCCTGTAAAGACGCCGTTTTACAATCGAGTACAGGTGGCCTCGGCATGGTTTTGAGCTCGAAAGATCAAAGGCACAACGGAGAGTGCGTCAACTGATATTATTCTTTTAACTGTGATATAGGGCTGTTATAAAATGATCGAAAAGTATACACCACTTAATAATTTATTTTATAGTCGAATAAAATTGAATTTAAATTAAAGTTACCTATAAAAGTATTTAGCCACTTTAAGTTATTCTTAAATTTTGTCTAGGTTTTTGTTTAATTTTTTTTTGTTTTGAAAAAAATATGCTCTGGTTTGAATAACTTTGTCAAAATAAACTTGTTTAATTTAACAGCTGCAAAAACTCAATTTATTTAAAAAGCCCGTGTGTGAGTAAATTGACATAAGAAAAACATCTTACCACCAACAATTCCCCCTCCAACTTGACAGGTAGACTTTAAAAAAATTTAGTTGGCATAGATAGGGCGAAGTGGGTCGATAGGATGAGTTATCTCTTATGTAAAACAGTTATATCCACCAATTTATTTCATTTTTCCCAGTCTTGCTGCTACGAAATAAGACAAACTGTATATACCTATTTTCGTTGGCGAAAATTAAATAGATACTCGACACGGTATTCGAGTTGCATGCGAAAATCGCAAAGGAAAATGGAAATCTGGGTGTTATTTTATGTCCCACATAAATTATTACCACTCCCTTGTTCTGCATTACACTTATAACGTCAATGCCAAGCAGGTTGCGGCCCTTCCAAGGTCGATTTTCTTTATTAGTCGAGAGCTAACACGAAAATTATTTAATAAAATACAGTGCGTTCCAGCGAAAACTACATCCATCGAATATAAATTTGGACGCATTCTTTTTGAGAAATACATCTTACAAAATACATTTAGATTTAAAAGTATTTCTTTATGTTTCGATGTGACACAACTTTAACCACTTTACCCTTAACCACCTAGTTAAATTTTTTTCTGGTGTACAGGGTGAGCGAAACTCGATGTCTCAGTTCTGTTATAAGAAAAAGAAAAACAATAAAAAAATCTAAAAAGTTGTTTTTTAAATGGGATTTACCATATTTGGAAACTGAAGTAATGAGGGCATCAATGTTTTTCCCAGAAATGGGTTTTCGGGTATTTTGGCCATCGTAGGTCTGAGTTTATACTCAACGGTTCGCCATCTCTAGTGAATGGCATCTTCTGGAGATATGTCTGCTTTTTCAAGGCTGACGGTTTGTGACATTCGTATGTCATTATCGCAGGTTGTATACGTTTTGGTGGGCGAGGACACCCAAGTTTATGCACCACATCTGCATATTACCCAAGGCTTTATAGAGAAGCGATTGAAATACATAAATACCAGCAGAACTTTAACAAATCTGAGGAAACACTTAAAATTAATAGAACATGGGTAACTGTACTTAAAAATACAACGCTGCTTCCTTACAAAAATAAGAAGAATGGATCTCCGGAACGTGACCAATTTCTGAACAGCCCTCAAATATGCCCCGCCTTGAAAAAGTAGACATATTTTCAGAAGATGCCATTCCACTAGAGATGGCGAAACGTTGAGTATAAGCTCAGACCTACGATGGCCAAAATACCCGAAAAAACATTCCCCAATACTTAGATATTTTTTGGCATATTTAAAAAAAAATAATTTTTCTAAAAATGTCGAGAAAAAAATTTGCTATCTTTTTCCGTTATAAAATTATAAGCAAATTAGTAAAAAAAAAGTATTATTAAAAACTCGCAATCGTCACGATTTGAAAAAGTAGCCTTTTGAAAATAGCAAAGTCGTTTTATGGGGAATCTCAAAAGAACCCTAGTTATCACGATTATAAACTTGACAACTTAAAAAACTTGTCAGATCAACATCAACAACGAAGGATTAATTATGTTGCCCAAGTGATGGTAAACTTAGAGATCGATGACAATCGTTTTTTTTTTCAGAATGTGTTGTGGACTGACAAAAGCCGTTTTGTTAGTAACGAACATTTTTGGGCTACTGAAAATCCACATTTTGTCAAACCGATTGAAAACCAAGGACACTACGGAATTAACGTTTGGTGGGGTATTATTAATGGACATTTAATTGGTCCATATTTTTACGAAGGTATTTTATATAGTGAGCGATATTTGCACTTCTTCAAGAAGAACTTCCTGTGCTTCTCGAAAATGTGCCATTACAGCAAACATGTGCTTCCAGCATGATGGAGCTCCATCACATAAAGCAAAAATTGTCCAACTATATTTAAATGAAACGTACGGATAAAATTGGATAGGTATAAATGGACCGATATAGTGGGCGCGTAAATCACCGGACTTGGCCCCCACTAGACTTCTTCTTGAGGGGAACTTTGAAAAATAAAGTTCACAGAACATCATTTGTTAACTTGGAACATTTAAAAATATCAGAAATGCTTGCGATAAACTATCTAGGGAAAGGCATCAGTGAGAGAAATAAGGCGGAGGATACGTGTTTAAAAGTAGGAGGTGGTTGCATTTAAAATTTGTTGCAGTGGTTCAACATACTTTGTTTCTTTCTGTGGTATTAGTAGTAACATATTATCTGTTTTGTAATGTTAAGTTAATAAATAATAGGTACTAATTAAATTTATTAACAGATACGACTTTACTGTTTGTTTAAAAAGGCTATTTGTTTAAACGATTACGAATGTTTGTGGCTCACCCCTAGAGGTTGCAGTTCACCGCACAATCCAGCCCTTCTCACGAAGTTCATGGAAGTATAGGGTGAGATTTTTTTTAAATCGGTAGGTTCTAGGTTGGTGTAACCAAATATGTTGAACCTTATTCTTCCCAGGCCGGGGCATGAACATAGTATATGTTCAGCAGTTTCGTGTTCCACGCAGCAAAACCGACAGTCCGTTTGTTGGTTCAGACCTATCCTTCCGAGGTGGTATACGCAACAATAACGGATGATAATGTTACAAGACTGAAATCCTTGCTTTAAAAAATGATAAACCCAGTTTCATCATCATTATGTTCATTTGTCAGATCATGTAAATAGGCGTAGCAATAGATTTTTAGATTTCCTACGGGCAGAAGAGGTGTAAGAAATACATGTTGGAAAGTTTCAGTTTACTAGAAATGAATACTATATTTATATTGGGTGCATAAATTTATTAGCAACCAGAACGTGTCAAAAAAAGCACGACTGGCTATGCATAGAGGAGTGCTGGTACCTACACTTATGTATGGTAGTGAATGTTGGGTTTGACAGAAGAAGCATGAAAGTAGGATCAACGCTGCGGAGATGAGTGGTCTGAGAAGTATAGCCGGAGTGACTCGGTTAGATAAAGTTAAGAATAGTGAGATAAGTGAACGATGTGGTGTGAAAGAAGATGTGGTTACAAAGATAGATAAAGGAATGCTTAAATGGATTGTTTAAAAAAAAAGGCCAGGTCGAAAGTACCAGCAACCGACGAGCATGTATGAAAGCGCTGATGAAAGTAAAGGAAGCTAAAAACGTGTGTAAGAACCGTAGCAAGTGGGAAGAAGTGGTCTCTGCCTACCCCTACGGGAAAAAGGTGTGACTATATGTATGTATACTGGGTGGCCAATTTAAAAGTTTCCACCTCAAATATGTTTCAAGGAAAATCCTTTCCTAGGACCGGATATAGGATATGGATATAGGACCCTCCCCCTGCACAAGGTGGCAACCCCTTTAAGAATCCCAAATGGCACGGGGGGTCAAGGGGCACATAATTTATAAGGTGTTTCAATTTTCTTTGCAAAAAATTAAAGCAAATCCTATCAATAAATGTAAAAAGTGATCAAATATCTGATCAAAAATTGCTTACAGGCAAGTTATCATTAGGAACTAAGATTGTTTTGTTGTAGATTGCATCAGTTAAAAATGTTTTAAACTTAAATGAATCATATAAGAAACGTACCCATCACTGGAAAATGCAGTGACAGCTTCAACTTTGCTTTATGAGAAGGATACTCGTTAAGTCATGCTGTCAACACGACAAGAAGAAATCATGCCAGCATGATTAAACGATTAAACAAGATAAGATCTCACCAATCCAAGTGATAAGTATTTTTGTAGACAATCAATCTTGAAATATTATCTCGAAGATGTTTAAATAAAGCTGGATATAGCGGTAGAATACCAGCAAAGAAACCATTGTTCGCCACAGAATACAAAATTCAAAGAAGGTTTTATTTTCAGATGAAACAATGGTTAGTCTCTTCTCCTTCTTCCAGTGCCTGTCCGTTACCGGACGTTGGCGATCATTCTGGCAATAATTATTTATCAACTGCGGCCTTAAATAGAACCGTGGTGGAGGTTGCAAACCAAGTTCTCAGGTTTTTAAGCCATGAGATCCTTCTTCTGCCTTGACCCCTCTCAAATCTCCTAATAGATGTGAGCGTATCTGGAGCAGGAAAAATATTTGCCGACAAAGACCTATATTTTAAATATGAAATACATACTCTACGGTACCATTATTAGGAGAGAAAAATTGGTACCTACTAGTTAGTTAGCAGCTTGTTCGACCAATCGGTAGCATTTTAAACAGAAATCTGGAGTTGGTCGCCCTACGGGAGTCCAAACCTCCAAAGCAATTGTTGGAAACGATCGGATGAAGACACGTATGTCGTTTTTATGTCACTTAATGCTGAAACGTAACCAGCTCGTCAAAACGATACGGTGAGTAACGATTGACTACCACTCATTATGCGGTAACCGTGTACTTAAACCTTTTAACCAAAAATTTGGAATCAGTGTACAACTGGGCCGCGACGCTACTGCACAGTGGTGCCGACAGCAGCCGAATGATACGGTGGAAAACTGGGTGTTAAAATTCAATTTTCTGCGAATGTTGTGTCTGCAATATATTTTTTTATTAGCTGGTTATTGTGTTCAATAACAATAACTACTTACGACAAACTAAATAAAAAGAAAAATTTACAGTTTTATAATTTGTTAAACTAACACACACAAAAGACACTTTTACTGTACTAAACCATGATAAAAACTCGGATAAGTTTTGTAGAAATGAAACAAATTTGAATAAAAATAAATGATTTTAACGGTTGATAAGACTTAAAATAAGTAACAATTATAGTAAATAATTTTTCAAAATTTAGAGAAGTCACATAACATTGCATTTGTTAATGTTATATAGTTTGTCAAAAAATGTATCCAATAATTTTCTTGACGTAATATGAAGTAAAATATTTTTAATTTTAATACCCATTAAAAAATGTAAAATATGCATATACATTTAAATATAAGAATTAAATTTCAACAACGTAGTTAATTTGTTCATTTCAATCAAATATTTATTTAATTCATAATTTTTTAGGTATTCATACCAGTTGGATAAAACTTCTGATAAAAGCTGTCTCCCCATGTTACCCAATGTTCTGCCACTGTCATTTTTATAAATTAACGTAAATTTAAAAAGTACTTACCATTTTAAATAAAAGGGTTAGTCTTATTTTTAATAATTTGTTATTATTATAAGTGTTACAAAAACAAGTTGTATTTGTATTACGTATTGACATTCCTGCATCGTTTGTAGAGTTTTTATATCCACAAGCGTAAAAAATTATCATTATTACAATAAGAAAAAACCTTTAATTTAATAATGTAGCATATGCAAGTTAACTAAAACAGATTCAAGTTACTCCAATTATACATAAAAATAAAACTTACTTTTATAATAGTAGAACCGTTTTCTTGCATTAGAACTTTTTTTAATTCAGTTCACACTTCACACAGTTTTAAAGATCACCGATTTTCGTCACTCACGACCGCGTTAATATTTTTAAACGTTTCAAATCGATACGAAAATTTGTTTATTCGCCAAAAATTAACACATTACAAACAAATTTGAATTATTTAAATTCTTCAAAATGACAGAAATATTTCATAACCTCACAAGATTACATTTTTTAAATCGTACTTGTTGCGCTCTCTATCGGTCAATTTTTTATTTAAAAACATCACTAATTCTTGGTACTTTAATATGGTTTTTTCTAAATGTTTAATTTATAATAATAATAATTAATCATTTACGTTCATGTATTATTGTTGTATTACTCAATAACATACCTCCAATATATTGATCAAAGTAAGATTACATCCAGTAGTTAATAACAGGTTGTGTATTGACATTGTAAAAAGAAGAATATTTTAAAAATAAGAAATAAGGTTAAGATTAAAAATACAGCGTGAATAATTATAACAAGTATTTTAAGTTTTTTAATCAGTAGGTTATCTATTTATTACGAAAAATGACTTCAACTGAAGATTTAGATTTTAAAGTGAAAATTGAAGATGAAAAATTTAAACCATCACTAAGCGGAGCAGTTAAAATTCCATCCGAAACAAAATACTCCCACATAAAGAATAAACAAGTTAGAAATCAACAATATCAAAAGGACAAACGTGCAAAGAAAAAGGTAACTTAAATAAAAAGTTCTAATTTAATGAATTTACTGTAAGAATTTATTTTTCAACATTTGGTTTGTATTAGTAAAGATTGTTTAATAATGGTATTTTTTTGGTTTGCAGGCAAAAAAAGATGCAAAAAAAACAAGAGATAAAGAAGGTTTGCCTAAAATGTCCCCACATACTATTGAAAGCCTTAGAGAAAAAGATGAAACTATGATAACAGATTTAAATGATGATGAAAATGAACTTGTTCGTGATGATCTGGATCAAGACGAATTCAATGATTTTTATAAGCAATCTTATGAGCCTAAAGTGTTAATTACATTTGCTGATAATCCAATGAAAGTAAGTGATAAAAGTAAATTATTTTGAAATGACGGAAGTAATTTTGAAGATTATACATTTATTGTTTGATAAAAGTGTTGGTAATTGAATTGTTTATATTTTTAGAAAACGAGAATTTTTGGTAGAGAACTTACTAGAATTATTCCAAATTCAGTTTCACTGTACAGAAACAGGTCTGGTGTTAAAAAGATAGTGAAGAGTGCAATTAAAAAAGAGTATACTGATGTTTTGGTAATTAATGAACATAGAAAAGAACCTGATGGACTCTTGGTTATTCACTTGCCAAATGGTCCCACCGCTCATTTTAGGATTAGTAATGTAAAAATCACCACCGAACTTAGGAAAAATCATAAAGACATTACTGCTCATAGACCTGAAGTAGTACTAAACAATTTTGCTACCAGATTAGGTCTAACTGTAGGCAGAATGCTGGGAGCATTGTTTCATTATGATCCTGAGTTTGTAGGCCAGCGAGCTGTTACCTTTCATAATCAAAGAGATTTTATTTTTTTTAGACATTACAGGTGACCACATTTAAAAGTTTTGTTAAAACATTTTCTTCTTGCTATCATTACTACCATTATTTTTATTAAATAATTGACTTGTTTTCAGGTATGGATTTGATGCTAATGGTAAAAAATGTAGATTAAAGGAATTGGGACCAAGATTTACTTTAAAATTAAAATCATTACAAAAAGGAACTTTTGATAGTAAATATGGAGAATATGAATGGATAATTGATGGAAGGCGACATTCCATGGAAACCAGTAGAAGAAAATTCAATTTGTAAAATATGTTATATTTCTTAAAACCTATGGTAATTTCAATAAAAATTTTGTAAAATATTTTTTTCATTACTGAAATAAAAAAGAGTATATTTTTCTTTGTACTTCTAATAATGTATAAAAAAAAGTCGGCCAAAAAATTTAACTATAGTGGCTTTTCACGCTAATAGCTAGAGACCAAAATGCAAAAAAAAGAAGAATCAAGAATCCATTGCATACAAACAGCAAATAAATGTTCAATGCTTTATATTTATTTTTTAAAAGAAAGCTGTAGTACCCTTTGACAGTATTTTTTCAATAAAAACATGAACTTGGAGCTTCTTGGTTAGTATATTTATTCTTACTGTGCGTGATTGCTAAATAATTTTTATTATTTTTTCAGAATCTTTTGGACAGAATTATCCAGAGGTAATTGCACATAAGTAATATCAGTGTAATTTAATAATTAACATTATTAATTAATCACATAGATAAAACAATGTATCACTTTAAGCTAAATGTTATTTGTACTTAATATCATATTCATGCTAGAGGTAAAACAGTCTGTTGTACATATACAAGCAATTTAAATTATTCATAGATGATAAACTACTCTAATCTAGTAAATAGTTAATTTTATACTGGAAATGCATCTTTATGCATTCCTTTAAATACAATCATTAAAAAAATGACGCTTATTTATGTATTAAAATATTTGTCTTAGGAATTTGATGGAACATTAGACTCTCTATCAATTGCAGTAACCTGTCACTTCAACAAACGGGGAACCCTTTTAGCTGTTGGTTGTAATGATGGGCGCATTGTAATTTGGGATTTTTTGACTCGAGGAATAGCAAAAATTATTTCTGCTCATGTACATCCTGTATGTAGTATAAGTTGGTCAAGAAATGGACACCAAATTGCATCTGCTTCCACTGATAACACAGTATGCATATGGAACATTTTATCTGGTGATTGTGAACAAAAATATAGGTTTCCTTGTCCTGTTTTAAAAGTTCAGTTTCAACCAAGAAGTTTAGAAAAGTTATTAGTTTGTCCAATGAAACATCCTGCAGTACTGGTTGACACTAATGGAGAACATAAAGTTTTGCCAATTGATGAAGATGTAAATACAATTTTAAATTTCTCTTACACTCTTCAAAATAGCTCTTTATCAAGCTAGCAGTGAAAAGTAAGTAAAAATAAAAAGAAACACTTAAAATTGGCAACAACTAGCAACAAATTCTTGATTTTTATTTAATTTTTGACGAATTTCTACTGTTAGCTTGATAATAGCTCTTGATAATTAGTTTAATCTGCTTTCCAGTAAAAAAAGTTTATTTTTTTGGGTAAAATAATGTTAAATTAGAAATTTTGCTTTTATAACAGATTGAATTGTTTCATAAAACTAATGATAAAATTTATTTGTTTCTAAATATTGCAGGGTGATTTAAATATAGTTGGTTCATTTGATAGAAGAGGGGAATATGTCTACACTGGTAATTCTAAAGGTAAAGTTTTGGTATTGGATTCAAATACATTGGAAATTAAAGCTAGTTTTAGAATTATGTTGGGATCATCAAGTGCAACGGCTGTAAGAAGTATCGAATTTGCTAGGAGAGGAGAGTAAGTAGTACATTTACTTTTAAATTTTTCACACATTTTATTTATTTAATAAAAATTATTTCTTGGACTTACTGCAGATCAATATTTTAATTTCTGAATTTATAAGCATAATAAGAGAAAAACTGCCGACTATGCAGCGAAGAGTAAAAGAGCAGCATTCACATTCTGTGTTGCTGTCCAATGCTAGCGGTGTACATGTACCAAACCTGGGGCCGCATGATAATGGATCCAAGTGATCTAAATAAGATAGGGCCAGCAGAAATCCTGCGGTTTGCCAAAACCAGCGGACTGAAATTCTGATGCCCTGAAGCTTTTTGCGGCATATCCATTTTTTCACTTGGTCTTGCCATTCAAAATAAGCTGAAGTAGAGTATAACGTGGTCCACACGTCCCAAGTATTCCAGTTTGCGGTGCTTGATGGTAGTTAAGAGCTCTCTATCATGCTCTATTCTGATGGTACATTCTCGTTGGTGGTAAGGCTTGTCCACGGAATTTGGGCATCGTTCTGTACAGCCACATCTCGAATGCACTGATGCGGCCATTAATTTTTTGATGAAGCCTCTATATTTCGCAAGAGTACAACAGAATAGAGCATACATAGCACTTGGTAAACCTTTCCCGCAGATGAAGGTTTTAGCTACTTAACCTTGCTTGGCACAGAGTAGCGGCTTGAGTTTCAAAAATGCTCTTCTAGCTATTTCTATTCTAACCTTGATTTCTTCCTCTGGATCCATCAACTGATTGATCCAGCTTCCAAGATATTTAAAACGGCAGTCACAGTGATCAAAGATCTAGTGGCATAGGTGCCTATACCAATGGCCCAACCGCAAAAATGTAATGTAATGTAGGTATAATAAAAATAAGCATCAATTAAAAGATTTAAACAAAATAAATTTTAAATAGGTACATTTTAATTTAGAAATGTGTAGCTGTTTTTTAGTAAATACAGCTGACAGAGTAATAAGAGTATATGATAGTAAAGAAATTTTGACATATGGTAAAGACGGAGAACCAGAACCCATACAAAAATTACAAGACTTGGTAAACAAGTAAGTGTGACATTTTTTTTTAGTAAGAAAAACCTAAAATAATTATTAAATTTTAACAAAAATAAAAAATTGTAAATGCAACATTTTAGAACTATGTGGAAAAAATGTTGTTTTTCTGGTGATGGTGAATACATTTGTGCTGGATCAACTAGACAACACGCTCTCTACATTTGGGAAAAATCTATTGGAAATTTAGTAAAGATTCTTCATGGAACAAAAGGTGAATTGTTATTGGATGTAGCTTGGCACCCAGTTCGTCCTATAATTGCAAGTATCTCATCAGGTAAGCATAAAATGTTTGCTTGCCAAGTGGTAACTATTTGTAACAATGTTATTAAAAATCTTATAGGTGTTGTAAGTGTATGGGCACAAAACCAAGTAGAAAATTGGTCTGCTTTTGCTCCAGATTTTAAAGAATTGGATGAAAATGTTGAATATGAAGAAAGAGAAAGTGAGTTTGACTTAACAGACGAAGATAAATCAGTTGCAAGTGGAGGAGATGACAAAGAAGATACTGATTTAGAGGTAGGTTGTGGTGATGAGTAGTTAGCCACATTTGGTTGTAGATTGTTTTTTATTGGGTACACCATTTTATTGCAATAATACTATATTTTTCTCCTTTTCTGTCAATTCATATTCTATTTATAAAATTATATCATTAGTCTTCTTCAGACATTTTTTTTTATTTTACTAGTGATCAGTTCAATTAGATTTATGTGATTAATTAATTATGAAAATCACTATACAATAATAGCTTAACTAACATTGTGATGTACAAATTTTGTTACAAAACTATGGATAAGAAAATTAAACTTCTTTTTGTTTTAGGTTGATGTTTCTTCAATTGATCCTGTTGCCGCATTTTGTAGTTCAGATGAAGAAAATGAAAATTCAGATTGTTTGCAATTTTTACCAACAGCTCCAGAGGTAAAATAAATTACATTAATTGTAAAACTGCTCAAAAAGATTCTGTGTAAATATATCACCAGCTAAACTAAGTAATTTACTACTGGACTGAAACATTAATGTTATAAATTTTAAGGGGTGGTCATTTTTGGTATTGTTGATGTATGAAAGTGTTTTATTAAAAAAAAAGGTTATTCAGTTGGGAAGATTGAAGGTAATATTTCAAAAAAAATTAAAGTCCTAACCTAACCTAACCTAAATCTGTTTCGTCAATCTTCTTTCATCCATTCTCTCTACGTGTCCAAATCCCTTTACCTATCTTTGTTACTTCATCTTCTTTCACACCATATAGGCGTGACTAATATATGTATGTATGTAATAAAGACGATAATTAATGCCGCAAGAAAAAATGTCAAAATTTATTTTTGGACATGTCACAGAGGGCGTTCAAGGTTTATAAGTTATTTGAATGTGATATTGGCAAAAAATAGAGAGCAGTGGAGGAAAATTATAAAGGAGCTTAAGGTCCACTTTAGTGGAAGGAAGTGGTCTCTGCCTACCCCTAAGGGAAAAAGGCGTGACTATTTATGTATATATCACAATATTCCTCACTTTATCCATCAGAGTTACTTCAGCTATACTTCTAAACTACTAATATCTGCAGCATCGATCTTACTTTCATGCTTCTTCTGCCAAACCCAACATTCAATACCATGGTGACCAGCACTCTTCTGGTACCACACGTGTCTGCATATTAACCAAAATGGGATTATGCACGATTATCTGTCAGATATAATCCAATGTTCGTCGAGGCACATTGCCAGGAAAGTAGTTGTTTTCATATATATATATATATATTTATATATATATATATATATATATATATATATATATATATATATATATATATATATAGTCGACCCAAGTATGCCTATATGTATTAGGTAATATGCGGCGAAAATAGCTGGTTTTTAAAAATCAGATTTATACATTTACATATATTTTAGTCTGCTTTTATTCTATTTTTTTTTCATTACGGCGTTAGTAGGCTATAAATTTGTTTGACTTACATACAGTGAAAGAAACCCATTTTTTTAGATTGAAGACCCAGAAGACAATTGGACGCCTACAGACAATAATATAATTACCTCTAACATAGGCAACGGTCCTCCACCAGCAAAAAAAAAGAAGTATAAAACATACGATATACTACTTGAAAATATCTCAGATGGAGGTAATAACAGTTAAATATCTTTGGAATGTAGACGTTTTAATTTTTAAAGATTTATTCTACCTTAGTTATTAGAATGTTATTAGTACATAATTTAGATATCTGAAGTTGGTGTACGTAATAAATTTATGTATGTTATGAAAATATTAATTTTATTACATATTTCTATTTTTATTTTTTTGGGCATTTGTTTGTTTTGTTGATAATAGGATGTCTTGTGATATTTTGGTTGCAACTAGGATAGTATATACAGGAGTGTTATTTTCAGCTGAAAGTTTTTTCCAAAACAGTGTTATTAAAACTCTAAGAAAACATTTTAAAATTCAAATAGTAATTAAGATCGGAATAAAGTGTTCACGAATAATGACGAGACTAACTATTTAATAAAAATTGAATATGCACCATAGACCTATTATTCAGAGGAGACGCAACATCCCATTCATAAAACTCTCTTTGTTTTATCGCAATGATTACACGAGAGTGGCCATGAGTATGATGAAGAATACCAATCGATTCTCTTAGTCCCATTCTTGTGCTGGCAACGCTGTAACATTATTGTGGACTTATGGCCACGCTTGTAATCAGTGGCGCGCTGTTTGTTCAAAATGAGAATGTATCTATCAAGTAATATTTAGTTTTTTATGAAAATATATTTATGAATAGGTGATACTCAGATTTTTATCAAATTGAAGAGTTGTAGCATACCAAAAGTTTTTCTAAACCCCAAAAGTTGGGCGCTAAATTGTGGTACCCTTATTAAACTGTTTTTCTAAAGTTACAAAAGTGGGGTGCCAATTTTATGTAACTTTAAAAAACTTAATAATTCCCCAAACGTTGGGCGACAATTTTGAGCTACGTTAAAGTTTCCTTTTTAAAGCCAATTGTGTGTAATGTTATAAGTTACTTTTATAAAACTAAATTATTCCAACTCGAGAGCTGCTAATTGTGTAGCGAACAGTTTTACTAATACCCGTTAAACTAAATTATTTTATCAAATTTAAGTACTGAAAAAGAATTTTAAATAATTTTACCCAACTTTCTTAAATAAAAAAAAAAACTTAAATAATTATCATTAATATTAATTGTACAAATAAAATGTATTTGTAATGTATTTTAAATTTTAATTTGAATGTTCCAAACTATTTATCTACAGCTAAGTAACCTCAAGGAAAATATTAAAATATTATACTCAGGGTTCCGTGACTCCTTGATTTCTCAATTGGATTAAATTTGATGGGATGTATACATTTTTCATGAAATACTACTATAAAATGGATCAGGAAGGTAGTTCTTCAAATAATAACGAGAAAATAATACCACTGAATAAGTAATGCTGAATAACAAGAAAATAATGACCTTTTTTGAGAATATCTCAAAAAGTATTGATTTTCGCATCGTTTGGTTTTCAGATTCATGTTATACGCCTCAAAATACGTAGGTACAACCAGAAATTTTAAAAAAATTCGAAATCGCCAACTAACGGAATAATTACCATACCTGTTTATTTTGATATTGAAATCGTCATCGCTACACCACTGGATGAAAATATAGTAAACAAAGAGATATTTCAACTTACTTGTGAAAAGAAACCCTGGGGCTTAAATAGTCCGTTTTTTTACACACTTGGCAATGACGAACCATTTCTTCCACTAAATTTCACTGATTTTTACCAATAATATGCTGAAAATCACCGATAATACTCCAAAATCTCGTTGCAACAACGCTACTAATGTGCGAAACTGTCAGATTTCGTAGTACACACATCTCTGCATGTGGCACCATTCAGATAAGCCGTTCGGGGTTGTCGCTTATTGAGCGCAACACATTTCTATGATCCAACGAAATAAAATAGTTCAATGGTTCAACATTCCATAAAATGGGTTGTATTATTCAGGTTGTTATAATTTATGAAATATTAATAATTATGGTCACAATATTGTTGCAAATATAATCAACAAATACTATGGACGATTCAATAACAATCTCTTGCCATAACTGGAGAGCTGGCAACATCACAGCACAAGACATTCCAGTCGACGGTATCAAGATGATACAGTCGACCAGAAAGTGGGGATGTATGATCGTGTTTAAAAGTAGATAGTTCCGTCTCCTCTGATAATAGGTCTATGATATGCACCGTTATGTTTTTGGAATTTCCGACTTCCATTTTGAAATCAGCTGTACTTGGTAATTGTTGGCGTTTACTACGTTTAAACCGATCAAATAAATTAAGAACCAATACATACCAATTTCAACAGTAACTTTAGATTATTTCATCATAAGTGCTAATATCAGTACACTGTAAGCCATAAAATATTCTAGAGAAATAAAATAAAACACCCAAAGATTATAAAATGAAAAAGCTTTCAATTGAGACTAATATTATGTGATATTATCCAGGTTATTAGTGTTTGCTTTTCTCCTGCTATAATGTGAGAAAACGTTCTTTTGCAGAAGTGCACCCCTTATTAAGTACTAAGGATAAACAACTGGCAGGCGTTAAGAAAGGACCAGGAAGATTGAAAAAATGACGAAATTTTAATATAAATGTCGAAATCGAATCGTGACTAATAAATTATACAACTTTTTTCCAACAATATATTTTTTCTAGTAATTTTTACAATTGTTCTGTAAAAAAAGTGTAACAAAATTTTGCATTTACGGTCAACACACATTTTAAGATAAATAATATAAAATTTTAAAACGGCACTTAATATAAAAAACAGCAGTGCCGTTTTGTATTTAAAATGGGCCAACAATGTAAAAGAACTTCTATTACCACCAAAGAACACTCGAATTTGATAAGACTACAAGGTGTCCCACTGTACTAACGTAAATCCAAGCAACATTCGACATTTTACAGTTATTTAGGATACATTTAAAATTAAAATTGAGTATTGCGTTTGGATGAACCAATTTAAAAATACTGGGTTAGAATGGTATTTTAAAATTTGAATTAGCTTGTTTACATCTACAAAAGTATCATTTACATTCTGGTCACTAGTAAAGAGTACTTAGGTTGTTAAAATAATATTTTTAAAAAATATAGCTTTCAATTCAACTGGCATACCCGCATATCTTCTCGTTCTGAGAAATTAGTCTTTTGAACATAAAAGTACTTAGTTTTTACAATTTTTATTCAAAAATAATATCAAATAAATGTGTACTATAGACAGGATAATTATATTATACATTAAGTTATAGTAAATATCAATAGCTTTCTTAGATCTACGTTCTACTATTATTTTTGTGCGCAAAATACTACTATATTTCACGAATAAACGGTGATTTCGGATTATCGTTAGAAACTCTTTAACCAGTATTCAACTGTACATTTAAGAAGTACTAAAGTAAATTCACCTAATATTTATAAACAAATTTTGTAGGTAACGAATTTTATTTTATAAGGGACTTTTTGTTTGGAAATTAAGGGTTTAAATAAAGACAACTGAAAGGCTTTGTGTAAAAAAGCTAGAGTCACAATACAATTGAATTTTTGAAAAATTATACTCACTGTAAACAAGAATGCTATTTAGTGTTTATCTGGAATAAACTTGGATTTTTGCTAAAGGTGGAACAAAAGGAATTTGGCAGGACGATAACATAAGTCTATAAAACACACCGACGGTAAAGGAAAAAGACACATTATTGAGCATGCATGTGGAAAGCATGGTTTTGTTGATGGGGAGGATCTCTTATTTTCGTCAAAATCAAAATAGGCCGATTATCATGACAATATGGATATAGAGATGTTTGTAAAATGGTTAGAAGAGAAACTATTACCATCGCTACATGAAACATTTGTCATTGTATTAGATAATGCTTAGTACCATTCAGAAATTTTAAGTAAACAACCAACCAACTCCTGGACGGTACAGAAAATAAAAGAACGAAAATATTTCATTTCCACAGCATTGCTTTAAGCCGAAATTATTATCGATAGCTAAAAGGCACGAAAGAGAAAAAATTTACAAAGTGGATCAAATTATACTCAGTTATGGACATCGTGTGCTAAGACTTCCGCCTTAACATTGCCAATTTAATCCCATTGAGTGTATTTGGAGAATATGCAAATCTTATACATTGGTTCTAATGGTTACAGTGATAAGGATGTTTTGGAAACCTGGCAACGAGCACTTTATACTGCCACTCCTGAAATTTGGGAAAAATATGTCACAAAATGTGAAAATGTAATAGAGGAATGGTGGGTTTGTGAAAAACGCATCAAAGCAGTTAATTCTGTTATCATTTACAATCCGAATGAGGATAGCGACGATGGTTACAGTGATAAGGATGTTTTGGAAACCTGGCAACGATTAATACTGCCACTCCTGAAATTTGGGAAAAATATGTCACAAAATGTGAAAATATAAGAGGAATGGTGGGTTTGTGAAAACCGCATTGAAGCAGTTAATTCTGTTATCATTTACAATCCGAATGAGGATAGCGACGACAGTGATTCCGATTATGATGACTATAAATCTGATGCTTGATAATACCATTACTACATGATTAAACATATTTATTAAATTTGCACTGATAGATCATTTTTGTTGCATTCATTCTCTTTTAACATAATTAAATATGTGCCTATTTCTAACCAAAAAACTCATCGAGAGCTACATCAACGATTTCTGTTCACAAAAAATAAAACCTCTCGACAAACGCATAATAATAAACAACAATTTTTCGGAATTAAATCTTAGGGGAATTTACTAATGTACCTCTCAACACAGTGCGCCCGTTAAGTCGATCACTCGGTGACTAATCCGATACCGTCGTATATTGGTAAAATGATGACAAATTTGCAAAAATTAATAATAATTTTTTCCGGCAAGATTCCAATGGGACACCCAGTATTTACAGAAATGCTTTTCAAGAAAAAATTGAAAACAAATCGAAAAAATGAACCTGAATTACTTCATAAAACTTTAATTGATAAATAGTCGCAACAATGAATTTATGACTAATATTCATGTATTATTTAAAAAGTTTCTATCCGATTAATATTCCGACGCCAAGTCTAAATTGATTTTTATTATGGTTCATCAACCCACTAAGAGCTAATGTGAAAGGAAGAGGACTTAATTTTTTTTCTAGAACCGCACCAACTGACCAATTTGAATCAATATGACCTAAAACAAAAAAAATTTTGAATTAAAATGCTACTTACAAATGGTACAAAGAGTTCAGAAAAAGTAATAAAGCAATTATTGATTGTCGGTACTGTTTTTGATCCAGTACCAACAGACGATTGGTCTACTTTATTTCATACTCTGGTGATTTGGTATATGTATCCATAAAATAAATTTAAAAAAATATATTTACCTTTAAATACTACTTCACTCTTTGGTAAATCTACTTGATAACCAACAGATGCTACAGCTTCTTGCATTCTATGATTAGCCTCTAATTCAACCCCAATTTGTAATTGTTTACTAGCCTTTTGGTAATAACATAAGTGTACTCCTGAGACTCCTAATGTTCCCGATATTTGTACATTATCAGTTGAATATCTTAAAAAAAACAAAGGCCATTTAATCTATTCAAAAATACATCTATTTTTTTTCTAATCATGACTAGTATAATTGGAAAAATGAGGAGTAATGAATGCATGCAGTTTTTACTTAAATAAAATTTAATTAATCATTTTAAAAAAAATGCATACATGTTTTAAACTAATACTTAACTTTTGTTTTTCAAACTGTTTATTCTACTGCAGACACTATTTTGGGAAGGAGGGAAGGGCGTTTTGCAAGTAATGGTGTAAATAGGAAATATGAAAAAGTACACAATAACAATAAAGTACGTGTCTTCTGCCAAACCAAACATTCACTACCATACTTAAGTGTAGGGACCAGCACTCCTCTATGCACAGCCAGTCATGCCTTTTTTGACACATTCTGGCTGCTCATTAAGTTATGCAACGACCAATACATTCGTTTCCCTACCAACACCCTTCGCTCAATATCACAGTCATACTTTCCATCTCACTTTGAACACAAACTCTTTCACTGGTTTTACTCTTTGTCCTTCAATCAGCACCTCGCAGATTGTCAGGCTTTTTTTCTTTTAAAATGTATTTTTGGTAGTGTGTTTAGTAGTTTCAAAGAGGGAACAACTTCCGCCAGATTTTTTTTTTATTATTACACCCTTTATTTTAGCTTGACTTGTATCTATTTCAAAGATCCTGGCCAGGATCATCAGGATATTAAAAAAAAAGAAATAAAGAAAAAAAAGAAATAATAATAATTAATAAAAAATAATTTTACAATCAAAAGCGTGGGGTGCGCTCATATCATTAATATATTTGATAATAAATAGATATTGGTAAAAGTAAAGTCCCTAAGAAGAAAACGTAAACATCATAAAAAGCATCCCACGCTTTTGATTGTAAAATTATTTTTTATTAATTATTATTTTTTAGCTCGGTTTTCTTATAAAGTGTGTTGTCTTAGTTTCTTTTTAAACTATTATTTTTCTTGTATACTAATAGTAGTTATCATTAAACGGTATAACAGTACTTTAAGTGTTGGTGTAATGCCCCAGTATCCCATTGTGTGAAACAAAAACCATTACTTTTGTCTTGCTTACACTCACTTTTATCACTCTGATTTTTAGGGCATTATGCATAACATTAACCATCACCTGCAACTCCTGCAATTCTCAATACAAATGCATTTTTTTAAAATCTTTTAAAAAACCATCTATGAATAAGTTTATTATCCATGGCAGTCACATATCCCTATTTAACACATTTTCCGATGTTAAACCAGTCAGTGTAAGCTCAGTTTATCCTGATACAAGTAGTGGAATTCTCGTAAAGTGATTTCAGCGCTTGGATCAAGCTATCAAGCTTGGAAAGGTGGAATATCAATTGGAGGAAGAAAAATAAGTAACCTGAGGTATTCGGATGACACCTTGATTATTGCAGCGGACAAAGAACAACTGATAAACATAATGAACAAATTAGAGAACTATAGTAGAGAATATGGTTTAAAAATTAACAAAACAAAAACCAAAGTAATGATCACTAATCGATCCAATGACACATCCAATATCAAAAACGTGGCGAGATATGATGTGGTAGACAAGTTGGGATACCTGGGATCGTTAATAACAAAAGAATAGGGCTGTTCAAAGAAAATAAAGAAAAGATTGGCAATGGCCAGATCAGCAACAACTAAACTCATAAAAATATGGAGAGATCAGACCATTACAAAACAGTGAAAGTAATGCCGGCCAATTTCTTGATCTTCCCAATTGCTGTTTATTCCGCTGAAACATAGACACTAAAGAAAACAGATCGAAAAAGAATTGAAGCCTGCAAATTATGGGTGTACAGACAAATCCTAAGATTGTCATGGGTGGAACACAGAACAAACAAAGAACCTTAAAATCAAAAATCGTCTACTAAACCATATCCCAGTTACTTTGGTCATATAGCTACAAGAACAGGTGAGATGGAAAACCTTATGGTCAAGGGAAAGAGACCTAGAGGACTGTCTCCAATGAAGTAAACCAACAGATTAAAAGAAATGACAGTATGCTCAATGCACAAGGCAATACATCTAGCACAAGATAAAAACGCATGGAAACAACAAATCCAAACACATACCTAAAAAAGTATCACTGCACCTTCCCGAGGGTAAAAAGACTGAGAAGAAACAAGATACCACTCACCCCATACAAACACAATGTATCTATTAATAAATGTGGTTAAAGTTAGCCCGGCCAACTTTTTATAAATTAAAAAATGATACTTGTGCTGCAGTATGCTCACTTCTCTTGTCTTAATAATTATTTTTAATTATTAAATAAACAAAAATAATTTACTCAAATAATTAAAAACTTTAATTAGTACAAAATGGCAAAATGCAGCAAAAGTATTATATTTTAATTAATAAAAATTTGCAGTGTGGTTTTTGTAACAATATTGAAAATTTTACCTCCTATTCATTTTAATTTGTAAAATTATAAAAACAGGATAATGTATCCTACCTGTTAAATTTAATTACTATGAGTTAAGAGAATTAAAGCCTAAAATATTGCAAAATAAAAAATTAAGGTACATATTGATGTAATATTTAAATTTTACCTGTTCTAAGAGTACAATAACAGAAAAAAAAACAGAATACATACTTAGCTGCTGCACTTAATAATGCTATTTCTCCGCCTGGAATGCCAGGTCCCTTCTGGTAAGCAAGTTCAGTTCCAAGAGCTAGTCGGGCTGTTACAGCTTGTAAATAATGCAGAACAACTACTCCAGAACCATTAATTATATCTGGATTAGCCACAGTACAACTGGCAGTATAATCAGAACCTCTATAATTCATTGTCAATTGGCCTACTTGAAATTTGGAGTTTTGTACCTACAAGAATATAAATATTAAACTACTAGTTGATAAGGGGTGGATCAAATTTACATTTTAAACAATTTTATGCAACAACTTTCTTTTCTTGACAGATATAGTTTTGCACACGTGAGTATAATTCCATCTTAAAATCCCTCCATACAATAATTGGTTTTGTCACAAATGACAAGTCACTCATCAGTAAGCAATTTAATATATATTCACTACCCCATAAAAATTTAGCACATTTGGAATTTATACATTGATCAAATTTTTAAATAGCTAATAATTTACATTGTACAAAATTCAAATAAGATCAAGTCAATGGTGGTATTTTCATAATTAGGGCTCTGCATCTTATTTATCTTTAACTGAACCAGACCTTACAAAAAATCTCCACTTTTACTCATTTTTTAACAACTGAAATATTTAGTAAGCAACTTACTTGTGCTCCAAACTTTGCCTGAATTCTAGGTTGAATTTGATGAATAATCGTAGCATTTAGGTTCCCTGATGGATCTATGTCACCCAATAATATAGGATATGCTTCTGTAGGTGATATTTGTTTTGTTCCTACATATGTAGCCCCAAACCTATACCCACTAGGAGTTATTGAGCTCATATTTATTGTGTGAGATATTTGAAAATGATTACTTAGACCTCTTGTCAGCATAACTCTGGCGCCTTCAAAACATGTAGGAAACACATCTAAAAGAAGTGATAAAATTTTCAATTAGAACAGTTTATATATCAATAAAACAAAACACAAAAATATCATACCTAAAATTATAGGTATATGTATAGACTGTCTATATAGCTTATAAGATATTGGTTTTTTTTGAAGGTCTCATATTGATCGAATTTAGAGGTTAGATTTGAACTTACTTTTACATTTTGTATGTATTTCTTCTAAAGGTCCGGGGTTTTCAATAACTTCCGAGGGACTTTGAACAGATTCACATTCTTTCTTTTTTGGAAATGATGTTCCTGGTGGTGGTGGCGGTGGTGTTGTATTAGTGGAATAAGCGTGTACATTACCCATTCTTTTTTAATTATTTACAGGAGACGTAATTAAGGAAATCAAAACTTTTATAAATTCTGCATGTGCTTCACAGTTTCAGTCAATACATATATGTATTCTAAATCACAATTTTTTAGAAACCACCACACATTTTATGAATTTTCTCAGTTTTGACAGTTGACATGAAAAACAGTTGACAGTTAATTGAATTGAGGAAGATGTCATACTAAAACGCGGTTAATTTAAAATTAGGACATGTTTAATATTACAAACCCGTGAAAATATAAAAATTATTTAAAACATCGAACATAATCCAAATTTATGCTAAACCCTACACAGTAAAAGAACACATGTTACATGTGGTCTATATCAAATATATAACACACATTTTTAATGGACATGGCGAAAAATAGAAACGGAATGAAAAATTACCAACAAAAGGCCCATATAAAAAGCAAAAATCATTTAACTAAATACATAATTAAAAATGAACTGTTGTCAAATCTAATATCAGGACTTAAAAATAAATGTATTCCTGAAAACTAACTATACCATTTTTTATTTGGCTTGATTTTTTATTCTGGAACAGCCGAAAAATATCTTAAAAATCCATTACTACAAATGGTCAAATTTGGTGTTTTTTAAGTGTTCTAAAAGGCTTCCATTAAAGTCAATGATACATTTTAAGACTGTTGCACTTAACTGTGTAGATATGCTAAACTTCATTCGGGAAAAATCTAACTAAACAACTAAAGAATTTTGTCTCGGATGATTCCTATTACTTTTAAACTATTTGACTAATCTTTATCATACTTGGTAGCAAGTGTAGACACTGCAAACCTTACTAAATTATGGTAAATAAACATTTCTGGATACTACCAGAGGCGTTCGACAGGGGCAAGTCAGAGCTTGATCCTTTCTAAATTATAAGTAAATATTTAAGTCTTTTCACATTTTTGCTACAATAAATAATATAATACCAGCCTTCCATTGTTATTTAATCGTTGTTTAAAATTGTTCATTTGAAAAGGACCCACCCTTAATTATTTCAGAAATTCGACATATTAGAAAGAAATGCCAAAGCACATCAACTTTTAACTTAAGGGGGATACTTTTTAGCGCTAATGTCATATACGTCAGATTCACCCCCTCACTATTGGAGATATTCATCATTAATTTAGTAGGATAATAGGAGGCTTGGAAGAATGAAGGTAAACGTATAGGTGTATTTTATCTGCAGTCACTAAGACACCGTCATTTTTATGATTAATAAAAAAAATATATGTAGGAATAGGTAGAAATAAAAGGAGGGAAACTTACGAAGAATTCACCCATTTTAATCATGTGTGATAGTCAAGGCCGGATTTGAAGGTCTGGAGGCCTCGGGGCAACAAAGGAGTGGAGGCCCCCTGGTCCCAAATTATTTTCCAAATAAAATGAACATTTTTTTCAGTCGAGTTTTTCAATAAATAATTTATTGTGAAACCAAGTAGATTCTTTTAGTATTTAACAAACATATAAATATAATCGGAAACAAGAATTATCTAAAATTAAATTTTAGCAAAAAATTCGCCCAAAAATCGTTGATGATTTCGCCGGAATCCAGTTCTCGAAGTAAGTCACTTTCAATGCTCAGGAGAGAAAGCTTTGATAGACGGTTTGGTCCCATCGTCGTTCGAAGCCTATTTTTTATAATTTTTATTTTTAAAAATGAGCGCTCTCCAGTGCAATTTGATACCATCAAAACCAAATACATTCTCAATGCAATTTCAAGGTTTGGGAATGTAGCTCTGAAATTTTTATCTTCGAGAAATTGGTAGTAAAATAGTTCTGGAGATTGATCTTTTCCATAGTCCTTTCTCTATGAGTATATCAAAGACACAAATGACTCCAAGATGTCGTTTCAAAAGATTTCTACTAAAGCGGTTTCTAGACTACTTATCTTCTGTAGAAGGTGCGCTGCTTCATTACTCACGATTTCTTTTTGCTCTTTATCGAAAGATATGCTGGTTAGAGCTTCTTCGAATAGCCGTCGACTATAGCTTTCAAGAGAGATATAAGGAGATATAAAGATGAAAGAATAAAACAAACAATTGAAGAAAATAAAAGCATAAAGGTAATGAGAAGGAAATTTTTAAATGAAAAAAAGGAGCCTCGCAAACTGAAAGATGAAACCGGCAAAACAACAAATAACAGGGAAGAACTATTACAAATAGTGGAAAAATTCTACTAAACCCCGTACACTAACGAGTCCGCCATGGATACAACAGCATACAAAAGAAGAAAAGTTTTGAACCAGGGGTCAGAAGACATTCCCGACATCACTATGGAAGAAATATATAGAGCACTTGGAAAGACTAAAAACAATAAAGCCCTAGGAGAAGACGGTATAACAGCAGACATGATAAAAATAGGTGGGAAGATACTAATACTAAGCATCCGGAAACTTTTTAATCTTTGCCTTCACAGTCAAAACATCACAGATGAATGGAACAACTCAATAATGATTCTTATGCACAAAAAAGGTGATAAAACGGATCTCGAAAACTATAGGCCTATTAGTCTCCTTAGCCACCTGTATAAACTATTAGATTTTTATTAATCTCGGGAACAGGCTGGCTTTCGATCCGGACGTGGTACAAACGACCACCTTTAATGTCTGAAAACCTTTATAGAGAAAACAATCGAGTATAACCGACCATTGGCTCTGATATTTGTCGATTTCCGTAAGGCTTTCGATACCGTAGAACTTTCTGTAATCCTTGCGGCATTACAGAAGTGCAAAATTGATTAAAGATACTGTGATATTATCAAAAATATCTTCACAAAGGCAACAGCAACAGCACATCTTCACTCCACCACCAACAAAATAGAAATAAAACGGGGAGTCAGACAGGGCGATACACTATCCCCGAAATTGTTCATTACAGTCCTCGAACATGCATTTAAAAGACTGAACTGGGAGCAAAAGGACGTCATCATTGATGGAGAAAGACTGCACCATCTCTGCTTTGCGGACGATATAGTTCTCCTGGTCGACAAATTCGGCGAAGTCAAAGATCTACTACAAGACTTACAAAATATAGCACAAGAGGTGGAATTACATATAAACTTTACAAAGACCAAAATGATTACAAACATGGTGCCTAGAGAACCTATAAAGATTGGAAATGATTGCGTCGAAATAGTGGACAAATATATGTATCTGGGCCACGAGATAAGAATTGACAGGGATAACCAGACATGTGAGCTGTCCAGAAGAATCATCTTGGACTGCGCGGCATACGGGAGGATGAGAGATGTGTTCAAAGAGAACATTCCGATAAGTCTAAAAAGGAAAGCTTTCAATTAGTGTATAATACCAGTTTAATCATATGGCGCAGAGAACCTAACACTTACTAATGCATCTACAAAAAAATTATAGGTAACTCAGAGAAAAATGGAGAGATCAATGCTTGGTCTGAGCCTAAGAGAACGTGTCAGAAATGAAGATATACGGAGAAGAACACAGGTAAATAATGTCGTGGAGCATATACTAAGATTAAAATGGAAATGGGCCGGACACATAGCAACAATGAACGGATACCGCTGGACAAAGAGGATACTGGAATGGAGACCGAGAGCCGACAAACGCAGCAGAGGTCGACCTCCCACCCGATGGAGCGACGATTTAAAGAGGATCGTGACAAACTGGATTGCGACTGCCCAGGACAGGCAAACGTGGAAAGACCCTGAGGAGGCCTATGTCTGACAGTGAACGCGAGGGGCTGTATGATGATGATGATGATAGCTTTCGTAGCTTCAGCTCGACAAGACCAACGAGTGTCGCTAAGTTTTTTCAAAACGTAAAACTGTCCGCTTTTTTTCTTCGATAATTTCTCGATCTCGATCAAAATTCGGTATCGTTTTGTACTTGCTGTTAAAGACGTATATAAATTCTAAACAAAATCTAAGAATTAAACAGCCGATGGACAAGAGAGCAGATTTTGATATTTTACTGATTGCCTGATAACATACAGGTAGGCAGAGACCACTTCCTTCCACTTGCTACGGTTCTTACACACATCTTTTGCTTCCTCTACTTTCATCAGGGCTCTTATGCATGCTCGTCGGTTGTTGGTACTCTTGACCTGTCCTTTTTTCAAAACAATGTTGATCTGATCGAGATATGTTCGCCGAGGTCGACCTCTACCGACTTCCGTACATTTACACTTGCCTTATAAATTTGTTTCGTCAATCTTCCTTCGTCCATCCTTTCTACGTGACCAAACCATCTAAGCATTCCTTTATCTATCTTTGTAACTACATCTTTTACACCACAACGTTCTCTTATCTCACTATTTTATACTTTATCCAACCGAGTCACTCCGGCTATACTTCTTAAACTACTCATCTTCGCAGCATTAATCCTATTTTCATACTTCTTCTGCCAAATCCGACATTCACTACCATACATAAGTGTAGGAACCAACATACCTCTATGCACAGCCAGACGTGCCTTTTTTGACACTTTCTGGCTGTTCATAAAGCTATGCAGTCCCATTCATCTGTTTTCCTGCCAACACCCTTCGCTTAATGTCACTGTCATACTTTCCATCTCTCGTAAACTTTGAACCCAAGTACACAAATCCATTTACTTGTTCCACTCTTTATCCCTTAATCGAAACTTTACAGTTTGTCATGCTTTCTTATCTTTGCCTGATTGGAGAGAACAAATATAGATCAATGATTTCTGTTAATATTTAAGAACAATATAATCATGTTCGAACAAAGGTAAGGGTAAAGGTAAAACAGCGAAAAAAAAATATCAAAGGAAAAGTAGTTTACTAGTGTTTACTAGTCCGAATTAATTTTTTTTTCCAAGTCTCCATTGTGGGGGCCCCTCTTTTGTGGAGGCCCCGGGACACTAGCCCTGGTTGCGCTTCCCTAAATCCGGCCCTGGTGATAGTACCTACTTCTTCTGGCTGGTGAAAGAATTCCCTAAATTAAAAGAAATTTACACGACGTTTTTAATATCGTTTACTGATAAAACAATTTTTGTAAATACAAATATTTTTTACATATAAATAGCTACAATGCATTATGTAATTAGCGACGCGATTCTTACCTAATGACTAGAATACTGACAAAATTAAGTCTTCAGTTTTTAATATCTAAAATGTAGTGTGTGTGCAGCGATACAAGCAATAAATTTACACTCTACTATGCGCAATTAGTTCAAATAAAATCACATTTGTTACGTTTCAAATGAAATATTTATGGGTTCCAACATTAGAAGAGTAAATAAAAAATGGATTACAATTAACTTATTTTGACAGTAAACATTTCACAAGTCTATATTATGTATTGGTGTCCCAGAGATTTGGTATTTCTGTTTGTACTCACTTAGACGATTTATTTTTGGTGTATTTATTCAAAAATAATGTTGCTGCTGAAGAACTACACAACAAATAAATAGTTGGGACTCTTATACTGATTTACAAAAATACGTTAAAAAAATATTTAACGCGTTAACTCCACTGATGTTTTGACTGAATAGTTCAATTTCGTAACAAATGTGATTGGGCATAGGTCACTTCCTAGATGTACAAAACCTCGTTCAAAATTGATTACAAAATGAAATTTTAAATAC
Organism: Agelastica alni; assembly: GCA_950111635.1. Taxonomy (NCBI): domain Eukaryota; kingdom Metazoa; phylum Arthropoda; class Insecta; order Coleoptera; family Chrysomelidae; genus Agelastica; species Agelastica alni. The sequence goes on from OX467709.1 coordinate 85,248,339, forward strand.
GCTTGAAGTGAGAGTACATTTTACATAAATGCATTATCAATTACTTCAAAATAATTTCAACAAATCCTAAATTTGAAAATAGACCAGGTATATGCATTAACACACCATTTTTATTGGAAAACTATTACATAATATAGAGAATATAAAACACTAAATAAATAACTCTTATGTTTAAAGAAATATATAAAAACCTCTAAATTATAGAGAAAATATCGATGGCTACCATTTTTTCAAGTATTAAATTTTAATTTAAAAAAACTGAAATTATTATCCCAATGTCGTCGTCAATAAGATTTTTACAAAGGATCTTTTATAAAAATATTGCTTGACTAAATAAAAGTGCCATCGGTGATTGGGGGTATGTATGTGTCAACAAAGATCTTAAAAAGTTGCAAATTCTTAAGAGAAATCTCAAGGCCCTGTTTTAAAGAGCAACCTAAGGTCACTGTTCAGGACCATTCCAATTGGTAAGTCCTGGGTGTATAAAGTTGCAAGATGTTAGCAAGTTGTAAGCATTAGTTCGTGTGTGCGCGCTTGGGGGGTAACAACGACTGTTGGTACCGCGATGCCGTGATGCGAAAGCTTCGGGCAGCCCCGTAATTACTCGGCTCGCTCCGTCGCTTAGGCTCCGCCTACGTTACAAGTAACACTTTCGTTGCTTGCTTTAGTTATCATCGGCCTATTGTAACTTTGATGTTTCACATCTGCCAGGCGTCCCGTGACGGCTCAATTTTTTTTTAAACATTCTAGGAGTGTGATGCCTGAGCGCACAAACGTACAAGTTAATAAATCTTAAAATGTTGCAGGTTTTAGGGATGAATCTAAGGGCCCCGTTCATAAATAATCGTAAGTCCTAGGTGTTTGAAGCTACAAGATGTCGGGGTGCAGAAGGTTAGAGCCTCTTGTGGTACTTGTTGGCAGTCAGGCAAGGGACTGTGGGTAGTTAATAGAACTAAATTTATGGTTGTTAGCAAAATGGATACTGGCCCGGAAAGAATAACACTTGATGGCGAGAATATAGAAAGAGTTCAACACTTTAAATATCTTGGAAGCTGGATCAATTAGTTGATGGATCCAGACGAAGAAATCAAAGCTAGAAAATCATTTCTGAAACTCAAGCCGCTACTCTGTGCCAAGCAACTTAACATTCATCTGCGAGAAAGGTTTACCAAGTTGTCTAGTCTGTTGTACTCTTGCGAAACATGGACGCTTCACCAAAAAATTATTGACCGCATCAGTGCATTCGAGATGTGGCTGTACAGAAGAACGCTCAAAATTCCGTGGACAAGCCTTACTACCGATGAAAATATACTCATCAGAATAGTGCACGATAGAGAGCTCTTAACTACCATCAAGCACCGCAAACTGGAATACTTGGGACGTGCGATGCGTGGACCACGTTATAGTCTGCGTCGGCTTATTCTGAATGGCAAGATCAAGTGAAAAAATGGATAGGCCGCAAAAAGCTATCCTGGCTTCAAAATATCCGACAATGGACAGGGTTATTTGCTGAAGAACTTCTCCACGCAGCTCAAGATATAGATACAAAGAAGTAGTCAATATGGGAGTCTACAACGCTTGAGAAAGCGTTGTAAGAAGAAGAATAAAACAAAATTTCCTTCTTAGCTTAAGAGATAATAGAGGCAAATTTTGTTAAGCAAATTTTATAAAAATAATGTTATTAATCCAAATAGTAGATGTTTACTGTCTAGGAATTGACCTATGTTATGCTGGCGTTATAAATACTTCTTAGTTCGAGATGAATACTGTTATTACATTGGTCAATAGTTTGTTTTTAAGTACATTATTTAGTTTCTATAAATATTTGTAAAAACACTGAGGTACAAAATTATTACAAATCGGTAGGTACAAGATCGGTTTGTGTAAAATTTTATAAATTAAGTAGTTATTCTTTTAAACATGACATAGGTACGTAAATATAAAATATTAGAACATTTTTATACATATAAAACTATCAAATCACTATTAAACACATTTCCGACAAATGTATTGTGTATCGTTGAATCAATTAGCGGTAAAAATGTACGCCACCATTTGTCTATTAAATAAAAAATATTTCTTAATATCTGCAGGATTTTTAAAAATTATTCCCATAATTTAAAAAAATATATATATTTCTGTTACGAACCGGCCCTGTTGTCTGTCGCGATAGCGTGTCGATCACAATTGGGGGACTGACGGCGCGGCGATTGTAACAAAAGAAAAGACCGGCAAATTCTAGAATACTGCGTTTAATGGTTCCAAAATGGTAAAAGGATTATTCAGGCACTTTCTAGAAAAAGGTTTAATAGTTATGAATGGTGGCGATTCTTCTAGAACGATGATTTGAAAACATAAAAAGGATAGCGGTCGCGAAGAAGTTCAGTTTTAAAGTTGGTTTAAAGTCAAGTATTTTAAAGTAATTATAGGGTGAATATCTAAGTGATTTGTAAAGTAAAATTTATTGTGTAAAAATATTGGAATAAAAATTGTTTAGTTATTGTACTGAGAGTTTAGAATTATCGAACCCAAGGAGAAAATATCGTAACATTTCGTACGAAAACTAGACTAATTTTTTAAATTGTGCATAAAAAACTTTTAGGACAGAACAATTTTTTTTAAATACTTATACCTAATAGAGAACGTGAAATAAATTATTTATATGAGTGCAACTTCTTTTTTAAGGAGTTTAAAGTTGTTGTCAATGATAAGTGTTTGTATGTCAGTATGAATTTGTATATTTTTTTATATTTAAAAATAATTTTTTAAATATTACAATGGATTCTATTTTTAATGAAGTGTAAATTTTGTTAACACTAATTCTACAATAAATCATAGTTTTTTAATACATAAATACCATAAAAAAATAAGATGTCCTCGTAAATTGGACAAACAATATATTTTTCAACATTTAGACTGTTATTACATTAATTTCCGTATAAGTTGAATTTTTTGAAAAATATAACATCTAGTTTTAACATTGGTGGCGCACAAAATAACTTACCCAACTCATGGACAATATATATAACTAAATTAAGGAACATAACAAGTTGTGCATAAAAATCACGATCAATTATTACATCCAAACACTACAAAATCACAATCAGGCTGAGTAAAATAAACCATTTTATAAAAAAATAAAATTCGGCTAGAATTAATGAAATTATACATAATTATATACATCAACTAAAAAATTAAATGGAATATGATAAAAAAAGCAACAAAAATTTACAATGTTTTGTACATTAAAAAATAATTAAAATCGAAAAGTTCGGTAGATGTTATTGACGCATTTTGTTAATTTTGTACAAAACTTTCGAAAACCAAAGTACTTTAGAAAAAATATACGGTTTAAAATTTTTAACTAATAACTATTACATATAACACAATTGTTAAATACACACACGCCAAATTTATGTGGAATCACCCAGTATTTACAAGAAATTTTTTGTTATCCTTGATATTTCTATTCAGTTGTAAAATTGTAGTAAAGTCACATGCGGTGGGCCTAGAGATGAACGTTCAGAAGACAAAGATTATGAGTCCGCCTAACATTCAGGTCGTAATTGACAACCAAGCACTCGAAGTGGTATATGTATATGTATCTTGGACACAACATTAAGCTTGGCAGGGAAAACAAGACTGCAGAAATAACAAGTAGAATCAGCCAAACATGGGCGGCATTTGGAAAACTCGGTCATTTCCTCAAGGAACCAAAAATCCCAATCAATCTGAAGCAAAAGGTGTATGACATATGTTCTGTCACAATGTACGGGCTAGAAACCGTAACTCTTACTAAGAAAAGCAGGAAACGGCTTCAGGTATGTCAACGGGCGCTGGAACGTGCAATGCTGGGAATCAGCTTGAGGGATAGGGTGCGAAACGAGGATATCCGAAGGAAGACAAAAGTCGCTGACGTGTTAGAGCGAATTGCGAAAATGAAATGGAGCTGGACAGGACATGACCCTCGGGACGACATAAAATGGACAACAGCTGTCATGCAGTGGAGACCAAGAGAATCCAAAAGAGGAACTGGCAGACCGCAGATGAGATGAAAAGATGCTATACAGCGACAAGCGGGAATAAGATAAATGCTAGTCGCACAGAACAGACAAACATGGAGGGAAATGGAAGAGGCCTATGTCCAGGAGTGGACGTCTACAGGCTGAAGAAGAACAAGAATTGATTATGTGTGATAATTGACAAAATGCCTTATGTTGGGGCATCAGAAGTGCAGAATTATTACTTTCGTGGGAGTCGGAGTTGCTTCAAAAACGTACTTAAGATATTTAGAGTTGGGCACCTAAAAAAATAGGTAACAAGAAGTCGCTGAAAACTTACCACAGCACTTCATGACCGATTTGTAGCTCAAATAGCAAGAAAAAACCGCACTGCATCCCATCCAGTTACAGGTGTTAGTGTTTCAGTCGAAGCTTGACAGACAGACAGTTAAGAGTTTCTGAACTATCAAGATAGAATAAAACTGAAATTAATATTTTGGTAATCAATACTGGGCAATGCAAGACTAGCGCAACGTCTTAAAAACAAAATTGGTCTTCGTTCAGAGGACCGGCTAATTCAAGTTCTGAGAGGACGAGGGAGAATAAATCCAAAGTTTTCCTAATATTAAGGTGAAACTGTAATGTTTTAAGGTGGTATCATGATTGGTAAAAAAATCCTATATTGCCAACAGGCTCCTGACCGGTCACGCACCAGTGAAGGAGCACCTTCACAAAATGGGAATGTATAACGGAGATGCGGCAGGGATCCTCACAAACATAAGAACAATGATTGTCCGGAACGTAACCTATTCCTGAACAACCCTTAAATATGCCCCGCCCACCAAAACGTATATAACCTGTGATCGTAACATACAAATGTCACAAACCGTCAGCCTTAAAAAGCAGAAATTATATCTCTCGAAGATGCCATCCACTCGAGATGACGAAACGTCGAGAATTAACTCACGACGGCCTATAAACCCGAAAAACCATTCACCAATTTACGATTCTTTTTTCAACATAATTTATTTGAATAAACTACTATTCATTATTTTTGTCTTAATCACAAGGAATAATATAAGTTTGGTTGTGTGTATTCTGCAGTTGTAATTTTCGAGTGAGTTTAAGTACTAGGAAGTCCCGTTACAATAAAAATATATATTATTTAAATTATTTAGGTTACAGCCGGTTTGACTGCGCACGTAAATATTTCAAAGGGGACGTAAAATATTCTCATAAAATTATTACGAGTATCTGCAGTACCAAGAAAACATTTCCGCCTCACTTTTACATGTAAAGTAAAGCAATAAAGTTTCCAATATAACCCTTCAAAATAGAGTATTATTTTTAGTCGTGCGAATTTCAACATTAACACGTACTCTGCCGTATATGTCGTGATGGTTGGAACGGATCTAACGCCACTTTCCAAAATTGAAGTAATGAACGTAAAAATAGCGAATTTTTTTTAACTCTTATAGTGTTAGGCAAGAAATAATGCGACGATTTACAGCGTTGACTAAAGAACCACTTGTATTTGGAAGAGATAATGAAATTAAAATAATTAAACTCATCTACAGCGAAAAACTTAACATGAAATAGTCGTAGTTAAAAGAAAGATTCCATTTAAATCTTTGTGAAGGATACAAAAGTAACAAAATGAGTTCGCCAAAAAAATCAACCCCCCTCCCCATACATACACATCCTTAATGCTTCCTTCAATTCGCCGAAGTATCCGCCTTTAAAGTTCTGCATCTTTCTTTTTCTTGGTTGTTGTCGGGCGGTTCGCATTCGAAACTGGCCAAAGCCAAGGCGTTTTCGTTTAATATAAGACCGTGTTGGAGCAGATTTATCACTTTCGGATCCTTTTCGAATGGACAAGTTACTTGCTTCCAAGCCATGAATTCGGTTACCTGTTTCGCAAGTTGCCAAAATTTGTCGAAGTTTATATGGCCGTTTGGTAACCTGAAATCATCCATAAATAGCAATTTCGCAAGCTAAATGTGACGAAAGAATATTTCTATAGATAAACATGATACAAATTTGACATTTTTACTTACCAAAATACAGCATACATTTTTTATAAGCAGCTTAAAATAATTTGAAGTTCTATGAATTTTAATAGAAAAAAAAATGTTGTCGCCAAAATTATATTTACTTACTTTTGGTAGTTTACGAAGGAAAGCGACCGATCAGAATTCATTTTGGGAGTCAAATCCATCATTATTCAGATTGTTATTTTATTTAAATCATTATTGTGGAAATATTTAGATTATCATTGACAATATTTAACCGGCTTTATTTTTTTGTTATTGACAATACGTACATTGTTAAATTATTTGTAATATTTGTATTAGTGCAACATTATTTATTGCCTGGTAATTTATTTACTTTTATATTATGTGGAATATTATTTGGGTTGATTTTTATTATATTTGTAATAAAATAAAACTTAAATATGACTGTTTTATTAAGCAGACAAATTTTAATTTTTAATATATTTTTTAGCACACTGAAAAGATTTTTTTTTCCTTCCCTCGCCTATTTTTGGTTAATTTTTTGGTAAAGGACGACCGTATCTCAAGTGAGCTTAGCCTTAAGCCAGTCGGATTACCGTTAAATAAAATAACCCACAATTCTAGTAATGAAAAATAAAATTTTGCCCGTTACAATTGACAGAAATAACTTACCTATTTGAACACCCTTGATTGAGAAAATATAGATCTTTAACTAACAAACTAAAGAAAGGAATAACAATTCTTTGTCTTTGATCTGTAGCTCCTTCACTCCTCCACATTGCTGCTTTTAACGTGCTTCTGTAACTGCTAAAATTACTACTAGGATCCATTTGGTGTTCCAATATGGCGAACTTTCCAGAATGTATTTTACTCCACTAAAAAATATGCACAGAATAAAAACGATAAACGACACAAACGTTACTATTCATTAAATAATATGTAGCAAAAACTTTTCTAATTTTCCCTTGAATAGTTCTACATAAATATCCCAACTTTTATACATACTGGACCAAAAGTCTGGAAACGGACAATTATCTGAGCACATTTTGAACACTTGATTAAGTAATGATTATGTTAAAAATGTTATCTTTCAATTGTTACGTTTAAATGTAGTTCAGATCAACATTGTTTTGAAGAAAGGCCAGGTCAAGAGTACCAACAACCGACGAGCATGCATGAGAACACTGATGAATGTAAAGGAAGCAAAAGATGTGTGTGAGAATCGTAGCAAGTGGAAGGAAGTGGTCTCTGCCTACCCCTACGGGAAAAAGGCGTGTATATATGTATGTATGTAAATGTAGTTGAAAATAGTTTGCATTAAAAAAATTAATAAGACAATTAGGCGTTGCCACACTTCTGCTTTATTTATTTAAGATATTCTAGACTACATAGAATCATAAGTGTTACATATGGCCGAACTCGTATTGAAGAGGAGATTCCAATAATGACTAAATATACAGGGTGATGTATTTAAAACACAAAAGTGACTAATTATATAAAAGAAATGGCAAATCTGACAACATTGCAAATGTCAAATCTTGAATCTTCGTATCTTAAAATAGGCTTATCGCAAATTTTGTGAAAGTCGGACTAGCAATTTACGAGATAATTGTCCGTTTCCAGACTTTTGGTCCACTCTGTATATATTTATAGTAACCGCACGAAAAATATTTTGTTTGAACCCTTTATATTTTTTCGTTAAGAATTCATTCGAAGTTAAGATATTTTAATTAAGCCGCAAAATCGTAGAGATGAAGTATCGAACTAAAGTTTGAACTTACCGTTTTTTTTAACCTCGATATTGGCGACATATTGAGCCCTGCAATAATGGCCATCAAGCTATTGAAATTTCCAATATTGAAGCACTCTCTGCCAGTCTCTATCCAATATTCCACAACTCGAACTCTTATTTTCTTTTTCTGATACTGAAACGAATACAATGACATCTACACAAAATCTTACAAGCGGTGAAATAGAGATTGCAAGGAAACTGACTTATTAAAATTTAAATATTATAAAAAACTATATTATTTTTGTCAGCGAATAAACATGAAAATGTATAAATCTGGTTTTTAAAAACCAGCTAATTTCGCAGCAAGTTACCTATACATATAGGCATACGTGGGACGACTATATATCAGAAAACAACTACTTTCTTGGCAATGTGCCTCGGCGAACATTGAATTATATCCGATAGATAATCGTGCATAATCCATTTCGGGTGATTTGCAGATGCTTGTTATGTATGGAAAGGTGAGGATGGTTGATTTGTCTCTTCGAAGGGCAAACGTGAGTTTGCCAAGACCTACCCTATGCTGATGAGGGGCAACACCCCGAAACAGGTCCATTGGTGATCACTTCGAATGGATAAATTTAATAATTCTTTCTTTTACTTAACAAGCATCTGCATATAACTCAAAATGGGATTATGCACGATTATCTATCGGATATAATTCAATGTTTGTCGAGGCACATTGCCAGGAAAGTAGTTGTTTTCTGATATTATATATATAGTTGAGTAGTAATCATCGAATTTTATACAAATAAAATTGAAAAAGAATTTAATTAATCTAACAAAGGAGAGTATGAATACCAAATTTAAAATGTTTAAACGTTTTTTATTGTACCAGCACCACGGTTAAAAGAAACTATTATTTTTTTGACTGTGCCAGCACCATCTGGCCAAAATTTAAAATAAGGGATGCATGCCACATAGATAATTGGAAATATGATATACCACCTTTCTATGTTGATTGCAGGTTTATTCTGGGTGAAGGGTAATAGTTGAAAAAATTATGAAGATGCGACACTTCAAACATGAAATCTACACCTTTACAATTGTCATGTTAATTTTTGAGTTCTTTAAAATTCGAGACACTTAAAATATTTTATAATTTGTACTTTGGGTTTAAATGATCACAGAGACTATGTAAGTTCATGGAAGATCTGCATGACGTGCCAATTTAAGTGAATCTTGAGAACATTCATAACCTAATGATTATATAAAGCGAGGACCAATGTAGTTTTGGGAAGCTGTAAAAAAATAATGCTGAAGATTACAAGAGATCAAATGACGATGGTGCAACACTTTAAGAAAGCGCATAAGTAAAAATACTAAATAAGTTTTTTTCTAGTCGAAATTTGAAAGTAGATATGTAAGCCATAGAAATAATTGGAAACAAATGAACAATATACCACCTAATATGTTGGTTGCAGATTAATTCTGGATGGAGAGTAGTAATTGAAAATTTGGTGAAGATGCAACACTTTAAACATAAAAACGTATTAACAATTACCCATGTTACAAACAAAAGAGTACTTGACATTTTAAACAAGGAAATGGAGATCATGAGTACAGTCAAAAGTCGGAAATTGGAATACTTAGGACACATCATGAGAAACAGCGAAAGATACGGTCTGTTGCAGCTTATCCTACAGGGGAAGGAGCTTGGAAAGAGGGGACCAGGAAGAAGAAGGATCTCATGGCTTAAAAACCTGAAAACTTGGTTTGCAACCTCCACCACGGGTCTATTTAGGGCCGCAGTTAATAAAATAATTATTGCCAGAATGATCGCCAACGTCCGGTAACGGACAGATACTGGAAGAAGAAGAAGAAGATGTTAATCTTTGAAGTTCTTTAACATTCGAGTCACTTAAAATGTTAAATGATCACAAAGACTACGGAGAAAATTTATAGAAGAACTATCACTGCTGTATGTTATGCCAACGTAGATGAGTCTTTAGAACAATCATAATCTATATATTACATAATTATGTATAAGCGAGGATGTTTTGGATTACCTAGACTGACGAGAAGAAGACAAATAAAGTTTTAGAGGGTTGTAAAAAAAGTAACGTTGAAGCTTCGAAGAGTTTATATAAAAAAGGCAAGGTTTGTTGGGAGAGAAGTACTTTCTGGTTCCAAACATACAAATACTTACTTTACAAACTTGTGTCGCCACAAAATAACTCAGTCTATTGAACCATTGAACGTACTGTTCCAAATTGTGCGTCTTTTTCATATCCTTGAAGGACGTTTCCAAATTGGGATTCTCCTTGGCAAACGCTTGCACAAACTCTTCGGGTCCGATAAAGGAGAGTCTCTCCAATTCGACGTGCGTTAATTGTTGCGCTAATGTAGCGGGATCGGGGCAAATTTCAGAAATATCAGTGAAATTTTCGTCTACGTTTGAACATTGATTCTCCAGAGATTTTTCGTAGACTTCGAGGGCGGTCAGTCTGGGATGGAGATTGTGGAGGAGGGCGGACACGTTTGCTCGAAGAGTGGAAGTAATGGCACAGCACTGATGAGTTATTTTTCGGACGTGTTCCATCATTCTTTCATCTCTGAAACACATTATAGTGGCATCAAAAATAAATCAATAACAGTAACTAATAATGCTTAATTTAAATATCTAATCTGAACAAAAAGGGAGAGTGACGCAGAGCATCACAAGTACCTAAGCACTATTGGGTCCCTTGAACATCCTCCCTGAATAAGGCTCCTGCTAAAGCATTCACCCAACATATTGTTCTAAAATTGGCAGTGATATTTTCCCCCGGCAAAGTATGGATTCTCTGATTGACGTGAAAGAGGTGTTTCACTTCAGCTTGTAGATTGTAGGGTGGGTAGTGAAGGCTATGCTGCCTCTCAAGCACTTCAACCTACCAGATCTTTTGTGCATAACCCTTAATCTATTCGAGGCCCGGGATTCCGAGACTTCGAGCAAAGTTTATCAGTTTCCTGGGGGCTAAGTTTCTAACATGGGAGGGCTTTAGGAAGGCCCCTTCCAGAAACTTGAGCCTCTTGCAGAAAAGCGCTGGGCATTCGCAAAACAAATGTCCTGCAGTTTCAGCGAAGTTCTCGCAGTAGCGGCAACTATCACTCTCTGTTTTGCCCATCTTTTTCAGGTGATACCTTAGAGGGCAGTGTCCAGTGAGGAGTCCCGTCACCAGTTTCAAGTCTTTTTTCAAGTCTTTCTTGTCCAACTCGGGAAGCTGTTTAGCTTTCCTTGGCGAAAGGTTTACTAGCCTTTTCGCTTGTCTTTGTCCTGGCACCTTATGCCAGTGAGATTTCATTTCATCTGTTTCCTAGCGTCGAACCTCTTCTTTCAAGTGGGCTTTGGAAAGTCCACAGAAGGGTTCTGGGCCGGAAAATTGTGTATTTGCCCCTTCTTTGGCAAAGCAATCTGCTTCTTCGTTGCCTTTAACTCCCTTGTGACCTGGAACCCACATAAGAGTAACCCGATTGTTCGCTGCCAGTTGTCCCAGGGACAGTTTACAGTCCCAAGTCAGCTTAGATTCACAAGTGTATGACTTCAGAGCTTTTAGTGCTGCTAGGCTATCTGATAAAATACAGATTTCTGCGCATCGGGTGTTTCTTTCGATGCACTCCTGGGCACATGTCTCTATGGCATGTAATTCTGCTTTAAAGATGGTTGGGGTGTTACCAATGAGTTTTGAGAGCCTAAAATTCGGCCCTATAACGCCCACTTCAACCCATCCATCTTGGATCCATCAGTGTACCACACTACAGCAATCCTTCACTTCAGCTTCATATTATAAATATTCTTTCGTAGCTTGCGTTTACCCCTGTGAAAAAAATTAGATCCTCTGTGGACAACTCTAGGCAGGTTCTTAAAATTTTTTTGCTGGTAGTTCCTTGGTAAGTTTGCAGCAGGTTGTTTAATCCTACTTTTCTTGGGTGTTTTTTTTATCTTTTAATTATTGTCAAGAAATTACAGTTTGAAGTGGTCAGCTTCGAGAATATTGATGCCAACTTCCTTCATGTCATTAGCTAGGACCCCGTGTGCTCACACATACACACACTACTATTATCCTCAAAGAATTGTTAACACTCTCGTGTGTAACATTTCCCAATAAACTAGTTGCAAATAATATAATTGTTAATTAATAAAGAGTAAGTTTATTTATTTGTATATACCAACCTGAAATCATACGGAAACGTCTCCGTCCATTCGGCTAATAATTGCACCAAATGTTCAGCAAAGCGGGTCTGTGTTTTATTTCCTGTGGGCTTGCCTGCAAGCCCCTGCTGCGTCTCGCATAACGTTCGAACTTTGGCCAAAAGGTCATGGGGTTTGATGAACAATCGCGACGACAATAGGAACGCGAACAGGTAAGCTCTGTCTGGGTAATACTGATCGGTCGGTACCATGTGTTGTATTAAAGCTTCCAAAGGACCGGAGATTAAATTCCCGTCACGATATACGAGGGCCTGCGAATTGAATATTACAAAATAATTATAAAGGGTGACGCAGAAAAGAATAAAAAGAGAATGACATAAAAAAACTCATTACTCTCACCCCCGTCACAGCACAAACCCCAATTAAAAATTAAAAAAAAATCTATTGTGATTGGAAAGCACTTAAAAAACGCAATAGAGTAATAATTGTACAGGGTGTCAACGATTGCTTGAAGAAAAGTTCTTTCCTAGTAAAATAATCAAAAAAATTTATTTGTCATATGATATGATCACAAGCTGTGCATAATTTAAAAATATTTAGAACTGTGTCCCGAAAAAGCAAAGAAAGAAGCATACATTACATTACAATTTTGCGGTTGGGCCTTTGGTGTTCGGCACCTATATCACCTAGATCTTCTGATCCTCTGTGACTACCGCAGTGTCTTCAAGGCATCAGAATGCCAGTTCGCTGATTTTGGCAAACCTTAGGATTTCTGTTGGCAGTGTCTCTTATAGATCGCTTGGATCCATAATCATACGGCCCCAGGTTTGATACCTGTACCCCGCTAGCATCGGACAGTGACACATAATGTGTATACTGCTCTCCTTCTCCTCTCCGCATGGTCGACAGTGTTTCTCGGTAGCCAGCTTAAGTTTGAAGAGGTGCGATGTGTCCTGTGAGCAGGCCAAGCGTGCTGCTTAGTCTACTCCGTCCAGAGTGCGTCTGCCCTCTTCTGGAGAGGTCTTTTCATCAGCTGTTTTTATGTTCTGCAGCCAGTATTTGCATTCCACTGAGTTCTTGTTCAAGGATTAGTTTCAATAAATATTTTGCTTTGGCAATTGACAATCCGACCAACTGGCTTTTTGGTTCCACCAGGGTCCCGTTTCTTGCCAGTTCATCGGCTACCTCGTTGCCATTTATCCCTGTATGCCCAGGAACCCATGTAAGAGTGACTTTGTTTACCGTCGCTAACTCAGTGAGTGCTTGCATGCAGTCCCACACCACCGATGATGTTGTGGTGTTACTCACGAGGGCCCCAATGGCCGCATGACTGTCAGTGAGAATGTCAATCTCACTATTGGTTACTCTGTTTTCTGATCCATCAGTGTACCATCGTTTCACTCCTGGGCTGGTCAATGGTGTTTTCTTCAACCAGTCTTCTCTTGTTGGTATTTTTGTTTTATAGTTTTTCCCTATTAATAATAGGTACTTACTTTTTAGCAAAACAAACAGTCAAATTCGGTTTCGTAAAATTAAGAGCCTAAGTAGAAGCATTTCATATGTATCATTGGTCAAATGAAACACAGGGTGTGTAATATATGCACCTAAACCTATGAACTTTAAACTACAAAATAAGGGCATTTATTTGAGCATTACTTACGTTATCCTGTTGCAACGTAGAATCTGCGGATCCTTCCTGGCTGGTCTCTCCGTTGAATATGTTAGCAAAACTCTTTGTCTGCGGCGTTTGTGGCAAACTCTGCAATGTGAATAATGTTTAATCATTACTGTAGTCGTGTAAGTGTTTCCGAAGTGGCAGTCAAACAAAATGGACGTTCTAATCGGTTGAAAACTTACGTTTACAAAAACATTATGCCATTGTTAGAAAGTATAAAAATCGTGTAATTTTAATCATAGTAGTAAGCATAATCAGTTTGTGAAAGAAATTAGATAATTTAGTTTTGTGCAATAATAAAAAAACGAAATAAGACACGGACCGTCAATTTTTTAGGTTATGCTGTTCTAATGCTGTAAATAAGCGTGATGCAAAAATGATTAAAAAATATGTTGCGTTCAAGAAATTGACCTGCTTAACCAGGTAATAACGAATACTAATAGCAGAAAACCCCTCGACCAAAAATACGCGACAAAAATTTTGAAAATTTAATAATAACATAATATGGATAGCATAAAATAACCTCAACGTCGTTAACATAATAAACAATTATTTGACGAAATCAACTACACAAAAAAATTAATGGAAAAACAAAGACATAATATTTTTATTACCAAAACAACTTTTACATCACTCACTAATTATTTCCATGAAGGCGAGCAAATCGAGTCTATTAATTTTGATACTAGTAAATATTTGATTTAAGATTTTCATGAAGTGGGAGTAAATTAAGTCTAGTCAACGATTGTGTGATGTAAAAAACATCGACAATATAATATTGCTCAAAACGATAAATACTAGATTATCGATAATAACCTAACCTAACCTAAATTATTAAATCCTGAATGCCACCACCCTTCGAATAACTCAAAAAAAATTGATCGTTGCGCCATCTTTGGTAACTTTTTGAACAGTTAGTTGTGATTTATCGATAATCTATGTATTTGTACATGCGTAGTAGTATGATTTTTGTAATTTCACCTGTTTCTCTGGCACAAGTCTGTGTTTTTGAGGTTATTTTTGCCTCTTCAATTTATATAATCTATTATTATTATTTGAAGGGATGACTGAGAGCAAAAATGGTTCGGGGATATTTTGTCGCGGGGAGATTTTGTCCAAGAATATTTTGTCGGGGATGTTTTGTCCGGAGAGCAATGAATCAATGAAAAAATGTGACCAGAATAAAAGAATAATAATGCTAGGGACCCTGCATAACTTTATGAGCAGCCAGAACGTGTCAAAAAAGGCACGTGTGGCTGTGCATAGAAGTCCTTACACTTATGTATGGTAGTAAATGTTGGGTTTTGCAGAAGAAGCATGAAATTAAGATCAATGCTGTGAAGATTAGTAGTCTGAAAAGACTCTGATGGATAAAGTGAGGAAAAGTTTGATAAGGGAACGCTATGGTGTGAAAGAAAATGTAGTAACGAAGATAGGAAAAGGGATGCTTATATGGTTTGGACACAGAGAGAAAATTGATGAAAGAAGATTGAAGAAACAGATTTAAAAGGCGAGTGCTAATGGACAAGTCGGTAGAGGTCAAACTAGGCAAACATATCACATAAGATTGAAATTGTTATAAAGAAAGACCAGATCAAGAGTACCAGCAATCTACGAGCATGTATGAAAGCGCTGGTAAAAGTACAACAAGCGAAAGACGTGTGTAAGAACCGTAGCGGAAGTGGAAGGAAGTGGTCTCTGCCTACCCCTACGGGAAAAAGGCTCGACTATATGTATGAATTAACAGAAAAATATGCTATTGCTGGCTGGAATATTCAAATATTCAAAAATCAGCATTTCCTTCAAATCGGTACCAATGTACATTGTTCATGTCAGCTTGAAAGGTTGTTTTTACAATTATAAAGTACGAGGTAACAAATTTTGTTGCAGCTCAGAATATTGTTAAGCAGTATGCTGATAGCTAGCAATAAAATAGTAACCAAAGATCGGTAGGTTTTTTCGACCAGCAATAATATTTTTTGTTTATGCCACCTTGATACCCAATTATGTTAAAATTTGATGATTGAAGGACTTTGTTATTGCTCAGAATATTGATAAGCAGTAAGCTGAGAGCAAGCAACAAAATGGCAACCAAAATTTGGTTTATTTTTCGACTGGAAATAACTTTTTTTTATTAACTTTGTTGCTTCAATTTTTCTTATATTTTGATAAGACAGTCTTCCATCAACAAATTAGCAACAAATTTCTTTAGAATTATCGACCCCATTATCATTATTTTTGCTAATTTTTCTGCTACCTCTATCTGAAGCTAGCATTCATGTTCAGAGATCGTTATAAGCAACTAAGTTAATTATGTGGCAAGTAATTAACAATATATTCTCTTATTTTTTTTTTGCTGACTTTCCCTCACTGGCCTAATAAAGCTAATAGTAATTGTAATTAGGACAATGGTAAATTTAATTTTTTGTTAGAACTACCCTCACGATATCAGAAAACGAAAAGTATACTCTTTTAGTGCCTTTATTTTTTTAAATATAATATTTTATTTTGTAATGCCTCTACAGTCAAAAACCATCAGCGGTTAAGAAGGGACAATTTTTGTTTCAATAAAAAAATGAACGTTCTCACATTTCGTGTGTGCGTGAGAACCAAACTTTCGAGTTCATGCCTTGTTTGTACATTCATGTTTGTTTGCTGGTAAGCCTGTTATTTATTTTATTGTTAGATTGCACCTACTAATTTATATTAGTACGGTCATTAAAGCCTGCATTTTGAAAGTTTTCGATAAATATTTTGCTGTGTCCAAATAAAAAATAACACGAGGAATGCAGGTACATTTTTGTATAAAACACAAAAATATTTAGAAATAAAAAAATACTTTCCAAAATATTTCCCCCAACTACTTAATCATTCTTGAGCTTAAAAATTTCATTTAATTCATTTATTTCATTTAAGTGAACAATCTTCGAAAGTGTTTCTTGATTACAAAAAAATTTGCATTAACGTGTCTATAAATTTAATTTTTAGGATCAGTTTTGGAAAGATTAAAGATATTAAAAAAAAATTCGAGCGGTTGAGTGCACGATTTAGAAGAAAAAATTATTTGTACTCACCCTTCTATTCGAACAGTCTT
This sequence comes from Agelastica alni, assembly GCA_950111635.1. Lineage (NCBI taxonomy): Eukaryota > Metazoa > Arthropoda > Insecta > Coleoptera > Chrysomelidae > Agelastica > Agelastica alni. The sequence goes on from OX467709.1 coordinate 85,265,051, forward strand.
TCGGTGTTAGTTCAGAAGCGACAGTTCCAAAAATTGTAGGCTAAAAATAATAAAAAAAAACAAAATATATTATTAGATGCGTTACAATTTGGCAAGCAAAGTACAATATTCGGTAGTTCCGAAATAATTGTTGTACAGCGACAAAAAAAAAACGAATGACGTAAAAACCGTTTTTAAATTTTTTAGAAATACATAAATTAACTTCTTTCTTTAAATTTACTGAAAGTAATAACACGCAACGCACGAACGAGAATTTTTAATAAAACGTCTCGGAAAACGTTTCCTTATGAATTTTTATCACACTACCACATAATTTATTACTGCTGGATGTTTTATAAATATTCTTCAAGAATGTGCCAAACAACGTCAACGTTATACATGCAGCAAAACTCATTGAAGTAAATAATAAAATGTCTTATGGTAACTATTTTAACAGTCAAATACAAAACATTAAAAAAACAAATGAGCAACCAGTATTAAGTAAACTAGTACAATTTGGTTGACCGTACGTAGGATCCAGATTATTGTTCAGACCCAGAAAATACTCTTACAAAGTTAAAATAAAAAAATTTATGTTGATGCACAACACCTTCACCTTTTTATCTTCTGGGATCGATACCTCTTCTCTATTCAATGACTATGGCATTGCAAAGGATCTCCGCTTCTCCTAAGAGTAACCGTCCAATCCCTGATCATGGTAACAAGCCCCAAATAAGAATAAACTGTTACATTGTGCAGCTCCAGACGCTTAGGACTTCTTAACTTGAACGACTATTTGTGTGCAGTTTCTTCAGATACAGAAATTACTTCTTCGAAATGAAGAAAAAAATGGGTACAGCACATACACCTCCCTAGATGAGGGTAGCTCCAGGAAGTGCAGCTCCAGGAGGGACTTCTTTACTAGAACGACTAATTGTGTACAGTGCATCCAGAAAAGGAAACCATTTATTGTCTTTTGAATTTGATAAGAGGAGGATGATGCAGTACACCACAATAGGTACCTAGATCCTCCCTGGAGGACGGTATTCTCTAGCTGTTACATTGTGCAGCTCCAGACGCTTAGGACTTCCTAACTGGAACGACTACTTGTGTGCCTTTTCTTCAGATAATAGAAATTACTTCTTCGAAATGAATAAAATAATGGTGCAGTACATTACAGCACATACACCTCACTGGATGTGGGAAGCTCCGGAAAGTGCAGCTCCAGGAAGGACTTCTTTACTAGAATGACTACTTGCGTACAGTGCCTCCAGAAAAGGGAAACCATTTATTCTTTTTTGAATTTGATAAGATGAGGGTGATGCAGTAAACCACAATAGGTACCTAGATCCTCCCTGAAGGATGGTCTTCTCTAGCTGCTACATCGTGTAGCTTCAGGCACCCAGTACTTGATAATTATAAAGACTACTTGTGTACAGATCCTCCGGGTAATAGAACTGACTTTTCTCTTTTGAGTCTGAAATGATGGTGCAGGACATACATCCCCTTGTACATTGTTCCCTGAGGTGGGTTCCCTCTTATGCATTTAACTAACTTATCGTTCTCAAACAGGTAGTGTTATTGCATAGAGAAATTTTACTCGGGTTAGCCAGGGTTGGTTATTTTGATTTTGATATATATTCTTCTTGTTAGCAGCCTTGAGGTATTTTACTTAGCTTCATGCTATGATGATTCTTCATTAGCTTGCAACGTTCCCACTTCTCTTAACCTTCAGATATTACTTTTAACAAAACCTCTATTCTATTAATGTACCTACTTAAGCATCTCATTAACAAAATATATAAACTAAATCACTAATTTTTATAATTATAATCGATGATAATGCTACATTCAGAAACTTATTACTGCGTAGGGAAAAATTGGACATCAATAGATCGTCAGGTTACATGCGATAATTAAAAGTTCATTAACATTAACGTTTTGTTGGTGTGTTTTGGTATTTTTAAAAATATATTTATAATTAACTGGTTAATGCATTAAAATATATTAAATTATTGGAACAAAGGATTATTATGTCATTAACTTTAGCTCGCCAAAATATTTCATTTTTTCAAAGCCATAAAAAAAAATAAGAAATACAAAGTTTTGTTTTACTTAATTTGACGAAAAAAAAAGTCTACTTACTAAGATGCTTTCACTGCAACCGTTGTAGTATTCGTTATTCTTAGTGAACGCGCATTTTTTAAACTGATTCGTTAAATAATCCGTTTCGTCCAAAGAACTCAAAGAGTCGATAGAACTTTGAGTGAAATCGACCTTGGTGGTCGACATGGAGCTGCTTAAATGTCCGGAATCTTTGCTGAGACACTGTTTGGGTTGGTAGGAAGACGTCGGCGGCACCGCCTCCTCCGAATCGTAACTGGAAGCGCTGGAACAAGAACCGAACTTTCTATCGCTGCCCGTCTCATAACCATTATTGTCGTAGTATTTTCCGTTGTTTTCCGTATACCGAACGTTGGCATATTCGCCGTTGGACAATTCGGTCGTCGGTATCACTTTTATCGGTTCGAATACTTCCGTCAGGGCGCTCGAATAAAAATTCGATTCTTTGATTTCTCTGCTACGTTCGTCGACCACTCGACCGGCTCGAGATACTTTTACTTCTTCTGTGGTCACCGTAGTCGATTTGACGCTCAGCGACGTGTCCAACTTTACCGGCGCCTTCAGTATTCCCGTTTTGATTAGAAGCGTGTTGAGAAGATCGCACGGCGGTACCTGCCCCGTGATCAGGGCTTGCTTAATCGCCATGCCGTCTCGTCCTTCCAACGTCACCGGTATGCCGTTTATGTACAGCACTTCTTCCTCCTTTATTGACGACGTTTTTTCGCAATCGACCACTTTGGCACCCGGACCGAGGATGGCTTCGACGGTCTCCTGTATTTCCGGGTCGTCCATCTCTCTGCAAGAATATTATTAGAAAACGAACGGTTGTAATTACCAGCACAGATAAAGCAAGTCACGACGTGGTGCTTTATAACTACAGTGGTGGCTGGAACATGTACTTGTTCTCAAGAGTTCAAGCGGTACGACGTACTTAAACTTACTACCGACCATTTATTTTATATACATAAAAAAAACATAAAACATGAAATCGTCAACAAACATTTTCTACAAACAATAACCTAAAAGCATTATACTGTCTTTACCAGCAACTTTTACGAGGTTTGACAACAAAGATAAAAGCTCCACTTCAATACGTTTTTCCTGTCTATCTACACACCGTTGTATTTCTTCCATTGTTCATAACACTCGAGAAAGTCTTTAGATATTATGTTGTTTAGTAGACTTTAGTAGACTTCTTTCACTTCTTCACTTTAAAATGGGTCCCTTTTTAAGATTCACAGAGAATAAGGGAGGTGGTCGAGGATAAAGATTTGTTTTTCGACCAAGAACTGCTTCATAGAGAAGGGGCTTTGTACGCGGGTGCATTGTCGGGTGTTTTCTCCTTCGTCGCCTTACACGTTCTCTTAGTCTCCACTTCCTAGCAAATTTAAATAATATTCTGTTACCTAGGCATCTATTCAAAGTGATTTATGCCCATTACATAATAAAAAATTGCCTTTTTTCGTTCTAGTTGATGATGGTGACTTTCAATGCATGGATTGCCTCCTGGTTTCTGCATCATACTGAAAGACCTTATTATCAGACCTCGTATTTGTTTAAAAATTGCTATTTGGTACGTGTATACGTGTACACGATCATTTGGAACGATATTACTTTTCATATTTGACCCGAAGAACTGAGTAATGACTAATGATTTCTGATTACTTTCGGTGAATGATACAGATAGACTCAGGCAGAAACAGATTGATTCCATCAATAGAGATGCTGAAGCAATCGTCGAGTGGGGAACCAACAATCTTGTTCAGTTCAACTCACAGAAAACACAAAGCGCCACGTTTTCCAAGAAAGTGAAATTCTTAAATCATTGGGAGTCACGGTGTCCAATAATATGTCTTAGCATGACCATGTTGCTAACATCACAAAGTCAGCAAGCCATAGGCTAGGTTTTCTGCGGAAAGCTAGAAAATGTTTTACTCCTGATCAACTTTTGACGACGTACAAGGCTCAAATCCGACCTCTACTGGAGTATTGCTCGCACATTTGGGGTTCAGCACCAAAACATTCTCTTCGTCTTTCAGATTCTATTCAGAAGAGGGCCATTCAGTTGATAAACAGCTCAACTCTCACAGATACCCTTCACCCTCTAGAACATAGAAGAAGAGTTGCATACCAGTCATTACTCTACAGATATTTCCATGGCAGATGCTCCAGAGAAATAAAACTCTTGTACCACCACTGGTACAAGAAACTACAAGGACCAATCTTCATCAAGAATCCTATTTTTACAGGACTGCTACAGAATGGAACAAGCTTCCAAAATCAGTGCGGGCCGTCCGCGGCCTATACGATAGGTGTATCTACATTTTTTTGCGACTATTTTCAGTAAAAAAAAACCTTCAGATACTTTTTCAAAATTCACAAACATTCTAATTTAATCTAAATCACGTCAGTTTTACATACATTAGCAGAGCATTTCCTGTCCCCAGTCAGAATACGTATTAACTAAATAATATCGCGTGTAAGAATATGTTATTTTAGAACAATTTATTAAATTCCAATGAAAATGAAAGGTAAACATGCCAACAGAGATATACATCTGAATCATGAAGAAAAATATAAATAAAACATTTAAAAAAAAAATAAAATTATAAAGCTCGATATATGGTCACATTAAAATGGGTTACTATGCAATTTTATTTATGAATAATTACCAAGAATTGTTTAATCTTTTGCTTATTAGCATTTTTTTTTACATTTATTATTAATGACAAGTTTCAAGCACGACTCGTGTGGTCAAAGTATGATATAACACGTTCAGCTGTTTGATAAAGTAAGCAAAATTTTCTTATAATAAACTGTGATCTTCGGACCTTATTACACAGCGTTTCATGCAAAAAGGATGATCATTGTTTCAGATAATAACAATATATATTTTTGTTAATGTTGCACTGCGCAAATTAAATGATTAAGTAGAAGAATACCAAACAATTATTATTTGTTATTTAATTAAACATTTCGGCTTCAATTCACGCAAAAAAAAATTAGTGCAATTAAAATTAGTAAATAAATTCGTTAAAATGTTTTACAATATTTTTTATTATATATTTTTTATATTTTATATTTAGTCGGCAACATATGGGAAACTTTTTTATTCTTGGTTTTATGAAAAAAGTTACTCTTTATAAAAAGTTGTGCATAGTCTGAAACTTAAAATACAACCAGTAAATACCAATTTTTTTAAACCGTATTCGAGGTTTGTCAAAAATTAGGAGTAAAGTACCTTTATTTTTGAAAAAACCGACAATTGTTATTAGGAAAAGTTAATCATAATTAAAAACTATTGTCAGATATCTAATATTATCCATCCGCCATGAAAAACTATCCCTAGGTCTCTCTTTATTCCAGAATCTGTATGACTGAAAACAATAAGTGGAATTTAAAAATGTTCAATAAACTTGACAATGTATTCAAGGATAACAAGATTAAAGATATGACATGTAGGAAACTTCGTATATTTACCCGGAACTTTCTAATGGAAAATTGCTTTTATGCCGTTGACGAAAATTTTAATTTTTAAAATACAAATACAAAGTGTAATATTAGTATGTCTTTTGTTTCCGGTTTTCCTTTGGTTCTAATAGTTGAATTCTTTTTTTATACGCTATTTTTAAATCGTTTTAAAACTTCACGATGGCTTTATCAAATTTTTCATTTGGTCTCGACACGTACTAACATAAAGTCTTATTATAGAGAGTACTTTAAACCCTGAAGAACCGTAAAGTCAGGGTCGAAACTTTCGTAACTTACTAAACGATTATAGTAGCGATACACGCGAAAATGTCGGCGTTTAAAAAGACTCATTTCATAGTTTCGGTATGGGAAAATTCGAGTCAGGCGTTCGACTGAACGTTAACTAAATTTTATATTTTAGTTTGTTTAAACAACCATTTATTTAAAAAAATTTGTCACGTATACTTAACAATCCAAACGTAACATGAATAATATACATATCAAATCTATTTAACAATAAGATACAACAATATCATAATTTAAACGTAAAATCATTATTCTACTGGACATTTTCAATTTTATATTCTTACGTACTTCAACTAGTTTAAATAAAAATATTTTTGTTCTCATTGTAAACCTTCTTTACCGGTTTATTCTTCGCTTATTAGAGGGCATGAGGGGGAAAAGTAACATCTTGGATGGTCACTATTGTTGCACTCGTCAAATGTGACTGATTTTTAGCACTACGAGGTTTGACAATCAAGCTCTAGGACTCGTTGCGTTCAAGAGCCTTTCTCCGGAAAAAGACACCCACCAAACATGTAAATATTCCAGTATAACCCAGAAATCAAGAACCGATCTATGCATTGAAAGTCACCATCATCAACCAGAATGAAAAAAAGACAAGATGAGCAAATTGAAAACTAAGGATATGCTCATTTTTGTCAAGGGTGGCATGGCGGTCGGATTAGAAGAGCCCACAGAGCTTTTGAGCCTATTGTGTTCCAATGCTGCCACCCGTTGGCATTGAGCCCACTAAACTCCTGGAAAAGCTTCATCGAGGTTAAACTTTACACATTACAAGAGTTTTTTCCTGTCCATGTCCAAGGCCTGAGTATCAAGTGGAAAGTTTGGTCGCCTCATCATTCTTTTACTATGCCTCAGGTTATTGGTTCCTAGCCAGCTTCATTTTTGTTACCTCGCTAGCCAAGACTTGGCTGCCAGCAAAGTTTAACTTGATTGTGCATTGCCAGGTTTCCCCGGTACATTTGGCATTCCTTTATCAGCTTCGAGTTAATCGGACTTATTCCAGTCGCCTGAAGTGCCGCACGAGGGGAGCGTATTTTACTTTGAATGGGTACCAGAAAAGCAGAATTTCAATCAAGCTTACTACTTGGAAGTTTTGCAAAAACGATGAGAACGTGTGAGGCAACGTAGACTCGGATAAAACTTGGATTATTCTTTAGAACAATGCACCCGCATACAATGCCTTCTCTGTTAAGCAGTTTTTAGCCGAAAAACAAACCTTTATCCTCGACCAACTACTATATATCCTGTGACTTTCTCTTTGGTTTTTACCAATGGGAGAATGCATACAACGATGTGTAGATGGACAGAAAGAATAGTACGATCGTATTGTTACGTTATTTATTCCTAGGTTCGATTATTTTAAACACTCAGACTACCGCTGTGTCTTCAGTGCATCAGAACTCCAGCCCGCTGGTTTTGGCAAACCGCAGGATTTCTGTTGTCACTGTCTCATTTAGATCGCTTGGATCCATTATCATGTGGCCCCATGTTTGATACCAGTACACCGTTAGCATCGGGCAGTAACACAGAATGTGTATGCTGCTCTCTTCCTCTCCGCCGCATAGTCGGTAGTTTTTCTCAGCAGCCAGCTTAAGTTTGAAGAGGTGCGACGTGGCCAGTGAGCAGGCAAAGCATGCTGCTTAGCCTACTCCGTACAGAGTGCGTCTGCTCTCTTCTGGAGAGGTTTTTTCATCTGCTGGCTTGATGTTGTGCAGACAGTATTTGCATTCCTCTGAGCGATATGTTTTTGCTCAAGGATTAGTATCGATTCATGTTTCACTTGGTCAATTGGCAATCCGACCAACTGGCTTCTTGATTCCACCAGGGTCCCATTTCTTGCCAGTTCATCGGCTACCTCGTTGCCATTTATCGCTGTGTGCCCAGGAACCCATGTAAGAGTGACCTTGTTTGAAGTCGCTAACTCAGGCGTATTTCCCCAGTGGCATGTTTTCCCTGTAGTTGCAGGATGCTCCAAACACACCTGCCCCGTAGTGTCTCCGGTACCCTGAGCCGTCAGTGTACCATCGTTTCACTCCTGGGCTGGTCAATGGTATTTTCATCAACCAGTCTTTTCTGGTTGATATTTTTGTCTTATAGTTTTTTCCTACCAAGGTCTTCTTCGGAATCTTGTCAGATTTGATTGCTAAGCGGAGTTTGTGAAGGGCCTCGATCTTGGTGTGACCAATCCCGTTGCTCCTTCACTCACCCAGACACTTACGTCTGTATGCAGTGTTCCTGGCCAGTACAGTAACTAAACAATTTATTCTAATCTCTCTGCACAATAAATTCTTATTTAACAAATCTATAAAGATACAAACTCTATACAATCTCTTTATAACTTTAACTTTAAAACTAAAAACTCGATCGGGGATATTCCTTTTATAAAGGCCAACAAAATATTCGATAATGGGGACGTCCATTCAGGAAGAACGAGGAATCAACGAGAAAATTCTTCACTTAAATATCGGGCGTTTGTTGATTACCATCTTTCCTTTCTTTTTTTGTGATCAAGGTCCGTAACAGAATTATTTTGAAAACAAAGTAGTTCTATCGTACCAGTCATAATAATTTATTGTCAGAACTTGTATTATAGCACCGTTACTAGGCAAAAGCATAACAAGATTGCAAAATTTTCCTGTCTAACATTTCATAGAACTTGAGGACATGCAGAGATTTATCGAAACCAAATAAAGGTGAAATATTAAAGTATTCAGCGGCATTTTAATTATAGGAAGACAGTCGTTTTCCGTAACACCCGGAAATATGCATGCATGTATGTCAATTGTCAAACGACATTGTGGACGAGTATAAATGGATCGCAGAGTTGAAATATGCCGTAGACTATTTTTAAATGCACAAGTAGAGGTGTCACTCAACAAAGCTCTCTTATCCAGTTCGATGAATGAATATGACACGAAAGATTTAAAAGTTGTACTGGTGAGAGATACGTTTTTGGTATCGGAAACGATTTAAAAATTATGATAACATTTTATTTTTCACATTAAAGTGGGCGTTTTTTGAAATGTTATCCCACGTGAGTACTTTCGGGACAATGTGGAATTCAAATTAAATTTTTGTTTGTTTCAGTATCGATTTGTCAGTGAAGATCATATTTTTTTTATTAAAACAACATTTTTATCGTTTTACTAACAAAATTTATCTAGCCTGCACTAAACAAGGCACTAATTTCATAAAGGGCAATTTTAAAACTCATTTCACCCACCTAAACTATAATAGATGATACTTCATTTTCTCGATATTACAACTTCGTCGCAACCAAGTAATCACGATTATTATACTTCAAGGGGTTGTTACGAGCAGGATAAAAGGCATTCATCAAATAAGCAAGGATTTTATTAAAATTTAATAACGAGAAATGAACTCACTTGAAAACGTCTAAAACTGAAAAAAGAAAACATTTTTTTAAATATAGTTAAATCTATTTTCATTAACGCGCAACTGTAAATACTATTAAAAATAAAAGATAAAAAAAAATGATCAACCTTTGCAAAGAAAAAAAATAGTATTCACGCAAAATGTGGTAAGTGACGTCTATTTTTCGAAATAATAAGAATCCAATTAGGCTAAAATAATTGATTGATGATTTTGTGTATATAACAGCAGGTCTACTGCGCTTTCTTAGACTTGGAAAAGGCCTATGACAGAGTGGTGAGGAGAGAATTGTGGTCGACATTGCCTATGTGCGTGGTGAGCGGTTGTTCAATACGATCAGGATAAAAGGAGCTTACGCGGACTGGTTTAACATCGAAAAAGGTGTTAGACAGGGATGTGTGCCTTCACCCTTTCTGTTTACCTTATAAATAGACAATTGTTTAAAATATTTGAAAGAGATTTGAATTGATAATGAATCATTTGATCGTCAAATGCCTTCTTTACGCCGATGATCAGGTCATATTATTATCTGAAGAGGAGTTGCAGGCGATGGTTAATATTATGCATGATGCCCTAAAAATAAATGTATGCAAGACGAAAGTAAAACGTTTTTGAAAGAGAAGAAAGCAGACAAACTGCGAGGTGCTGATTGAAGGAGAAAGAGTGGAACAACTAAATGAGTTTTTGTATTTGGGTTCAAAATTTACAAGAGACGGAAAGTATGATTGTAATATTGAGCAAAGAGTGTTGACAGGGAAACAAAAATGAATGAGGCCCTGCATACATTTATAAGCAGCCAAAAAAGGCACGTCTGACTGTGCATAGAGGAGTGCTGGTACCTACACTTATCAGTATGGTAGTGAATGTTGGATTTGGCAGAAAAAACATGAACGTGGGATTAATGCTGCAGAGATGAGTAGTTTAAGAAGTATAGCCGGAGTGACTCGGTTACATAAAGTGAAGAATAGTGAGATAAGGGAACGCTGTGGTGTGAAAGAAGATGTGGTTACAAAGATAGATAAAGTAATGTTTAGATGGTTTGGTAACGTAAAGAGTATGGATGAAGAAAGATTGACGAAACAGGTTTTTAAGGCGAGTATAAATGGGCAAGTCGGTAGAGGTTGACATCGGCGAACGTATCTCGATCAGATCAACATTGTTTTGAAGAAAGGTCATGTCAAGAGTAACAACAACCAACAAGCATGTATGAGAGCACTGATGGAAAAGCAAAAGATGTGTGTAAGAACCGTAGGCGTGACTATATGTATGTATGTATGATAGCAGGATTGCCAATGAAGGACTCTTCAGCTCAAGAAAAAATTATGAACTCGGAATAAATCAATGATACAAACCCTAGGTTTTATTGGACAGCTCTTTCAAATAAAGCAGCCACCCAGATAAGCTGTTCTGATTGAAGAAGATTAATATGTGATTTACTCATCGCACAATTAGCATAAATTTCAGGATTTCCTACCTAAATTCAAAAGGATTAAAAAAAATCGTAAAATGATAGTTTTCAAAGTAAGCTCCTTCAAAAAAAGCAGCAACCCAGTAAAGATGTACTGATTAAGGAAGATTAATAAGTGACTTGGCACGAGATTTATACTAGCTTTAACATCTTAAAAACCTAAATTTAAAAGAGTTAAAAATTTGCTGTAAGAATATTGGTTGTCACAAATTTCTCACACATTAATCTCAGCTAAAATACAAAGCTATTCTAAAGAAAGCAGCAATCCAGAAGAGATGTGATAATTAAAGAAGATTAATAGGTGACTTATGGCAACAATATACATAATTTAGCATCTTCGAGACCTAAACTTTAAAAAATTAAAATATTAGCAATAAAAAATGCTAGTTTTTAGATATTTTCCACACAGAAATCTCAACTACAATACATAGAAAGCCCCTCTAAAGAAAACTGATTAAGGAAGATTAAGAAGCGGTGCGAAATTAATACAAACTTTAGCATCTTAGGGAACTAAATTTGAAAAAATTAAATTTTTGCTGTATGAATATTGGTTTACATAAATTCCCCACACAGGAATCTCAGCTACAATAAATAGAAAGCTCTCTAAAGGAAGCAGCAATCTAGAAAATATGTGCTGCTTAAGGAAGATTAATAGGTGATTTATTGCGAAATTAACAAATATTTCAAGCACCTTAAGCCCCGTCTACATCTGAGCAAACGCACCGAATGAGCACTTTACGCTAGTGCTGCATTTATTATTATCAATGAATTACTTAAAAATAAGAAAAAGAGAGTTATACCTTCGAAGAAGTCAGAATATATCATATTTCGTCGGCGCCTATGACGTATTAAATATAATTAATTGCAAGTTTTATTATTGATAAATTCGTGTTCACCTTTTCCCGTTTCAACATTTTTCTTGATTTTTGCTTTTTTATTTAATTAATTTTATTAAAATACAAATACAAATTCTTTTGATGTACCTCGTTTTTAGGGTGCTCAGCGCGTTCGTGCGTCCCGTCCACATCTCAATGCTCATGCGACGCAATTTGCTCAGATGTGGACGGGGCTTTAGAAACCTAATTTAAAAAAAATTAAATAAGATACTTCTGAACAACACAAAACAATTAGGTGTTTCATTCATAAAAAGTAGTTTATGTTTAATATTTTTTCATTAAGAATGCACATAAATATAAGAGCTAAAGTTTTATTTTTAGGTCAGATAATAATTGACTAACTAGGGCATTAAAACAAAAACAATAATTGTCGAAACAACAGCAAAACTATTGTTTCTTGAGAATTCCCAAATCAACGATGCTTTTTATAGAACAAAACAAATAACAAATTTTTGTGTCTTCTACTAGAGCGTAATCATCATCAGAGGCGTACGCAAATGGATTTTCCTTTCTTACACAAAACGTTTTATTTTTATTTAAATTAGTATTTAATAATTTTTAACGCATTTATGGAGCATGTCAAACAGTAAAAAATATTATAAATTATTTGCAGTCGTTGCAGGAAAATATAAAGTGAAACATTTGCGCTGAAGAAATATCTACTCCCTGACTTTGCAATCGCAAACTCTGTATAAAAAAGCAGACATCTGTGAAACGCATTCGATAGATAATTTAAATAATCTGTTGAGATATTGATGCACGATCACTCACTCATCGTTTGCTATTAATTTCGTCGAAATGCCGACTATATGATTCGTTTCAATACTTTTCATGTTTAAAATGGTTAACGTCGATTGTGATATAGCAGGAAAAGGAAATAATAGTTTTTCTTCTTTGTTGTTCTTTAATTAGATAAATTGGACTCTTATACGTGTAACAAAGAACTTAAATTTAGTGATAAAGGAGCTACAACTGTATTACAACTCTTATAATCATGAACTAGTAACTATGTCCCTTCCTTGGCTAAGCCAATGCATGAACCATGCAGTCTTCAGAAATTAAATCAATCTAATTGGACTAGTTATTCGTGTACAAGGCTATTGTGGAGCTCTACCTCTTTTAACCAGATAACACACTTATTCAGGACACAATCTGTACTTGAATAAGCTTAGACATCGCCTTCGTATAATATACAGCTGCTAAAATATAAATTCTAAATATATGTATATACACATGAAAGTAATCTAATTATATTAAATATAATATATAAATATATATATATATATATATATATATATATATATATATATATCAATAATACTATTGAGTTAATTCATAAATAGTATATTACATATCTAGGGCAGTAAAGTAATAAATGTCTCAGAGCACATGTTGTACATGTGTTCTGAGACATTTCTTAACAGCTAACAATTATTTCAGGCTTTGCTGCGAGTTATACCTCAACAAGAAAAAGCTGTTATAAGTGATGAAAAAGGGCACACCAATTTTAACTTTTTTTAATTTATCAACTTTCACTCACTCACTCACTCATGTATCCAAATGAGGTCTGTACTTGTGTATCCTCTAAAACGAGTTACTTGTGTAAGGTATGAGAAGATAAGACATTTAAAAAATATGTACATAAACTATATAATACCTACAACATAATATAAACTAACTTTACAAATACTATTGATTATAGTTGATTAATTGGGTAAGAAGTCAGGGATAGTTTTAAATAATTTTTATTTTTCGAATAGTTCCCACATGACCTCACGTGGCACAGTTAAGACAAAGTTTTTGACCTTTCGTTTATACAGGGACAATCTGAGTTATAAATTTTCACATCCAGAAAAGAATAACATCTATGTCCAATACTTTCTTGCACATGAGGCGTGACAAAAGTTGATTTATGTCGAGTGTCATACTTATGACATAGCATTTTTAATTAATTTTGTATTTATATATGGTGATACTCACATCACATCACACTCACATCATGCGAAATGAGAAATATGCATTACTCCAACTCATTATCCAGGGTAAGGTGAACAGTAGGAGAGGACCGGGGAGGCGAAGAGTATTATGGTTAAAAAACCTACGACAGTGGTACGGCAAAACGTCTAGTGAACTCTTCCGAGCGGCTGTTAACAAGGTCTCGATTGCTATGATGATGCCCAACGTTCGCTTAGCGGATACGTCACATTGACGAAATAGAGATGTCTAATGAAAAATATGCATGTCTCCGAAAATAAAATATTACTGGGACAATCATAACCTCTACAAAGTATTGTTCTAAGAAACCGTTTTTGAAAAGTTTCAAAAGGTGTTAAGTGAGTTTTAAACAAGCCACTGCAACCTATAATTCCTTAATTCAGATGAGATTCCACTAAACTTTTATATATTTGAATTTTTTGTCAAAAAATAAAGAATACTACATATTTTTTTAAATTTATACAATATACAACGTAATTTTTTTCAAGAGGTATTCGACGTGTTGGTCCCATTTTAGATTATGGTCTAACATAATACCAAGATATTTAATTTTTTTTCAGCTGGGATAGAACCTTGATCTACAAATACAAGATCATAACTAGGGAGAATATTGCTGTAGGAACTGAATGGTAAGTAAATTGTTTTTTTAAAGTTTATTGACAAAAACCTGTAATCAAACCACATCTTAATTTTCTTCAAGTCATGTTCCAATTTTAATTTCAGATTAAACCTGTTGATATCTTCGCAAAACAAAACAGTGTCTGCGGCAAAACTAATAATTTTGCAATTGGTATCTGGTTAAAATTTTTATTTAAATATATGTTAAAAAAACCTCAATTTAGTTAAAAATTTTAGCAATAAGTAGATGTCCTAAGATTACTTTATGTGTATTTTAACCTCATTATCATGTTCCTGATCTAATTAAAGAAGCTTTACAAAAATGTGCGCGCGCCCGAAATAATCCACCTTTTATGTCGTTAGCATCGCTTATAAAAGTTTTGATTTAATTAATTATAAAATGGTGGCACTGACAAACGAAGGACAAATAAATAATTGGTATTTAATGGGATCTGCTCAATTGGAAAATTTGTGTCCTTATTTGAAATTGGATTCTATTAAAAGAGCAACTCTCTGTTGGTCAATTGATTCGATTAGATAACAGTCACGTGCCCCTTTTAGGCCAGGATGGCACGGATAAAACGGAAACTGTTTCAAACAAAAGACATTACGCAGAAAAAGGTTGTATGTACTTTGTAATATTTAATGTATACGATAAACTGCCAAAAGGCTATAATAGTACACAATTCTTTAAAATCAACTCTCAAACGTTTTCGGCAACATTGCCATCATCGGGAGACAATTTTGCCAAAGGGTCAACATAGGAAATGAACATTTCATCAACATCTTATTTGTAAGGAAAGAGTTAAGAAGATTAACACCTGAAAAAGATGGGCAAAACAGAGAGTGATAGTTGCCGCTACTGCGAGAACTTCGCTGAAACAGCAGGACATTTGCTTTGCGAATGCCCAGCGCTTTTCTGCAAGAGGCCCAAGTTTCTGGAAGGGGCCTTCCTAAAGCCCATCGATGTCAGAAACTTAGCCCCCAGGAAACTGATAAACTTTACTCGAAGTCTCGGAATCCCGGGCCTCGCATAGATTAAGTGTTATGCACAAAAGATCTGATAGGTCGAAGTACTTGAGAGGCAGCATGGCCTTCACGACCCACCATACAATCTACAATCTAAGAAGATTAACATAAAAATTAAAAAATTTAAATGGTAACCTAGTAATCCTAGGTACCTCCGCTATAAGACAAGAAATATTATATATATATACATATATACATTATATATATATATATATATATATATATATATATATATATATATATATATATACATATAGCATAGTGATTCACGGATAGTGAAATGTGATGAAATATCGTTTCGGGATTGCATCCGTTTGTTAGTTAAAAACCGTTTGGTTTTTGGCAGACGTTTCGCCAAGATCTCACTTGGCATTTTCAATGCGTAGTCTTCGCTGGACTGAGTCCTTAGCCGACCATCGAAGACTACGCATTGAAAATGCCAAGTGAAATCTTGGCGAAACGTCTGCCAAAAACCAACGGTTTTTAACTAACAAACGGATGCAACTCCGGATCGATATTTCATCATATATATATATATATATATTATATATAAAGAGAGAGAGAGAAAAAGAAATTTAGACGAATGTTCAAGTTAAGAAAAAAGAAACTAATTTAATTTTTGGGTATGCAGTCTTGAAGCTTTTATTGGCTCATCACCAGAAACTCTACAATTTAAACATTGAAACTATTTGTAAAATCATAAAACGAACAGAAAAAACTTACGAAAGTGAGGATAAACTGGAGCAATGCTTATCCCAATTTTAAAAAACATTTATCAATGTATGTGGTAAAACAATACGTTATGGCACAATTATTGTAAGTAAAATTATATATTAAATTTTGTGCTGGTGCTGGAGAAGACTACTGTGCATCCCTTGGACGGCATGGAGAACAAATGTATCAGTTATTCAAGAAATAGGCATAAAAGATCGACTGTCAACAATATGCCTACGACAAGGAGACAACATGAAAAAATTGATGATACAAGGAAAAATAGAAGGCCAGAGGACAAGGGGTCGCTCTCCCACCAGATGGGTATGCCAGATAGAGAAAATTACGGGAAGACCCTTACAAACAACCATTAGAGACACAGAAGATAGAATATTTTGGAACCAGATCATCAACAACACAAATCAAAAATCATGGAATCTCGACCTCTCAGCTTTGAGAGTACGACTGACAGAGAAAGATATTAAATTTTGAAAATTACATTATTAAAATACCTAACCTAAAACCACGTGTGGTATCGCGAAAATTCGCTAGACTGACAAGTTAAATATTAACATGGAACCATAGAACCACAAGACATACAGAATTTTGTCAGAATGAAAAACAGGTTCGTCGAACTACAAAAAAAGGAGGGGGGTTATTCAAATTCTTCAATCGTATGATTTTTTGAAAAATATGAAGGAAGACTAAGCAGGTAAGAATAAATAATGCTGAAATTATCAATATCATTTCTAGAATTCATAGCTTTGGGTTCTATGAATATGTTAGTCATTTCTAGAAAGATTCGTTTTGATAACTTAGATTCACTATCTAATATAGTCACATTAGCATAATCAGGCAAATGATCTTTGGTTAAAACATGAGTAGCTAAGGTGCAAGAGTTTCTTGAATTTCTGATATCACTCTTATGGGAGCAGATTCTGTCCTTAAGTTTTCTCTTGGTTTAACCAAAATATATTGGTTGCCGAAAACGTTTGAGAATTTATTATAAAGAATTGTGTACTATAGCCTTTTGGCAGTTTGTCATATACATTAAAAAGAAAGACATTACAGTTTTCATAAATACGTCGAGCCCTTGAATTCAACGCTTGCAAAAATCGTTAAATTATGCGGATATTGGGTAGCTGGTTGTGAAATTCAAATGTGGAAAAATTATAAATTGTTAATTCGGTTTGATTTTATGAAAAGCCGTACTGTATCTGCCTTTTCGTAAAAGAGCGAAACACTGGCCAAACGCCAATATTTTCAAGCGATAATAAAACACTGTTAGTGAAAATTAGAATGAATGTTGACAGGTTTAAAACGACACATAAAATAAGTAAAACATAAAAAAGTAATCTGCAGTCATTATTTGTAACATGTAAACGATAATCATCAATGGAACGCATCAAGCCAAAAAATTTAGGTTAATTTAGTACCGCTTAGGGTAGCATCACTCGGGGATACATGAAATTTCCAGCCTCCTCATTTGCTAGAGAGGCAAATTAAAAAAAAAATTAAATATTTTATTTCGAGTTAAAAAAAATTGTCCTTGCCGTTCTTCTAATCAAAACCTACATTATTGTATCAAGGTAAACGTGTTGCGATACCCTGGTGATATTTTTACCAGCAATTCATAGTGTAATATTAAAATTAATGCACACTTGTATACTGAGTGTCCCATAAAATCCGTTGAACGGTGCGCCATCCAAGCTCTATCAAGCTAACAGTGGAAAGTTAACAAAATTAAAAAAATAACACGGGAAGTTTTTACTAATTTTTTGTACAAATAAATGCAATACATGTTTCAGTCACTCGAAGAATATAGGACAGTACGAAGCAGTTCGAATTAAGCAAAGTTTGAAATGAGCATTCAATTCAAGACATTGAAAAAGGGCAGGAGTTCATACTTGGAGCAAAAACGATTAATCTCGCTGATTACGTAATTCTTGGATTTACAACCCTTAAGAATTATATAAGAACCCTTTCAAGCCACGGCGCTTACAATCATTGATAATAAACCGAGAATGGGTAAAAAGACAGCACCAAAATAAAAACAAAAAATCGACAGCACCTTTTAATCGGTACCTATATACCTTGTTCATGCTACCTTAAAGGGCCTCTTCTTCTTTAAGTGCCATCTCCATTGCGAAAGTTGGCTATCTATATATCTATCTATCTAGCCTTCTTCGGTACATCTTTGGACATAGGCCTCCCGCAGTATTTTCCACTCTTCCCTGTTATCGGTCGTCTTTTTGTCTGATATTGTGACCGGCGAATTTCCATTTTGCTATCTCTTTTCCAACATCTCTTACTTTCGTTTTATTTCTTATCCCATGAGGGGCAGGCGCCTTCCCAGGTGGCGAATAGGGGAATGCCTCTCACATATGAGTGGTACCGGGGAAATGAAATACCTGGGGTGGACCAAAACTAGCACTGTAATGTCTGCCTCAGCATGAGCGGCTGCAAACAGCGTCTGCCCCAGAATGGGCAGCTGAATCGAAACTCACCCCTCTTGGCAAGCGTGGTGTTTTACCTGCCATTACCCCCCCTGAACATATGATGGAGAATTTTAAAACAAAAGGAGGTTGGCTATCATCATGATTATCATGAAACTACGGTTTTAAATATTTCAGCTGTTGATATTATTAAATCGTTTCTGTCGATTTTAAAGCCCAGATGTTCTTTTTCTTCCCACTGATCTTTTTCCCGCTATTTTTCCCTGGATTATGAGGTGTAGGGGTTCAATTTTTGGTCCTCTCATAATATGTCCGAGATATTGAAATTTAATTTTTTTCACTTCTGCTATAAACGCTTTTTTTTTTCTTCTCAGTCTGTCCATGGTATTCTTAAGATTCTGTGGTATGACAACATTTTGAAGCTTCTCGTTTTTGTTTAAGGTCCAAGTTCCCGTATAAAAGGAATGGGAAAATATAGCATTTAAGTATACGTACTTTCAGGTCTTGGCTGGTAAACAGGTTCTTTACCTTTACAAAGGATTGGCGTGCTTTTATACGCAGGCGCAGCTTTTATTATATATGCTTAGAATATTTTTGAATAGTGTGCTAAATGCAGCAACAAAAGTTGGTTTTTTCAACCAGCAATATTTTTTTTATTTATATCAGCTCGACACCAGATTAATTTGAACTTTGATGAATAAAAAATTTTGTTCCTGCTAAGAATATTGATGAAAAGTATGCTGAGAGCCAGCAACAATATGGCAAAACACAATTATTTTAAAAATTTATGATTAAAGGATTTTGTTTATTTTTAAATTTTTCTGCTACCTTTCAACGTAGTTAGCAGCAATTGCATTTTTCAGAAAACAATTTAAGCAACAAAATTGATTTTTTGGAAACGAATTAGCAACAAATTCTCGTTCTTTATTTTTATATTTTTGATGACTTTTCAGTACTAGCTTGATAGGGCTCGCCGTCCGTGCTTACGGTTCTTTCAATTACAACCTACTCTTGTGTTAATCAAATGAAATAAACATTATTAAATGATAAATAACTAGTTACAATTATGATTTATGAGTATTTTTTTATTGTAATTCCGTATACATTTACAATGATAAATTATTAATTTACGATGTGGGTGAGAACTGAGTACCGGTAGCTGGTATGATGACTTAGAAAATCAGTAATAATGCTCTCAATATAACATCAATATCCGAAGTTATGAAGTTATTTCGGTACATTTCATAACCAACTTAAAAAATAACAACAAAAATTCAAATTCAAATTGTAAACAAATTTGACCATATGTTTTTGTCAGCTAGTGAATTACTCGTAATAAATATATTTTGACCTATTTAAACATCTAAAACTTCTATTTTGACTTATTAATAACTCGGGCAAATGTAAACTGTTTTAATGCATTAGTTGCACCTGTTTCGTAATGAATTGTATGGTACGACAATAGAGACAAAATGAAAAATAAAATTCTTTTCATCGAGCCAATTGGCAAAATTATTTTTCACCGGGGTCATATCGGACAATATTTTAAAAGCGTGCATCAATTTTGAATTTCGATACAGATAGTTGAAACTTTGCGTTATGAAATATACATACATACATATATAGTCACGCCTTTTTCCCGTACGGGTAGGCAGAAACCACTTCCTTCCACTTCCGCTACGGTTCTTACACACATCTTTTGCTTCTATTCACACTCGCCTTATAAATTTGTTTCGTCAATCTTCCTTCATCCATCCTTTCTACGTGTCCAAACCATCTAAGCATTCCTTTATCTATATTTGTAACCACATCTTCTTTTACACCACAGCGTTCTCTTATCTCACTATTTTTTACTTTATCCAACCGAGTCACTCCGGCTATACTTCTAATACTACTAAACTTCGCAGCATTAATCCTATTTTCATGCTTATTCTGCCAAACCCAACATTCACTACCATAAATAAGTGTAGGAACCAACACACCTCTATTCTTGTGTTCGATAGTTTATAACACTCAGTACAAAACAATCTATTCTAAACTTTTATTAGGTAATACAATAAAATCTTATTTTATAGCTCACTTGGATATTTCACACAACTTAAACTTTTTATAACAATCTTTTTATAACTCAATCACTTTCTTATAATTTAAACAGGGGCCCGCGAACTTTTTAAATAAGTGCAAATAAATTATTCGTAATAAGGGACGTCTATTCGGGAGTTTTCCCAATATTTCCGCTTATTTGATGACACCCAAAAACCGCACCATTGCCTCGAGTCGAATAATTGGACAGGGGCGGAACCCATTTACCGTAATCCGTAACAATGGTTTTATCTTTACGAGTGAGAACTTCTACAGAATTTATTTTTATGCAAGCTCTTATATTTAATTTCGTTTAACTCAGAAACTTGTTAAAAGTAGTTTTTAATGTGCACATCATCGTTGCTTAATAAATCTCTGTGAAATTGGCTGAACACGAATTTCAAATTATCTGCATGATTTAAGTTATGTACAGATCCATTCGATTAATCACTCTAGACAAAATCGAAATGTAATTTTGCCATTTACGTTTTTATTTCATCATAATTTAAAACTAATAAATACAAAATTTATAATTAAATTTTATTTAAATATAAATCATACGCAACTATTAATGAACGTGTTTTTTTTACCGACTCCTTTCTTAGATTTAATTTGTCGTATGTTAGACATTTTTTACAGTTTTACTCATGAAATAAATTATATAAAAAGAATAATCTACAAATGGTTAAGAATCCAGTAATTTCTCTTTGGGATAAGGTTGACTCCGTCAATAGAGATAATGAAGCAATCGTCGAGTGGGGAACCAACAATCCTGTTCAGTTCAACGCCCAGAAAACACAAAGCGCCACGTTTTTTCAAGAAAGTGAATTCTTTAAATCATTTCATCACAATGTCCGGAAAAACACTTGAATCAAGTCCCTCCATCTTGATTTTGGGAGTCACGGTGTCTAATAATATGTTTTGGAATGACCATGTTGCTAACATCGCAAAATCAGCAAGCCAAAGGCTAGGTTTTCTGTGGACAGCAAGAAAGTTTTTTACTCCTAATCAACTGTTGACTACGTACAGGGCACAAATCTGACCTCTACTGGAGTATTGCTCGCACATTTGGGGTTCAGCACCAAGGCATTCTCTTCGTCTTCTAGATTCCATTTAGAAAAGGACCATTTGGTTGATAAACAGCTCAACTCTCACAGATACCGTTCAACCACTAGAACATAGAAGAAGAGTTGCAGACCAGACATTACTCTACAGATATTTCCATGGCAGATGCTCCAGAGAATTAAAAACTCTTATACCACCACTGGCCACATTTGGCCGAAGAACTCGGCACGCTGATCAGTCTCACCCATTTACTTTCAGGATTGACACTACAAGGACCAATCTCCATCAAGAATCCTTCATTTACAGGGCTGCTACGGAATGGAATAAGCTTCCAAAATTAGTTTTTCCAGATAACTTTGACCTGCAACCTTTTAAAAAGCGTGTCCACAATCATCTCCTTTCTATAATTTAAAGTTACAAATTAATCACTCACAAATGGTAAAGAATTCAATAATTTCTCGTTAAAATAGTTAAAAAAATAACCCATAAACAATGAAGAATCCAGTAATTTCTCATTGGGATAAGTTAATTAAAAAATAACCCCCAAATGGTGAAGGATCCAGTCATTTGTCACTTGAATAATTTAGTTAAAAAGAATAATCCACAAATGCTGAATAGCCCAGTAACTTTCCGTTGGATTAAGTTAGTTAAAAGGAACAAACTACAAACAATAATTTTTCGTTGCATAATTGTATATTGCAACCGGAGAAGCGATTCCGAAATAAATTTTCCACTTTCTTTAAAATGTGTAACGCCGACCGCTCGGTGTCTAGACGTCTAATTCATCCAGATTTATTTTTATTTGAATTCTCTATGCATAAAACACCGTTGCCTACTTAATTCAAACACACATTTCTCACGGTCCGTCGAACACCTATTCGGGAATATGACGGCAAATGCATTTGCGATAGCTCGTTTACAGGAACAAAATGATAGGGTTAATCGTAGTCTATTGATTTCCAAATTGGATGACATTGGTTTCCCCCCATACTTGATCAAGTAGTTAGATAGTTACTTATATCATAGACATCAAGTTGTATGTAATAAAAACTTTAAGTCAAAGAGTATTAAAGTTACATCAGGTGTCCCTTAAGGATCTCACTTGGGTCCTCTTTTATTTAATATATTTATTAATGACATATATACTTGGATTAATTACTGTGATTAACTTCCATTTGCTGATAATTTTAAAGCATATATGAGGGTTAGCAATGTGGAGGACTGCTTCAAACTACAGAGGGATATTTCTTCAATATGCGAATGGTGTGAGAATAACGGTATGTTACTAAATTAAAAAAAAAATGTTACATTTTAACTTTTTTTAAGTTTAAATCAACTACTACCTTTAATTATACTTTAGATAATAGTCAGCTACAGAGAGTCCATGAAATTCGTAATTTGTGTGTACTTTTTGATAGTGATCTTTCCTTTTTGCCACATATTAATTTAATTACTTCCAAATCACTACAATTACTTGGTTTTATCACTAGGAACTCTAAAGACCTGAGTGTGGCAGCATTGAAAACCTTATATTTAGCGTATGTTAGGTCTACACTTGAATATGCCTCAGTGGTTTGGTCTACACATTACTCAGTTCATATCAACAGGCTGGAATCTATTCAGAATCGTTTCTTAAGGATTTGTGCCTTCAAAATGGATTATAATCGGGGTAATTATGATTATGAAACTATTTTAAGTCTTCTAAATCTAGAATTTTTATTTGTACGTAGGAAGATTAATGATCTAGTATTTCTACACAAAATTTTATCTGGTAAAACAAATTGTAATGAACTAGTATCATCGTTATCCATTCATGTACCAGCAAAGTTGACACGTAATGTTGTCTTTTTTTTTTTTATGAAAATAGTCGCAAAAAGGGTAGACCTATCTTGTGGGCCGCGGACGGCCCGCACTGCGACTATTAGAAGGGAAAGGGATTATAGAAAGGAAATGATTGTGGACACGCTTTTTAAAAAGTTGCAGGTCATCATCATCCAGCCTTATTCTCTTGTCCATTGCTGAACGTAGGCCTCCTCGAAATATTTCCATCTTTCCCTATTTTGCGCCTCTGCGATCCAGTTCGTGGTTATCCTTTTGAGGTCATCTGTCCATCGTGTCGGTGGTCTACCCCTGCTTCGCTTATCCGATCTCGGTCGCCACTTCAGAACTTTCTTTGTCCACCTTCCGTCCTGCATTCTAGCCACGTGTCCTGCCCATCTCCATTTCTGCTTTGTAATTCTCTCTATTATGTCCTCTACCCCCGTTTTTCTCCTTATATCCTCGTTTCTGACTCGGTCGTTAAGGGAAAGTCCTAACATGGATCTCTCCATTTTCCGTTGCGCTACTTGTAGTTTTTTAACTATTGTTTTTGTTAAGGTTAGGGTTTCAGCCCCGTATGTCATAACTGGGAGAACACACTGATTGAAGGTCTTCCTTTTCATACTTACGGGAATTTCTGATTTAAATATGTCCCTAAGCTTTCCGTACGCTGCCCATCCCAGAGATATTCGTCTGGACAGTTCGCACGTCTGGTTGTTCCTGCCGATCCGGATTTCATGGCCAAGGTAGGTGTATTTTTCTGTGATTTCGATGATTTTGTTTTCTATTTCTACAGGTTCGCTTGGTACTAGGTTGGTTAACATTTTTGTTTTGTTATAATTAATTTCCAAACCTGCTCTTTGTGTTGCCCGTTGTAGATCTTTTAGCATTTCCCTGGCTTCCTGCATGTCATCTGCCATTAGAACTATGTCATCCGCAAATCTTAGATGGCTCAGTCTTTCCCCATCTATCATAGTTCTCTGGAAAAACTGATTTTGGAAGCTTATTCCATTCCGTAGCAGCCCTGTAAAAGAAGGATTCTTGATGAAGATTGGTCCTTGTAGTGTCAATCTTGAGAGTAAATGGGTGAGACTGATCAGCGTGCCGAGTTCTTCGGCCGAATATGGCCAATGGTGGTACAAGAGTTTTTATTTCTCTGGAGCATCTGCCATGGAAATATCTGTAGAGCAATGACTGGTCTGCAACTCTTCTTCTATGTTCTAGAGGGTGAAGGGTATCTGTGAGAGTTGAGCTGTTTATCAAGCTACTACGTGTACATGACTAAAAAATGAAAAAAAATGGCGCTGCGTGCTTTCCACGTTAGGGTTCCACTATCGAGGGTTGCATTACAATGCGTGTGTTTGGATTGGGCGATACGAGACAAATATTAAAAGTGAAAAACCTACTGGCTGAATTTAGTTAACATGAAAACTTGAGATAAGAGAACGCTGTGGTGTAAAAGAAGATGTGGGTACAAAGATAGATAAAGGAATGCTTAGATGGTTTGGATACGTAGAGAGGATGGATTAAGGAAGATTGACAAAAAAAAATAAAAAGGCGAGTGTGAATAGACAAGTCGGTAGAGGTCGACAACCGACGAGCATGCATGAGAGCACTGATGAAAGTAGAGGAAGCAAAAGATGTGTGTAAGAACCGTAGTAAAAGTGGAAGAAAGTGGTCTCTGCCTACCCCTACAGGAAAAAGGCGTGACTATTTGTATGTATGTATGAAAACTTGAATCATTGCATAAGATAAATAAAAACAATTTGTTGCCATTAACAATAGTCGATTCACCCGCACAGTAAAAATTCATTTCCTATTTCAGTTCGTATTTCATTTCTACATAACTGGATTTAAATGAGAACCGACTGCGATTTAATTGTTCATCATTAATGACGATCTTTCAATGATTTTTACCTCACTGCGAATATATAATATATAATGTATAACATACAATCGTGAAAATGCGAAGTAATTTATATTTTTTATCTTTCAATCTTGGAAATTATACTTCTCGGAAAATAAAATATAATAGGCAAGCACTTTCCCTAATTTTCTTTTAACGTTAGTTTTGCAAAGAGACAAAAATATTACGGTGGGATATTTTTTTTTTGAGTGCCCTATCAGACGTTACCAGGAGTTGGCGACCACTCGAAAAAGCATTTCTGATCTTTTTCAGTCTCTTGCAGCTCGGGCATTAGTCAGCCAGGACACCTGCTGTCTATCCACACCTCGTCGACCATCTATCTTACTTTCCATGATAATTCTGAGGAGAAAGTATTTCTCTTCTTGCATCATGTTCCCCAGATATGCCATCTTCCTACGCTTAACAGTCATGATGAGCTCACAATCTGTCTCTGCTCTTCTTAGAATATCGTCATTAGTCACTCTTGCAGTCCAGGGAATTTTCAGGATACGTCTAACTGTGCATATCTCGAATGCTTAATGTAGATACAAAGTGTTATTGCAAAGTTAACTTTTTCATTTGTGAAGTTACATGAAAATTGCGAACAAAAGAATATTTTTTCTAAGCGAAAATATTTTGTTTCGCAGAAAACTTACACTCATAAATATATTCAAATAGTCGTTGCAAGTTGCCATCAGCTTATACCGTACACGGTGCATTGTATTTTGTTTTATTTTATTAGAAAACTCCGTGACATTTGGGCTTTACGTCAAAGTTTTCCAATAAATAGTTGGAAAATATGTTAGTTTGAAAGTGTATTTCAAATCGATATTGAAATACATGAGACATCGCAGACTTCTATGAAAATTTACGATCTGAATATTATTATTTGTTCTTCTTCATACATGTTATCAACCTCAAGGTGTTCCTTCGACTGATGCTACTGAAATAATAAATAAAAAATATACGAAGAGATTGAAAATATTGTCTGAAAAAGGAGTGAAAATGAGTGAGAAATAATGGAGACGATTAACCAATTTGGAAGTCCGTCCTACTTAATGTTTCTGCCGGGACTGGGGCTGAAATCTTTAGTCGTCAGAATGTGAACGAGAAATCAATCCCTCTGGGAGAAAATGCTACAGTTTTTCAAACTGCATCAACAAGGAGATACAATGGATAATGTCAGAGTGCCGTAGGCGGGATTCGAAAGGAACCGCCACCTAGATTATTATTATTATTATAACTTTGTGAAGTTTTTTTAAAAGTATTTGTAAAAAATAATTCTTAACATAGGAATAAAATTACTGACGAGAAAATAAATGTCGCTGTTCTAAAAGCGTGGGGTGCTTTTATTCCGAAACGCAGAGTTAGTTTAAAAATGTCATACAAAGCACCGCACGCTTTTAGAACAGTGACATTAATTTTATTCTTATGTTAAGAATTATTTTTTACTTTTTAGTTTGATTAACTCTAAAAGCGTGTTCTTTAGTTTTTTTAAACTATAATTTATATTTCGCTTTTTAGTTCGATTTGTTTTACTCCCCCTCTTGCCATTCATCCGTCGGCACGTTTCTCAACAGTATATTGGATTGAGTGCATTATAATGTGACATCGGAACTGCGTGCATGCGTAGTTCACGCACTAGTTATAATTCTCTTACTCTCATACAAAGGATCCCTGAAGAAATTTATTAATCCTGGCGAAACTTATCAGGATAAGCGGATATTTTGATAGAATTATTGCATTGTCGTCGGTCTTTGACAAACCTAAAGTGAGAATAAATAATAGGCTCTCGGATAGTTTTAAGATACGTAGCGAATTTAGACAAGGAGATGCTTTGTCACCTCTACTCTTCAATATCGCTCTAGAGAAAGCTACCAGGTCGGCAAAAATTCAAACAGAACTCCTGAATGCTCGACGCCAGAAACTATTGTTAGCATATGCAGATGACATTAACATCATTGGAGACTCACACCAACAGTAAAAGAGGTCTTTAATCGCTTAAAAAAAGCTACAAGAGAAGTAGGACTCAAGATTAACGAGGAAAAGACGAAATATATGTGCATAAACAGACAGGGGCGCAGAGATAGAATAGGGCAATAGGCACCTACAATTTCGAACGAGTGGAACGTTTCAAATATCTGGGAGCTACAATTACAGCCGATAACGACGTCACAGAGTAAATAAAAGGCAGAATACAAGCCGCAAATCGATGTCTGTTCTCTCTAAACACCTTTTTCAAATCCAAAAACCTCACAGGTGAAAGTCTATAAAATTATTATAAGGCCAATAATCACTAACGGGTGCGAGACATGGACAATGACTAAGGGTAATGAAGAAAAACTTAGGCGTCTCGAGAGAAAAAATTTAAGAAAAATATTTGGTCCCCACCACGACCCTAACAGCAACCAGTATCGCATCAGGACAAACGCCGGGATTAGTCAGCTTTATGGTGACGGGGATATTGTCAAAGAAATCAAGTCCCAGCGCCTAAGATGTTACGGACATGTCCATAGACTACGAGATGACAGACTGACGAAACTGATGCGGGAGAAGAGACCGTCGGGAAAAAGACGTTTTGAGAGACCACGCCAAAGACAACATCAAAGCAGATCTCACAGAAATTAATATTCCTCTGGACACTAACCTGATGGAGGACCGGGAGGCCTAGAGGAGTATAGTGCAGTCAGCCGAGACCCACCCTAGGTTGTAGAGCTACCCTGTATGTATGTATGTAAGATAAAATATCGAAACAATATATAGGGTGTTAGGCAAAAATTAGATAATACGAGAACATCCTTAACAGCAGTAAACTAAAAACTAGCAAAAACTAATGAATAATCAAACATTTTCGTAAAATATTCTTAGGATTTAGGACTTGTTTGAAGATAGGATCTTCTACATACATATTGCTATCTGTTAGATTAATGACTAACTTCCTTTTAGGATAATTATAATTTAAACACCAAAATTTAATGTACAGAGTGAGATGTAGGTAAAAATGGTCAAAAACTTTATTTTCCTACTGAAATGGTTTTAAATTAAGCTTAACTTAAATATTTATAACTATATTGCTAACTCCAAGCAATCGTTGACTCATCCTGTACAACTTTTATGATTTTGTGTGACAAGGACAAAATCATTTTTAAAAAATTTGTATGTTCTTTTATCGGAACTGTCTAGCCAAAACAATATTCAAATATATTTTTTTAATTGCTAACAGCATAAAAGATAAAAAAAGGTTTTTAAATAAAAATAACATGATTAACAACAAAGAATATTTTTAAAATTCTCAACGATACCAATTTATTGAAAATAATGCACGTATTTATTATCCTTGCAAAGAATAAACAATAGTTTGAAATTTACAGAGTTAACTAGATAAAAAGCACAAAACTAAAATGAAGTAATTGCATTGCACATTGGTTAATTCAAGTTCAGGGTAATTACAAATCCGGAAGTATTATGAAAGGAAGCATCATGGGAAAAATCTGAAATAATATAAGAACATACGAGCTGATTATTTTTATAAATCGTGTAAAAATTAAGATCAAAAATAAAATCCGCATTGTATGTTACACTGAATTTTTCAAATCGCATTGTTTATAGTCTTCATTTTAGATTGATTGTGTGAATGAACGCCTCCGCGTTTTATCTCAACAATTTAAAAATATATAAATTACATAACTTGACATGGTAATCGCTTCTCAGAAATTGTCAAATTATTATCATTTCTATTTAATAATAACAAACAAGCAAGCTTTGATTAGGTACTCTTTTAAAAAAATCCATTTTTTAAAAGAATTTGGTGTCAAGTTTAAAGAAAACATAGTAACAAACACATGAAAATAATATATCTAAGCTGGAAATTTACAACTAAATTAAGTGGTTTATTCTTCTCGATTATTTTTAACAACCCTTACATCGTCTTTGAATTGATAGAATTAAGTTATATATTTCTTGTTACGGTATAAGCAATCCATGCTATCTACAAAGTCTTGTTGGTGATTCTTGCCACCTCTCAAAGTTGAAACTAATCCTTGAGCAAAAATATATCGCTCAGTGTAATGCAAATACTACCTGCAGAACATGAAGACAGCTGATAAAAAAACCTCTCTAGAAGAGGGAAGACGCACTCTGGACGATGAACAGGAGTAGGCTAAGCAGCACGCTTGGCCTGCTCACTGGCCATGTCGCACTAAGGGCGCACCTCTTCAAACTTAAGCTGGCGGCCGAGAAAAACTGCCCACTATGCGACGAGGAGGAAGAGAGCAGCATACATATATGTGCTGCTGCCCGTTGTTAGCGGTGTACAGGTAATAAACCTGGAGACGCATAAAATGGATCCAAGTGATCTAAATGAGACAGGGCCTACAGAAATCCTGCGGTTTGCCAAAACCAGCGGACTGGAATTCTGATGCCCTGAAGACAAAGCGGTAGTCACAGAGGATCAAAGATCTAGGTGACCCGTGGTCGAGGTTGCAAACCAAGTTCTCAGGTTTTTAAGCCATGAGATCCTTATTCTGCTCGGTCCCCTCTTTCCAAGCACCTTTCCCTGTAGGATAAGCTGCAACAGCCCGTATCCTTCGCTGTTTCTCATGATGTGTCCTAAGTATTCCAATTTCCGACTTTTGACTGTACTCATGATCTCCATTTCCTTGTTTAAAATGTCGAGTACTCTTTTGTTTGTAACTTAAAATCAAATACATTCAATTATTTATTTTTAAAACCAGTCATTCTTCCCTTGATGATTGTTTGGATTGAAATTAATTAATTTACAAATGATGACTAGTTCGACGACCTGCATTAATACGAACAGAACAGGATTTCGTATTATTTCGACAGACCCTCCTATTTATTTCCTGACGACACCTGCTCTTTTTCAGCATTACTGAAAGAGTCACAGACTGGTGTGTGTCTGTCGATTGGGCGTCACACAGTGACGGACTATTATTGGCCGGAAACTCGCTCGAAGAGTTTATTTATTACAAAGAAATCGGGATAGTTATTGTCACAATATCAAACAATTATCACTCGACTGTGACAATACCCAACAAAAATCATGCCTTGATACCCCGAATTGTTCAAAATTTGACGTAAAATATAACTTACAGAGAAACAGACAATTTTCATAAAGGATTTTTTTAAATTAGTCATCAAGATGCGAAACTAATAGCAGCTCCATAATAATTTAATTATCACTATTTTAATTAATCTGAAAAACATTAATCGCTCAGTTCTTCCCTGTAACGTTCACTGAACTTTCTGAAAAAGGGTCTATATTGGATTAATTCCTTTTATGCCCACCGTAAATATTTATTTCTATAATTGGTTTGGTGTAAAAGAAATTACTGCATTTGAAAGTTGTATCAAGTGATAATAACAAATTCAATTTAATACGGAATCAATTAACAGGTCAAAAAATCTTCTCGAAACAAACTGTTTGCAACAGCATCTAATACAACAAGC
The DNA here is from genome assembly GCA_950111635.1 of Agelastica alni. Lineage (NCBI taxonomy): Eukaryota > Metazoa > Arthropoda > Insecta > Coleoptera > Chrysomelidae > Agelastica > Agelastica alni. The sequence goes on from OX467709.1 coordinate 85,295,840, forward strand.
ACACAAAGTTTAAAAATTTAATATTACCTTTTCATATTTTCAGTTTAACGTTGGTCATTCTGTTGTCCTAAAGCTGTCTGTTTCTTTAAAAAATTTACCATCTTTGTACATAATTCGTCTAAAGTGCCTGAATTTTTTTTTTTTTTTTTTTTTTTTTTTTTTTTTTTTTTTTTTTATGAAAATAGTCGCAAAAAGGGTAGACCTATCGTGTGGGCCGCGGACGGCCCACACTGCGACTATTAGAAGTGGAAGGGATTATAGAAAGGAAATGATTGTGGACACGCTTTTTAAAAAGTTGCAGGTCATAGTTCATAGAAAAACTGATTTTGGAAGCTTATTCCATTCCGTAGCAGCCCTGTAAAAGAAGGATTCTTGATGAAGATTGGTCCTTGTAGTGTCAATCTTGAGAGTAAATGGGTGAGACTGTGAGAGTTGAGCTGTTTATCAAACGAATGGCTTTTTTCTGAATGGAATCTAGAAGACGAAGAGAATGCCTTGGTGCTGAACCCCAAATGTGCGAGCAATACTCCAGTAGAGGTCGAATTTGAGCCTTGTACGTCGTCAACAGTTGATCAGGAGTAAAAAACTTTCTAGCTTTCCACAGAAAACCTAGTCTCTGGCTTACCGACTTTGCGATGTTAGCAACATGGTCATGCCAAGACATATTATTGGACACCGTGACTCCCAAAATCGAGGTGGAGGGACTTGGTTCAAGGGTATTTCCGGACATTGTGATGGGATGATTTGAGGAATTCACTTTCTTGGAAAACGTGCCTGAATGATATAAACCTAGCTTAGCTATCTCAGAGATAAGTTGATCTTTCTATAATTTGTAAACCCAGCCTACTTTTGGGTCAGCTACTTCTAACACTGCTGCAGCCTGACATTTTAATTTGTGAAGAAAGTTCTTTTGTCTCGCGAATTGTTTAGAAACCCCGTATTAAAATTTGCTCGGGTGCCAATTGTAATGTCCGGGGTAGTCGGTCATAAATAGAGACGTGGTTTGACTTTCTAAGCTGTATTTATTCCAAAACAAAATTCGATTTTACAAATAAATGTCACATTTTAAATAAAAATATTTACGTGAACGGTATTTCTGAAAATTGAGACGGGTGTTTATTTCTTTAACTCAACACGTAAAAGAAATAAAATAAGGGAAGGATCTGAGAAATCTTAACGCGAAAACTCAGCGGTAGGAATCCTCTACAGAACTTTATTGAATGGTCTCAACACGACCACTCAAGTGCGAACTAAACCAAACTCAACGCGTAAGGATCAATTGCCTTTCGAGGAATTTGCCACGTCTTTTTTTCGTTCTCTAACGAGTACTCTGCTAGCGGTTTCTCTACTGGCAAATTATGCCCGAGCTCAGCCGTAGAGGGTAGAAGAAAAAAAATATAAAGTGAGCTGCGCCACCGGCTTGACGGTATAAGCCGGAAACCCCTAGATCTTATAGGCACTAGCAGGGCTACAAGATAAACAACTATGATTATGGTGAACCAAATAAATAAAATTATAGCAAAAATATGTTGGATACTTTACTCACACAATAGATAATTAAGGTACACAGTTCAATAGCAACATCATAACAAATATAGTCAAAGTTAACAGCTATGGTAAAATTTCCTTGCTAAAACAAACCAAAAATGTAAAATTTACAACTTTATAAAATAACCAAAACAGAAGTAAGAGTAACAGACTTTACCAAGTTACAACAAAAAGTAAGACATATATAAATTAACTAATTAATAACACTAATTCAAACATTTACATAAAGGCAAAGAACAAAAGGTAAAACATATATATCAGTTAACTCATTAATAACACTAATTCAAACATTTAAATAAAGGCAAAGAAGATTCACTAGTTAACTGTTTACATAAAGATTTTCACTGCCAGAACAATCGAGTTCATTTAAAAAGATCTTTACTATTGTTGTCCTTTAAAATATCAAGATTGTAGGATATTTACAAATAAGTAGAAAGAAAATATGTTTTTACTTGGACATAAAGAATTATTGAGAAGGTTACTTTAATCCAAGTTTAGTTTTGGCATATTATCTAATGCAATAAATAGTTTCCAACAATGTACTATACTAATAAACTAAACAGGACATAATAGTGGTGTCAGCATAAGTCACTGCTTTATATATTTAAAAATAAATCACTTATAACCTTTGGGTATACGAATTCACAAAGCACTATATTTATAAACTGAAACAAAACTTACTGGTGGTGTCGAACGAGACAAGGCGTTATATATTTAAAAACAAATCACTGATAACCTTTGGGTAAACGAATTCACATGTATCCTGTGGCCTACTCCGGGGGCTGGTTAGATTATGGGGGTGGCACTGGTTAACAATGGCTTCCCTCAAATAGATCCCGAAAACGGTTATTTTAACTTGACACCAACTCCAACAATATCCACAATAATGGCAAGACAAAATGGTCAAGTTAAAAATCAAATGGTTTTTCTTCAAAATCCAATTAAGATGGCCCAAATACAGCCAGATATGAAAGAAATCCCATAGAGGTTCTGCACACGTGCTAATAACACCGTCCCCAATAACGTTCACCGACACCTGGCCTCCAAGACTCTCAAAACACGACTCCCGCTCCTATCCCGGAAATCAAGAAAAATGGCGCGGAATAAACGTCAACCCACAATCTTCTCAAATCCGTGCCTCGTCCTCGTCCGTGTGGATATTCAGTCCCATCCACACAGAAATTGCAAACCAACTATCGAAAGTTATGCAACACTACTTACGAGTAAGGCACAATTATTATGAACCGTAGATGGGAACAAATAGGCACGTGACAAATTGGTCGGTCTTTTATACTAATTTAAGTTCTATAAAAACTGTTTGGCATTTAAAAATGGCGTGCGTTTTTAGACGATAATTCTTATTCTCGTTACAACCTCTTTAAATATAAATATACATGTCACCCGACAAACCCCACACCAATTGTATAAGAACCTATGCAGTCTCTAAAGAAGAGATATTCCCCGTTAGCAGTCTTTGAGAAGGAGCTAGCCCACTTAAACAGTTTATGTGAAGAGAAGCTAATCTCCACGGGTGGTCTTTAAGGATCTAGCTAGCAATACATGAGGAGGAGCTAGCCCCCATTATCAGTAATCGAGGTGAAGCTAGATCCTATGAGGAGTCAGACCCGTGGTCAGTCTAAGAAGATTTATTTATTTATTTACACTGTTCTACAGAAAAAAAGATTTCCAATTACAGAACAGGAACAAAGTAAACATTTGCACAATAGTACTAAAAATAAAAAAGCTTAAGAGTAATACACAATTTACAAAATCAGACAAACATTAGTAGAAAGCTTAAGACTAACACAACATTATTACTGCTGATAATAATAGCTCTTAATTTGCCTCAAATTACAATAGAATATATCAAGCTGGTCACTTATAAGGTTATAGTTGCTACACATAGTATGAACAGGAGAGTTTTTAAGTATATTTGTTCGTGGTGTGGTAGTGTTGGTGTATTACGCAACATTTGGTAGGATTTAACGCTAAATTATTACGACTGCACCATTGGCTTATTTGATTAAGATTTTTCGATAGTTTCTCACTTCAGTCATATTAATGATAGGAGAGAAAATTTTTAGATCATCAGCATACAGTAAAAAATTAAGCTTAATTATGTCACCAATGTCATTGATAAAGATATTAAACAGTAGTGGACCGAGGTTAGATGGTACTTAAAGACATGACTAAAGTAACGAACAAATATGGAATGGCGGCTGTCAGAATCGGCAACTTTAACATGAGAGTCGGCTCTGCTAAAGGCGAAAGAGACTCAAGGATTCGAGTAATTTTGGTACGAATCTACCAGTGGGATGCGGAAAACCATTCACAGATTATTATAGAGCACATCGAGACTACAAAATCCTGAAATAGTTTTACTTAATTTCTATAAATTAAAATATTAATATCTATCCGTTTTTAAGGTTTCAAAGTTTTTGATTTGTCTCAGAATTTATTCTATGAAAGACTAGCTTATTTTTCCTCTCAGAACCTCCAACTTTTAAGTTTCGTTTTAATGTTCTGAACACCTACATACAGTTGGATAGTCAGAAATATACATTTAAAATAAATTTTTTAAAAATGTTAAAAAATGCCAATTTATTAAATGATAACATTCTCATTTGCATTCGAGACTAGCGGTAGACAAGAATAATCTAGCAAAAATTAATTAAAACGTACAGAGTACCAAACATTAAAACATTCAAGAAAATGTATTCATTGCTATTTGATACAACTCTCCGGGGTGATTTGTACTGAATGCATTTACATTTTAATGAAAACCGACAGAATAAAACAATGGGGACTAGTTTTGGTCAAAAAAGATAACCAATAAGAGCTAGTGAAAGGTAAATAAACATGACGAATACAATGAGCCACGTGCTATTTACAATAATCAAGAATCACGCACTCTGTCGAAATTTATTTCAGCGGCGTTGGATCATTTTTATTGTTTTATTCAAAATTGTACACTGTATTAAAATTATTCAATACACTCATGAAATAAAAATTATTACCCTTCACGTATTTAGTTTTTAATAATTTTTTTGTCTACAATAATTAAAAAGTTCAGGGAATATTTCCAAAGGATAACGAAGAAATTTATATGCAATAATAATAATTTTTTTTTATGAAAATAGTCGCAAAAAGGGTAGACCTATCGTGTAAGCCGCGGACGGCCCGCACTGCGACTATAAGAAGGGTAAGGGAGTATAGAAAGGAAATGATTGTGGACACGCTTTTTAAAAAGTTGCAGGTCATAGTTCTCTGGAAAAACTGATTTTGGAAGCTTATTCCATTCCGTATCAGCCCTGTAAAAGAAAGATTCTTGATGAAGATTGGTCCTTGTAGTGTCAAGCTTGAGAGTAAGTGTGTGAGACTGATCAGCGTGCCGAGTTCTTCGGCCGAATGTGGCCAATGGTGGTACAAGAGTCTAGAATCTAGAAGACGAAGAGAATGCCTTGGTGCTGAACACTTTTGTATACATTTCTCTCTTTGTTCATAACAAAGTTTTCTTTTAAAGACTGAAAATGGCTACCCAAGATTCTAAATAAGAAGGTAAATCAGGTGAATATAGGGGGTGGTCAAGGGTAGATATTTGTTTTTCGGCCAAAAACTGCTTCATATTGTGAGCGGGTGGTTTGTCCAGAAGAAGAATCCAAGTTTTCTCCTCCCAACAATGGTGTCGACCTCGTCTAACATCTTCAAGCAGTATTCCAAAAGCAAAATTTAATTATTCCCTCACGTCATAAGCATAGCCTTCACTTTCGACTTGCTCATCTCATCGTTTTTTATTTCAAGTGATGATGTTGACTTCCATTGAATGGCATGCCTTTTGGTTTCAGTATCATACTGAAATATCCAAGTTTGAGAACTTTTTTATTTATCATGAGAAAGGTTTTTTCGTACCATCTTCGTATGAATCTTTTTCCTATTCTAATCAACGTACAAAATCTTTCTAAAAGTTTCACCGTTAATGCTGACCATATCTGCATTCTAACCGAACCTTTCTGTTGATTTCTACGATTTCTTCACACTGTCAACATTTTTTAAAGGTAACGGACGTCCTTCACGTTCATCGTCTTCCACCGATTCTAACACCTCCAAAAACCTCTTGTACCACATTATAATTGCTGAACGGGACATGCAATTTTCTCCATGCACCTATATCAATGTTTGTTGGTATTCTAGCGGTTTTAATAGAAATTTTAAACTGCATTTTCGACGCGATGCGTGTACAGGGTATTTTTCTTTTTATTACTACACATAAACCTTAAAACCTAATAAAAGTAAACTAGTCTTGTTCGAAAGCTACATTTTTAAGTGATTTTAATTGTCAGTGTGTCCCTCAGGCAACAAGTCCTGGAGCTTTATTTTCAGATCCAACATTATATCCATAGCCATGCCACCTAAGTGAACTGTCGTTTGCAGAAGTTGCCTACATGTCGAGTAAAAGGTCTTTTATATTGGAAAATGCGCAAATAGAACGGAAATGGAACGATTTCGTTTTTAAAAGATAAAATTTTCCAGAGATGTCTGCATGGTTCGACAGTCGTAATGAAAAGCGGAAAAAATTGTACAGTCACGATGTCATTACGTTGCATCGTTCATTTTTGATAGCTAAGTGTTTTTCGCAATTTCATTTTCAAAAAGAAATGAGTCAAACTGTTCTTTCCATCTGGTTTCATAAATTGTCTTGAAAGCTAAATATTCGCAAATGAATCCGTAATCTAGATATTAATGTATACGACCATAAAAACGTGCGTTCATTTGTCCAATATTGGTCGACTAAAAATGTCACGCCTTGTAATTTTTGTTTATGTTGATTATACTAATTTTTTAACAGTTAAATGGCTTATTGGGGACACGATAATAAACGAAAAATAAACAAAAATGCGGTACCTATCTTACGTGTTTACTGATAATACAATATTTAAGTATTTCTATTTGAAAAATACTTTTAAGAAAATTTGGGAGCCCCATTTTTTATTGTAAATGTGTAAAAAAGCAAATAAAATTGTGTATCGCGATCAATTTTTACGGAAGTTAAACTGTTAATGGAAGTACCTAATTATTAAATTAACAATTCGTTGTAATTGGCTAATGAAGACACCAGATATCCTAACAAATACTTTTTAAAAAACATAATAAGTTGCTTTTTGATACCCCAAAGTCTATTGGTAATTGTTACTGACAATTAACAAGGCCATTTGGCCATAAAAATAGAATTAATTTTGGTTTTTAAGCACGTTTCCAAGTTCTCAAATAAGTTATTTCAGTTTTAACAAGACTTTTTAGTACCAATTCAGAGAGTGAACAAACAAAAATAGTCCATAAATAAAGAAATTAACTTGATTTACTTGACAGACTCTTTCAATGATAATTTTTAATTAGGATTCCTTACTCGATCCTTCGCTGTTGCGTTTACATGACCAGCGCCGAGAAACAGTAACAACGCCTTCGCAGAGCACGAGGCTATCATTTTTTATTTCATAAAAAGATTGATTTGACATTGAGATAATTTGGAAACACCATGTATACAAAACGATGTGTGGCTTTCTACACAATTGATAGGGATCACTCTTGTTAAGCAGATTTTTACTAAAAATAGTCGCAAAAAGGGTAGACCTATCGTGTGGGCCACGGACGGCCCTTCCCGCACTGCGACTATTAGAAGGGGAAGAGATTATAAAACTGATTTTCAAAGCCTGTTCCATTCTGTAGCATCCCTGTAAAAGAAGGATTCTTGATGAAGATTGGTCCTTGTAGTGTCAATCTTAAGAGTAAATGGGTGAGACTGATCAGCGTGTCGAGTTCTTCGGCCGAATGTGGCCACTGGTGGTATAAGAGTTTTTATTTCTCTGGAGCATCTGCCACGAAAATATCTGTAGAGTAATGTCTGGTCTGCAACTCTTCTTCTATGTTCTAGTGGGTGAAGGGTATCTGTGAGAGTTGAGCTGTTTATCAACCGAATGGCCCTTTTCTGAATGGAATCTAGAAGACAAAGATAATGCTTTGGTGCTGAACCCCTTATGTGCGAGCAATACTCCAGTAGAGGTCGGATTTGAGCCTTGTACGTCGTCAACAGTTGATCAGGAGTAAAAATCTTTCTAGCTCTCCACAGAAAACCCAGCCTCTGGCTTACTGACTTTGCAATGTTAGCAAAATGGTCATGCCAAGACTTATTATTAGACACCGTGACTCCCAAAATCGAGATGAAGGGACTTGATTCAAGGGTATTTCCGGACATTGTGATGAAATGATTTGAGGAATTCACTTTCTTGGAAAACGTGGCGCTTTATGTTTTCTGGGCGTTGAACTGAACAAGATTGTTGGTTCCCTACTGGACGATTGCTTTAAGATCTCTATTGATGGAGTCAACCTATTCTTGCCCGAGTCTATTTGTATCATTCACCGAAAGTGATCGATAGGATGTGAAAGTTGAGACAAGTGTGCTGTCGTCTGCGAAACTGTAAATGGGATTCGTGGTAGTTTTCAAGAGGTCGTTAATGTGTAACAAAAATAGTGTAGGGGACATGATGGAACCCTGGGGGACCCCGGCATTGGTTTTTAACGCATTAGAAGAAATACCATCAACTGCCACTTGTAAGGATCGATCTTGCATGATGCTCATGAGCCATTAGCGCAATTTGGTTGTGAGACTTTGCGATACATTTAAAGTTAAGCGACCCCTATTAATAGTTGGGCAGTGTATTTTACAAGTTTATTAGCAATCGAAAAGATGAAGCGACAAAATACCAAGTTTACGTTTACTAAAATTTATTAACAGCCAATTAGTTTCGAATAAAATGCGATCAGGAAAATTTCGTGGTGTTGAGGGATGAAACATTTTACTCCCGCATCCTTTTACTTCGTCATTACTACGACATCAACGATAATTAAGACTTGCAGCAAACTAAACTCTGTAATTACCTTATAATTTAACGTACGGCGTAACCTAATAGTGACAAATTACAGCAAAAAGACACATCGTTCACTTCATTAGCGCATTATTTCGGCTAAACGTAATTAGAAAACAGCAAAGCATGTAATTTAAAAGAATAAAAGGATATGGTATAAGGAGGACTATTAATGGAAACTGTTTTTGTCTAAAATTTGTCGGTTACCATTGATTTTTCCCTCTACAATAAGTTTTTTCAGCCCATTCATTCTTCTTGAAATGTGTCCAAAATACCGTAAGTATGATTGGTTTATCCTGGTTGATAGCCTTGTGGTGATTTTTACTTTCCTAAGAATTGACACGTTAGTACGGTGTTCTGTGTATGATATTCGCAGCATTCTTCTGTAGGCCCACATTTTAAAAGCATATATTATTCTTCGATTGGCCATTTTTAAAGTCCAGGTCTTAGATGCATACGTGGCAATAGGAAAGATCAAGAAATTTAATAATTTCAGTTTGTTGCGTTGAGATATTGCAGAGTATTTCCATATTCGAATTAGTTTTATTATTGTGTTACGTGCTATGGCCAGTCTGCGTTTGATTCCTCTGTCACAGCTGCCTTTGTTTGTGATAAGTGATCATAAATAGTTAAATTTCGATCTGTCTAACATTGGCAGGGTTGCGGTTTATAATAATAATTTTCGTCTTTTTTTTGTTCAACGTAAGACCATGTTCTCTGCTGATCCTGTCTCATGATTTTCGTGAATTCTTCTTCCGAACGAGCTAGTATTAAGGTGTCATCTGCATATCTAAGGTTTTTAATTCTTTTTCTTCCTATGGTTAATCCCCCTCGCCAGCCTTGCAGAACTTTTCTTATTACATACTCTCCGTATATATTGAAGAGTATCGGTGACACAAGAAAGCCCTGTCTTACACAAAGCCACAAATTCTTTCATTTTACGCAGTCGAATGCTTTGCTGTAGTCGACAAAGCACAAATAAGTTTTTACATTAAATTTATAAGCTTTTTCTATTATTTGTTCACTTGTTCCCTTTCCTGGTATGAATCCTGTCTGTTCGTCAAGAATCTGTGAAAGTAAAAAATGTTTTAAACGGTTGTTGATTATACGAAGCAGAATTTTGCTTGCATGTGACATAAGCGCTATTGTTCTGTAGTTGCTGCAGTCTGTAGGAGAGCTTTTCTTGTGTAGCGGCATGTACATTGATTCACTGAGCTGTAGCTCACTAAAAATTTATAATTGTATAGGAAAGAGGCTAAATGAGCTGTTCTCAGATGCCATAACAAAAATTACCAGAAAATCCTTTCACTAAAATGAAACTTTTTGCTTTATTAAATGTTCATTCTGCTAATAACTAAGTCGCAGTCTCAATAATGTAAAATTTTACGAAAACATTAATATCATCGTTTAGTGGTAGAATGCAAAAACTTAAAGCGTCCCCCCTCGTATTCGGGAGGAATGGTTGGAATGTGAAATTGAAAATAATTCGATTCTATGTATTCGAACAAGACTGAAAATTTAACCGAGATCGTTTATTTCACTAGACCGTTGACGGAATTACGACTTTTCTTTATAGATAGAAAATTACTGTTTACAACAGCTCCGATTTTTCGTTGTGATACATTTAAGTGATTGCTGTTTATTTAAGACTTTATTTTTCGAGTAATAAAAATTCTAGTCGTTTTTATTTTACAAATAACGTCGAGTTTATTTTTTTAAAATTGTTATAGAAATGAATTTTGACCAATCATTTATTTACTTTAGAGTTTCTTTTGACATTCAATATGTAACTTTTTTAATATGCCTTGTATTCTTAAAATTAAAATATAAGAATTATTAAAAAAGTACACGCAACACCAATAATTTTTTTAAAAGTTTGATTTTATTACTTTTTTAATATGGATAAACAAATTTGAAACTGTATAAAACTAAAAAGTTTGTTTTGCTGTAAAGTTGGCTGCGAACGTGTTAAGAAGTGTGTCTTATTTGGAATAAATATTGAAAATACCCTTCGTTTCACCCTCATTCTTCAAAGTATGTTATTGACTCGGGGATCCTGTTTAATGAAGCATACGCACCTGGTGACATTTTATGCGTGAAGTATTCTATCGATCCATGAAGTCATGAAGTGTTAAAAACCAAAATTCGATGTTTTGTTATCGTCAAAATATCTGCTTGATAGTGGATGTAGTGACACCATTACAAAATTATATTGGCTTTTAGGTACTCGTAGGTGGTTGTTATTTTTTAAACTGAATATGTGTAAATTATTACACAGTAGTTCACAGCAATTCCAAAGTGTTATTTCTAGCAGCATTTTAAGCGTATCTGATGCATTACAAGCAGACCCCTACATCCATCGACGCCTTCGCTAAGGGGTGCGGCAAAACACAAAACACATGTCGACGATTTCAGACCCTTATGCCATAACGACCGACCTTAAGGCAATTTTTCATGTACACATTTCAATTATTATTCTACAATATACAATGACAATTAGCTACTTTTGCCCCACCCAGTTTCAAAACAAAATTTTTCAAGCGATCATTTAGTTGCAACGTATACCGAGTTATTAACCTGTTACCAAAAGAAATGAAAAAAATTTAAACTCTTTCTGCTGGAAAATCGACTTTAATTATAACCTACTTTATACATTCTTATAATTAATTGGTCAAACAAAGCAAGTCTCAGTAATGTACGTCTTTTCCTTTCTTCTTACAATAAAGACGATTATTATCATTAAATACACTAACAACTTTATTCAATGTTGTTTTTAACTTATACATAGACGATTGTTTAAAAGATTTAAAAGAGAGTGCGTATGGATTAAAAATGAATGATTTGATCGTCAAATGCCTTCTTTAGTGATATTAGATATCACCTAAAGAGGAGTTGCAGGCGATGGTTAATGTTATGCATGATCCCCTGAAAATCAAAGGGATTAAAATAAATTTAGCAAAACGAAAGTAATGATTTTTGAAAGAGAAGAAAACATGACAAACTGTAAAGTTCTGATTAAGGGAGAAAAAATGGAACAAGTAAATGAATTTGTGTACTTGGGTTGAAAGTTTACGAGAGATGGAAAGTATGACAGTGACATTGAGCGAAGGGTGTTGGCAGGAAAACACATGAATGGGACACTGCATAGCTTTATGAGCAGCTAGAAAGTGTCAAAAAGGCACGTCTGGCTGTGCATAGAGGTGTGTTGGTTCCTACACTTATGCATGGTAGTGAATGTCGGATTTGGCAGAAGAAGCATGAAAATAGGATTGATGCTGCGGAGATAAGTAGTCTGCGAAGTATAGCTGGAGTGACTCGGTTAGATAAAGTAAAAAATAGCGAGATAAGAGAACGCTGTGATGTAAAACAAGATAGATAACAACAACAACAAAGATAGATAAAGGAATGCTTAGATGATTTGGACATAAAGAAAGGATGGATTAAGGAAGATCAACATTGTTTTGAAGAAAGGCCAGGTCAAGAGCACCAACAACCGACGAGCATGTATGAGAGCACTGATGAAAGTAGAGGAAGCAAAAGATGTGTGTAAGAACCGTAGCAAGTGGAAGATAGTGGTCTCTGCCTACCCCTACGGGAAAAAGGCGTGATTATATGTATGTATGTTATTAGACAATGAGAGATCACTGAAGTTGTTCTTGAGGGTGTCCTATCACCAATGGTAGTTTTTTATAGTGTACGGTTGCTGCCTACCGAAATTTTATCAACAGCCCTCGTATTTATCCACCAGGTGTAGAACTTACAATTGAATGGCACAGAAAAAATATCAATGACCACACGCACATCGTATAATATCATCCGTGGGCGAAACAAGAAAAATTTTACAAAAAGTCAGAACTCTGAAATCGAAACCAAAAGATATAAAACAGATGTCGAACTATAAGTTTCAAACTATGAAATGTGTATCCTGTCCAAAGTAAATGTTTGCGTTAATATATTGCACCAGATGAAATTATAATGGGTTATTGTAACGCGAGTTTTAAATAGTAGAAACACACTTTGTCTAACCACATTTTTGATGGATTTTTCATAAAATACACTTGCAATCACAAAAAAATTCAATACAGCGTTTACAGGAATCAAGTTTTGGCCGGTGTGGTCATAGAAATTAAAATAGTTAACATTAACATCTGATTAATAATAAGAAAACATTAAAAAGAAGAATTTGATGGATAACTATAAAGGATGACAGATGTATTCAAAATTATAATATTGGTCTTGTAAAACAAGTAGTTTAGTCAAAAAGATTTATAAATCAAATATTTTTAAAATATGTTGTATCTTAGAGTGAATAAAATTTTGTTAAAATCATTGTATAAACGGGTTCCTCCGTCTTTTTGGTTTCTCCACCTGCTGTTTTTTCCCTCTGGTGTTACGGAAAATCTTCTGTTCTGTAGAAAAGTTCTGATGAGAGATATAGGTCGGAAATTCTTTGTCCTTATTGATGAGTTTTCGCTGGTTGACGGTTTCGTAAATAATAAAAACTAGGTGTTTTATTGATTATGGTAATGTGGTACAAAATACAAACAGGCTCTTTATTTAAAAAAAAAAAAAATAATAATAATAATAAAAGGTAAGTAAAAAAATGTAAAATTTCATAAATTAATAATACTTTAAACTTCCTCAATCTTATTAATAAGTGTTTAAATTAAAGGTAACTTTTCTCATTTTGCTCAAGAGCTTATGTGACAAAGCTAATTCTAAAGAAACTTTAGATCTAATGAAAATTTAGATATTTTCCCGGTAGTGATAGTAAACTACCTAAGGTAGTTTCCACACTGAACATTTATATATACAGTATAGTAAACAGTATACAGTAAAGTAATAATTTATCAGGTTCTAAATTTCTGCCAAAAATTTGGCAAGTTTTACAATCACTATGAATTGTTAAAGCATTTTGATTAAAAATCCACAAACATAGTTAAATACATCGTGAACAGGCAAGTTTTCCTTCCTGTAACTATAATTCGAAAGACTAATTGCTTTTCGATTTTTATTTCAGACTTACCTCCCCATTTTGTTTAGTTTAAAGAGATTGTGTGTTACTTTCACAGTTTACAGTTAGTTTTTTTAAACAATTTTGTGATCGATTTAATTTTGTATTAATTTCGTTCTGTTCTTTTGAACACTTTCAACTAGTTATGTCCCTAAATTGATTAACCGAGCGAAAATAACGGGTACGGGAATTAAGCACCGACTAATGGATTTTTCTAACGAAACATTTTTGAATTTCCGCATAGAAAAAACACCGCACTAGCAAAGAATTACCTCGAAAACTGCTAACGCGATAAATTGAACGAGCTAGGTATCAAAGCGGAAGTGCTTCTTCTATAGGACCCGCCAGTTTTCTCTGATCTATTATTTGCACTCACTCAGATAAATTACTATAGCAGCATATTTTTTGTATAGAATGAATGAGGGCTGCCATAACCGGCGATTACAATATGACAAACGATGAAAAATGTGCAGGATATAAAAGTATAGTTAAGGTAGAAGTTGGTTAATTTCCTGATGGAAGTCGTTCGTTTTTTAGGATTCACCTTTCGTTATAATATTCTTATATTTATGAAAAGCACATGATTACTTTAAACCTAACGAAATTTATTTATTGTAGGTCAAACCCCAATCTCGCAGTCTTGTTAGTATATTTTATGTTCCTCTTTTTTTCTTCATCTAAAATTTTATAAATTAAAACCATCTGGCACTTTAAAGAGACTTCTCTCACTCCCCCTTTTTGATGATCCTGAAAATATTCTCTCAAATATCGGGTTTCAAGTATATCGTAGTACAAAATACTGTGTATCGAATCATCTTTTTTAAAAAACGAAATGATAAAACAGCTAAACAGATACGAGGTATGATTGGTTCATTAGTTCTACAAAACAGCAAAAGAACTTGGAATGACAATATCAACCACGAAAACTAAATGCACGACGACCTCAAAGGTGCCGATCAGATGTTAACTAGCCATAGACAATATTATCATACAACAGGAAATAAAATTTAAATACCTTGTGGTGGAGATAAGAAGTCAAGCAGTAACGTCAACAAGAACAGCGGCATGCCTGAATAACATAACATGGAGTAACAAATACAAAGGGGCTGAAGCAACATTGCGTATCTAAAAAACAGTCACAAGACAGAGAAAGAAGCAAGGACATCAGAAGAATGTATCAACGACTGGATACTATATAAAAAGATGGAATGGAACGACCATATCAGTCGAATATCATCGGTAAGAATGGGGAAAATGACAAGTGACAAATCACCATCAGGTCGCCGAAGTATTCGACGACCCAGAAGCACTGGAATGACAATCTTTCTGGTAATGGAGCCCATGAAAAAAACAGGCTCAATTCCCGCCTATATACTAAAGAGAAAAGAAAGAAAATCATCTCGTTTTTCTTCCTCTATTCATCTTGACTTGGTAATTTTTCTCCACATCCACATTTCAGCTGCCTCCAATCAATCTCTTCTCCTTTTCCTCAATTGTCAGGTTTCGCTTCCATAAGTAAGTACACTCCAAACAAATGTCCTAATGATTTTTTTGCGAATACCAATGTTTAGATGTTGGTTTGTCAGATTTTTAATTGGATTAACGTTGTTTTTTTTATGTCCACGGTTGATTTGTTGTTGTAAGTGATAGTACTACGGTATAAAAACTCTTGGACTTGTTAGATTTCTGGAGTAATTGGGATATTTCCATTATTATTTGATGCTTTACTAATAAGCAAGGTTTTAGTTTGATGGACATTTATTTTTATGCTTAATTTATGGAATGCACTTGCAAGAACTCTTAACATGTGGTTCATGTCATTTTTAGATTGAGAAAGTGTTACCATGTCGTCTGCGGACAATTACAATGGATTTGTTGTCCATTTATGGTTACCCGTGTTTTGTCTCCATGCATAATTAGTAAAAAATAAGATCTAGAATGGGCCAATGAAAAAAAAAAAATCCTTCTCCGGGTCGTTTTAAACAATTCTTCGTTATCAATTTAAATTTAATTTTTTTAATATCCATTCGTTATAGTCCACATAAAAATTGCTTCACAATATATTTAAATGGTTTAATAGACTAATTAATTCTGGTTGTAAAAAGATAAGAAATAATATATACCATGCACTCGATAAAATGAATTTGCGATAAATTTTCAATGGTGAAACAATTTTAAATTTCTTAGAAATCCACCGTTAAGCGTTATCTCGGTATGTATCAGAATTATAACACTATAAGTATAAACTTGGGTGGTCTATAATAGTATGTTGGTACTAATTAACATTTCGAAATTCGATAAACAAAGCAATAATTGCGAAGCATAAAAACCGCTAAAATATATCGTTAGAATTCAGCTATTCCTAAAGTGGGTTCCGTGGAGAAGTCACTGGGGTTCTACGAATTTTTTTATTTTTGGCATTTACCTATGATTAGAAGTTAACCTGCGATGCTAACCGTTCTGAATTACGAAGCATTTATAGATAGATAGATAGTTACACCTTTTTCCCGTAGTGGTAGGCAGAGACCACTTCCATCCACTTGCTACGGTTCTTAAACACATTTTTTGCTTCCTCTGCTTTCATCAGTGCTCTCATACATGCTCGTCGGTTGTTGGTGCTCTTGACCTGGCCAAAACAATGTTGATATGATCGAGATATGTTCGCCTAGGTCGACCTCTACCGACTTGTCCATTTCCACTCGTCTTATAAATTTGTTTTGTCAATCTTCCTTAATCCATCCTTCCTACGTGCCCAAACCATCTAAGCATTCCTTCACTATTTTTGTAACCACACCTTCTTTTACACCACAGCGTTCTCTTATCTCACTTTTTTTTACTTTATCCAACCGAGTCACTCCGGCTATACTTCTCAGGCAACTCATCTCCGCAGCATTAATCCTATTTTCATGCTTCTTCTGCCAAACCCAACATTCACTACCAAACATAAGTGTAGGAACCAACACACCTCTATGCACAGCCAGACGTGCCCTTTTTAACACTTTCTGGCTGTTTATAAAACTATATGGTAATAAACCATGGACCGAATGAAATTTATAAACACGGATACTTGGAGTTTAAGTAAAGAGTAATAAATTATGACCTATGTGAAGTATGGAGATTTCTCAAGGTGTGGCTCTACTAGGTTTATAGGAAGCTAGCAGAACTTTTGGTTTTTTAAATGAAGGGTTATAAATTTGCCAATGTGGAAATAAATTAGTAATAAACCATAGATCGTATGAAATTTATATACACGGATACTTGGAGTTTAAGTAAAGAGTAATAAATTATGACCTATGTGAAGTATGGAGATTTCTCAAGGTGTGGTTCTACTAGGTTTATAGGAAGCTAGCAGAACTTTTGGTTTTTTAAATGAAGGGTTATAAATTTGCCAATGTGGAAATAAATTAGTAATAAACCATAGATCGTATGAAATTTATATACACGGATACTTGGAGTTTAAGTAAAGAGTAATAAATTATGACCTATGTGAAGTATGGAGATTTCTCAAGGTGTGGCTCTACTAGGTTTATAGGAAGCTAGCAGAACTTTTGGTTTTTTAAATGAAGGGTTATAAATTTGCCAAAGTGGAAATAAATTAGTAATAAACCATAGATCGTATGAAATTTATATACACGGATACTTGGAGTTTTGGTTCTGCGAGGTTGAGATCGAAATAACGGAATTGATAATTTTTTCCATGAAATGGAAAGTAAAAAATTCGGGAATATGGTAATAAACTAGTAATAAAATATTAATAAGTTATGACCTATGTGAAGTATGAAAAAAAGGTTTCTCCTGGTGTGGTTCTGCTAGGTTTATAGGAAGCTAGCAATACCGTTGGTTTTTTTCGTATAAATGAAGGGTAATAAATTGGTAATAAACCATGGACCTAATTAATTAGTACTATTCTGATTTTAAAATTAGCAAATGGCTATGCTAGGTTTATTGGGGTGTCTTTTTCTTTTACAGCAATAAGCGTACTCTAACATTAACAAAAAAGTACTTTAGAATCAATGTATTTGAACAACTGTGAAAAAACACGACAAATATAAATCGGGGATGAAAGCAGGCTATAAGAGTTGTTAAATTACTTTTCTTTTTAATAGGAACCTTAAGGAACCATTGTGTAAAATGCGATGCTAATTTTACTTTAAACAAATACTTGCAAGGACTATTTTAAAAATATTCTTTCGTGTTAAATCAATAGCAAGCATAAGAAGTTCCTCCAGAATTAACACTTTTATATCGTACATCGTAGTTATAATAATATACAACTATTAATGGTAATATATTATTCCGTAAAAGTTATTATTTATAAGAATAGATGGATTATAAAAATTGTTATCTCTTTTAAATTAAAATGAAGGTATCACTTAAATTTTGAAATGGTTCATAAATTTTGTCGTAAAGGAAGTAATCTATACACATTCTTAAGAACCTCATTAATTATACATGACACATTCAAACTAGTTTATAAAGTTGAACGATGAATTAATTTTGCTTTTATCCTGTTTTATTTTTACGCTTACGATTAAAAATTAAATAAAAAGAAAACCTTTTGCTAGATATATTATTTTACTGATTCTCTTAATTACAATTGCAACGAGACTACAGGTATCTTGAGATAATTTTCTCAAGAAAAAATGTTACACGTTAATTAATGCAAGGTTTTAAAGTTTTTGAAAAATCGGTGAGAAACTTTCGATACCACTTTTCTGCAACGACGTGGTTTTTACACGCTTATATTAGTTTCACCTGCATCTTGCTTGTATGTTTGTAACTGACTGTGCGTGAACTACGCATGCGCGCAGAACAAAAGTTCATCACAACGGTGGTTCAGTGGTAGAATGCTCGCCTGTCACGCGGGTAGCCCGGGTTCGATTTCCGGCCGATGCATTCTTTTTGTGCTATTACCATTTAATACATAATTTTTTTAGTGAGTAAAACAAATCGAACTAAAAAGCGAAAAATAAATTATAGTTTAAAAAAACTAAAAAACACGCTTTTATAGTTAATCAAAGTAAAAAATAATTCTTAACATAGAAATAAAATTATCGACGAGTAAATTAATTTCACTGTTCTAAAAGCGTGGGGTGCTTTGTATGACATTTTCAAACTAACTCTGCGTTTCGGAATGAAAGCTATTAGAGCAGTGACATTAATTTTCTTGTCAATAATTTTATTCTTATAATAACAATTATTTTTTACTTTTTAGTTTGATTAACTCTAAAAGCGTGTTTTTTAGTTTTTTTAAATTATAATTTGTTTTTAAGAAAAGAATAAATATTTTAAAATATTCTGTGATCCAGACAAAAATTTTTTCTTAATGATGTCGTAAGCTAATGCCAATGAATTTGCGTTATTCTTTTTATAAATATTGAAGCTATTAACAATCTTTAATTAACCATCATCACTCTCATAACAGTATTTATACTGTACAATACATCACGAGATGATTTTACACAACATGCGAAGTCATTCGTGCAAAAAATTAATAAAAATCAAGTACAGATAAACCGATGCTGTCTCTTTGTTACGCAATTGTATGGTAATTTACTAGTAGTTGTATAAACAACGATTATAATTATCGGTACAACATAAACAACATTTTAACTGCAATTAGTGTAAACATCTTTTCACGGAAACATCGAAATATAAGACTTTGCAGCACATTTTCACCAATTCTGGCAATTGTAGCGTTAGTAATTGAAAACCGTCGGTATAAAGCAAAAGGAAATGACTTACCAATCAAAAATAAATTACCAACAACGCAAATTTAAAAAGGGCAAGCAAAATACTGGAGAATGGTACATCCTTTTTAAAAACCACGATAAGGGGATAAAAGACTAATCAAGACCAACTAATTTTTAATAAATAGCATAGTTTGAGAGCTGCCCATTTCATCAAGCTTTTATCCAGCCCTATATGGGCTTAGAACTAAAATGCTGGATCACATAGTGCGATTTCTAGACGTGCCAAAGAAGACTGCAAAGGACGACATCAAAATATTCTTATGCCTATTTTTTTTTAAATTTAAGAATGATTTATGATACCTAATTAAAATCAGTAGTAGTTCAATAAACAAACAACAGCCTTAGACTTCTAGTGTCATTTGACTATGAGTACCAATGACTACCCACCCTGTATTTAAAAATTAATAAAAAACATTCGTATCATCTTAAATTTAAGCATAAAAGTCAGATATAGTTCTTCCATTATCAATTGTAGAATGTAAAAACTCCTTCCAAACCCTTACCGACAATATTGGTTGATCTGCCATAGGTGGAGATACCTCATTTTATAATTTTATTATTTTTAAAAATACCTGTCTAAATTTTCATTGTTAAATTCATATCTGTCATATCTCACTACACTGTCCAATCACAATATTTTTATTAGCCCATGGTCTTTAAAACGCCATATTTTTATTTATTTAAGGAAATTTATAAATTCAACACACCACACTACCCCACTGATATTACAGTGATACCATACACAGTGATATCATAGATTATTTATAGCTTTTCAACCGCGCTACATCCCTAGACCAAATCGGTGCGTTTAACCTTATGATTCGCTGTTTCCATTGGTTGAACAACCTAGTTTGTGAATCACGTCTACGTGGACAGACGCTTTCTTTGATTATACTGGATTTTATACGTGTAGTAGTAAACATTATTTTTTGTTTCTAAATTTGACACGAATTCCGTGCGTATATATTAAATATTGATTACTCCTCTCATTACTGTGTTCTGCAATTGATAATGGAAGGACTTTACTTTCGTCCAACTCTAAATTTTCCAAAGCTTCTAACCTTTTTATCATATTTTTCTATTAATATTCATCTGGTATAAGCATAAAAAAGATGCAAGAGAGACATAGAAGGAAAAAAAATTGAAGAGATTTTACGAAATTCGGGTTTCAATGACATAAAAAAAAATAATCGTGTTTACGGAATAATTGCATTGTTCTGGGTTGAACATCCTTTTGGAATAATCCCCGTTTGAAATTAGTAAACAAAACAGTCTGTTTTGTGGGGTACGAAGTTTATTATCTCTGCGTCTGACATTAATGTGAAGATCGTATTTCTTTGATGTTGATGACAGTTCTTTTTATTAACTTCGAAAAGTGTAATAAAGTAACTTAAGACAGAAACAATGTTAATTTTATCTGTTTAATGTTTTCGTCGTCTGCAACGATTAAAATGATACAATGGCGCACTGACTAAAATAAATTAATATTATTAAAAGAACCTCCCAATATAAGAGCATTCACTATTTCACGAATTCGATTAATAATTTCTTAATTCCGTCGTTTACTCTAATAAAATCCCAACGGAGCAGAAAACGACTTGAAACAAAAGAATACAAAAAGAAAATGAAAAACCCTATTCACCGTCATCTAAGTTGTTTTCACTTGTACAATGTTGGAACTGTAATGTTTGCTACTTAACACAGTAACGGCACTTGAACTGCAGCAATTCGATAAATATTTATGGAAGACGGGAGAAAATTTCTTGTAGCCGAAGAAAGGAAGATGTTATTCAGATTCTTGCCAATTAAATGAATAATTATTTTCAAGTGCTCAATCAAATTTATAACACGACTCATTTCAAGTGGAACTAGCTTATAACGTTAACTACTTCTTTAATTCTGTAGCTGCTATCAAATATTGAACTTTAGCTAATACGAGTCCGTACAGAGTCGAACTTCTCTACTTTTAAAAAATAAGAATCGGAGCAGATCAGGAGTTTTTAAAAGTACATTCGTAGAATTAATAATTTTGATAAAAATTGGACACATTATGGTTCACAGTTGAACATTCAGTTAATGGTAAAAATACAAACCGCGAAGTGAGAAGTTTATTCTAGCCATACATGTTACATAAACTTTTTAAAGTCCTTTACATTTGTAGTATTTTCTGTGTTGAAAACGTCAACGTAGATGCTGGGAAAATCTGAACTTTAATATGAATTATGCAGTTCATTTTGTATTTCTAATGTGTTTATGAACAGCGTTAATGGATATATAGATGAAATAAACGATACCATAAAAACCATGATTTAAGTAGAAATAGAAATAGCACAAAAGGAAAAAAATTGCATCACAGAAGAGACAAAGAAGCTCATGGAGGAAAGGCGGAACCTGAGCAAAGAATGGCAAAGGAAATCGATAGAATACGCAGAAATGAATAAAACTATCGGGAAAATTATAAAAGAAAACAAAATAAAAAACCAAGTAACAAAAATAGAAAGAGTTATAAAAAACAACAGGAATATTGTTTACTCCCTGTCCTCACCTATGGATCCCAAACACTTACACAGAAAAACATGGATAAAGTAACAAAAGCACAAAGATCAATGAAAAGACAAATGTTACATGTAAAACTGATAGATAGAAAGAGAAACGAGTGGATAAGAAATAAAACGAAAGCAAGAGATGTTAGATGAGAGGTAGCAAAATTAAAATGGAAATTAGCCCGTCACAATATCAGACAAAAATACGACCGATGAAACAAATGTTTTCTAAATTGGAGACGCTGGGAAAATAAAAGAAGTAGAGGAAGACCCCAAATAAGGTGGGCGGATGACCTAAAGAAGCACTCTGAAACTAGATGGATGAACATTGCGACAAACAGGGAAAAGTGGAGAAGACTGGGGGAGGCCTATGACTAAAGATGGACCGAAGAATGCTAAATAGATTGATAGATAGAATGTATTTATGTAGGATTTGTTTTACTATCTACCAAGTGCACTCTAACACGAGTAGTAAAATGTTTTATATGTTTTAACAATATTTCCGATACAGGAACAATGTTGTTGATTTTGTCAAGGATAACAAATATTTCAAAGAATATGGGACTTTCGTATGCAAAACTAAAATTATTTTTGTTAAAAATGTAAAATACAATGTTCCCCAACTGCTTATGTTTTAAGTTGCATGGAAATGTGTCATGACTGCATAGAATTTCATTTTATAGTTGATGTTATTGTTTTTTAAAGGGTTACGTGGATACTGATACAAAAACAAGTTATTTCATCTTACTAGTAAATAAATAGTGTAACAGCAAAAACTGTTATGAAAAAAGATGTGTTTAAAGTATTTTAAATAATTTATCCTACAAAATTTGTACACGCCTATGGGCTTTGGTTAAACTGTATATTTTAACGTCATAGAGGGCTTGCTAGGATTTTGTGTTATATGTGCTTTACCAGTTAATTTGTAAGATTGTAACCTTAAAAAATACCGCAAAGCTGATTCTTCTCTTAATTATTCTCTTAATGGCGAGAATATAGAAAGAGTTCAGCACTTTAAATATCTTGGAAGCTGGATCAATCAGTCGATGGATCCAGACGAAGAAATCAAGGCTAGAATAGAAATAACTAGAAGAGCATTTCTGAATCTCAAGCCGCTACTCTGTGCCAAGCAACTTAACATTCATCTGCGGGAAAGGTTTACCAAGTGTTATGTATGGTCTATTCTGTTGTACTCTTTCGAAACATGGACGCTTCACCAAAAAATTATTGACCGCATTGCTGCATTCGAGATGTAGCTGTACAGACGAATGCTTAAAATTCCGTGGACAAGCCGAACTAACAACGAGAATGTACTCATCAGAATAGGGCACGATAGAGAGCTCTTAACTACCATCAAGCGCCGCAAACTGGAATACTTGGGACATGTGATGCGTGGACCACAATATAGTCTGCCTCGGCTTATTCTGAATGGCAAGATCGAGGGAAAAAAATTGATAGGCCGCAAAAAGCTATCCTGGCTTCGAAATCTCCGATAATGGACAGGTTTAACTGCTGAGGAACTTCTCCACGCAGCTCAAGATAGAGATAGATACAAAGAAGTAGTCAATATGGGAGTCGTCAACGCTTGAGAAAGCAAGACACTGTAAGAAGAAGAAGAAGAAGAATTTCCTGCAAGATGTTTCAGATAACGTCCATGACTCAACGCCGTATAGAAGAGTTGAGAACACATAGCACCTCAGTATCCGCATTTTGGTGTTTAAAGACAGGTCCCTTACTTTTGAACAATTTAGCCATTTTAAGAAATACGACTCGAGCCTTTTTAATTCGGCATCTTATCTCTGATGACAGAGAGTATAAAAATCAATTGGTTTTATTATTAGGATATGACTGCTTTGCTTTTATTAAACAACTAAAAAAACAGACAAATGAGTGAGTCTTGATAAATATTACAAAATATAATGCATCGCAAACGATACTATAAAATTTTACAGCGCATTATCATCAGACTATCCAAGCCAGAATAAGCCACGACGCATCAATTACATTAAAAGTGATCTATTAAGAGCGGAAAATTGATTTTACTAAGCCTATTACACTTCTTGATTACATCTTTAGCTTTACGTTCATTTCCTTGCCTTCAAGTTGATTAGGTTTTTAGATAAGAAGCTTTTCCGGTAACGTAATACGAATATATTGTTGGGGTGAGCGGGGGGAAACGTTTAGATTGCATAAAATTTAGCATTTATAATGATCTATAAAAAGAAGATAAATCACCTTTAAGGTCAATAAAAATTAAAAAAAAAATTTTTTGAAAAAAACGGCAAATGCTGGATCAGTATGAGTTTTGAAAATGCATTCGAATGATAATTTGCTGGTCTATTGTGACTCACCCTTGGGGGTTACAGTTCACCGCACAATTCAGTTCTACTTCTGAAGTTCGTAGTTGTATGATGTATGATTTTCTTAAAATCCTTTGGTTTTAAGTTGGTAAAACCAAATATTTTTAAACCTTATTCTTCCTAAGC
Source organism: Agelastica alni (assembly GCA_950111635.1). Taxonomy (NCBI): domain Eukaryota; kingdom Metazoa; phylum Arthropoda; class Insecta; order Coleoptera; family Chrysomelidae; genus Agelastica; species Agelastica alni. Next base: position 85,320,104 of record OX467709.1, read on the forward strand.
AGGGGCATAAACATAGTATATGTTTAGCAGTTTCGTCTTCCACGCAGCAGAACCGACAGTCTGTTTGTTGTTTCAGACCTATCTTAGATAGACGACAATGTCCTTGTAAGCAGACCCGTCAAAATTCGCAGGTCGTTCCTACTCCATTCCAGGATCTGCTTGGTTGTGTTTCTCGAGGGCACCCTGTTTTAAAGGATGTTGGCTTTTTCGTTGCCCTCCACCCTCTGGTGCCCAAGTACCCACAGAAGAGTTATTTTGTTGTTCGCACCAAGGCATTCCAGGAATACGATGCAATTTCATAAAAGTTTAGAATTTATCTTGTTGAAGCTCAGTGCCACATAAAATTCAAAATTAAAAAGTACTAAAGACTATATAATTTGTTAACACTTAAGACGATTAAGGAAGAAAAAACCTCAAATGGAAGGTGATTACAACAATGAATATGCTGTTAAAAAATGCATACGTACTATTGATGTAAATGGTTACATTTTTTCTGGTACTTATTCGCACATTTAGGTTAGGTTAGGTATCATCTGAGAGGGGCATAGGTCGCCCCTCCACTGCGACCTTTAGTAGGTCTATTGTGGCTCACCCCTAGAGGTTATAGTTTACCACACAATTCAGTCCTCCTCACGAACTTCATGGTTGTATGGGGTGAGTTTTCTTGAAATCGGTAAGTTCTAGGTTGGTATAATCAAATATGTTGAACCTTATTCTTCACAGGCCGTGGCATGAACATAGTATGTGTTCATAAATTTCGTCTTCCACGCAGCATAAACGACAGTCCGTTTGTTGATTCAGACCTATCCTTCCGAGGTGGTATCTTAGACGACAGTGTCCTGTAAGCAGTACCGTTAGAATTCGTAGGTCAGTCTTGCTCCATTTTAGGATCTACTTAGTTGTGTTACTAAACGTACAAGTTTTAATACATTTAATTAAAAAATTAACGTTTTGGTTGGATAAAAAGAAAATCTAATGAAATAAAAACGACGATTATGGGTTTATAATTTTAATATAGACGTTAAAATTCCAATTAAAAGACATCATATTCCAATTTCATTTTAGATAAAATGACGAGGGTTGCGAGTCATGACTGATAGGAATCATTTGTATCTGGAATTTGTCGACAATTATGTGACAAAAGGGTCGACTTCTGTAATTGTAGGGATGACGTTAACAGAACACCATAATAAGGATGCTTTGTCATCCCCGTTACATTGTCACAAATTCCCTCATCCTTCATTACGCGTGCAAAAGTGATTGAGGTTAGAATTTCTTGAACGTTAATCATAATCAGATCAATATACGATGGTTTTTTTGTGACAGTTCTAATATTTTTAATGAAAATTGGATTTTAGTCGTTAGTGGTATACCATCTTCAACTTTGCAAGAATTATTCGTGTGCACACTTGATCATCTTTTTGTTTAAACATAATTTCCCAGAATGCTTCAGTTACCCACCCTTTAACAGATACAACGTTTCAAACATTTCCAAGAATACATTTGCTTCAAACTCAAAAACGCATTTAAATTTAAATGATCCTAATAACATATTTTGCAATTTCTCTCTTTCACGAAAACATTCAACTCCAACGGCGCGATGTCATTTCTCATCGAGAATTCCCCAAACGTTCACGATGCAGTTATCATTTTTATGAGCTCAAATAACTTTTTTAACTCATGGATTTTCAGAGTTTTCCCAAGGGCGGATGCGGACGAAATGAAGAAGGGTCTGTTTTTCCTGATGTTGGAGCACGATAAAGCGAATATTCTACGAGGGCATTAAAAATCAATCAGCTACCAGTTTGATTTACCACACCACTCTTTAATAATAAATTTTGTTGAGTTATGTAGGCATTTCTTGGTAAGGCATTTAAATAAGGGCTTTAAGTGATATAGGGCACGAGTATCGCCGCTATATCTTGTATAGTATAGTATCTTGGCTAGAAGTCAGAAGGTCTATTACGCTTTTATAGACTTGGAAAAGGCCTATGATAGAGTGGTAAGGAGTAAAATGTGGTCGACAGTGTCTATGTATGGGGTAAGCGGTAGTTTAATACAAGCACTGAAATCACTTTACCAGGATTCCACTGCTTGTGTCAGGATAAACGAAGCTTACACAGACTGGTTTAAGATCGAAAAAGGTTTGAGACAGGGATGTGTGGTTTCACCATGGCTAACTTATACATGGATGATTGTTTAAAAGAATTAAAAGTAAGTGCGTATGGATTGAAAATTAATGATTTGATCGTCAAATGTCTTTTTTAAGCCGATGATCAAGTCATATTAAAAATAAAAGAGATGAAAATAAATGTAAGAAAAACGATAGTAATGGTATTTAAAAGGGAAGAAAGCATGACAAACTGTGAAGTTTCGATTAAGGGAGAAAGAGTGGAATAAGAAGGGTGTTGGCAGGAAAACAAATGAATGGTTAGGTTAGAGGCACTGTATATGAACAGCCAGAAAGTGTCAAAAAAGGCACATTTGGCTGTGCATAGAGTGTTGGTTTCTACACTTATGTATGGTAGTGAATGTTGGGTTTGGCAGAAGAAGCATGAAAATAGGATTAATGTTATGGAGATGAGTAGTCTCAGAAGTATAGCAGGAGTTACTCGGTTAGTTAAAGTAAAGAATAGTGAGATAAGAAAAGAAAATGTGGTTACAAAGATAGATAAAGAAATGCTTAAATGGTAAGACCTAGGTGATGTTTGAGTCGAATCTAACGTCGTCTTTATCAGAAAGCATGGATCGTTGATTAGTTCATTAGCAAATTGAAGTGAGTGCAAAGCACCAGTTATCGGTAAAATCTTGGTTTAATTGGAGTTTACATAATTTGGAATAATATCTTAATATATTTTCTGCAACTAAAAAAGTATCACAAAGATTTAATGAAAGAATGTTTATGCATACTTTTAAGTTATTATTTTTGATTAAATATTAAAAGTAATAAATTTCACTGATTTATTGGTTACTATTGGGAATTTTGAAAAGATAGTCCATTAATGAAAGTTTGCCATTTTTCTAAGTATAAATCATTACTGGAATATTAATTTGGTCTGACGTTTTGAGTAAACAAGAAAACCAAATAAGAATTGTGAAAATATTTTAAAATAATTAAATATTTTTCTGCATATTTTACAGAGCCTCATAAAATTTTCGTTCAAATTAACCAAGTCACTCAAGTACCACATAATTTAGTAATAATTTAAAACGCATCATATTAACTCATCAACAAAACAACCCCCCAACATTAACTTGGGGTTGCTTTCACACAAGATTTAAATTGGCTTTAGAGTATTCCATACGAATATACAGCCACAGCGGGCGCTTAGAATCAGGAATCTCTTTTAAGCTTGTTAAAGATTGAACACATCACATAAAGTTCAGGTCAATAGGTTTTATATGTTTATATGTTGGATCGTGTCAATTTTTCAAGAGAAATTCTTGACGTTTTGAAAGCCGTTGCAAAAGACTTCATCAGGAACGACTGTTCATATGTTTGACTATCAAGGAAGAGTACTATTACTTGGCAATAATTTAAAATAAATAGTAGTCTTAAAAACGCCAAAAATAATCTCTATCTTGAAGGTTTTTCTTAATCTATCTCTTATATTTTTATAACTTATGCTATAGAGCGAGTTTTGTATACATTTTTGTGACATACGGCTTAAAAGTAGGTATATTTATATTTTTACTAAAACTGTTATTTCATTCGTATATTCTTGAATATTTTGCCAGACACTTTGTGACAAGTGCGATGGTTTCTTTCCTCTCTTATTTTTCCAATACTGAATTTCCACCCCAAAATTCTTACAAAGACGGCCCAGCCTATAAAACCGTAATCAAACAGTCTTCATTCACCCCAACATTAAGACCCACCCTTGGGTTGCATACGATTCTCCCTGCATGCCGTAATATAATGTGAGTCATCGATACTCAACTCTCCCCAACATCTTGAGCTTGATTTGAGTGCAACAACCTTGCTGTTCATTTTTCTTCGTTTTGGTGAAAATTCAAGATGATACATTTTTGTCCATTAAATGAATTTACTGTTTATCTTTGTTACAAAAAGTAAGAATTACAAAATATAAAACATAAACTATCTACCATTTAGTAAAAAATGGTTTCTTTGCAATTGACGATTTAACACGTTAGCTGCATAAGATGTTATATTTAAAACGACTAAAAATTTTATTAAAATGTTTTTTTTAATTTGTTTTAATAAATATTTGTACACGCCAACAAACGCTGTAACTAACTATTAAAAACACCTAAAATAAAAGCGCATGCAGCCAATTATAGTAGTTTTAATGTACTTTTTTTAAGCTTATCGTTTATAATAAGCAGGCACGTTTTAAAAACACGGGACATTTATTTTGTGAATTGATAATACGGGTATTACGTGATAGTGTCCCACATGAATAATTGTTGTGATTAAAAAAACTGTTGAACCACAATTTTGTGTAACGAAAACACCGAAGGTGCCTTATTTAATTGCGGGGTTAATAAACCGGTTACTGTAAAACATTTTTGCAATTATTTCTTACACCATATCGTAAGATTTATCTCTCGATTTTCCTCGCGATTTAAAAATATTGAAGACGTGGCTGTGACCTGAAGGTGGACGAATGTAATACTGAAACGTTTCGAAAAACTTAAAAATCGACTTTACTAACAATTTTTTAATAATTAAAAAAGTAAATGTGCTTTACTTCACAGATGATAAGATGCTATTGGCGAGAAATGCGAAAGAGTAGGCAAATTGAGACCTCAGTGTGAAAATCATTTCCCATCCCCAATTTACTTAATTTCTACTTCTTGAATATGGCTTATATATTATTATTATTATTATTATTATTATTATTATTTGCGAGTAGACCCCTTAGGATCACGCAAAGCAAAACGATTCGTTTGGGAGGTAGTTTTTCTAATCCTCCAGATTTCTCTCATCTTTTCTCCCATGTCTTCTTTCCTTTCTTGGGACCATTTTGTTCCGGTCTTCCTGGGCACTTCTCTGGTACAACCTTCCATTGGTCTATTTGTGCTTTCCGTAAATCAGCCTGTACCTGAGCTATCCATGGTGTCGTCGACTTGACCCCCTTGATGTAAGTTAAGATCTTGTTTGCGAGGCGAGTTGGAGGGAGTCTACTAATATGTCCGTAGAATCTCAATCGCCTCTTTCTTACATCGGCCGCTAGGTTGGACAGATTTTCGGTGGTTTTTCTGGAGTGTAATCTGTAGCCCTTATCTGTGTGTTTGGGTCCCAGCACTTTCCTTATGGTTTTCCGTTCTTCTTTTAGGATATACTCCATGTCTCTTTTGGTGGATAAAGACAGGGTCTCACTTGCGTACAGTATTTGGGGTTTAACAACTGTGTTGTAGTGTCTAATTTTGGTGTGTAATGACAAGCATTTCTTGTTGTAAATTTTGCAGGTTCTTCCGAAAGCCATTTTCAATTTCTGAAGTCGTATTTGCTGGGCCATCTTTTCTCCTCCGTTTGGTTCGAGGATCTCTCCTAGATATTTAAAGTGTGTAACCCTATTGATCCTGCCGTACTTGGTGTCAAGGCTCTGAATGTCTATCTTTGAGCAAAAGAACTCGGTTTTCTGGAAGGAGATTTGTAGTCCTACTTTTTCACCACACTCCTTAAGAACTTCTATTTGTTTGGTAGCAGTTGACCCATTGTCTGCTAGTATTGCTATGTCATCTGCAAAGGCAAGACAAGAGATTTCTAGGTTATCCTTGACCCGTCCGAGTCGCATAGGTTTCCAATGTCCTTGGTTTCTCAGCTCCTTCTCCCATTCTATGATGACTTTATCCAAAACTAGGTTAAAAAGAATTGGGGATAACCCGTCTCCTTGTCGTACGCCTGTTTTTATTTGGAAGGGTTCTGAGTTTTCTCCCATGAACTTGACTTTCGACGTCGTGTTTGTAAGTGTTAATTTGAAAAGTCGTAAGGTCTTGGGGTCGAGTCCTAATTCTTCAAGGATTGTGAAAAGGGATTGTCGGTCGACGGAGTCGTAAGCTTTTTTGAAGTCCACGAAGGTACAAACAACTGGCGCGTTCCTGATAGCCTTCTGTTTTAGTATTGTTTTCAGGTTCTGTTCCGGGCATGAGCGGCCTGGCCGGAAACCTGCCTGATATTCTCCTATTTTGTGCTCGAGTTGCTCTTGTGTCCTTTGCAAGAGGCACGCTGCCAAGATTTTGTACGCAACCTGTAGAAGGGAGATCCCCCTGTAGTTGTTTACGTCTGTTTTGTTTCCTTTTTTGTAAACCGGGTGAATGAGGGCACACCTCCAATCTTCCGGTAATTTTTCTGTAACCCAGATATCCCTGATGATCTGTGTAAATTCTCGTAGTGAGCTTGGTCCCAAGTTTTTCAGAAGTTCTGCAATAATGCCGTCTTCTCCTGATGCCCTATTGTTTTTCAGTTTCTTTATGTGTTCGCAAATTTCGGATGCCTGTGGAGGCGGGGATTCAGGGTTGGTGGTGATGTTTTTTTCTTTATCGAAGCGTGTACTCGGTTCAGGGCAGTTTAGCAAGTCTGAGAAGTACCGTGCCAGCTCCCTACAGTTTTCTTGGTTGGTCAGTGCTAATTTTCCGTCTTGTTTCTTGAAGCATAGGTTTTGTGGGGAGTATCCTTGAATCTCTCCCGCGAAGGTCCGATAGAAGTCCCTCGCGTTGTAGTTGCGGAAATTTTCTTCTATGGAATCGAGTTGTTCATTCATGTGTTTTCTCTTGTTTTGTCTGATAGTTTTGGCTTCGTTGTATCGCTCAAGAGTTTCCGGGGATTTATTGCTGTTGTATTCCAAGAATGATTGTTTTCGTTTACTAATGGCGTTATCGCAGTCTGAGTTCCACCATGGGTGTTTGGTGTTTCTTTTCAAAGGGATTAGTTCCTGTGCCTTTTGTACGATCTTGGTGTGGAAGCTTTCCCATGTGTTCGCCTGCGTCTTCTCCCATTCTTCTTTAATATTGGATTCCTCGATCTTCTTCGTGTCGAACCTCTGTAAATGCGTTTTCTTGTGTTGTATTTTTCTAGGTGTAAATTTAACTTTGACTCGTGTGAGATAGTGGTCTGATGGTATGGCTTATAGAACGTCTTTCGACGTTGTCAGACGCCTAATTTCCATCCCCTTCGGTCTTCGCAATCCTCAGATGTTAGGTTTCTTTCACTCATTGATTTTTGAACACTGGTTTGCCATTCCAATCGAGGTCTTCTCCTTTTCCTTCTTTTACTTTGTTGCCATTGTAAGACTTGTTTGGGCAATCTTGTATCGGGCGTTCGTTGGACGTGGCTGTACCAGGTAAGTTGTTTTTGCTCAATATCACTAGTAATGGTGCCTTCAGTTCCTATTTGTTATTTTATAGTGTCATTTCTTATTCTGTCCCTTAGGGAGATGGCAAAGACCTCCCGAAAACATCTATCTCAAAAGCTTTAACTTTATTTTTGTTCTTTTCGGTAATTCTCCAGGTTTCTGCTCCATATACTAGATTAGAATTAGAATCACCCCCTGAAGTTTGTCGCACTTATTTCTCAACACTCTTTATATATAGATTTTATTTAAAAAAATTATAAAAAATTCTGCACAGTGTAAAACCTAAAAAGCAACCATCAGATATTAAATTTTTCCAGTGACACACTTACAAAGTTTGTCAACAAATATAACTTTTAGCAAACTGTTTATTTAGAATGGTAAACTAATTTCTATTAAATAATTATCTCTTTATTCAAAAAAATTTAACAATTTTTACTTATCCTGACCTGTAAGTTGCAGGACTTTAATGATGCATTTAAATAACTGATACATGACAAAATAATTTATTTTACAATTATCGACTTGAATACTGTAGTGTTATTAAATATTTACGTAATAAGTTAATAACGTTAGTTACAAAAAAATAGTATTCTATGTAATATCATTCATTAATTCTTCTTAACTAATTCTGCAACATCAAATGCTTTAACACGAAGTTAAGAAAAGTAAGATTGCCAATTTTGTTATTGAATAAAGAGAGATATCCGTTCTTTCACCGGTTAATGCGATTACTCAACATGCTTCGACCGAAGGAAATGGCGTTACGATAGTTGATAATCTAATTACTCGAAAAGGATGTTTTGTTAAACAATAAAGACTATTTGTTTTTTCTTATCTTGTACTCGAATAATCATTACCTTAAATGATATTTACAAAATCAATTAATGTAACATGATTTAAAATAATCCGTACGCAAAAACGTTAAAAAAACCGACTTCAAGACTTGACGGTTTTCTCATGGATGCAATTGTCAGAACTGGACCGAATTGAAATGGGACCACACGGAAAGCACCAGCTTTCAAATAAAAAAAGAATCATCAAAATCGGTTTACCCAGTCGAAAGTTCTAAGGTAACAAACATAAAAAAAAACTACAGTCGATACAGTTAGTACTAGTATACTTAGTATTTGTATTAAGAATTTTTGTTCCCAATGTGACATGTTTTAGATCCTTGTTCTTATTCACGTGCCGTCTCTTCTTAGAAGGTTGGCTATCATCATGGCGATTCTTGCTTTGGATGCGGCTGCTCGGAACAATTCTATTGAAGTACAGTGATACCACTCTCTCAAGTTATTTAGCCATTAAATGCGTCTTCTTCCCACACTTCGTTTACCCTAAATTTTTCCTTGTATTATTAGCTGTAACATGCGGTGGTATCTTTCTCCGCGCATAACATGACCCAGATAAGCAAGTTTTCCCGTTTTTATTGCGTTCACTATTTCTGCCTCTTTACCTACTCGCCTCAATATCTCTGCGTTTGTTACCCGTTCTGTCCAAGAGTATCCGTCTGTAGACCCACATTTCGAAAGCTTGAAGTCTATTTAAGTCATCTTTGTTCGTTGTCCACGACTCCATTCCATAGCGAAGTATTGAAAAAACATAACATTTGGCTAGTCTGTTCTTAAGTTTGATACTCAGGTCTCTAGTGCAAAATATTTTCCTCGTGTTTGTAAACGCAGCTCTAGCCTGACCTATTCTGCATCTTATTTCTCGCGAGTGTCCTCCACTATCGTTCAACATAGTACCCAGGTATTTGTACTCTCTCACTCTCTCAACCTCCTCATTGCGAATATAAAGACTTCCCTGGACAAGTGCTTTGTTGATTATCATGTGTTTTGTCTTCTTGATATTAAGTGTAAGACCGGCTTTCTCACTGTTGTTGACGATTTTATCCATCATTCTTTGTAGGTCTGCGCTACTCTGGGCTATAACCAGGGTATCGTCGGCAAAACGGATATTGTTTGCCGTTTACCCTTATTCCCGCTGTTTCTTCAGATATAGCCTCTTGTATGATTTCCTCCGAGTAGAGATTAAAGAGTAAAGGAGAGAGAACACACCCCTGACTTACTCCTCTTTCAATCTTTATTTCGTTTGACATCTCCTCGCTCTCTCTAAAAACAGCTCTTTTGGATCCACTTCGCCGCAAAATTAACGCATATAGTTTTAAGAACAAAAAAGTATTTTAGCGCTGGTTATTTTACTTTGTATACTTATATAGTGAGATTAGCGATTTTGTTGAGAGCTTTTTCACAAAATGCATTTATCCTATTTTCATGCTTCTTCTGCCAAACCCAACATTCACTACCATACATAAGTGTAGGAACCAACACACCTCTATGCAAATCCGGACTTGCCTTTTTTGTCACTTTCTGGCTGTTCATAAAGCTATGCAGTGCCCCATTCATTTATTTTCCTGCCAACACCCTTTGCTAAATATCACTGTCATACTTTCCATCTCTCGTAAACTTTGAATCCAAGTACACACATTTATTTACTTGTTCCACTTTTTCTCCCTTAATCAGAACTTCAAAAACCAATAATTTTGTTTTGCTTATTTATTGCTTATTTAATTTCATCCCTTTGATTTTCAGGGCATTATGCATAACAATAACCATCGCCTGCAACTCCTTTTAAATTTTAAAATTATAAACAGTATTTGTAAGAAAAACAGCAGCAGCTCAAGATAATAGGATTATAGGAAAAATTAAAACGCAATTCAGTGAAAACTATAAAGGCTTAAACACTGACATTTTCTGGCAACAATAAATAGATGATTAACCCTTGGGAGGCACGAAATAAATAGACTAACTGTCTAGTCTAGAAATGATCAGATAAATAACAGAAATTTGGATTTAATCCAGTATCCTAAATACGTAACTAAGTGTAAGATATATTTGGATTCGCCCCCGTAGTCGACGAGAGGTTTTGGATGCAAGAGTACATCTGGAAGCCACGTATCTGGGAAAAGGGTCAAGAAAGAGGCTGGCGGCAGTCTTGATTTTTTGATTTTTATTATTTCTTACATAAGTTACTTTAGATTTACAAATTTAGTTTTTTATGTTGTTCCATCCACATAATATGTACAAAAAATTACAAATCCTTAAACCATTATCCACATCCAAAACAAAACGACTGGTAATAAAATATAAGTGGCAAACGACGACAAGTCGATTTATGTTTAGCCGCGAGTTAAAAATTTATTACCTTTATTTCATTTCATAAATTCTTTTGAATTGTCTCGCCGAGTCCTTGACGAATACCCCCATCGGTTTTTAGGTCAAAGAGACGTATGTCACATTTAACGAAAATTCGCTTTCTCTATCATAAAAAAAAGGTTTTACCTGCTTTCTACGTGACAAGCAAACAGAGTTACAATAAGTATCATAAGCTTTTAAACGACACGCATAAAAATGTGCCGTTCAAACTCGTTAATTAATTTGTTTAAAAAGCGAAAATAGTTGTATAAACTACTATGTAGTTTAAAAAAAAAGAAAATTGTTGTATATTTTTTGGAATAAAGTAAAATTGTCGTCCATTCCAAAACTGTACCAACATCCAGTTCTTCTCTGTAGTTTTACAACCCTTTGTGGGTCTTGGCTGATTGCACGATCATTCTCCACCCTTCTCTATCTAGCATCAATTCAGGATCGTACTCCATTTTCATCGCTCTCAGATCTGAAACGATGTTGTCCCTCCATGTTATAAGCGGTCTCCCAGAGATCTTCGCCCTTTCGGATTCTGTTCCCAGATCATTTTGATCACTTGAGAGCCTGGTTGTCGGTGTACATGTCTAGCCCATTTCAACCGGCCTTAATGACTTTGATAATGTCTGGTTCCTCATAGAGCTCAGTCAGTTCGTTGTTTGTTCTTGCAATAGGTTTTCCTTGGTAGGTGTCCAAGTCTCACTGTTGTACCGTATGACTGTTTTATATACTTTAATTTTTGATCTTTGGGATAGATTTTTGCTGGTAATAACTTTTTTTAGAGCATACATGCATTTACAGTCGCATTGGATTCTTATTTTGACTTCGTCGGATATACTGTCTTCCTCGTTGATTGTGGCCTCTAGGTTCATTAAACATGTTACCCTCTCGAAATTGTACTCTCCCATTGTAACTTTTTGCCCTATTCTATCGCTTCTTGTTCTTTTACCAAAAATACATGTATTTCGTTTTGTCCTCGTTAATTTTAAGACCCATTCCTTTCGCCTGTCTTTCAACTTTATTAAATAACTCCTTTACCATTATTACGGTGTCTCAAACCACGTCAATGTCGTCGGCGAAAGCCAGGAGAACCCTTTGGCCATCAATACCAAAAGCCTCCGTGGTCAATTCCGCCGCTATTATAGCTTTTCTTAAAGCAATATTGAACAATATCGGGGAGAGAGAGAGAATCACCTTGCTTCAAGCCGCCAGACACCTCAAACGAATCTGACAGTATTTCAGCAGTTGTTTCACCAGCTTAAACAAATTGGCGCACACATCTTAAACACAAAGTAGATTTTGAACTACTCTTGTAAACAATGCTCTTTAGAATGTACTAGAATTTTGTTAATTTTCATTAATATTCTGAACAGCAACAATCATCAATCATCAAATTCTAAAATAATCAGATGTCGAACTGCCATAAACATAAATAACTTGCTGATCGAAAAAACCTGCTGATATTTAGCTGTCATTTTGTTGCTAGTTTTTAGCATACTGCTAATTAATATTCTTTACAAGAATGAAGAGGCTTTTCTGCTGCAGAGACTTAAACCTTGATTTAAAAATACGACTGATGAGATGCTATGTGCTGTCTATACTATACTATGGGATGGAGGCCTGGACACTGTAGGTTACCGACATGAGGGGACTGGAGGCATTTGAGATGTGGATATACCGGAGAATATTAAGGATCTCATGAGTAGAGAGAATGCGTAAGGAGAGAGAAGTGATTCCGACAATTAAGAGAAGAAAACTGCTGTACATGGGCATGTCATGAGGGGAGAAAAATATCAAATGCTACAAATAATTATGCAGGAAAAAATCCAAGGCCAGAGATCTATAAGAGGAAGACGAAATTCATGGCCTTAGGGATTGGTTTGGATGCAGTAATAATGAACTATTTAGAGCTGCGGTGTCAAAAATAAGAATCGCTATAATGATTGCCAACCTTCGAAGCGGAGACGGCAAATAGAGAAGAATTAATATTCCGAGTCCAACAAAATTTATTATCGTATTATTAGTAAAACTTCCTTTCAAACCAGTATGAAGGTGGACTTTAAAAACTCAGATTTGGTGGGTAAACTTAGAAAGGACGGAATATTGAACAAATATATCGAGATTTCGAAAATAATTTTTTTTTTGTCGATAATTGAAATAAATAAGCCAATACACGCTTCTGTCTCACTTTAAACGAAAGATCCATGGAAATAGTTCAACTTCTGATCGAAAGCGAATTTCCAGACTATTTAGTTTAGGAGATTAACTTGAATTACGAAATTTGCGGCAAATAATCAGGTTTAAGCATATAACATCAATTAGTTCCTACTTTACCAACATTATTACTAATTTCTTATTTCAGCAGCTTACGTATAGAAAGGGCCATTGTATATTTCAATCATTTTCGGGGGCACTATGTTTTTGTCCACGAATGAATTTGGAATGTGATTTTAATAACGTCGTTGAAAATAAAATAAAAAATACCTTCTTTTGAGGGTAGTGCACCTATTTGGTGTTAATTAATTTTTCATTTTTTCGCAAAAATTCTTACAACTGATATCTTCTTATATGCCTTATGCCTGGTTAACAATACAATTTTTTCAAAACATTCACTAGAATATCGAAAACAATAAAGATTTGTCTGCCTCCGATATAAAATATTTCGCCATAAAAAAACCCTAAACGATGATATTCTTATATCATACTTTTTTGGACAACCCAATAGTATTGTTGCCAAGAGAGCCAATATGCGAATTTCTAGGTTCATTTTAATAACCTTTTTGGACTTGATAGTAATGTATACAACAACGTTGGATTTTGTCTAAAAAAATGTTAATTTGGAATAATTATTTTAAGAATCATTCCTGAATAATCTCCTATCCAAATGATAACAGATAGTTCAAAACAGCTGTTTCATGGAATACGTAACTTTATTGGCAACAGTGCATACCGACCAGTTCGCCAGATTCGTTCATAGTAAAAGTAAGTTTTGACTATAATTACTCATTTGCAATGTTGTAAACTTGGATAAATATGCAATGAAATTCTCGGTGGCTCTATTGCTCTACTGCTCTATTGGAATAGTTTTACAAGCCGCATTAGACGAATAAGTATGTATATGGTACCGATTTTTTGTTTTTACTTTGAAGTCCTCCAGATTATTATGAGTCTTGCAGCAACAAATTCCTGTATAATCATCGACCCGATTATAATTGTATATTTAAATTTTTAACTTTATATGACGTTAGAAAACGATTTAAACAACAAAATAGATTTGTTTGGCAAGTAATTAGCAACAAATTCTCGTGTAATTTTTTATCTTAGCACTTTTTATTTTTGGCTTTATAAAAATCTGCTCGGATGAACAAGAAATATGTTAAATATGTAACGATTTATATGTGTAAGTATTTCTTCTTCCATTAAAATCATATTATTTACCCTAACAACATGGGGTCAAACATATTTTATTTAACAGCATTATCTTGATTTATAAATCGTTGATAGGATAAGTATACGATATATTCGAAGATGATTAATACATCCGGTGTAGGCGGATAAATGTTATGTTAACTGTCTTCAAAGGATAATGAATTATCGAAAGGAATAACATTCAACTGTAAATCATATCTACGAAACCTATAAAGTTCCTGGTATCTTTACTATACGTCTTTTTAATTGAACTGTATTTTACTCTCTTGTGATGTAGGGAATGTAAATTTTATTGCAACATACATGGAAACAATAAAGGGGTAAATTACTTGAAAAAGTAAAGTTTAAAAATAACTTTTTTAAAATTGAATTGATTATTTGTGACCAAACGGACACTAATTTTAAAGCAAACCAAGAAAAGGAATAGTTTACATAGTAAAAATAAATATAGAAAAACTTATAGCAAATTTATGATAATTACATACGACAAAGTTATCAGTTTAGCACCTACTGCATGGTTTCGGTGATAATCCGCTAAATTTTCATTAGAAATGCATCATTTGCAATTCAATTAGAAACAAGAAGTTACTTTTAATCCAGAATGATGGATCGTAGCCCAGAATATCTGGGTTTAGGGAGAAATGCTATCCGACGACATTTTGGCACTGTCGCCGTAGTTTAGATAAGTCTGCTTTTATTTGATTTGAAATTTTTCTTCCTAATAAAAAATTATTCGATTAAAACTTTTCCAGGGCGAAAACATCGCAAACATAAGTCAAAACTTTAAGTTCAGTTATTCATTATGCCGGAAAAACCATTAATATTTTTTGACAACTGCGAATACATTGGCAACGATAAGTTGCATACTGGGCAGAAAGTAATATTATTGATTAAATAAAACACATAGAAATATTATATTACACACCTAGGGCAGTAAAGTAAGAAATGTCTCTTTTAGAGCACATGTTCGTTGACTGAGGCGAAGCCGAGATCATCATACATGTGATCTGAGACATTTCTTACTTTAATGCCCGTGGTGTGTATACTATTTTTCTACCTAATGTAGGTGGAAATCGGCGTAGCGTGCCGAAAGTGACGCTTTCTGCACAGTAGGGAAAAAATACTTTATTCGTCCAAATTTAGTGTGTCTCCTTCAAAGGGCGGACGGCCCGCACTGCGACTATTAGAAGGGGAAGGGATCATAGAAAGGAAATGATTGTGGACACGCTTTTTAAAAAGTTGCAGGTCATAGTTCTCTGGAAAAACTGATTTTGGAAGCTTATTCCATTCCGTAGCAGCCCTGTAAAAGAAGGATTCTTGATGAAGATTGGTCCTTGTGGTGTCAATCTTGAGAGTAAATGGGTGAGACTGATCAGCGTGCCGAGTTCTTCGGCCGAATTTGGCCAATGGTGGTACAAGAGTTTTTATTTCTCTGGAGCATCTGCCATGGAAATATCTGTAGAGCAATGACTGGTCTGCAACTCTTCTTCTATGTTCTAGAGGGTGAAGGGTATCTGTGAGAGTTGAGCTGTTTATCAAGCGAATGGCTCTTTTCTGAATGAAATCTAGAAGACGAAGAGAATGCCTTGGTGCTGAACCCCAAATGTGCGAGCAATACTCCAGTAGAGGTCGGATTTGAGCCTTGTACGTCGTCAACAGTTGATCAGGAGTAAAAAACTTTCTGGCTTTCCACAGAAAACCTAGCCTCTGGCTTGCCGACTTTGCGATGTTAGCAACATGGTCATGCCAAGACATATTATTGGACACCGTGACTCCCAAAATCGAGATGGAGGGACTTGGTTCAAGGGTATTTCCGGGCATTGTGATAGGATGATTTGAGAAATTCACTTTCTTGGAAAACGTGGCACTTTGTGTTTTTTGGGCGTTGAACTGAACAAGATTGTTGGTTCCCCACTCGACGATTTCTTTAAGATCTCTATTGATGGAAACAACCTGTTCCTGCCTGAGTCTATTTGTATCATTCACCGAAAGTGATCGATAGGATGTAAAAGTTGAGACAAGTGTGCTGTCGTCTGCGAAATTGTAAATGGGGTTCGTGGTGGTTTTCAAGAGGTCGTTGATATGTAAAAGAAATAAGGTGGGGGACAGGATGGAACCCAGTTGGAAGGAACAGTCAATATAACCTTGATACAGACAGAGTCACGAATCATTATACATTGTTGTAGCGCACCTAGGCGAGGAGAAGTATCGTGTTCCACTTCCTGACATCCCACACTATGGCAGATGGGAATGGTTTCAGCAATATTGTCAACTCTGTATTCGTTCAGTAATTTCCTCTGATTTTGTAAGAATTAACAACAAAAATGTTATAAAACCACGTTGTGTAAAATTCACAAGTACAATGCAGATTATTCTAACATTTAATTATTTCAGAAAAAAGTAAATGTAATGGTCTATTTTTATGCATTGTAACTAGTAATAATGTTAGGCTTAGTTTCATTAATTGAGAGCAAATACTTCAACTGGCAACATTGTTAGACTGGACAAATATCGTCGCTGCTTGGTGCTTATTATCTATTGTTCTGGGTTTTATTTGCCAGTTTGCGAGTAATTATTAATTATTTTGTAGTTCTGTAGAGTGATTTTGGTTTTAAGTAAATATGTATAAACTATTAGTTGACAGTTGAAGTTCTGTAGTGTGGTTTTGATTTTATTTAAGTTTAATACTATGAAAATTAAAATGTGTCATATAATATGGAAGGACTTTTATTTTATTATTTTTAATTTATTATGTCGCATGTAACTAGGTACCTGAAATAAGAAGAAATTTTTTCAAAACTTTTATTTATTTCTTTATTGTAATGTACTGTATTCACCACTGAAGTCATCCATATCGATGCTTGGTATTACTATCAGCAATAACCTTTCCTGAGAAAATCACGTGAGGTCCATTGCCAAAAGTGCATCCCAAAAACTTGGTTTTTTGTTTCGTGCCAAGAGCTATTTCACCTCCAGTCAGCTGCTTATGATCTATAAGGCACAGATCCGACCTGTACTGGAGTACTGTTCCCATATTTGGAGTGCAGCACCTAAACATATCCTGAAGCTACTGGATTCTGTCCAAAAAAGGGCAATTCGTCTCGTTGGTGATGCCTCGCTTACAAACTCGCTCACTTGTCTGGAACACCGTAGAAAAGTTGGCGATTTTTCTCTATTTTATAGATATTTTCATGGGCGATGCTCTTCTGAAATATCAACAATCCTTCCTCCTTTGGCAGTCTCTTCGAGATTAACCCGTCAAGTTCAGTCTTCACACCCCTTCGTGGTCACTTTGGAGACCTGCAGAACATCACTTTCCAAAGACTCATTCATCCAACGAATTGCGAGGCTTTGGAACTCATTGCCTAGGGAGGTGTTCCCCGAGGCATACAACCTCCAGAAATTTAAGAAGAACACCAACTCCTACCTTCTTTCCCTTGGTTCCCACGATGTTCTCTGAACATTACAGGATATCCCTTTTCGTGGGAACCAGAACATAAAAAAAAAAATTTCATAACTTAACTCAATTATTTATGTGTAGGGCCTATTTAGTATAACTAATTACTAATAATAACTATACAGTAAAATCCAAGAATAATGAGCTCTTCTCAGGTGAAATGACACGACACCTAATTTGCAAGATTTCGCATCAAATAGATTATAATGTCTAATGATTCGTGACTCTGTCTGTATTAGACTTGACATGTATCACTTAAAAAATTGTAATTTTGATTAACATTCATCGCCGTAACAAAATGAGAGGTGGCCTTTGATCCCAACTCTGCCATGTGCAAAAGAAATATGGAAAGAGATGGATAGTTGCAAAAGATGAGGATGCAAAAAGTTTTTTGAATTTAAGAAAATTGCTAAGACAAAGAAGATTGTAGACGAAAGATTACGAAGATCGGGTCCACAGGTATCTTTTATGTTTGATACAGATATTTAAAATGCAAAAGAAATAAAAAAAGAGATGGATAGATGCAAAAGATGAGGATGCCAAAAGTTTTTTGAATTTAAGAAGTTTGCTAAGACAAAGAAGATTGTAGACGAAAGATTACGGAGGTCGGGGCCACAGGTATCTTTTATGTTTGATACAGATATTTAAAATAGACAATTTATTACTAAACTTTTTATTATTATCAGTCGTGTTGATTTTTTATTTGACCACTTTAAAGTGTGAAAACTATGATGTTTCGACATAATTTTGTCGCACATGGCGTACAACTTAAATTGAAAGAACGGAGGTGTATTTTAAGGATAAAAATAGTGGGAAGGATGTGAAAAGCATATGATTCACTGACGAGTCAATAAAAAACACAATTCTGTAGAAATGTTCGAATTCGGTTCATAAAGGAAAAACAACAATCAGCAGTAAAAAGCGTATTTTTGGTGGTTTGTTAAATAATCAACGTTTCTCGCGTAAACTTTATGCCCCCCTGACACGCTTATTTTTTTTTAATGTTTGGAGTTTTGTTGCAAGAATATTTACAGTTTTGTTTATATTTTCAGGTGTATTTGCTTCTCGAATTACTTTTTTAATATTATTTTTGTAAGAATATCAACTGGATCTCGGATGTAACTACAAAGTGTCACTACTTAAATTATCATCCGAAGAGGTTTAAGGGAAACATCCTATAAGAAATAATAATATCCTATTTTATTTCAAAATTACATTTATCGTAAAACGTAGTCAAAACTATCAATCTATTATAAAATGCGTCTTTACCCTTCAGTCTCGTACCAAAGACTACCAAACTACCTACTATATCCCGCACCCCTCCTCGTCTTTCTATTTTAGGTACCCAGCAAAACAGATCTTTCTGTTATTGTTATATCAAGTAACCCTCGTTTATGACTTCACCGATGGACCTTGTATATGTAAGAAATAATAAAAAAGTATCCTACTCAAAAACTATATTTATCGTAAAGCGTTTTCTTTCTTTTCTTTTCTTTAGATACCTGCTCTCCAGATGTATTCGTGTGCCCAAAAAGCTCGCCTTGCGTACAGGGTGGATCCAATATATCTGACAATCCAGACTTTTGTACACCAATTAAGAGCTGCAATATTTTTGTGTATTTTTAAGAAAAAAAAACATGAATATTTTGTATTATATTGTACAAACAACAAACCCCTTATGTAAGAACGCACAATAACAATTATTTACGTAAGTTTTTTTTTAAAGCTATGACATAAACAGTGGATGGATATTTTTTTCAAGTCCAGCTGTAAAAACCATCTGCTCTCGCAAGCACGGTCTGTTGCGTGCCCAAATTATTATTAACTGTCTCTGGAGTGTGTGTGTGTGTTTGCGCGCTCCATCATACATACTAATTAGCAAACATTCAATCCTTTGCTCAATCTGTATAGTTTATCATAAAAAGTACGCTAATAAAGGAGCAGAAATAAAAGCAACACAATAAAAAAACAGGTTTTAAAAACGTAAACGATTACGATATGTACAGAGGGATTCTAACAACATCAAGAGAGGATTTTTCAGATTTTTTTTTATTTTTTTAACTAAATACCCAACAAATATTGTAATAACTTTGGTCTAGGCAATTTTGGCTAAAAACAACAATTCAGTATTTCGTGAGAATCACGAAACGCGCAAAACGACAAAAAATATAGCATATTAGGTTTATGGCTCGTTTATAACACGAATTTTATTTATTTTTCAATGGTTTTAACCTTTTTCGTGTCCAGCGAGTAAAGTTATTGTTTTTATCACGACATGCAGCAAGTTTGCTAAGCTACTAGGACTGGTACAATAAAGCTATTGTAAGCGTCGCTGCTTGATATGGAGTGTTAAATAATTATTAAGGGTTGTTAATGGTATAGTCGATAGTGAATTGTGGTCGACATTGTCTATGTATGGGGTAAGCGGTAGTTGCTGCTTGTGTCAGGATAAACAGAGCTTGCACGGACTGGTTTAACATCAAAAAAGGGATGTGTGGCTTCGCCATGGCTGTTTAAGAGATTTAAAAGAGAGTGCGTATGGATTGAGAATGAATGATTTGATCGTCAAATGCCTTCTTTACGCCGATGATCAAGTCATATTAGCGTCATCTGAAGAGGAGTTACAGGCGATGGTTAATGTTATGAATGATGACCTGAAAATCAAGGGAATGAAAATAAATGTAAGCAAAACAAAGGTAATGGTTTTTGAAAAAGAAGAAAGCATGACAAACTGTGAAGTTTCGATTGAGGGAGAAATAGTGTATGGAGGTGTGTTGGTTCCTACACTTATGTAGGATAGTAAATCAAATGCCAATTGAGAGGCAAATGTTAAGATTACAAACATCACTAATATAGATGGTGGTACCGTTGATGCTTCCATCATTAGGAGCAGTTTTTAAATCATTGATACACCCGCATTTTAGCAACAACCCTCTTAAACCATAATTTTTTATTTTTCCCACTTGGTGGAATAAGTTTGTGCCCAGGTAGTAAAATCTAATTTAAGGTTTAAATTCCTGTTTCTAAAACATTTTATATCCTTATTTAATGATAACAAGACGCCGCATTTACCATAATTTAAAAGTTTACTGTCAAGTCTTGGCATTGACGCTTTTATAAATTGTCGAGCGACTTACATGTTTATTATTTAAGAAGTTTGGGATTGCAAATTGTGCTTAACTCATAAATTGTGACGATACGGTGATCATTTCTCAAAACAACTAAAAAATAGCGAATGTTAACTTTGTAAAAACTTAATTTTTTAACATTGAAACAAAGATTAGGTATCCCGTTAACGTATTGAATTTTATATACCCCTCGTATATTAATTATAATTCGACAATGATGTTTTTCTCGGACCTTGGGAAGATCAATTTGGATTATAGTGTTGAATTAAAGATTAATTTAAATTAATAATCAAAAATGTCCAGCTCGCAGTTAAATAAGTTTTTTTAACATTAAAATGTTTGAAAATCAAACAATGGGGTGCAGTTTTTGCACGTAATCTATTTCCATCACAATCGGAAAATATTTGCAGTATTTCTAAAGACGGTTTTCGATGATTTATTTCACTACTCCGAGAAATACCTCTTTTCTGAATTTATTGTACTTTCAACGTTCTTGAAACCAGCGATTCGGTAAAACAAGGATATGAAACGACGACGAAATATCCTTACTTAAGGAAAGTTCATCGACAACGTCCTTTCGGCAAATTGCATTTCATCAATTATCCATTTCCATTTAAAATTGAAATTATTCAAATTGTAATATCACAGTAACATTTTTGCTAGACAAATGCCTTACAAATGTATATTAAGGAGATGATTGTGGTGGACACGCTTTTTAAAAAGTTGTAGGTCATAGTTCTCTGGAAAAACTGATTTTGGAAGCTTATTCTATTCCGTAGCAGCCCTGTAAAAGAAGGATTCTTGATGAAGATTGGTCCTTATAGTGTCAATCTTGAGAGTAAATGGGTGAGACTGATCAGCGTTCCGAGTTCTTCGGCCGAATGTGGCCAATGGTGGTACAAGAGTTTTTATTTCTCTGGAGCATCTGCCATGGAAATATCTGTAGAGCAATGACTGGTCTGCAACTCTTCTTCTATGTTCTAGAGGGTGAAGGGTATCTGTGAGAGTTGAGCTGTTTATCAAGCGAATGGCTCTTTTGTGAATGGAATCTAGAAGACGAAGAGAATGCCTTGGTGCTGAACCCCAAATGTGCGAGAAATACTCCAGTAGAGGTCGGATTTGAGCCTTGTACGTCGTCAACTGTTGATCAGGAGTAAAAAACTTTCTGGCTTTCCACAGAAAACCTAGCCTCTGGCTTGCCGACTTTGCGATGTTAGCAACATGGTCATGCCAAGACATATTATTGGACACCGTGACTCCCAAAATCGAGATGGAGGGATTTGGTTCAAGGGTATTTCCGGACATTGTGATGGGATGATTTGAGGAATTCACTTTCTTGGAAAACGTGTGTTTTTTGGGCGTTGAACTGAACAAGATTGTTGGTTCCCCACTCGACGATTGCTTTAAGATCTCTATTGATGGGTATACCGAAATGTAAAAGATTTTATATAAAAATTGGCAAAAATATTTAAAAATTTGAGTGTCCTGTGTACTTTAATTTTAACTGACCGCCAACATAAGTTTCTAATGAAAATAAAGTAGTATTATTGGCAGTCGAAGTGTTAAATTTGTATTTTACGATGTTGACGTTAAACACTATCAAATTTTACGTGTTCTAAATTCCATGTAAGTGGCTGGTTTGGCGCCAACTTTTCGTGTGAAAAGATTTGTGTAGACTATCATTTAAATTCTTGTTTTGGTATGTTAAAAAACTAAATAAAAATACATTATTCTGCGCCAAAAATATCTATTAAAGAACAACTACAAAAGGATAAAAATGTAACAAGAACAAAAAGAAAACCGCGCAATTTTGGAGATAAGTTTTGGCACATTTATAGATAATTCGTTTTCAAATTTAAACACTCCTCGTGTAATTATTATAACACACGACATGTACGGAGGTAAAAATAACAATAATTGTCTCTTTTATTCAAAAGGAAATATAAATCTAAACATAAAGGTTCTTTGTTATTTTAGTTTGCGGAAGTCGAGTGTTATTCTCTTTCATCAGCTTATACAATTGATTTAAAAGCAAGCAGCAGAAAATTTGTCGTTTGAAAATATATGCTGTAAATTGAAAGTACATTTAATTTAAAGATGTTTAAAGCACTTTTAAGGTTCATAAAGAAACCATTTGTGTAAAATCAAATTTCAGGACATAACGATCAAATTCTATTTTTACTATTAAAGTTACAAAATACAATGCACATTTTGCAGCTAAGGTATTTGTTATATGTATAGTTAATCAAGAAAAGGTGTTTTATTCGAAGCTCAGGAATCGTCAACGATAGGCAATATGGTTTCCGTCATCGGAGATCAACTGGTGATCTGTTCGCTTACGTCTCACACATATGGCAGCTATCTATTAAAAAATATGGTGAAACTTTAGCCGTGGCATTAGATATCTTCAAGTCATTCGATCGAGTTTGGCACCAGGGTCTCCTCGCTAAGCTTCCATCTTATGGCTTACCCCCTCAGCTGTGTTTCCTGCTAGCTAGTTTTCTCTCAAACAGGTCTCTCCATGTGGTGGTTAATGGAGTTTCATCCGACTCTCTACTAATAAATGCTGGTTTTTCACAGGGATAGATTCTAGCTCCAACACTATTTCTAATTCCCATCAACGACTTGTTGGAAATAACTTCATGTCCAGCACACAGCTTCGCACAGCTCCATACCACTTTCTCTTCCAGGGCTCCTATATCTGCCCGTGAAACCAGAAATGAACGATAAAGAAATGTCAACAACATAAATATTACCTCTTAATACAGATAAGTGTGAAGTTCATTACATCGGCAAAAACAATCCGCGATATAAATATTTCTAAAATGGTCACGCCTTAAATGAAGTAAGTGTTAACGTGTTACAATTACTACAGATTTGAACTGGTCCGAACATGTTGTAAATATTACCAACAAAGCAAAAAGTAGGCTGTATCTCCTTAGCAGGTCTTTGGCAAAAGTGTCATTGCATAGTGCCGCTCGTTTATATAAAACTTATATTCGTTCAATTATGGAGTATTGTGGGTGTCCGGAACTAGTGCGGGATAAAGAACTTCTCGAAAGTTCAGCGTTCAGACTATCCTTCGGGCGTAGAAGGCCTAGTTATACAGAAAGACTAAACATTATGGATCTACCGACTTTTGAACAACGTCGTCTTCGTGGGGACATGATAATCACCTTCCGCATCTTAAATTTTAATTATGGTAACTTAAGAAGCATATTTTTTGTAGACACTGATAATCGGCTTCGAGGACACAAATGGAAACTGAAAAAAGTAATATTCACTCGTAGGACAAGGCAACATTTTTTATGTAATCGTGTTATCTCAACATGGAACTATCTACCTGAGGATATTGTAACGGCACCATCTGTTAATATTTTTAAGAACAGACTGGATGCTTTTCTATTTCCTAATCAATCTTTTCTTGTAATTTTTAATTTTCTAATTACTTTAATTTTTGTAATCATTGTATAGTGCAATTCAGGGCTTATGGATCTTAGGGTCCCTGTCCGTACCTTATTGTAATAATAATAATAATAATAATAATAATAATAATAATAAATAAAACGAAAGCATGTCTTTTCTCTAGAAAAGCCGATCTCACTGTGCCCAACATAATATTGTCAGGAGTAACCGTACCATTGAAGTTATCCATCTCGATGCATGGTATTACTAGCAGCAGTAACCTTTCTTGAAAAAATCTCGTGAGGTCCATTGCCAAATATGCATCCCAATAACTTGGCTTTCTGTTTCGTGCCAAGAGCTGTTTCACTTTCAGTCAGCTGCTGCTTATGATCTATAAGGCACAGATCCGATCTGTACTGGAATACTGTTCCCATATTTGGAGTGCGGCACCTAAATATATCCTGAAACTATTGGATTCCGACCACAAAAAGGCAATTTGTCTGGTCGGTGATGCCTCGCTTACAAATTCGCTCACTTCTCCGGAACACCGTAGAAAAGTTAGCGATTTGTCTCTTTATTATCATAGGCGATGCTCTTCTGAAATATCAACAATCGTTCCTCCTTTAACAGTTTCTGGGAGAATAACCCGTCAAGTTCAGACTTCGCATCCCTTCGTGGTAACTCTGGAGACCTGCAGAACATCTCTTTCCAAAGACTCGTTCATCCAACGAACAGCGAGGCTTTGAAACACATTGCCTAGGGAGGTGTTCCCAGAGGCATTCAATCTCCAGAAATTTAAGAAGAACACCAATTTCTACCTTTTTTCCCTTGGTTCTCACGATGTTCTCTGAGCATTACAGGATATCTCTTTTCGTGGGAACCAAAACATAAAAAAAAGGTAGAATTTGTTTTCTTAAGACGTATCACTCCTCCTTTTTTCCATATCTTACAGGTATTCAGTAAAAAAAACTAGTATTTCTCTAGATCTATTACGACGTGTTATTTGTCTTTTTTTTTAAACATATTTAGTGCAACAAGAAAATCGTTATATTTCAAAACTAGTTTGAGTAGGATCGTAGCTTTTTTGGGATGTTAAATGAAAATAAAAAACAATGGTTACACGACTTTTTTAATCTTTTTACGCAACACCGTGTGACCCCGGCAATAGATGTCATTTTTTATACGTCTACAATTTTTTTTATTATATTTTAAATCAACTGCTGCTGTCCCAAAAAGAGAGAGAGCAATTATTTTTTTTATACGATTATCTAAAATCCTTGTTACTTTCATAAAGCGGTTGAGGTCCGCGGTTTAGTGTTCTTTAATGTCCTAATAAATTTGTAAAAAGAAAATAAAAACTACATTCCTCGACGTCCTGTCGCTTTATATAAAATAAAAATCACAAAAAATTTAGTTCGGTTGTTATTTATAACCATAATTTTGTACAAACAACAAACAAGTTCGAGCATTAGAAATTTTACATCTGACAAAAATTGTACAAACAATCCACTATTTAAGAAAGTAAAAAGAAAACTTCAGAGAGCAAAACAATACACTTGAAGATAAAATAAAAAGTTCATTGGGAGAAATGGCACCGGAAAAATTCGTTGATGCACTGAAAATATTTGATTGACCCAAAAATATGGAGATTTTTTTGTTATAATATTAAATGAATTTATATTTATATGTCACTTAAACTTCGTACATCAATAAAGAGAAACGACAATTAACATAAATGGTCATTTACTATAATTTAATTAATTTACAAATTACAGTGTAGTAATCAGATAATCCATTGTTTATTTCCGGACGCTCGTCTAAATTTATCGTTCATTGAATTATTCAAGTTGACACGACGCGCGCGTAATGACGGATGACTATGAATGAAATATTTATCAGTAAAATGTAATTTTTTTTGTCGTAAACTTGGTCTATTTATTTGTAAATTGATAACACTAATACTACATTGAATGAACTCGATATGAAGCTTTAAGAACGAATGTAAAAAGTATACGATAGTAAAACGCAGAGGCGTAGATAAACAAATTTCAAATACACTGATTTTAAATCGCTATTTCAAAAATGATACGATGGCCGTACGATATATACTCTAACTCGTCAAAAGATCGTACAAACATTGTTTCTATATTTATTCTTGGATTCGATAATTAATAACACTCAGTACAAAAACTAAATTTAATTTTTCTATGCAATAAATACTTATTTTATAAATCACTTGGATATTTCACAAAACTTTTTTTATAACAATCTTTTCATACCAATATTACTTTCTAAATTTAACTTTGCAGCCCGCGTTCTTTTTTCATATGTGTTTGTTGGTTGCTTATTTAAAATTTCCGCATGGTACGGAGCATTATCTAATGCAATGACAGATGGTTCATATAACGATGGTAATAGTTTCTCTTTTAACCTTTTGACAAACATCTCTATATCCATATTGTCATGATAAATAAAAGATCCGCCCCATCAACAAAACCATGCTTTACACCTGCATGCACAATAATGTGTCTTTTTCCTTCACCCCCGGTGTGTTTTATAGACTTTGTTATCTTCCTGCAAAATTCTTTTCGTTTCACCTCTAGAAAAAATCCGAGTTTCGTCCAGATAAACAAACGAAGAGCATTCTTGTTTACAGTGAGTATAATTTCTCAAAAATTCAATTCTTTTGTGCACGACTCTAGCTTTTTCATACAAAGCCTTTCGGTTGTCTTCATTTTTAAACTTAAACCTTAGATGTTTCAAATTTCTACAAAGACTCGTTCTAGAAATTTCAAATACATTTTTTTCTTTTACTTTTTCTAATATTAAATCTTAAGAGACATGTTTTTTTTTCACGTATTTTGTACACAATGTCGCAAAATTCAAATTTGTAAGCTTTGGGAAAGTCAACAGTCTTTGGATGTCGGCGGGGTTTATATTTTTCAACTTTTTGTTCACCATTTTCATCTTTCACACTTTTTAAAACTGAGGTTAATTTTGTATCACCAATACCTATCGCATCACACACACGCTTACGTATAGATAAAAATGGTAGCAACGGACCCTCTTTTCCGCAGTAAAATAAGCGTGTACATTTAATATTAATGCATCTAGATCTAAAACACGTCGCGGCATTTTTGCGAACTATAAGGTATACATATACTACTTAAAATTACAATCGGTACTATACGATCTTAATGTTGGTACCCACTACAATGATAACCTAGGATAACTAATTAATTTTCTAGAAATCTAACAAAAATGAATCAACAAGACAAATTAAAGCTTAATATCTTAGTTAATTAGTGAAATTTGTTTGGATTACCTACCTACCTCCCTTATTATGAATATTAAATATAGTCAAGAACAGATTTGGTTGCAAAATTAACCGTGCTAACAAATAAAAATATCGAGCCTTAATTTTCCTTATAAAATTAAATTTGTTACCTACGAAATTTGTTTAAAAATATTAGGGGAATTTACTTAACACTGTAGGAAAACTCCACTACGAATGAGTTTTAATCGAAAGATTTAAGGGTTGATTGACTCCCATCTAGGGTCTCCTTAACACATAAAACCCATTTTTCTTCAGCTGTCCATAAAAGCAAAGGTATCCGTTTGACAGAATATTAAAATTTCCTCCGATACGCGTATGATTTTGTTATTTTAGGAATCTAAGTTAAAACTGGTCTCACAAGATTTGCTGTCTCAGTGGGTGGCAGATCAACGGTAGATCTGGTATGAAGAATTTATAATGTACATAATAGCACTTCGTTTTTTAAATTGATTAAATTTAAATTTTATGCGAGCTCACATGATTGCATAAAATAAGATAACTATAAAAAAAAATGTATACAACGTGAAGAGGAGATAAACTTTTTACTACTGGATCAATTCTAATAGTTAAATAAATAGTTCAAAAAAATACCATTGGTTCTATTTCGGAATTTGAGTAGTAGGAGCAGGATAACATTTACAGAATAATAATTTTTTTTGAAGACCGAAAGTCCTTGAATGAGTAAATAGGAATTGTGGAAGAGGTAATTTTTCCCTAGACACTTCAGCATTGTCTGTTTTTTGTATCTTTCCAGCTCCTTAGTTTAGTCCCATTTCTTGAATTCTCCTGTTAAGGAGTAGAAGCTCCTGTACTGCTACTGCCCCAGGTGAATCACTTCCTTGGTCTTGTATACAACCCAGGTAGTGCCTCCATTGGGCGGTGGCTTCACATTCGAAGATAATATGGCTGTTTCCTCCTCCTTATTACATAATCTGCATATGAGTTCTGTGTCAAACACGCCTATATTGTGCAGATGTTTTCTCAAAGATCAGTGTCCGATACAAAGCCCTACAACTGTTTTAAGTTTTTCCTCACTTAGCGAGAACGGCTTCTCTGCCTGCTTAAGTAAGGGGTTCTTTCAGCATTAGTTTGCTTTGCCTAGCTCTCTCTGGCTGTGCCCACTTCAGCTGATGCTGAGAGTGGATCCAGGCTGGCCTTGGGTATCCCTAATATTGGTTCTGGCCCAATAAATGGTGTTCCAGAGCTCCGCCAAGCTAGTTTGTCCGCTTCTTGATTACAAGAAATACATTTAGGCCCTGGCATCCACGACAAGGTAACCTTGTTATGGTTAGCCAAGGTTCGTAGGTTTACGGCACATTCCCGGACAATTTTTGAGTATATTCTCCGTGATGTCAATGCTTTGAATGCCGCTTGACTTTTTATATCCTTGTATCAGATTTTCAACAGCACACGCGTTTATGGCATAAACTCCAGCTTGGAAGACCAGACATATCTCCCCAATGAGTTCGTTTGCTCATATTTGGGTTTTGAAGAGTAGACGCCTGAGCCATTTTCTTCGGTGGTTTTTGATCCATCTGTGTACCAGGTGAGTTCACCAGGTTGATCATCATTTCCTTTGTCATACCTGAGTTTTGCGTGAACCTCATAGTTTGGGTCAAAGATCAGTTACCATTTCCCGAAAGAAAAGGCATTGAAATCGGAGGAGGCCATCTAGAACATTTAATTTGAGTTTGCTCTGTTGGTGTTAAATTGTTTTTAATTCTGCTTTATCTTTGAAATAAACGCCTTACGTTACAAGTTTTTTTGTTGTCTGTTACCTACTTGAAATCCACTTCCGAGACTTCTCGAAAACGGATGAAATTATCGTGTTTAAACAGGAGTACCAATATTACGTAAAAATGATGTCTGCGTCATATTTTCTAATCGAAATCACTAAAAAGTTTCGTCAAAAAAAGTTACTAGTCGATTTCATCATCAGTAATCATTCACATGGCGTTCCCTATAATAAAATGTAAAATAATACATAAAATAACTTTCCCCGTTCAAAGTTATGCCTCTCTGCCGATTTTAGTAACAACTGATAAATTTACAGTGCAATTATTAGCAAAAAATTATAAAAAAAAGAAACGAATTCTGTTATTCGACGCAAAAAAGGTTAATAAGTTCTTACGTTCTCATAATATGTTTTCTTTCAAAACTCAACATTTCATTATTGAAGTCGAACACGATAATGTTGTTTTTATAAGTTGGGCGAGCGGAGCGCGGCAGACGTTGTGTTAACGCTCACATTTACATGTGCGTTATTTATGGAACGACTTTCATTAAGGAACATTAAGAAACACATCAAAGATGTTATAACTACGATTTCTATGATTGATTTACATTCGCTAATGTACACAAACGTTTGTTTACTACGTTTAACAAGAGATTCGTACGGTATGCTCCGTTGTAAATACACACGATAAAATGTTGGCGTTGTCGCGAAAAATCGCAGCGATAAATCACTGTGAAATATTTTGCCAATTTTCATCATTAGGAGCAGCTACATTTTAGTAGATACGCATCGGTCACAGTAAAATCTCGATATTTTTTAGTCAAAATAAAAAAAAATAAATTTTCCTTCTAAAAATTAATCGGCATACTAACAAAAATTAAAATTCTTTCTTTTTTACGGGATTTGTCGTGAAAATTATGCATTTGAAGCAAACTAAATTTTTGGAATATGACAGTAAACATAAAACCACAGTAAAACCAACAATGCGCATAATAAAACACGAAAATAGCATCTACTAATTAAGTTACGTATATTAATAGAAAATTGAGCCTATGAATATTTCCATCGTGAAATGAATACCAACATAAAAGCTTATTTGAAATCTCAAGTTATTTCGTCGTAAAGTTTTAAAATGTACAAAGTGTAAACGGAGTTGTCTTGTTTTTATTTAATAATTTTATACTTATTGAATCGATATACAGTGTGTCAATTAAAACAGCAAAGAATAATCGAAATTGTCTATGTATTGATACGAGCACTGAAATCAATTTACGAGAATTCCACTGCTTGTGTCAGGATAAACGGAACTTGCACGGACTGGTTTAACATCGAAAAGGGTGTTAAACAGGGATGTGTGGCCATGGCTGTTTAACTTATACATAGACAATTATTTATAATATTTAAAAGAGAGTGGGATTCAGTGATATTATACCACATTCTATATTATTTAATTGAAATAGCAGAAATACGTTTATACAAATGAAACCGCTTCTGTCATGTCGAAATCTGAATCTGGCCCTGGCCTGTTTTATATACTCCACTTTTCTATACGGTGTAGAGGCTTGGACAGACGCTTTAGAAAGAAAGCTGCAAGCTTTTGAAATGTGGAATTTCAGAAGAATTCTTGGAATCTCTTGAATAGAAAGATTTACCAACGAAGAAGTACTCCGAAGAATGGGATGTGAACCTGAAATCATGCTTACTGTGAACGTAGAAAATTAGAGTATTTTGGCCATATCATGAGAAACAGCAAGTACAGAATTTTTCAAAACGTAGTTCAAGGCAAAGTTGATGGCCAACGAGGGAGAAGAAGAATTTCTTGGTTGGCTAACTTCTACTGAACTGTTTCGATGCGCAGCCAATAAGATCCGCATAGCTATGATGATAGCCAACGTCCGTGATCAAATAGGTCAATAAAAGAAAAAGAAGAAAAGAGAGTGCGTATGGATTAAGAATGAATGATTAAATCGTCAGATGCCTCCTTTACGTCGATGATCACGTCATATTAGCGTCATCTGAAAAGGAGTTGAAGGCAGTGGTTAAATATTATGCATGATGCTCTGAAAATTAAAGAAATAAAAGTAAATTTAAGCAAATGTAATGGTTTTTGAAAAAAAGAAAGCATGACAACAAACTGCGAGGTGCCTATTGCTGGAGTGAATCTGATAGACAAAGTGAGGAATAGTGTGATAGGTGAACGTGAAAGAAGATGTTGTAACAAAGATAGATAAGAGAATGCTTGGATGGTTTTGATACATAGAGAGGATCGATGAAAGAAGATTTATGGATAATAAATTTATAAGGCGAGTGTGAATGGGCAAGTCGGTAGAAGTCGACCTCAGCGAACATATCTCGATCAAATTTACATTGTTTTGAAAAAAGGCCAGGTCAAGAGTACCAACAACCGACGAGCATGTATGAGAGCACTGATGAAATTAGAAGAAGCGAACGGTGTGTGTAAGAACTGTAAGTGGAAGGAAGTAGTATCTCCCTTCCACTACGGGAAAAAGGCGTGAATAAATGAATGTATGTAGAATAATTAAAACTATTTTTAGAATCAAAAAAAGGAAACGAAATTACAGTAGAAAAATGCACACTCATTATTGTTATTGTGATTAAAGATCCGAAAGGTTTTTTGATTCAATAACAATTAATTTAAGAGGTTTAATATTAAGAAGTTTTTACTCGGAAATAACTACAGATTCAACAGATTCAAAGATGACAGATGGACAGTTCGTAAGCAACTGATGTCTAAGAGATTATAAAGGATTTGCTTGCTGGCCACCAATAAGATGAGAGGAACCATTTGTCAAAGTAGCTAAAAATACCTGAAAAGACCTACATGAGTGGAGACGATGAGATTATTATGGTAATCAAGTAAATCTTTCCAGACATTTTACATTATATCCCAATTATTGAGAATACATTGTTACAGTTCCAAAGATGAAATTAAAAATTCAAAATGTTGGCAAAAACAACTCCAACAGTGGGTCTTTTATATTAAAGAATAAAAGGTTGTTGTCCCCACAGAAGAACGCACAAAAATCACATCTCCAGTATTCATACGGATTCGAGTTTTTCTAGAAGTTAAAACGTTACAACGTTTATATTTTTGACTCTTTTACTGCTACTAAGTAACCACAAATGAGTAATTTCATTGTTATATACTCGACGTTTCTTTAAAACCAAATGTTTAAAACTACAAGCAGTAGCTGTAAATTTTAAAGATAATAAGTAGCGAACGAATTCTATAAATAGATTTACTTACCATTTTATTCGAATATATAATTGAACATGAAATTGCAATTAGTTTCCGAAGGGATTACAAAGTTGTTACACATTTAACTACTTACTATTTAAAATTCACCCACAAAAAATGGTTTAAAAATAAACAACGGCGACAGCAAACAAGGCATCCATTTAAATTTAGGAAAAAGATTTATGCATCCTCATATTTTTGTATTAATTAAATGTATAAATCAATGCAGCAATAAAAAATAAATTATTGAGCATTATTATTAAAAAGTTTTGCGGTGACGAAAATAAAGTCTTTTAAAATGACGTTAATGAAACAATAATAATAAAAACAAGTGCATGTGCAGTTAGTTAGCTATCAGTGCTCTGTAGTTTTTACCATGCCTCTTTAAGTGGTCCGAAGCAGTGGTAACATTTGAAGAATCGGGAGAATGTGACAAAAAGTGAAACGATAAAGCTAAGACAACAAACAGTGTTTGACGTGTAACAAGAGAATAACTATCACTTAGACATCCTCATCTTTTGGTTCTGGTGGCATGTTTTAGAGGATTTTTCAGAAGTGCTAGTTACAATAACTCTTTAGATTTCATAATCTTTTCAATTTACCGCGAAAGCTTTCAATTTTGTCCGATGACGTTAAAATATTCGAATTCTTGCCTTGCATATTTTGGATAGATATGCAAGTTTTGATACCCATTCTTCTTTTTTAAACAAATAAACAAAAATAAACTGTAAGGATTAGATAAATTTATATTACTTAAAATTTTTGTTGCTTTGAAAGTAATGTTACCATAAATTTTGCGAAGTGAAGGATAGCAAAAAAAACATTATAATTCTATAAAAAATAGATTTTTCCGCGGCACCCACTTTGCGGAACACTGTTTTAGACCACGTTGTTGCGGTTGAAAAATAGTTGTTTGCCCATTTGAGTGCGACAAATTTACTTGGCGCACGCTTACGTCAGACACAATATACGAAACGTAACTCTCTCTCTCTCTCTCTCTCTCTCTCTTTCTATCTTCACTAACTTATATCTCCCTCCATTACGTTCATGAACTAACTGTCACTGTCACTGTCACTGTTGACATTACAAAGTTTATATTTTTATTAAGATATTAAATTTTTTTGTGCCCACATATATCGCCGCATTTGTAATAAAAAATAGTATGTGCAACCCGTGCGATGTTGTCGATTGCTCACTCGATCGAATGAGCAATCGCCAACTTATCTCACTAGTTGCGCAATATACTATTACCCTTTGTTTAATCGTCGTTGTATTAATTATAAGGTTAACCCATCTTGCTGATAATTTACGAAACTGAGAAATGCCAAGCATATTTAAAACTTGAATGATTTTTCTATACCAGCAATTATACGTTTGTTGGAGTAAGTAAAATAAATAAAAACGTTTAAGGGTTATAAATATTCAGGTTCCTTTCTACTTTGCTTTATTACAGCCATTGAGCTTAAAATAACTGGAGAGATCCATATTAGTTTAAGAAATCCCTTCTATTATAAAACTGTAACAGAAGTGTGCCTGTAAATTTATGATATTTACAAAAACAAGATTATAGTATGTTGTTTAGGTGTCCCTGACTCTAAATAACCGATTTTGGATTTTTTGTTTGTTCGAGCATCACGCAAAAACTACTTGACCGATTTTGATAAAACTTAATGTGTTTATAGGCTTATTATTAGACTTTAAAACTGGTATATATTTTATCTCTTTAAGGTCTATAAAAATAAAATTTTTGTATTAATTAAATACAGTGTCAGTCAATAAAGTAACGCATACATTCATTATTAGCCTAATAAACAGTAATATGAGAAAATCCAAAAACAGGTCGATTTTTTATTTTCTCCAGCCGGCCGGCTAGAGGGTGCGATTGTTCACGATTATTTTGTGGGTAGTATTGAAGAAAAGAGTAACTCGTACATTATTTACTTACAAGACTTCAATGATGACTCGATTTACTGCGACTGAAAAAGGTTTGATAATAAAATACTTAATACTCAGCAATGTGTAGATTTATTTGCAGGTACTTTTGCAGATAGACCTATACCTACGAGACAAACCATCTTAAATATTGGAATTTTTCTTTTTTGTTTTGTTTATTCACAAAATATGGATTTCGGCAACTTCGGTCTACTGGAGATTAGCTGGCTTATGTCACTCAGCTCTGGACAAACACTATTGAAAAGTTTGGCGAGTCCCGTGCAATAGCCTTGGATATATCTAAAGCCTTTGACCGCGTTTGGCACTAGGCATTGTTAAGCAAATTATCTGCCTAGGTCTTCCAACCAAACTGCGCCAATGGCTCATGAGCTTCATGCAAGATCGCTCCTAACATGTGGCAGTTGACGGTATTTCTTCTGATGCGTTAAAAACCAATGCCGGGCTACTCCAGGGTTCCATCCTGCCCCCCACCCTATTTCTTTTACACATCAACGACCTCTTGAAAACCACCACGAACCCCATTTACAGTTTCGCAGACGATAGACTCAGGCAGAAACAGGTTGACTCCATAAATAGAGATCTTGAAGCAATCGTCGAGTGGAGAACTAACATTCTTGTTCAGTTCAACGCCCAGAAAACACAAAGCTCCACGTTTTCCAAGAAAGTGAATTCCTCAAATCATCCTATCACAATATCCGGAAATACCCTTGAATCAAGTCCCTCCATCTCGATTTTGGGAGTCACGGTGTCTAATAATATGTCTTGGCATGACCATGTTGCTAACATCGCAAAGTCAGAAGCCAGAGGCTAGGTTTTCTGTGGAAAGCTAGAAGGTTTTTTACTCCTGATCAAATTTTGACGACGTACAAGGCTCAAATCCGACCTCTACTGGAGTATTGCTCGCACATTTGGGGTTCAGCACCAAGGCAAACAGCTCAACT
This sequence comes from Agelastica alni, assembly GCA_950111635.1. Classification (NCBI taxonomy): domain Eukaryota; kingdom Metazoa; phylum Arthropoda; class Insecta; order Coleoptera; family Chrysomelidae; genus Agelastica; species Agelastica alni. The sequence continues at coordinate 85,355,270 of OX467709.1, forward strand.
CTCACAGATACCCTTCACCCACTGAAACATACAAGAAGAGTTGCAGACCAGACATTACTCTACAGATATTTTCATTCGGCCGAAGAACTCGGCACACAGTCTCACTCATTGAAAGAAGCGAAAGAAATCTTTAATTTTATGTTCGCGTCTTTTTCTACTAAAAATTTACTTTCAGAGGTACACCCTCCACGAAGTATAAACAATTACTGATTTGATATATCGATTCAATTGTATCAATGCATAAATTCTACAGTGCTAGTGGGGATGCACTGTTGCCATATTGGTCAAATCTGATCGAACTGCGAGAGTCACTGATCTAAATTCAAACTTAACAAACTTTTGATTAGATGCATTTATTTATAGAAGGCATCCATCTGCATCTATTCTTTCGTCTTTCGATATATAAACATAAAAACTGCAAATTGTGCACGCACTTAATTCGTCAGTAATAAACGTATCAAGCGGAGCGTGATTCCTCTAGTCACATTACGCCGCGATGCCACCTCTTTTATTTTTTGTTTCATTTACAAAAATACAGGGAATGGATTTCACGCTATTTTATCACTATTTACCTTAACATTCTAATGTTGATAAATAAATAAACAGTAATAAACAATAGCGCTTAGATAGTTACTTACTAACAATCACCTCCGGCAAAATCGACCTCGACGTGCGAAATCTTAACCTTCGGTTTTTTTTTTTGGTTAGATGATGAAAATTAGTTCCGCTAAAGATGGAACAATGAATAGTTAAGGAAACAAAGGTTGCAATCTTTAAGTAGGATACAAAAAAAATCTTTTCTATTTACGATGAATGATTCCCGTAATTCTAGAAAAATATAATAAGCAGCGACTAAAAACAACAAGAATACACCAAAAAGTAAAATTAGAGTGCAAATAAGATGGGAAAAATAAATAACAAATCTGGGACATCATAGAAATGAAAAGGAAATCGATAATGTAATTCATTTAGACTAAAAGATCAACATTTGTTTGCTGCGAAAAAGAATCCAAAATAATGAGAGCGACAAGAAATATAATACTAACTCTACTAAGATCTGCGAGCTAAGAGTTGGTTTTTTAAATGTGAGAATTTTAGTCACATACTAATAGTGAGTGCTGCAAACTACAAATTCTACTTATAACTGTGAGGAAAGATGAACAAAATTGTTACAGACAATTCTATGGAAGTATCAAACAATATTTGTTACTTTTTACGACTAAAGAGGTTTTTAAGTGATCGAAACCGAGGGTTTAGGTTGCAACATTTCAAATAAGAGAAATCTTCAAATCTGGTCACAGTTCAGTAGAATTTAAAATAATAAGAAGGACCAGAAGTAATGTCTCGTGAGATCCAAATATAGGTTTTCTTAATTTGGGCATTTGAGTTAACGGTTACAGATACTGATGAAGTAAGTGCCATGACTAACAGTTTTGGTTATAATTATTGTAAAGAATGATTGGCAAAATGATCTCTGCAAAGCTCGTAAGCTTATGGAAGGAAGCATAAAAAAATATATTTATTACGGCTTTATGATAAAGCAGGAGGTTTTAAATGATAACTTTAACACTTCAAACAAGAGAATACTTTAAACTTGATCAAAAAGCAAAATAATAAGAGGGACAAGAAAAACTAATGTGAGAAGAGATCAAAGTGTTTGGTTCTCTTAATTTGGGCATTTACATAAACAATCAAATAAATTAATAGAGACAGGAAGTGAGTGCTGCAATCAGCAAATTCTAGTTTTAAATGTAAAGAAAGTTGGACAAAATGGTCACAGTCTAATAAAAAAAAAATTGTTACTGTTTTAAGATAGAGGAAGAGCTTTTTAAGCGAAATGAACAAAGAAATTGAACTCTTTCAATAAGAGAATCCTTCAAACCTGGTCCAACAATAGTTGTACAGTTTAAAACAATTTCGGTACGATCATTATCAATCGAAACAAATAAAAAAAAAAGGTTGGAATTTATGCAATATCTCTACTTGGAAACGGTAAATATTCGAACACAAATTTCCTTGTGTACCTGTTAGCGAGAAATCCTTTAATGTATACAGACGCAAATATAGTCGGCTTTGAAAGAAATCTACACGTAAACATTTACATTGGTTTTTATTTACTTTTCTATGGCTCTTTCAATGCAGATTGTCAATTCAGACATCAAGAGTTCATTTACATTGCGAGTTATTCGCCATTCATACGCATATACAGTAAAATCAAAGCGCCATTGGTTAATTAATAGCTTTTATTTCGTAGTTCCATTTACAATCAACATTATTTAATATGTTTACCTGCACGGAATAATAAAAAATAATAATTAATTATTTAAAATATACAAAGAGAGGTTTTAGTTAAGGCTACAATCTATTACGCGACTTTAAAGAACGCTAATGAGATCATTAAATGGGACACCTTGTATATTTTTTTAATAAGTGATGATGATTCGTATTATCTTACAAGCAATACTGCCCTTCGTGTTCGATTAATTTATAAATGCCGCAGATGAAAATGTTGAATGTTTTAACGTAAGTAAAATCAATTTTATCGTTTATTCTCGTACAGAGTGATATTCACCGTTTCGGTTTTTTTTTCGGGGATCATTGTCCTGTGTAAGCAACCTTGAAACATTGGATTGCACGCTTTAAAAATAAAAGGCAAGAGGGAAAGCCAATTTTTATCTGTTCACAAATATTGACAAAATAATGACTAGGATAACTCTGATGAATACATTTTTAAAACAAGAGATTACGCAGATAGTTTCCGCGGAAACCAAATTACCACTGACCTTTTTGTGACTGGGAACTAAATTTCATAATATCAGTGGTCTGGGTGCGACCCGAGAGGTCCACACGACTAACTTCCCAGAGGAAAAAATGAAAAAATACCATATGTTTTGTTGTTATAATTATTATTATTAAATTTATTATAAAAAACGATTTCAAATTGTGTATAACAAATTATAATTGTCATTAACAATATTCTGTTTATCTAAACCGTATTTTTTAAACTTTTTCTTATCATTTCATAGCTATTTTTTATTGTTTAAAACAATTGAATTTTTTTTTTTCAATTATTATGGTCAATAATCATTTGTTGGTAACAATATTCAATTGTTATAAACAATGCTTGATTATTACTAACAAAAATTATGTATTAAAAATAGTATAATATATAAATTGCAAAATGTAGGTGGTGAACCATTTTTTTCAGTTTTTTTATTCTCCATGAAAAACAGCTTGACCGATTTTGCTGAAAATCTAATCGGTTCCAAGTTGCGTGATTATGCGTCTTATGCAATTGGTCCCACGTAGATATCATTGTTTGTTCTCGAGATAATCGAGACGAAAAATAATTCCGAAAGTTTACCATTTTTTTCAGTTTTTTTATTCTCCATCAAAAACAGCTTGCCCGATTTTGCTGGAAATCTAATCAGTTCTAATTTGCGTAATTATGCGTCGAATGCAATTGGTCCCAAGTCGATATCATTTTTTGTTCTCGAGATAATCGAGACGAAAAATAATTCCGAAAGTTCGCCATTTTTTTTAGTTTTTTTATTGTCCATAAAAACAGCTCGACTGATTTTGCTGAAACCACTAAAACCGCTTCCTTCCACTTGCTACGGTTCTTACACACATCTTTTGCTTTCTCTACTTTCATCATTGCTCTCATACATGCCCGTCGGTTGTTAGTACTCTTGACCTGGCCTTTCTTCAAAACAATATTGATCTGATCGAGATATGTTCGCCGAGGTCGACCTCTACCGACTTCCGTCCATTCACACTCGCCTTATAAATTTGTTTCGTTAATCTTTCTTCATCCGTCCTTTTTACGTGTCCAAGCATTTCTTTATCTATCTTTGTAACCACCAAATCGTTCTCTTATCTCACTATTTTTTACTTTATCCAACCAAGTCACTCCGGCTATACTTCTCAGACTACTCATCTCCACAGCATTAATCCTATTTTCATGCTTCTTCTGCCAAACCCAACATTCACTACCATACATAAGTGTGGAAACCAACACTCCTCTATGCACAGCCATACGTGCCTTTTTTTGACACTTTCTGGGTGTTCATAAAGCTATACAGTGCCCCATTCATTTGTTTTCCTGCCAACACCCTTCGCTCGATGTTTATCTAATCTTATCTTATCCAATCTCGTGTTCTCATATTTGTTGCTGAATGTTAAGACATCACCGATCATTACTGTAATGAGCAACAAAATGAGATTTATTATTGAAATAGCAAATGAATCTGGCATGGACGGTTTTTAAGTATACCGGTCGAAAACTCATCCGACTTCCAGTTTTCTATTTTGTTGCTGTCTCCAGTGACCTTAACAATCTTTGCTGCGATGAGCAACAAAATTAAATAGTTTATTTATTAGGTAGAAATCGCGATTTAAGTTAGCATGTTCGCTCTTTCGGACTCAAAATAAATAATGAAAAAACAAAAACAATGACTATCTCCAAAAAGGCAAATGTGAACACCTATATAAACATATATAACAAACAAATAGAGCAGGTCGACAAGTTCAAACAGAAATCAAATCGAATGTTGCATAGAAAACGCAAGAAGCGCATTCCTTAAAATGTAGATAAATGTCATAACAAACCCTAAATTATCGCCAAACACCAGATACAGATTCGTAAAAGCTTATATCTACTTAAACCTCTTACATGGTAGCGAATCATGGACGATGGTAATACGATCGATGCGTAAAATAGAAGCCTTCGAAATGTGGGTAATGCGTAGAATGCTCAAACTATCATGGACAGAGCATGTCTCCAATGAAACCGTTCTAGAAAGGATAAAAGTGGACAAAGAAATCTTGGGAATGGTCAAAAGACGCAAGACAAGCTATCTGGGACATATATACAGAGGCAAGAGATACGAGTTCCTACAACTGATAATGGAGGACAAGATTGAAGATAAAAGAGGACCGGGCAGGAGACAGAATTCGTGGTTAAAAAATGTTAGGGATTGGACTGGCCTAAATTCAGAGTCACTACTAAGAGCAGCACAGGACAGAGAGAGAGATTTGCCGAAATTGTAGCCAACCTTCAATGAAGACGGCACGTTAAGAAGAAAAAGTTCGGTGTGAATTTAAAAAAAAATTCCATTTATTTTAGTATGGTTTTTCAGCAACAAATTAGCAACAAATTTTGGTCCATTCCGATTTTTCAGATCGTTTGATATTTGTTGTCTTCGACTGCTTAACGTAAAATATTAGCTTTGTTGGCGATTTTTCGGGATCGGTTCGAGCAACAAAATCGTTTCTTTGGCAAACTAATTAGCAACAAATTGAGTAACTTTTTTTTTCAATTTCCGCCCATTTTCTACCGCCAGTTTTATGGAGCTCAATTATTATCCCTTGTATTTATTTATAAATGTTATTTCTTATGCTATTAAGACAACGAGACAACACAGAGCAAAAATGACGAATGTACGAATGTTTGCATTTAATTCCTCGAAATAAAAAAGCAAGCGCGTCGTTTCTTTGCCTTTAATTGTTTACCAAGTTCATTGTTTACAGTGACAAAAATGCTCATTATTAATAAATAAAAGATGCAGTCAGAAATAACGTTTAAGCAGGAATGAACAATAATTTTTCAAGAAAAAGGAAGTAGATCATGGACACAGATGGTTTTATGAATCGTAAAAAAATATTATGCTGTGATGTTTCGAACGGTAGTTATTAATCATCAGGGCTGCAGTTATAACAATGAGTTTTACGAATAACCAAAAACAGTACGAGAAAAATGGATTTACGAAAAAAACAAAAGTACATTCTGTGGAATTTTTTGAGGACTTACCATCGACTGGTGGGGAAACTTTACTCACATAATTAAAACGGAAAGCAATAACTACGATTAGGACTGCTTTCGAGATATCCGAAAGAGAGATATCCGTTTTTTTACTGTTTGTTTAATCAATTAAAATATACCAAAGTCTAAATAAATATAAGTAAAAGAATGTTTGATTGGATAATAAAATGTGACACCAGCAATAAAACGACGACTGTCTCAAATTTCACCTAGTTTTAAAACGACACTTACGTGATTATTTTTTTAAACAAGTCACTTTCTTAATTGTTCAATAAAGATTTATTTATGCGTCGAGTCTTTGTTTCAGAAACCGAGCACAAAAATATATACAGACAATTTCACTTTCCGCGTTTATGCACAGATTAACGTTTTGATTGATATTGCAACTAATACTGCGTGTACCTACTTTCTAATATCGATTTTACAGAGTGTCAATTTAAAATAACTCGTGAATAAAATAAAATATTAAAAATTATCACGATTATAACTAGAATATCATAAGAGAGAAATCACCCCTACACCCCTGCTAAAAAAATGTTAATACCAACTGACTACTTATGATACAACATGGAGTCTGCAGCGAATGTTCCAAATGTTGGACCAACATTTACTAGGACCAAAAGGACGAGCGTGGTAATTCCTAACTGTATGAGAAGATTTGATGAATTTTCAACATAATGGATCACCTTCTCAACAAACAGGTGCAATGTGGCACTAATTGGTAATTAATTATGCAAACAATTTGAAAAAGATCCTATCGAGTGACCTCCTATATCACTAAACTTCCGTATAAATAATCCCCCATAGTAGGTTGTTTAAAAAACTTTACTTGCATCACTACACAAGTTGTATCAAGACGAACGGCATTTACAAACGTTTATAAAGAATTTAAAAATATGCTTGACTTTAAAAAATCCACCGAGAAATCAGAAATCAGTTTTAATAACTTTTACAGAATGTGCTAAATTAAACTAAAAAAATGATTACATTTTCAAATTAAAATATTAAAAGTGGTCAGCTGCAGTTTCTTATGCATTCATTAAATGCATGCTTAAAATTAATTGATTTATAGAAACCTGAGGAATGCCATTCCAGTCTAACAGAATTTTGTGGCGAGATCAACTAGGTTTATTGGTGATTGGGGTAAATTACCCTCTTGATTGTCAATCATATTTCATACATGTTTGATTTGTAAATGTTTGGGTAGCGGGAAGGCCATGGAAGCAAGGTCACGTTATCTTGTACTAGCAATTGCTGTATAAGGACGTAGGTTCTTTTCCTGGAAAGATGGTTGAATAAACTGTGGCAGGCTGCAGTTGAACGTTTCGTATGCAATCATCTGCATTAAAATGTTTGTCAATATAACTATAGGTAACCTGCTAGGGTATGTTATCGCACCCCTTTTCCATCACCCTCCGTGTAAGGGCAGTATGCCGTTTCACAGCAAGTTTTTACGTTCACCACGTAATCTGCGATCATCGTGGAACCAAAGTCAGAATCGAGACTCGTCAGAGAACACAATACGATTATTATTATTTTTGTATGTTTTGGTTCCCACGAAAAGGGATGTCCTGTAATGCTCAGATAACATCGTAAAAACCAAGGAAAAAAAGGTAGGAATCGGTGCCTTTTTAAATTTCTAGAGATTGTATGCCTCGGGGAACATATCCCTAGCCAATGTGTTCCAAAACCTCGCTGTTCGTTGGATGAACGAGTCTTTTGAAAGAGATGTTCTGCAGGCCTCCAAAGTGACCACGAAGGAGTGTCAAGTCTGAACTTGACGGGTTAATCTCGAAGAAACAGCTAAAGGAGGAACGATTGTTGATATTTCAGAAGAGCATCGCCCATGAAAATATCTATAAAATAGAGACAAATCGCTAACTTTTCTACGGTGTTACAGAGAAGTGAGCGAGTTTGTAAACGAGGCATCACCTACCAGACAAATTGCTCTCTTTGGACGGAATCCAATAGTTTCAGGACATGTTTAAGTGCCGCACTTCAAATATGAGAACAGTATTCCAGGACAGGTCGAATCTGTGTCTTATAGATCATAATCAGCTGACTGGAAGTGAAATAGCTCTTGGCAAGAAACAGAAAGCCAAGTTTTTGGGATGCATATTTGGCAACGGATCTCACGTGATTTGCCCAAGAAAGGTTATTGCCGATAGTAATACCAAGCACTTCAATGGTAAGGTTACTCCTGACAGTAAGATCGGCTTTTCTAGGGAAAAGACATGCTTGTGTTTTATTTGCATTGAATTCTACCAAGTTATTGGATCCCCATTCGAGAATTGTTGCCAAGTCCATATTTACCATCCCAATTTGATTTGCAGTTACAACACTCAAGCCGAGCAGCACGATGTCGAGGTTACGTGAAACATTATGGTCTAAACGAACGAAGAGAGACTCTTTGTTCTAAAACTGCCAATCAAGCATTTTCAATTGACCTTGTTGTTGAAACTCTGTCACAAATAAAGATCTTCACGTGCTGAAGGCTGCCGCTATGGATTCCTTTTTCAGACACCTGAACCATCACAGTAACACTACGTGCTGTAATTATGATCGGCGCCTAGGCATAATGACTAAATAAATTAAGCGCAAAATAAAGTTTAAAAAAATAATTTTTTGATGAAGTAAAATTTAAAAATTGTATATACACCTGTTAATTTTTTTTGTATATATCGTTATCATTTTTTAATATAATCGAGTATAGACAATTTCAATGCAACTGACCTTTTTTTTCTGAGTGTTGGTGATGTTTTTTTAAATCGGTATATTTATGATTCTAAATTAAGTTTTGTTAATTAAGTATTGGTACAGCTATTGCTTACATACATACATACATAGAGTCATACCTTTTCTCGTAGAGGTAGGCAGAGACCGCTTCTTTCCACTTGCCACGGATTTTTCACACATCGTTTGCTTCTTCTACTTTCATCAGTGCTTTCATACATACTTGTCGATTACTGATACTCTTGACCTGGTCTTCCTTCAAAACAATTTCGATCTGAATTCACACAGGCCTTATAACACTTTTTCTTCAATCTTCTTGCATTCATCCTCTCTACGTGTCTGAACCATCTAAGCATTCCTTTATCTATCTTTGTTAGTACATCTTCTTTCACACTACAGCGTTTCCTTATTATACTATTTCTCACTTTATCCATCAGTCACTTCAGCTATACTTCTTAGACTACTATAGAAGTGAATTTTTTTTATTTTTATTTTCCCTTTCTATCCCAAAAAGGGGTTTTAAACAATGCTTAATATTTTTATTTGTATAAAGTGGAGCTTACGCGATTATTGACTCATCATAATGACCTTTGTAATGATCGTGTAAGAGGGGCAAAACTGAAATTGTCTGGTAATGACGGATTTTCTGATATTAAGTAGTTATCTTTACTGACTCGTGTCATAAGTAATGACCCTGTAGAAGCTCAGTTATCAAATTTAAAAAGTAACAATTCCTAATAATCATGCAGGGTTAAAAAGTAATGATGAACGTAATGACATTTCATTTAATGACTGTGTAGTGTCTATGTAAGAAATATAGACACTGTAATTTGCAACACTTTGTGGAACTTTCACTTCCATCAAATTCGTTGTTGACAGTAATATAAGCTGACGATTTAAAAATAAAAACCTGTGACTGAAGATGGTTATCACTTTTTTGCGTACTTGGTAATTTATAAACAGTGGGTTTTTAATTTGCGATTAAATGGAGCAGGTGGTTTTTTGCTGATAGTACCGTCCAACATTAATGGAATCCAGATAATATTGCACTCATTTCAATCAGAAATGTCGTAAGAAAATCATAAAGAAAAACGATTATTCGAACAAAAGAAATTATAGGTCGTATGTATCGCACGTTTTAACACCCACATAGCAACGAGTGAGTATTCAAAACCACTTCGCCTGCAGGCCACTACGTTTCAATATGTATATACTAGAAACCGGTTGGGAAACTGGTTGCTAATCCAAAATAAAAATAGAGGACGAAATGGAAATAATAAAGGAATGTTCCCGAACGACTTTTCACTTTGACCCCTTTGTGTTTATTCGGATGCAAAAATGAAGAAGAAAAAGTAAGAACCAAGATGGCGATGTATTGGGTTAGGTTAGTTATTCTGTAACAGTCACTTATTGTTATTTAATTAAAACTAATATCCATATTTAGGTATGGTATTGAAAGTGAAAATTTAAATTGCTACAAACTTGTAAATTTAAGTATACAGGGTGTTTCATTACCAATTGGAAATATTTTAACTATAGAATCCTGAACTCAAAATATGAAGATTCAACCCAAATCACCTAGATAAAATATATCTACTGTCTGAGTTACAGCGTGTTTTATTTAAAAATTTAAAAATTATTTGTGCCCAGTACTTTAAAACTATTCCAAGTATGATTGTCATATTTGGTGGGAAGTGTAAGTACGATAAACCCTACTTAATGTTAAATGAACGTTTCTGGCTACTACCAGAGGCATAAGACCGGGGCAAGTGAATAGTTGATCCCTCCCAAACTGTACGCCACTGGCAGAATTGCTATTCTATCCCAATTTTTCGATTTTCCAATAGATTCTACGTTAATATTGTACTCTTCCTTCATGGCGATTAAGTTATTATTTTTCGAGATATTTTGTGTTAAACATGAAGCTGCACAATTATTTTGATTTTAACTATTAATTATGTCGGTGTTTTGGGTCATTTGATTGCATTTATTAAACGAATGAAACTTCAATCTTTATCAACAAAAAACATAATTTTATTTATAGAAATTTTTTCAACGAATACATGCATTTACAATATCAAAATCAGATAAATAAATGCGATTGAAATCATTTCTCCATTTTATTTAGATAAATGCTTTCATGATAATAAATAATAATAGAATAAAGAATAAATAAACTTATTGAGGTATGCAGGGTTCACATTGAACATTTGTTATGAAAGGTTTCTAAATTTTGTTTTTGTGCTTTTTAATATTTTCTTCTGTCCTTTTATTAGATTATAACATTTTCAAATTTTTTTAATTGTTTGATGCATCTATTCGTTGAAAAAATTTTGATAAATAAAATTATGTTTTTATGTTAATAAAAAGTAAAGTTTTATTCAGGTAATAAATGCAATCAAATGACCCAAAACAACGACATAATAAATACACATTGAAATTAAAATAGTTGTGAAGTTTCATGTTTAACCCAAATTATCTCGAAAAATAATAACTTTATTGCCATGGAGAAAAAGTACAATATTCCCGTAGAAAGTGTTGGAAAATCGAAAAATTGTGATAAAATTGTAATTACGCCAGTGGCGTAGAATTTGGGAGGAATCAACCACTCACTTGTCCCTATCGTACGCATCTGGTAGTAGCCAGAAACGTTCATTTAACATAATTTGGTAGTAGTATAGTACTTACACTCCCTACCAAATATGCCAATAATACTTCGAATAGTTTAAAAGTACTGTAACTTAGACAGAAGACACATTTTGTCTAGGTAATTGGGGTTAAATATTCATATTTTGAGTTCAGGATTCTATATTTGAAATATTTTCAATTAGTAATGATAGACCCTGTATAAAGCTAGCGTAGCCGTATCAAGAGTACCTTCATAATTTGGTAGTATTTTGAGACACTGTGAGAAAATTAAAAGCCAGCGCCAAAAAGCAAATGTTTGTCTGTAGAAGACTGTAATTTTAAATTTTAAACGATTTATCTAAATAAACTCTTATGTTAATGTCGAATACAAGACTTGCTTTACTCTTGATCAAAAATCATATTTTTTGTGTTCTCCTGTATGCCGCTTAGATATTTAAAAATTTGATGGCGCCAGTGTAAGATTTACGCAGTCCACACAAAATTTTATTAAGAATAAAACTTTGTGAAAAATGAATAATAAAAATTCTGCCCATATGGTGCTAACGTTTTAACTCTCACATTATAAATAAAATTACTTACCAAAATGTTACAAAATTATTATTTTGTCACTGATAGTCAAATATTAAAAAACAAAACAATGGCGCTAATTTTACTCTGGGGACTTTTTTAAACTTGTCGAAATCATTCCTTGTGTGGACCATAATTTGGGAGGAATGAAATAAAAATAAAATTACTTTAAAACGCGTTACAAAATGCGTTTCTATCTTTTTTTAATTGTTACAAAGCATTGTAGGAAAATATTCCAGCGACTTTGACGAACATTTTAGTCTGTCGTCCGTTTTCAAAACATTTTTATTCTTCAAATATCAACTTACGCTTATATTAGTTTCACCTTTATGTTTGTATGTTTGTTTGTAACTGAATCTTTGGCCTCGATGACAATGCAATAATTCGATCAAAATATCCGATTATCCTGATTAGTTTCGCCAGGATTCATAAATTTCTTCAGTGATCCTTTGCATGAGAGTAAGAGAGATAGAGCTAGTGCGTGAACTACGCATCCACGCAGTTCCAATGTCATATTATAATTCACCCAATCCATTATACTGGTGAGAAACGTGCGTAGGGATGAATGGCAAGAGGGTAAGTAAAACAAATCGAATTAAAAAGCAAAAAATAAATTATAGTCCAAGAAAACTAAAAAACACGCTTTTAAAGTTAATTAAACTAAAAAGTAAAATATAATTCTTGTCATAAGAATAAAATTACTGACGAGAAAATTAATGTCACTGTTCTAAAAGCGTGTAATTTATTTAGTATGTGTGTGTTGGTCTTAACACAACAACATATTTTATTTTTGTTTTTATTCTAAGAACATATTCATATTGTGGAATGGTTATTTTTATGACAAAATTGTTACAGAATAAACACGGTATTTCCATCACTACACCGATTTATTAAGTACGTGTAGCCGTACAATAAAAAAAATTTCTTTTGCATCAGAGGCGGTTGTTCAAAGAATTCAAGGCTCGTTTTAATGAAAAACCGCAAGTGCAGAAACTTGTACATTTTGGTAAAAACATTAAAAAGATTACTAGCAAAGAATTTTTTTTAACTTGGATGTGATCATTTGTTTTTATCACGAGTAAAATAATAATAAAAAAAACTTTATTAGCTTGACGGCAAGTAACGATTTTTGAAAACTTTAAATCCCAAAATTATCTCGTTGTACGTAAGAAGATTACGTTTGTTACATTTAAGCTTAGGATATAAATAATATTTTAAAATTTATCTTGCAAGGATTTTTAATCGGACTAGCAGTGAATCTTTTAATAAGCGAATTAGTTTAATCCTTATTTTATTGCATAAATTTTGTCAAATCCTGTTAAATACTTATTACGTCCTAAGGACAGATTTAACAATTTTTATCAGGATCGTATTTAGATTTTCATAAAAATTGTGGTTTAGATTTTCATAAAAATTGTTGATAGAAGACAAGGTTGGCATTCTAAATTTCACAAATATGGGCAACTACCAACACTTTTTAAAAAAGTTTTAGATACCAAGGACTTAAAATTTAGACGAGCCATTTAAGAGGATAGTTCACGAATTGTCTCAAACAAAGAAGCAAACACATGAGAAGAATGAAACTAATTTATTTTTCAACATAGTCACCTACAACTTTTATACACTTGGTATATCGGTGCTAAATTGTTTCAAATCCTTTTGTAAAAAATTCAAAACTGAGTCTTTAACCAATTCATCTACCGACATCACTTCGTTATCATCAGCAAAGCGGATTCCACGAAGATGTTCTTTTTATATTGGGAATAGATGGTAGTCGCTGGGGGCCGAATCTGGAGAATAGGGGGGTTGTTTAAAAATTTCAAATCTCGCATTGTGAAATGGCAGCCATTGCAACACAACTTTTGTGGGCCGGAGCGTTGTCCTGGTGGAAGAGCACAACTCGAATCAATTTTCCTCTTCTCTTTTTTTTGATCGCTTCGCGTACTTTTGGTGTTAAATTCGCATAATATTCACCTGTTATGGTGTTGGTGCGCCCAAACGATAAATAATCCACGAAAATAACACCTGCAAAATCCCAACAAAACTGTAGCAATGATCTTACCAGCTGATGGGACAACACGAAATTTTCGAGGGGGAGGAGAACCCCTATGCCGTCATCATTCCATGCTTTGTTTTTTGGATTCTGGATCAAAGTGATGAATCCATGTTTCGTTGAGCGTAAGAAATTTTCGCTTAAATTCATCGGGATTCCTGATCTCCAAATTTGTCTCCGTTGCAACCTGGCGAACACGCTTCTGATCTGCCGTCAGCATTCGTGGAACCCAACGTGTAGAGAGTTTTTTGAGACCCAATTCCAGATGTAAAATTTTTTCAACGCTTTCACCCAATACTTTTACCGTGTCCTAATAAATTTCTTTTTACAGAGATAATTTATCGCACCTCTTATCTTAATTTTGTCCACTTTTATAAAATCGCGCACACCTCAATGGAAAAAAATTATTATTTAACGTACACGAACTGATGCGCTCATACAATAAACTTTAGCCTGACTCTTTATATGCATTTGTCATTTAACGCCAACTATGTTATGGACAACAATTCGTAAACTATCCTGGTACACACCCACTACGAGGTAGTATATTTGTCGATTCCTACATAGCATCTGATTTGGTGGTTTATTAAGCTTACTGTTAATGAACTGTGAATGACAGTGCTAGTAATTTTATGTGAAAATTTCAATTATTGAAGAAAATATTATACATACATACATATATAGTCACGCCTTTTTTCCGTAGGGGTAGGCAGAGACCACTTCTTTCCACTTGATACGGTTCTTACACACATCTTTTACACCACAGCGTTCCCTTATCTCACTATTCTTTACTTTATCCAACCGAGTTACTCCGGCTATACTTCTCAGACTACTCATCTCCGCAGCATTAATCCTATTTTCATGCTTCTTCTGCCAAACCCAACATTCACTACCATAAATAAGTGTAGAAACCAACACACCTCTATGCTCAGCCAGACGTGCCTTTTTTGACACGTTCTGGCTGTTCATAAAGCTATTAATATTATAAAGTTGTAATAAGTTATGTTGTGTTTTCCAAACCCAACATTTACTACCATACATAAGTGTAGGAACCAACACACCTCAATGCACAGCCAGACGTGCCTTTTTTGACTCTTTCTGGCTGTTCATAAAGCTATTAATATTATAAAGTTGCTAATAAGTTATATTGATTTTTCCGCGGTCAACTTGTTTGGTGTTCTGTCGAGAAACTATAGTAAAGCAACGTTGATGAAATGTAAAATAGTGACAACACAAAAAAAGCCTGCCACGTATATCAGAGATACATTTTTCAACCCGAGCGACGCTAAAAAAAAGTCAAAGAGCTAAACAAGTAAACATAACCGAGAAAAGGATACTGAACTCCAAATACGTCGGTAGTCTTTTGTCTGTTCTGCGAAAAATTAAATACGTATAAGGAAACATACTTGCACTCTTGTGTCGAGTTATAACAAAAGAAGTTGTTTAGCGTAGAATATGGTAAAACGGGTCGAGATGATGAGGGAATTTTAAACTACCTACACAATAGTTGCGACAATTATTTGTAACGTCATCAAAATTTGATACGATTTCGATAAATAAAATAAGGTTGTGTGTGGGATCATGAATATTTCTAACTTTGAATCACCAGTTTATTTAAAAATGTACAACCCAGAGTGAGAACAATATAGACAGTTCTGTACCTTGTAACAATTGAAGACACGAGTGGATGAAGGTGTTACGTTACATTTTTTCAAAATTGTTGTTTTTTGTATGAATGAAGGTGTTATGTCCCTATCTTTTATATGGCACCATTGGAAAACCAATATATTGATAACAGCCTTGATTTATGAATGAATGAAGGAGTTATGTTACAGTGTTCGTTAAAAACATTATGGAAGTAGGTGCTATGGGATGTTAACACATTTATTCACATATTTATCTTAAAAAAATAAATTGATGATTGGCAAGAACAGTATTTTATATAAAAAAGATAAATTGATGGTTGTACGAATATTATTTCCCAAAAACATAAAGTGATTGCTGAAAAGCACATTTAAATTTAAAAAAAAAAATTGATAATTGGCAGGATCTTGTAAAGATTAATTGATGTTTGCACGATTAGCATTATATCTAAAACAGTTTGTGATGGTTGGAAAAAATATAATTTTATTTTAAAATCACAAAATAATTATTAGTACAGCATTATTGTAAATTATAAATTGATGGTTAGTAAGATTGGCAATGGTTAGTAAGATTGGCAATGGCTAGTAAAATTGGTATATATTTCTTAGGAATACTAAACAAAAAAAATTAAAATTAGAGTTTAAGTTCAAATTTAATAAAGTTACAATATAGTTTAGAATTTCGACTAACCGTTCTGGTATCTATTTGATAATGGTGACGTTTTAAAGTTTGCATTTAATTTAATAAATAATATGCGGGTTAGTAAACAACATACATGAATGATGTCGGTCGATTAAAAATACAACGAAATTTCGTTTCAATATGAATGTTCCCATTTCGAAGCATATTCAAACAACAGAGACAAACTGTTTAACTACAATGAATCTATCTGCAGCATAATCAATAATCAATCCATGCACATTCGCAGTTTTGTTAATATTGCACGTTGCCGCCATCAAGACGAGCCACATTCATCTGGCAACCAATTAGTGGGAGTGGGTATATTAATTTCAAAAGAGCAGATCCATCAATGTGTTTTTTCACATCTCATCCACCAACTCTTTCAATTACTTCGAGCTACGGAAATAATCACAGACGACGAAAAATACAAATTTCTATTTTAAAATATTTAACAGTGATGCAACTACGTGTAATTAGAGTTTCTGACGATTGTCAATACGTCAATCGTAACAAAAAGTACTCTCTATTTAAAATTGTTCACCTGCTAATAGAGATGACAAAGTTAAAAAAAATCGCTGCTACTTTCGTAAATCCGGAGCAGTCTATTTCGATGCTTATTAAAGTTAAATTACAAATTTAGTTTGTTCGGATACGACTATAAATTCAAGATTGAGTCTGGGTTGTAGACAAACCCTAAAGGCATTGTCGAAAAGCAACAAGGTCACTCTTGTCTGGGTTCCTGGTCACTAGGGAATCAAAGGCAATGAGAGGGCTGATAAGTTGGCGAAAGCGGGATCAGAGACTAAGTTCGTGTGCCCAGAGCCAGCACTAAGGATTCCCTTCTGTCTAGACAGACGGGCAATTCGGGGCTGGCTCAGGGACCAAACCTTAATGTACTGGAAAACAGAAACCAGAGACAAGTGCACTCTTAGGGGAATCTCCCTGAGAGGGCCTAGCCAGACGCATTACGTCGCTGAGTAGGAAGTATGCCAGACCAGCAGTACACATACTGACCGGTCATGGTACCCTTAGATATCACATGCATAAACTGGGGCTTCTCGATATCCCTAATTGTTAATTATATGAAGAGGAGGAAACTAGCCTTCATATCCTTGGCTAATGCCCAGCGTACGCCTGACTAACGCTGACTTTGCTGGGCTCAGCTTTACTTGGTCGAGCAATTAAGGCAATTATCGATTAATGACCTGCTTCTCTTTTGGAGACAGACAGGTGTAGCAGATCTTTAATTGCTGTCACAGGGAGAGACAATGGACTTTGTCCGAGTACCGTTGGCTGGTTTCGGAAGGAACCGCCTCCCAGCTCATTATTATTATTAAGAGGCAATATTTAGGAACGAATTTAACAAAAGTGGATACTATTTTAATACCCGTTCTTTGTTTCATTTTTGTTTAAGACGTAGTGAGTTTTTGTAATGATGATGTGGCATTCTTTATTTTCAGATGTACCCAGGATAAATTTACCATAAAAATAATAAGTAATCAAAATAATTGGGTGTCAAGGCGCAAAAAAATTATAGACGGTCAAAAAAACCTGCCGATCTGTAGTTGACATTTTGTTGGTGACTCTCCGCATACTTCATATCAATATTTTCAGCAGCAACAAAATGTATTGTCACGTATTATTAATAAAAAAGGGCATGAACAAGATATTATATAGGTACCGATTAAAAAGATTTTTTGTTTCTATTTTATTGCTCTGTTGTCGATCAATTCTTATAAATATTCCAGCCAACAACAAACTCATCTTAGTTTATAATCAATGAAAATATCGTCTCTAGCTCCGATTTTTCTTTTCCTAACATTTTTTAACAAGTTAGTTCTCGTGTAATATTTTTTTATTTTCTGCTCAATCGAAGAATTGTCTCAAACAAAAGTAAAAATGTTTTTTATTTATTTATTTTTTTACCATCAAAGTAACGCTTTGGTGCCGTTCTCGGAAGTAAGTGTGTGACGTGAAATTCGATACTTTACATACTTTATAAGTATGTACATACTTTACACCACATGTTTCATATGCCTTGTTGGCTCCGATTTAGATCGCTTTACTACCGGATAAGTAGTAATCGAGCTTCAAGCAGAAATTCCAAAAAATATTACAAATTGTTGCATAAAATTTACGAAAAAGATTTACATTGTTATTTTTACTGAAAATAGTCGCAAAAAGAGTAGACCTATCGTGTGGGCCGCGGACGGCCCGCACCGCGACTATTAGAAGGGGAAGGGATTAAAAAAAGGAGATGATTGTGGACCCGCTTTTTGAAAAGTTGCAGGTAATAGTTCTCTGAAAAAACTGATTTTAATTTTGATGAAGACTCCCAAAATCGAGATGGAGGGACTTGGTTTAAGGGTATTTTCGGACATTGTGATGGGATGATTTGAGGAATTTACTTGCCTGGAAAACGTGGCGCTTTGTGTGTTTGTGCGTTGAACTGAACAAGATTGTGATCGGTAGGATGTGAAAGTTGAGACAAGTGTGCTGTCGCCTGCGTAACTGTAAATGTGATTCGTGGTGGTTTTCAAGAGGTTGTTGATGTGTAAAAGCGATAGGGTGTGGGATAGTATGGAACCTTGGGGGACCCGGCATTGTTTTTCAACGCTTCAGAAGAAATACCGTCAACTGCCACACGTAAGGAGCGATCTAGCATGAAGCTTATGAGCCATTGGCACAATTTGGTTGGGAGACCATAGGCAGATAATTTGCTAAACAATGCCTGGTGCCAAACGCGGTCGAAGGCTTCAGATACATCCAAAAGCTGAGCTTCAATGTTATAAAGAACACATTTTAATAAAAACAATTCACGATAACTTAAAAATGTCCTTTTATTTTTGTTCAACAAACTTGTAGGCTGTACTCATAATAGCGGAAGCAATCAAATTAATAATTAAAAATAACAGCTACGAAATTAAATTTATTTAAATCCTAATCGAATCAATAAATAATATCGGAGAGCGTTTTCTAACCTACTTACCGAACAATTTACCAGTCGTTTAATCAATAAAAACTAACAACAACCCATTAGAACGATAACTAGTTTAAATGACGAGCAAATAAGGTTCCAAAATGTTTATAATCAAAAAACCATTCCGGCAATTGTAAGCTTTGATTCATTAAGTAGCACATGTAAAACACATTATTTTTATTATTATTGCTAACCCAGATATACATATCGATAATTTAATAAAACTAAATATTCAACTAATTTACAGTGGGTGACTAAATTAATGTAAGAGTAAATAAGTGTCAAAGAGAGTTGAAGGTTGGGAAATAAAGTGAGCATTTTTTGTTGTTGAAAATAGTCGCAAAAGGGGACAAACTGACACCAGTGATATCGTAAGATGGTGCAGAGCTCGACGAAGATACTGGAACGCACACGTCAGCAGGATGAATGAAAACAGATTACCACTAATCATCAGGGACAAAATACCAACAGGAAGAAGACCCCTGGGCAGACCATCAAAAAGATGGAGAGACAGCTGGCAGTCCACCTCACAGTGAACTACAGGCGGTACGCCTTCTACAAGTGGAAGAAAAACATTGGCAGACGTCTTGTGTCCTGGCTAAGGAACCTAAGGAATTGGTTTAATTGTAGCAATGTTTAACTGTTCAGAGCTGCAGTCAACAAGGTCCGGATTGGTGTGATAATATCAAACCTCCGAAAGGAGATACACTATAAGAAGAAGATGTAGCCGAAGGTGACTGAAGTTGCACGGCCTAAGGGTGCATTTTATCAGAACCATACTGACATATTAAAGACAGTAGTTTAAAGAATAATTTATCTGTGAATCTATCACGACAGACCAATGGGTGAAGAGTTGTAAACGCTGTAAATTTATCAATGAAAAATGTAACCAACGTACCAAACAATAAGTCAAATAAAATTATTAAATAATATTACAAATAAAGTAGGTACCTATTTTATGATATTTATTTAACAGTTTATCTTTAACAATTGTATTCGATTAAAGTTTATCGAAGCAGGTTTATTATGATGTTATATTTTACGATTTTGAATGATATGAAAGATAAAAAAACTGAAATTTTCGAGTAAATATAAAAAATTTGTTAGTTTTGTAATAAGATCTCGGAATTTCGAATATTATTTAACTAGCTTGAACAAAGATAAGATAATTACAACTATTGACAAATTACAACATCGTCATTTTTTATAACAATATATTTTTTTTAATAATAAACTTGATGTCTGACTTACTTATGCCTGTACCCTACGAATATTAAAACTAATAAAAATATCCGCTAATAATTTACATCACATCCCAACCAACAAACCAATAACTGTACAATGACATACATACATCCAGTCACACGTTTTTTCCGTATTGGTAGGCAGAGACCAGTTGCTACGGTTTTTACACACGTCTTTCGCTTCTTCTACTTTCATAAGCGCTTTTATACATGCTCGTCGGTTATTGGTACATTTACTCTCGCCTTATAAATCTGTTTCGTCAATCTTCTTTCGTCCGAACCATCTAAGCATTCCTTTATCTATCTTTGTTACAAAATCTTCTTTTACACCACAGCGTTTTTTTATCACACTATTCTTAGCTTTATTCAGCTAGATATACTTCTCAGTCTTAGTACTTTATTCTCAGATCTCGTACATGTAGAAGTATTATTCACTCATTAGCTGTAGCTGAGAAGCAGTGCATAATCTAACAATGTTCCATTTAAAGGAACTGTTCATGCATTCTTACAAGCCTCTTTAGATACTTGAAAGTCATTTATATCCAAGAATTTAGATATGAAATTTCTTCCACCTTATAGACTCTGCCAAACCTCGAATAATAAGCGTATGTCAGATGGGACGTCTTGTCACGTTTTGACACGCCTAAAAACGAAAAGAATTTTCGCCGAACGTAGTTAACCTCTGCTGACTTGGCATGATGTCATCTTGAATCGGCGATAGTGTTAATGTTTTCACGTTTACGCCTCCTTTTGTAATTACGATTTCAGGCGTTGGTCTTCTCTTACTGTTAAACGAGATGGACCATTAGCCGAGTAGTTTCTCTAACTAGATCAAACGACTTGGGTAATGGGCATTTTTGCGAAGAGATGCCGTTTGTTTCCTCATACGAGTCAAAAAACAACGTGGGTCATTTGTTGCTTGTATCCATAGTTAAAAATAATATTGTTACAATTACTAATTATTGATGATTATTTAGAATTCCTAACCACATGTAAATTCCTTCAGAATCATCAGACCTAAAACTATTTTTACGAATCACGCTTGGATTACTAATAAGGACGATAAGACAAAATTAAAAAATATATACATTTGCAATGGAAATCATCACAGAGCATGCGATAAATAAAGACTAATAATCATGTTTATATTAAATCGGTTTGATGATGTAATGTTGGCCAGCGTTCGAAAGAAATAATTGTAATAAAAAAATTTTAATAGCTCGTACTAATGACGAAGCGAAATTATTAATAAAAATAAAGATATTTATTTTTAAAGCAAAACTTAAAAGGATTCGATAAAGCCAACCTTTATTTATTCATTAAATATTAACCTAAGGCTCGTATTAACACAATTTTCACGAAGGTTACGAAAATGTATAGTATAAAAAAATTAGATTAAGACAAAATTAAAAGGAGCATTGCAAACAATACACGAAACAAATTAAGGATTAAAAATAATGTAAAATCACCTAAAGCTGGATAAACTACTGAATTTATTTATTTTTTTGACAATTTAAGAATGATTTTTGATGAATTATAGGCATGTTTATTTAACATTCTATTAATAGATTCGTGTTGTGTGAATTTTCCATTTTTACGTTTACAATGGGCTCGTTCGTCCCTATTCAATTAATTCTTACACTATTTTATTTTTAACTTGCAGGAAGGCGTATATGCTATAAATAGTCATGTGTATTCTACTTTTAAATTTTTAATGATTTACAACTGCAGCCGCAAAAACCATTTACGTATCAAGATAAGTTGATAATTGTTATTCGATATGCGTAAAAGTTTTTTAACAGAAATTTTTTCCTAAATTATCTACTGGAAAAATAGTCATAAAGAGTCCAATAGTCCACGAGTTTGAAACACTTCTTAGGTAACTATTCTTTATATTACAAATGAATTTGTTGGGTAGGTGAGAATCAAAGCTTTTAGAAAAATGTATCAAACAAAATTTAAAAGAACAGAGATACCGAAAAAAACTTAATAAACAGACTTTCATATTTTTTAATTATTTTTAAGTACAACTTTTTATGAATCTATAATGTCTACTTTAAATATTTTAAGTAGATTGTAGTTTGTAGGGGGGGTCGTGAAGGCTATGCTGCATTTCAAGCACCTTTTTATGAATCTATAATGTCTACTTTAAATATTTTAAGTAGATTGTAGTTTGTAGGGGGGGTCGTGAAGGCTATGCTGCATTTCAAGCACCTATCAGATCTTTTGTGCATAACCCTTAATATATTCAAGGACCGGGATTCCGAGACTTTGCACAAAGTTTCCTGGGAGCTAAGTTCCTGACATCTGAAGGCTTAAGAAAGGCCCCTTCCAGAAACTTGAGACTCTTGCAGAAAAGCGCTGGGCATTAGCAAAGCAAATGTTCTGCAGTTTTAGCGAAGTTCACGCAGTAGTGGCAACTCTAACTCTCTGTTTTGTCCATTTTTTGCAGGTGATACCTCAGAGGAGTCCTGTCACCAGTTTCAAGTCTTTCTTTTCCAACTCAAGAAGCTGTTCAGCTTTCCTTGGCGAAAGGCTTACTACTAGCTTTCTCGCTTGTCTTTGTCCTGGCGCTTTATGCCAATGAGATTTCATTTCATCTGTTTCCCAGCGTCAAACCTCTTTTTTCAAGTGGGCTTTGGATAATCAACAGAAGGGTTCCGGAAAATTTTGTATTTGCCCCTTCTTTGGCAAGGCAATCTGCTTCTTCGTTGCCTTTAACTCCCTTGTGACCTGGAACCCACATTGGAGTAACCTGATTGTTTGCTGCTATCCCAAGTCAGTTTAGACTCACAGATATATGACTTCAGAGCTTTTAGTGCTGCTTGGCTATCTGATAAAATATAGATATCTGTCCTTCGGGTATCTCTTTCGATGCACTCCTGAGAACATACCCCTGTGACATGTAATTCTGTTTGAAAGATGGTTGGGGTGTCACCAAGAGGTTTTGAGATCCTAAAATTCGGCCCTGGAACGCCCACTTCAGCCCTTTCATCCATCAGTGTGCATCCCTTTCTATTTAAGGTCCGTTCTCTGTGCAAGCTTGGTCGTTGTTTATGACCACTTTAAACTGCATTTCGAAGTCGTTCCTAACTGGCGTAATATATGTTGGCTTAGACACGATTTCCTGATTTAAGATTTATTACCAGTTTTAAGTAAAATTTTCTCCAGAAAAAAGGGCTAATTGCTTACTGCAAAATCCAGGAACTAGCGCAATACGTAAATTTTAAAAAGGTCGTTTCTTATATTTTTTTATCTTCATTTATATTCGCACAATAAATTTTAAATTTGGTTCGAAGTGTTAGAAGCAATTTCTCTTTCGTATGGTAATTTATAAAAGGTATGTTTCGGATATACAATAAATGTGTTAAAACCGGTTTTAACTACGTACACGCATCACTAAATACGAATTCGAAGTATGTAATTGGCTATTCGACCAGAGAAATGACTTTGATCTTCGGTTGAATATCGGAGTTAACTATCAATCAATAACTCGAAAGAGAAAGTAGTATGTTTTTTTAAAAGTGTGTGCATCTATTATAGCTTAGAGAAGCGAATAAAAACAAAACTGCTAATGCACAGAGCATTTGAGGAGGTTATTATTTAAATTTGTCTACCACTATGGGAAAAAAGCGTGACTTTATGTATGTTTGTATGTATTATTTAAAATGGAACACTAGACTGTCAACATGTTAAAGCTGGAAGGCTGTATGTGAGCCCAACAGCATTTGAACATTTTCTACGAGTAATAGTCAAACTACACACACACAATCCAAAATAGTTGGTGGTTTGCAAGGGCAACAAAATGTATTTAAGGAATTCGTAAGGGATTATAGAAAGGAAATGATCGTGGACACGCTTTTTAAAAAGTTGCAGGACATAGTTCTCTGGAAAAGCTTATTTCATTCCGTAGCAGCCCTGTAAAAGAAGGATTCTTGATGAAGATTGGTCCTTGTAGTGTCAATCTCGAGAGTAAATGGGTAAGACTGATCAGCGTGCCGAGTTCTTCGGCCGAATGTAGCCAATGGTGGTACAAGAGTTCTTATTTCTCTGGAGCATCTGCCATGGAAATATCTGTAGAGCAATGACTGGTCTGCAACTCTTCTTCTATGTTCTAGAGGGTAAAGGGTATCTGTGAGAGTTGAGCTGTTTATCAAGCGAATGGCTCTTTTCTGAATGGAATCTAGAAGACGAAGAGAATGCCTTGGTGCTGAACCCCAAATGTGCGAGCAATACTCCGGTAGAGGTCGGATTTGAGCCTTGTACGTCGTCAACAGTTGATCAGGAGTAAAAAACTTTCTGGCTTTCCACAGAAAACCTATAGCCTCTGGCTTGCCGACTTTGGACACCGTGACTCCCAAAATCGAGATGGAGGGACTTGGTTCAAGGGTATTTCCGGACATTGTGATGGAATGATTTGTGGAATTCACTTTCTTAGAAAACGTGGCACTTTGTGTTTTTTGGGCGTTGAACTGAACAAGATTGTTGGTTCCCCACTCGACGATTGCTTTAAGATCTCTATTGATGGAATCAACCTGTTCCTGCCTGAGTCTATTTGTATCATTCACCGAAAGTGATCGATATGATGTAAAAGTTGAGACAAGTGTGCTATCGTCTGCGAAACTGTAAATGGGGTTCGTGGTGGTTTTGAACGCATCAGAAGAAATACCGTCAACTGCCACATGTAAGGAGCGATCTTGCATGAAGCTCAAGAGCCATTGGCGAAGTTTGGTTGGGAGACCGTAGACAGATAATTTAC
Source organism: Agelastica alni (assembly GCA_950111635.1). Lineage (NCBI taxonomy): Eukaryota > Metazoa > Arthropoda > Insecta > Coleoptera > Chrysomelidae > Agelastica > Agelastica alni. The sequence continues at coordinate 85,380,404 of OX467709.1, forward strand.
TTAACAATGCCTGGTGCCAAACGCGGTCAAAGGCTTTAGATATATCCAAGGCTATTGCACGGGTTTCACCAAACTTTTCTATAGTGTTTGTCCAGAGCTGAGTGACATAAGCCAGCAAATCTCCAGTAGACCGAAGTTGTCTTTCGCTTCTACTTTCATCAGCGCTATCATACATACTTCGTAACAACAATCCTATTTCTGTAGTTTTATAACAAACTAACAAGCAAGCATGCATAAAAATATGAAGTAATCCAGAAAAATATTTCGGAGCTATAATAGTAACTAGCGGGATACAGTGGTAAAGAAAAATACAAAGAGAATATTTTTGAAGAACTTTCATGGTAAATGAAAATTTTTAAATTGTTTTTTCGTCCTTGTGCTTATTAATATTCAAAATAACGGTAATTGGAATTAGTAGAAGGTAATGAGGTTATTGAAAACGACGTGTGATCTTGATCGAGGTCAATAAAATTACATAACTATCGAGAAATTATTAATTTATATGAAATACAATGAAGTCTTTGATGCACATAATTTTAGACAGCTACATAAATTCTACAATTACGTCTGATTGGTCGAAATTAAAAAGTACGATGTAACAAGCAAGGATGACTGCTTGTTTCTATTATTTTATATTGTTACATCTCATAAATAAATTAATGTTCATATAATTTATTATATCTGTAATAATTTTTCATCGTTTATAAAATATAGCCGGTTAAACAACACCTGCATTGTTTTTTTGTTATTTATTTTGTTGTATAATTTACAAGGAGATTAGCACAATAGTGTAATTATTAGACGAAAAGATTTTAGTTGAAAATAAATCAATATTACACATTTTTTTTACGCGACAACGTTATTTTCAGTTTTGGTAGGATTTTGTAAAGATAGAAGTTTATGAGAATAACATCCCAATAATACCGCTTAATGCAAAGACAGTATAACACCTGTTACTTAAATGTAAACAATATTAGCAACAACTTTTATGTCTGTAATTTTGTGAGGCACATAAACTTTTACGATACCGGAAGTATATGTTTCTGACCATTTTAAAATTTACAAATTTCTCAACAACATTTTGCAATAATAATTAACATCCGGCTAAAAGTATACAAATGATGAGATTCTCGATTTGAAGTTGTTTACTATAAATTTAATTAATCGAATAAACTACAGTGCCATCTATGTACGGACAAAGAAACAATTTTGTTACAGAAACAATATTTATATTAATGCGCCATAAATAAGTTTGTTTAGTTTAAAAAAACGAACAAATTAATAATAACTAAAAAATCTCTAGTCGACTATGACTAACATAAAATTCATAACAATAATTAACTTTTTTATGTACAAATATATAAAACAAATAAAAAAAGTAAACATGTTATTTGCTTGCGAAAATGTTTAATCATCGTATCACAAAACAACAAACCACAACAAAGTATGTATAGGTATAAGACATTTTTCATTAAACAGGTTTTTGTAAGGTAGATAATAATATACCATGCCGGTTTTAAAATGTACCAAAGAAGAAGAATCAACGGTAAAGCAGGTAAGCTGATGAATTCGCACATTAGGAAAGACACGCAAGAGGTTACTTACTGTTAACAACAGGCAAAGCTTGACTTTGTAATGTTTTGCAAAACTTAACGGTTTGATGTTTTGAAAATATAACCGGTTTTATTGACATTTGAGTCGCTGTATACGTAAATTAACTGCGAATAAATTTAATATTTTGTTACCGATTATCCACTGATTGGATTTATAGTACTAAGAACCACTGACCACTTTTTTTTATCAAATATAATTCGTACATAAAGTCGTGACTTGCTTTTGTATATTAACATAATATATACGTAAGATTAATGAAATTTGTGCTTACCTGATAATTAAGTAGTTGACAGCAGTTATGGGATTAACGTACACACGAAATTACAATCAGTATAGCAAAAACAGAACACAAAATAACAAAAATTTAACACAACAAACAGATCTTCAACATGACTGTCACTTAAGAGACGGTTACACGCTTTCAAAACAGACTAAATCAAAACAAAAGTAGGACAAATCAATCGTTGGTTGTAATGTTATACGGCACACACTTCGATTGAAGACATTTCTGTGAGTACAACACGTTTTACTCTCAGATGTTTACAAACAAAACGAGTGTTAAACTACAATGACACAACCTAACCGGCAGACTAAATTCGACTATTGGAATGAGTCATTTACGCGAAGCTGCGCATACCGCCATTGGAGAGGGACGTGTGCGTCGCAGCGTTGCCAAATGATAATAAAACATTTTAATCTAAACAATTCTAAAAAGTACTTGATATACATTATTATCAATAGTAAAACAAAAAATATTAATCTTTTATTTTATAATTTACTTGTGGATGAAAATAAGCATATTATTTAAATGCATAATTTAAATAAATATAAAAATGAACGTGTAGGACTTTACAATAATAAAGAATTATTTGTAAAAAGTGCGTTCAGAGAAGATTAAGTCTCCATTAATTTAATAAAAGTTAAAATTTAAAGTCATTTTTTCAATTTACTTAATTTGTAATTGCGTTAAAATACATAAATAAAATTGTCAAAGACATCGGCATCTGTTGATGTGACAACACTGTTCAGAGAATTTCTTCCATTCATCTTGCATGAGATGTATGGAGTTGGTCCATATTCAACTTTAAAATTAGTTTACATAAGGGTGAGCAATGTGAGCATGACTAAATAGCCAGTGGTTTCTTTTTAGAAGTAAACAAATATCAAGGAAATTGTCTAAAGGGTAAAATCCCTAAAAATGGGCACTAGACAGAGTTGCATTAAGCTTTAGAAATAAATAAAGCTTTCTATTTCTTTTAAAGTTTTGTTCAAATGTTCTAAAATTACTCTTGTTAATGTAAAAAAATTGGCAATAGTGAACTTCGTATTACGAATACATAACCGCATCTAAAATTGCTGTAAATTAATAATAAAGGTTTGTTTGAAATATCGTATTTCGTTCAACGCCCAGTATATATTCATTTTAGATTAAAAAAAAACAATTCCGATGCTTGATCTTGCCTTTTACCTACATGGTTACGAAACATTTAATTGACGAACAATATTATTTTTACAATTATTGCGTGTTTTTGAGAAATCACTTAAACAAATTGAAAATCCAGCCCCCGCTTTGATTCTTACGTAACGACAAAAAACAGGGTGATGTAACTTAAGATTATTTATACTATAAAAAACTAATAATCTCATGTGAGGTGTTTTTTAATTAAATGTGCAAATTTTTATAGTGCAGTTATCTCATAAAATAAATATCAAGAAAATTTGCATAAAAAAAATTACAAAATTATAAGGTGATCAATTTTTAAACTTTCTTTTATGTAAATAATTTAAATAGAGAATCTTTTACAAATCACAAAGTGTTATTGTAAAGAACTAATAAACTGATTATCATAATTTTGGTAAAAAAAATTCACGTTGAGATGGGGTTTCTTCTGGTCAGAAGAATTTCTATTAAAATCATTTTTACAAATTTTTATGAAATACTTTTGTTTTCAGTTAATGTATAGATAAAAATTAAAATTGTTTTTAAATTCATTTTGTGTCGCTGAACAACAATTACAAAATAGTATTCAAAAATTATACGAATCTTACTCACCCTTGATTTCGGAGTGTGTTTCAGTCCTATGGCAGGTTGGCTTCTGTTACTCTGCAACAAAATAAACATTTTTTTATCGATTGAAAACTAGTAACAAATAAGATGTAAATGACTCTTTTTTACAAATATTTTTATTTTGTTTCCCCACAATAAAAACGTTTAGGTATTGACTTAAAGTTGACTCCCAGTTTTCCATTTTATGAATCTCACTTTCAGATAAACATTATTTTTATTCTTACGAATTTTCGTCAAGTTCCTTGTTAAGGAATTCACATCCATTGTGTAGTTAGACATCGTCCTCGTGAAATGTCTAATACAACAAGCAAAATTAAATAAAACAGCAAAAATAGCTATTTGTGTATTAAGAGCGCAAGGTGATATATTGCAGCTCGACAAAGAGAGTGATTTTTGGAGAGCGGCAATGACACTTTGTGCTCGAAATACAAACAAGATTTTTTTTACAAATGCAGTTTTTAGACAGAAAAAAAACACTAAATACTTTATTCAAAATAAGTAAGTACATAATATTACTTGTATTTTAATTATAACATTTTATAATATTCTTTGAAAATAATTACTTCAGTTTATCATTCACTATATTAAAATTAAATGTGCAATTATGGCAATCTTTGATAATACAGTTCAAGAAACAGGACTGTCTCTAGTTCTTTTATAACTGCAATGTCACAATTTCTTCTAAAACAGTTGGAAGGTTAAATAAAGCTGCATTAAACAGTAGAAGACCAGCCAGTGCACTTTTGCTTACTAGAGAAAACAGATTTGTCAGGTTACGTTTTGCTCGAAATTATCAAAATTGGTCTGTAGATAATTGGAAATTTTTTACGAAACTAGGGTTAGCCTAATATATCCAGATGGTCGTGAACGAGTCTGGCAAAGACCATAAGAGAGATTTCTCTCTGTAGCTTGCAACCCGGGGTGGGTCTTCCCTGACTTTACAATTTGCCTCCACTTTCTGCGATCCATCATTAGATCCTCTGCTCGTTCGAATTTTAGAGTCCGTAAATCCGCTGCAATATTATCTTTCCACCGCATCCTTGGTCTTCCCAGCGGTCGTTTTCCTTCCGGGGTCTCTTCCCATATCAACATGACCGGCCCATCTCAATCTTTCTGACTTTATTATTTTCACTATATCTGGCTGGTTATATTCTTCTTCTTGAAGTGCCTTCTCCATTCAATGAAGATCGGCAACAATTCTGGCAAATTCGTCTCTGTCTTTTTAGCAGGAAGTTTGAGTCTAAGCCTGTCCAATCCCTGATGTTTTTCAGCCAAGAGCACTGTCTACGTCCAGGATCACGTTTGTCCTCAATCTTGCCCTCCATAATCAGTTGCACGAATCTGTATTTGTTCTGTCTCATGACATGGCCAAGGTAAGCAGTCTTTTGCTTTTTTATGGTCTCGAGGATTGTTCGGTCCTTGATTGGTGGTATGATCGGTCCATGGAATACGCAGCATTCTGCGGTACACCCACATCTCAAATGCTTCCAGCTTGTTAATGCTGCTGACTTTTAGCGTCCAGGCCTTAACTCCATACAGTAACTTGGAATACAGATGGTTATATAGTTCTTTCAAATCTATATTAGTTCTTATTCTGTATTGCTGTGTGTTGTTGTCCTTAACTGGTCCATATATCCTAAGAATTCTTATTTCTGCGATTTTGAGACGGGTTTTGTTTTGTTATCGTCCATGTTTCACATGCATATGTTATTATAGGTCTTATCACTGAATGGTAAATTCTTATTTTCGTACCGCGGAATACATTTATCGATTTTATTTTTTTTTGCAGCTTAAAACTCGCATCTTGTATTTTGTTGTTAATTTCTCGTGTTATATTGTTGTCAGAGGTGATCGTAGCTACCGAATATTTAAACTGATGAACTCTTTCAAAATTGTAGAGGTCCATTGTCACGTTCTGGAAATTCCTCAAGATTTTATTTAAGATTTAATTAGAAGCATGCCTAGACGCTCTACTTTGATCCAAAGTAGAGAAGGCAACACACGCTACTAGTGTAGTACTTATATCTATAATTTCGATACTAAGTGTCCTATTTACACCACCATAAAAAATTTATTCATAACACTAATTTTGTCCAGAAATTTAGTTCATCGTGCATATAAATTTTGTTTAAGACTCCATCAATAGATCTTAAAGCAATCGTCGAGTGGGGAACCAACAAACTTGTTCAGTTCAACGCCCAGAAAACACAAAGCACCACGTTTTCCAAGAAAGTGAATTTCTCAAACCATTCCATTACAATGTCCGGAAATACCCTTGAATCAAGTCACTCCATTTAGATTTTGAGAGTCACGGTGTCTAATAATATGTCTTGGCATGACCATGTTGCTAACATCACAAAGTCGGCAAGCCAGAGGCTAGGTTTTCTGTGGAAAGCCAGAAAGTTTTTTACTCCTGATCAACTGTTAACGACGACGTAGAAGGCTCAAATCCGACTTCTACTAGAGAATTTCTGGCACATTTGGGGTTCAGCACCAAGGCATTCTATTCGTCTTCTAGATACCATTTAGAAAAGGGCCATTCGGATGATAAACAGCTCAACTCTCACAGATACCTTTCACCCTCTAGAACATAGAAGAAGAGTTGCAGACCAGTCATTGCTCTACAGATATTTCCATGGCAAATGCTCCAGAGAAATAAAAACTCTTGTACCACCACTGGACACATTCGGCCGAAGAACTCGGCACTCTGATTAGTCTCACCCGTTTACTCTCAAGATTGACACTACAAGGACCAATCTACATCAAGAATCCTTCTTTTAGAGGGCTGCTACGGAATGAAACAAGCTTTTAAAATCAGTTTTTCCGAGTCTACCCTTTTTGCGACTATTTTCAGTAAAAAAAAAAGAATAAATAATGACCGCATCTACTTTATTGACAGCTGCTTGACTCTACTTTTTTTTATCCTGTTTGTTTTTTATTAATGTGTTGGTTTCTACTATTCCCTTTCTTCATACATTAATAATGAAATTAAAACAATTATTCATTAAAAAATGTCCACGGTAGTTTTGTGATTTACAAAATTCGACTTTTATTAATAATTGTTATACTTTGCATAAACATTTTTTTAATTAATAATTGTGAAGGAATTAAAAATTTGTTATTGATCTACAAATAGATTTATTCAATTTTCGTTAAATAAATTTTCTTTTCAATTAAAAAATGCAAATTAATATTACGTTCGGACCAAGGCCTTAGCCAGCGGGGGATCAAGGGGAATTAATCCCCACCAAAATAAAAAAAAGGTATTTCTTTTAGTAAGTATTGATGAGACTGCAGTTATATGCAGTGCTCTCCGTTGTTTATATTATAGACAATAGTTAATTACTACAAACAAATTTTTTTTTATTATAATTCTACTTTTGGATGATTTCATTGATCAGCTTCAGTCGAGATTCCAAAATCATAAAGCTATATTATCATCTCTTAGGTAACCCATCTGTGTGTAAATATCAAGAAAACCACTTTAAACTCTATAAAAAATATTTGGAATGGGACTTGGTAAAAGATGAATAAGACATGTGGCGGATAGTATGGCTGAAAGAATCTGTACTAGATCGATCAAAATCACGCCTTTTTCCCGTAGGGGTAGGCAGAGACCACTTATTTTCACTTCCGCTACGGTTCTTACACACATCTTTTGCTTCCTCTACTTTCATCAGTGCTCTCATACATGCTCGTCGATTGTTGGTAATCTTGACAGCTGGCCTTTCTTCAAAACAATGTTGATCTGATCGAGATCGACGTTCACCGAGGTCGACTTCTACCGAATTATCCATTCACACTCGCCTTATAAATTTGTTTCGTCAATCTTCCTTCATCCTTCCTTTCTACGTGTCCAAACCATTTAAGCATTCCTTTATCTATCTTTGTAACCACATCTTCTTTTACACCACAGCGTTCCCTTATCCCACTATTATCCAACCGAATCACTTCTCAGACTACTCATCTCCGCAGCATTAATCCTATTTTCATGCTTCTTCTGCCAAACCCAACATTCACTACCATACTGATAAGTGTAGTAACCAACACACCTCTATGCACCATAGCCAGACGTGCCTTTTTTGACACTTTCTGGCTGTTAATAAAGCTATGCAGTGCCCATAGCCGAAAATCTTTTAATGGCTTTTTTATTTATAGGAAAACATGTGCAGAGATAATCATTGTATTTTGACACCTACCTAGAGCTAATTTTAATAATCAGATCACTGTTGTGAAAATTATAATAAAAAAATCAAAAATGAAACACATATTACAGATCTACGTATGTACTAAAAATATTTATTTAAAAGTAAATAATTTTCTAATACGTCCCCGCATTTTAAAAGTTCTTCACCAGGTACTGTTGGTGTTAGGTTAGGATGTGAGGTTAGGTTAGGCTAATAATATTCGGTATTAATCCCCAAGAAGCTCCTTATTTTGTCGACCAGAGTGGTGGCGATTTTGGGATATACCCTCTTCAGGTCAAAAATTTAACCCAAAATTCACGTATTTTTCATTACTTTAATACATTATCAAGAACTATCTAATACTATAACATTAAACCAGAACCCCTATTTCTGAAACAAAGTATTTGCGGACATATGTTTTTATAGCAAACTGTCATTATTTTTTTATGTAGAATCACCCCCTAAAGTTTGTCGCACTTATTTACTAACACCCTGTATATGATAGGTAAGACCATTTTCTTCCTTTTATTAAAACAATTTGATGTTTTTCTACTGTATCACCATACCAAACTCGCCCCTTCCCCCGAAATTTATTTCGGCTACGGCCGTGGTTCGGACCAACATTTTGAATATATAAATCAAAAAAAAAACAATTAATGGATTTAAAATACAAATCTGTAAATGTGGTGTCACACTCGTATTTAATGTGGGTATTAAAATTACAAAAAATAATTAAGATTCGGTTAATGTGATACCTATATAAATTCACAGAAAAAATTTAAGGATTAAATTTATTAAATTTCTCTTATGTAAGTGTACATTATGAAATTGTTTATAAATTATTTAATTTGTGATAATGATAAATGGTATTAAAATAACAACAAAGTTATTCACCATAAACTTTAAATTTTATTCGAATTTAATTTTAAGTAATAGTGACTGCTTTTAAATAATAATTCCATTTAAAAATCGATTTCGTAAACTCGATAGTTTTTTAAAAAATTCTTGACGCAATTAAGTTACAGATCACAAAAAACTCGAATATAAAATTAACTTTTATCTAATTCAAAGAAAAAGCAGCATTTTACAATTAACTTTGGGCACGAGGTATGAAAATTTAATTATTCATTAAAAACATTTTCACATCAAAAACGTGACGTTTTTTTTTTTATGAAAATAGTCGCAAAAAGGGTAGACCTATCGTGTGGGCCGCGGACGGCCCGCACTGCGACTATTAGAATGGGAAGGGATTATAGAAAGGAAATTATTGTGGACACGCTTTTTAAAAAGTTGTAGGTCATAGTTCTCTGGAAAAACTGATTTTGGAAGCTTATTCCATTCCGTAGCAGCCCTGTAAAAGAAGGATTCTTGATGAAGATTGGTCCTTGTAGTGTCAAGCTTGAGAGTAAATGTGTGAGACTGATCAGCGTGCCGAGTTCTTCGGCCGAATGTGACCAATGGTGGTACAAGAGTTTTTATTTCTCTGGAGCATCTGCCATGGAAATATCTGTAGAGAAATGACTGGTCTGCAACTCTTCTTCTATGTTCTAGAGGGTGAAGGGTATCTGTGAGAGTTGAGCTGTTTATCAAGCAAATGGCTCTTTTCTGAATGAAATCTAGAAGACGAAGAGAATGCCTTGGTGCTAAACCCCAAATATGCGAGCAATACTCCAGTAGAGGTCGGATTTGAGCCTTGTACGTCGTCAACAGTTGATCAGGAGTACTTTCTGACTTTCCACAGAAAACCTAGCCTCTGGCTTGCCGACTTTGCGATGTTAGCAACATGGTCATGCCAAGACATATTATTGGACACCGTGACTCCCAAAATCGAGATGGAGGGACTTGGTTCAAGGGTAATTCCGGACATTGTGATGGGATGATTTAAGGAATTCACTTTCTTGGAAAACGTGGCACTTTGTGTTTTTTGGGCGTTGAACTGAACAAGATTGTTGGTTCCCCACTCGACGATTGCTTTAAGATCTCTATTGATGGAATCAACCTATTATATTTATTTAAAAACAATCAAGTTGTTCAAAATAAAATGTGCAAGTAATTATAAGTTTTAAATTATTAATTTCCATGCAGTAGCTTCCTAACTGCATACCAGAAGATTGTAATGAATTTATTTAAGAGTAATTAATATTTTTGAAAGGCGATCTTTCCTGGGACCGTTAAAATACTTTCTTTGAGTGATTTTAATTAGAAAATGCAATGGATTTTTTGAATGTTAAGAAATACGTTTCTAAATATTTAGTCTGGCATTAATTTATTTTATTTAATTTAGGAAAACAAATGAATGGGGCACTGCATAGCTTTATGAACACCTAGAAAGTGTCAAAAGAGGCACGTCTGGCTGTGAATAGAGGAGTGTTGGTTCCTACACTTATGTATGGTAGTGAATATTGGGTTTGGCATAAGAAGCATGAAAATAGCATTAATGCTGTATTAATATAATATTAATGAGTAGTCTGAAAAGTATAGCCGGAGTGACTCAGTTGGATAAAGTAAAGAATAGTGAGATAAGAGAACGATGGTGGTGTAAAAGAAGATGTGGTTACAAAGATAGATAAGGGAACGCTTAGATGGTTTGGACACGTAGAAAGGATGGATGAAGGAAGATTGACGAAACAAATTTATACGGCGAGTGTGAATGGACGGAAGTCGGTAGAGCTCGACCTCGGTGAACATCGATCTCGATCAGATCAACATTGTTTTGAAGAAAGACCAGCTGTCAAGAGTACCAACAGTACCGACGATCATGTATGAGAGCACTGATGAAAGTAGAGGAAGCGAAATATGTGTGTAAGAACCATAGCGGAAGTGATCTCTGCCTACTCCTACGGGAAAGAGGCGTGACTGTATGTATGTATGTATTAATTTATTGCAACAAACCTCAGACCATTTCCTGTTTTGCGGTAATCGCAATTCGATACTCTGGATTTCTTGAATTTGTTTGACGGTCTGTTGAAGATCGGCTTGTAATTTTTGTTGCATCTGTTTCTGAATGGACATCTTCTCTTCGATCTCCCGACTGGATTCCCCGTCTCCCGAATAACCGAAACTCTTCTTCGGCACTTTATCCTTTTCGTATCTCTGTGCCAACAACTCCTCCAATTGCTGAAACTGACCCTGCATGATTAACGGTTTCGGTTTGATTTTATACTCGTCGGTCTTATTCAGATTCGCGCTGAATTTGACGACGTGCTGGTGGACATTTTCCGTTCGTTCGACGTTCTGCTTCGGCTTTTGGAAGTATTGCTGTTCCGTTTGGGGTAGAAATTGCACTAGAGCTTGTGCATTCGCCACGAAGTTCTGCCTATTTTGCACGAAAGTTTGTGAGCGCATCGAATCCGTCCGTTTGTCTTTCAGCTCCGATTGGGGAACATTTTTGCGATTGGATCCGAGCGGTTTTTTCTCCATTTCTGGAGAGATTTTCTTCGTTAGATCTAATTGCACAAAATCTTTGAATCCACCCGAATCGGAAGAGTTCGAATCCACCGAGTCCACCTTCGAGATGGATTTTTCGTTGAAATCCTTCTTGTTTACGTTTATTATGCCGCAACAGTCCGACGTCGCGTTGGAGAGGATGCTGCAACATACCGTGCTCGGCGATTGCGGTGCCTTCTGAGGCACTTCGTCGATTTTTTTTAAACATTCTAAATTACTGCTAAATTTATCACACTTTTCGCTTAAATACGTCGACGCGTACGAGTCGTATTTAATGTTAGTTTCGATACCTATGTGCTTGGAAGTGCATTTTTCCGACGAAAAACTTTGGAAATCCCTATTTTTCGCCGTTTCCCTGTACGGTTTGGTTTCTTTTTTTTGCGAATTAACGTTTTCGTTTTGGATAATTCTTTGTTGAATTTTCGCCGGAGGAACATATCTCGGTTTCGACGGAATCGAGGGTTTCGGGGCAATTTTCGGCCTATCCCCACCCCTGTTGTTGTTTTCTTGCATGTTTACTTTCGAAAACACTTGTTTTACGACGAAAACACTGCCGAATTGCAACGAGACCCGGTCGCTAACGAGACCAATCGCATTTTTTTGTTATTTACGACTCGATTTAAGGTCAAAAAAGCAGAGTTTAAACCGAATTTTATAGGTTAAAAACACCATTTGACACTGTTTTTTAGGCTGCCGATATCGAGATTCGCATATTGCACCAATGCCACGCTAACTAGCACGTTGTAATGTTGGGGGTTGACTCCCTACCTTGGCGAGTTCGATAAAGCGCCGCGTGGTGGCGCGATTCACGGCTCGATAAGCGAATATCAACACAAGAACAGGTTAACTTGCAGCTCGCAGAGCAGTTAGCTCTATGAAAAAAATAAAAACCTCAAGTCGGAACCGCTTGCAAGATGATTATTTCTTTTGTTTTTAAACGGCGCTACGTTACTAATAATTAATCGGCCTTTTCGTTACGATTGCGGAGAGTGCGAAATGAGCCGTCATAATGCCAGAGTTCATTGACATCGCATTTCATCCCCTTTTTGTTGCCGATTCCATTAATGTCATCTAACCCTTCGCCCTTTCGTTGACGAAAAGTTTTATAGGATTTACACATATGGTCACATTGTTAAAATATGAATTACTTATATGAGTAGAGTAAAGTAGTTTATTTGACCATGTTTTTTTAAATCAAATCAAATTTATTCAGCAACAATACTTAAACACAGTATAGATCTCCCAACCAAACTGCGCCAATGGCTCCTTATGAAGTGTTTCTTTTGGGAGTCTCATGGGTTGGCTATAATTTTTACTGGCCAGAAAATTGTATTTTCGTTTATTTTAATAATCAAATTTAAAATTTAACATGTGTAAACCGTATCCATGTCTACTGAGCAGCTGTGGGAGTTAGTGGAGAGAATCTTCTTTTGCACAATCACTGCCTTAACAAAAATGTACAATTTTATCTCATATATACACGCTAGGGTTTACCTGTTGGTTATGCTTGTGCAATCACTAGTGTGTATGGCCTCCACTATATACAATAATCTACAATTCTGGCAAAGCAACTACTCTGAAAATCCTATTTGATATAAATAAATCGTTTCTTTTATTTTCATCATCAGAAACTGTGTAGCTGTACAAATTTGAATTAAAAGTATTTATCCAAAAAACATCTCTAATACGAATTTTATGTACTTTTATGATGAAATATCATTGACTTTCTTTTGTAACTTACATAAAATGTCTATCATTTTTGTTAACGAAGTACTTAATCTAATTCCTCTGTTTTTTCTCGTTTTTTTAAGCACCTAATACCGTAACCGATTGGAAATTTAAAACTCTTGCCAGAAGACAAAAAAAAAAGAATTTGGATTACGTCGTATCGGCGAACTGCCTACGGTCTCCCAACCAAACTGCGCCAATGGCTCTTGAGCTTCATGCAAGATCGCTCCTTACATGTGGCACTTGACGGTATTTCTTCTGATGCGTTTAAAACCAATGCCGGGGTCCCCCAGGGTTCCATCCTGTCCCCCAACTTATTTCTTTTACACATCAACGACCTCTTAAAAACCACCACGAACCCTATTTACAGTTTCGCAGACGATAGCACACTTATCTCAACTTTCACATTCTATCGATCACTTTCGGTGAATGATACAAATAGACTCAGGCAGGAACAGGTTGATTCCATAAATAGAGATCTTAAAGCAATCGTCGAGTGGGCAACCAACAATCTTGTTCAGTTCAGCGCGCAAAAAACACAAAGTGCCACGTTTTCCAAGAAAGTGAATTCCTGAAATCATCCCATCGCAATGTCCGGAAATACCCTTGAACCAAGTCCCTTCATCTCGATTTTGGGAGTCACGGTGTCCAATAATATGTCTTGGCATGACCATGTTGCTAACATCGCAAAGTCGGCAAGCCAGAGGCTAGGTTTTCTGTGGAAAGCCAGAAACTTTTTTACTCCTGATCAACTGTTGACGACGTACAAGGCTCTACTGGAGTATTGCTCGCACATTTGGGGTTCAGCACCAGGGCATTCTCTTCCTCTTCTAAATTCCATTCAGATAAGAGCCATCCGCTTGATAAACAGCTCAACTCTCACAGATACCCTTCACCCTCTACGGACACGCTTTTTAAAAATTTGCAGGTCATAGTTCTCTGGAAAAACTGATTCTGGAAGCTTATTTCATTCCGTAGTAGCCCTGTAAAAGAAGGATTCTTGATGAAGATTGGTCCTTGTAGTGTCAAGCTTGAGAGTAAATGTGTGAGACTGATCAGCGTGCCGAGTTCTTCGGCCGAATGTGACCAATGGTGGTACAAGAGTTTTTATTTTTCTGGAGCATCTGCCATGGAAATATCTGTAGAGAAATGACTGGTCTGCAACTCTTCTTCTATGTTCTAGAGGGTGAAGGGTATCTGTGAGAGTTGAGCTGTTTATCAAGCAAATGGCTCTTTTCTGAATGAAATCTAGAAGACGAAGAGAATGTCTTGGTGCTAAACCCCAAATATGCGAGCAATACTCCAGTAGAGGTCGGATTTGAGGCTTGTACGTCGTCAACAGTTGATCAGGAGTAAAAAACTTTCTGGCTTTCCACAGAAAACCTAGCCTCTGGCTTGCCGACTTTGCGATGTTAGCAACATGGTCATGCCAAGACATATTATTGGACACCGTGACTCCCAAAATCGAGATGGAGGGACTTGGTTCGAGGGTAATTCCGGACATTGTGATGGGATGATTTGAGGAATTTACTTTCTTGGAAAACGTGGCAATTTGTGTTTTTTGGGCGTTGAACTGAACAAGATTGTTGGTTCCCCACACGACGATTGCTTTAAGATCTCTATTGATGGAATCAACCTGTTCCTGCCTGAGTCTATTTGTATTATTCGTCGAAAGTGATCGATAGGATGTAAAAGTTGAGACAAGTGTGCTATCGTCTGCGAAACTGTAAATGGGGTTCGTGGTGGTTTTCAAGAGGTCGTTGATGTGTAAAAGAAATAAGGTGGGGAACAGGATGGAACCCTGGGGGACCCCGGCATTAGTTTTAAACCCATCAGAAGAAATACCGTCAACTGCCACATGTAAGGAGCGATCTTGCATGAAGCTGAAGAGCCATTGGCGCAGTTTGGTTGGGAGACCGTAGGCAGATAATTTACTTAACAATGCCTGGTGCCAAACGCGGTCAAAGGCTTGAGATTTATCCAAGGCTATTGCTATTAAAGAGAAGCATAGGTAGATTGTACCATTTTTAAAATATATAGATTTATCGTACCATTTCTAGTACTTTAAGAGATCTCGGATATCCCCGTTTTTATTTTCACCCTGAATTATTAAATTTTATTGGTGGAGGCGCAGACTAGTTCCGCCAAAAAAATTTATTTCTATAGTTTCTAAAATAAAAGAAAGTTATCTCAAAGGCATTCCTTTTCCTATCCTAAAAGCAGTTTTATAAAATTTCTTTATATTTTTTCGTGTTCAAGAAATATCAGTACGAAATGTTTTAAAATGCACCCTGTATGTACCAGAAAAATTGCGGAAATATTAGGAATTTACTATAGAAACCCTTGAAAAGGCCTGAATGCATCAGATCAATTATTCATGTTAATAAATGGACATTAAGAGCGTTAGGAATTATGTATTAACCTTCTTCACAGCAGAGACGTACTAGAATAATAGGGTACTTTAGTTAACTAAGTAACTAAGTTAACTCAACAGACTAGACGACGTAAAGTATCCAACGAAACAGGTTTTTATTTTTGAAATCGATAAAAAAGCCAATTTATGTAAAACATTTTATTCATATTAATGCTTAGTTGTGAATAGTTATATTATTTATTAATTGATAAAAATTGATAAAAACTATTAACATGCATTTTTTTGGATTCTGGATCAAAGTGATAAGCCCATGTTTCGTCGACGGTAAGAAATTTTCGCTTAAATTCATTGGGATTCCTGTTAATGATCTCCAAATTTGTCTCCGCTGCAAACTAGGGAACATGCTTCTGGTCCGCCTTCAACATTCGTGGAACCCAACGTGCAGAGAGTTTTTTGAGAACCAATTCCTGGTGTAAAATGTTTTAACGCTTTCAACAAAAAACCTACATGTCTCTGATAGACTCGACTGTATTTCTTATGTCATTTAATACCATGTCATGGATTAAATTCACATTTTCCTTGGACACCACATTATTGGGTGCATTTTGATAGGACTCTCTTTTCAGTTTAAAATCTCGTAACCGGTTCTTAATTACTTGGTACGAAGGGTTAGAGTCACCCAATACTTCTACTATGTCCTTATAAATTTCTTGCAGTGATGACCTCTTCTTTCTTTTTACAGAGGTAATTTATCGCACCTCTCACCTCAATTTAGTCCATTTTTATGAAATTAAGCACATCTCAATAAAAAAAAATTAATATTTGATGCGCTGATGCTATTTGGCACACACTAATGTCATACAATAAGCTTTTGCCTGACATTTTATTTGCATTTGTCATTCAACGCCAACTATGTTAGGGACAACAATTCGAGAACTATTTTTGTATGTTTATATTTTTTTAATAGATTATTATACAAGGCTTAGTAAATTTTTTAGTTTAATTTTTCGAAATCGTGCCAGATTCAAGTCCAACGCTGTGTATTGTCTGCCTAAGACGTACATTTTCGAGACGGCACGAACAGAAAACTAGCACTAGAGTACTTTGCAGGACGTGACTTGACATAATAAGTGTTGGGAGTGCTTGTGGGTTCAAGATTACATATTTCAAAAGGGCTTTTTAGTTAAAAAGTTAACTAGCACTACAGGTGAAAGAGGTCGTCTGCGATCATTTTTAAAACGAATTGAATATTAAAAGCATAATTTTATGTTAGCGAAAAAGCTAATGTATTTATCCCATAATTTTCTAGACAGAATGTGACTGGATTTTTCTTCTACCTCAATCGGCGTTTATTAGCAGCATTTCATCCCCCAGTCTGCTCAATATTGACTATTGACCATTGAACATACTTTATACCTGCTTGAATTCAAGTAATCGTCGAGTGGGGAACCAAAATCTTGTTCAGTTCAACGACCAGAAAACACAAAGCGCCACGTTTTCCAAAAAAGTAAATTCCTTAAATCATTTCATTACAATGTCCGGAAATACCCTTGAATTAAGTCCCTCCATCTCGATTTTGAGAGTCGCGGTGTCTAATAATATGTCTTGGCATGACCATGTTGCTAACATCGCAAAGTCAAAAAGTTTTTTACTCCTGATCAACTTTTAACAACGTTCAAGGCTTAAATCCGACCTCTACTAGAGTATTACTCGCACATTTGGGGTTCAGCACCAAGGCACTCTCTTCGTTTTCTAGATTCCATTCAGAAAAGAGCCATTCGCTTGATAAACAGCTCAACTCTCACAGATACCTTTCACCCTCTAGAACATAGAAGAAGAGTTGCAGACCAGTCATTGCTCTACAGATATTTCCATGGCAAATGCTCCAGAGAAATAAAAACTCTTGTACCACCATTGGCCACATTCGGCCAAAGAACTCGGCACGCTGATCAGTCTCACCCATTTACTTCCAAGATTGACACTACAAAGACTAATCTCCATTAAGAATCTTTCTTTTACAGGGCTGCTACAAAATGAAACAAGCTTCCAAAATCAGTTTTTCCAGAGAACTATGACCTGCAACTTTTCACAATCAGCTCCTTTCTATAATCCCTCCCCCTTCTAATAGTCGCAGTGCAGGCCGTCCGCGGCATACACGATAGGTCTACCCTTTTTGCGACTATTTTTAGTAAAAAAAAATGGTGTGAATTCGTTCTAATCGGTGCACATTTTACATTGTTTGTCTTTTTTCTTTAAAACATCCTAGTCCCAGAAGTATTGTATCTGTGACCACACTAAATTTACAGATCATTTAGTATCGCACTTAAAAGGGAAGAAAAATTCCAACAAACTGCAGTAAACGTGTTAAATTTATCGCATTCGACCTGCTACGGTTTTTTATTTATACCAGCCTCGTGTAAGATACTACTCCTACACACGGTCGTAGTCATTTCATTACGAATCAACATAATACATCGGATCAATGAGAAAAGATAAACTTTGACAATGTAATCTTAAAAGTGGGAAGACACAGTACTAACTTTTTCGTTATAATCGATCTATCTCGAGATGCAATTTATTTAAGATTAGATTGATTTATTATTTTTGTAGGCGGTCGTTTAAAGGCTCCAAAACACGAACAAAGGATGAGAGTATGTCCACGAGTATGAAAGGTATTATAATCTATAAAAATTGTAGTGATCAACGTACTTTTTAAAAAAAAAATTTAAACCATTTAGCCAAATAGTCCTCCACCAACAAACTTTTAGAAACCTATAATCTATATTTCCTTTCATAGATAAGCACTGGGAAATTCTAGATATTTGAAGCTTTAGAAAGCGTACCTTAAAGACAATAAAAAGATTCCTTACAATAAAGCTCACGGGTAATCAATATTGTTACGATATTTACTCTTTGGGTTAAATATCCTTTAAGACAAACTATGAGGTTCACGCAAAACTCAAGGATGACAAAGGAAATGATGATCAACCTGTTGGACTCACCTGGTATACAGATGGATCAAAAACCAGCGAAGGAACTGGCTCAGGCGTATACTCTTCAAAACCCAAATATGAGCAAACAAACTCCTTGGGGAGACATGCTTTGGTCTTTCAAGCTGAAGTACATGCGATAAACGCTTGTGCTGTTGAAAATCTGAGATGAGGATATAAAAATAAAACGATCCTCATTAGATCAGATAGTCAAGCGGCACTCAAAGCTTTGGCATCACGGAGAATAGACTCAAAAATTGTTCGGGAATGTGCCGGAAACCTACGAACCTTGGCTAACCATAAGAAGGTTACCTTGTCGTGGGTGCCAGGGCATAAAGGTATTTCTGGTAACGAAGAACAAACTAGCTAGGCGGAGCTCTGAAACACCATTTATTGGGCCAGAACCAATAATAGGGATACCCAAGGCCAACGTTAAAGCAGCGATCAAAGGCTGGATCCACTCTCAGCATCAGCTAAAGTGGGCACAGCCACTAATGTTAAAAGAACCCTCACCTACGCAGATAGGGAAGCTGCTTTCGCTAAGTAGGAAATAACTTGGAACAGTTGTAGGGTTTTGTACCTGACACTGGTCTTTGAGGAACATCTGCAATATAGGCGTGTCTGGCACAGAACCTATTTGCAGATTATGTAATGAGGAGGAGGAAACAGCCACTCACATTATCTTCGAATGTGAAGCCGCCACCGAATGGAGGCACTACCTGGGTTGTATACAAGACCAAGGAAGTGATCCACCTGGGGCAATAGCAGTACATGAGCTTCTACTCGTTAACAGGAGATTTTAAGAAATGGTACAAAACTAAAGAGCTGGAAAGGTACAAAAAGCAGACAATGCTACAGTGCCTAGCGAAAAATTAGACCTCTTCCACAACTCCTATTTACTCATTTATTCATTCATTCATTCATACACTTTGGGTTCGATGATTTTAAACATTCAGTACAATAACTTAATCATTTTATTTTAATATTTTTGTACAATAAATTTTACTTTACAAATCACTTAGAAATTCTTTTTATAACACTTTATATTTACTTTAAAAACTTGACTTGACTTGACTAAACTAAAAAGTTTGATTTATAATATTATTTATATACATAGACTAATGCTCTCGATAACCGGATGTCTTTCTAGACATTTTTCGAAATTATTGGACTTTTCTAGATTCATCCAATGTCTTCTATTATGCCTGCGGCTATCATCACGCATTTTCCTAATTGTGGTCGATGCGCTGTCGTCTCATGACGACAGCCCACAGGGACGGGCTCGCAAATCGTAACAATATCAATCAAACTAAAATGTTCACTGTTAAGGTCTTAATCTTTCACATTTCCGTAAAGGTTAATAGAAATTATTTTGTAGACATGATTGTGTTTGCCTAGTATTCGACAAAGTTACTGGTTTTCAATGGGTTATTTGGAAAAGATTTAAGGAAGTGTCTTTATAAGGCAATTCGGTGGACCTCGGCGAACATCGATCTCAATCAGATCAACATTGTTTTGAAGAAAGGCCAGGTCAAGAGTACCAACAACCGACGAGCATGCATGAGAGCACTGATGAATGTAGAGGAAGCAAAAGATCTGTGTAAGAAGCGTAGCAAGTGGAAGGAAAAAGGCGTGACTATATGTATGCATGTCTTTTGTTGTAAAGAGAAATAGTTTGGGTGCCAACAAATATATGGACCATCGACAGCTTGAGCCACTGACCTTAACTAGATGGAAGGCTACAAATGGGGAGAATAATTGAGAAATGCAAGAACATATTGATCTTAGTTGGGAATACTTGAAAACACAATAACTGTGCTTTGGTGTACATACGATTAGATATCTAGGTATGAACATAAACTGGAATTTTTTGAAAAAACCACGAATTTAAAACGAAAAATATTTCCGTCTTCGACGTTGTTCGACCTTCTTTTCGTAACATGCACTTACGGAGCATTTGAACCAGCTGAGAAGACGGTTTCCGTTTTCATTCAATACCGTCAACAGAGCGTAAAATCAAAATGATTTCAACCTTCGTACGTATGGACATAATCGGTTCACTGTTTTCACGTGTCATTCATTTATCTTTTATAATTGAGACAAATAGCTGGATTATGCGGCACAGACAAATTGTGGGAACATTTGCGAAGACGTTATGATTAACAAACAATATTAATCAGAATTTAGTTGTTACAAAACTTCCACGAATCATCTAAATTGCCTTATAAACAATTCGTCGTATATGCGATGCTTTGCAGTCGAAAAAAAAGGGAATTTAATATTTTATAACATACCGTATGTCCCAATCTTCGATTCAATAACATATCTGTTAAGATCGTTTTACAATCAAGGTAAAAAAATAGTTACAACTTGGGGTGATATCAGTAGAATAAAAACCAATGCCGGGCTCCCCCAGGGTTCCATCCTGTTCCCCACCCTATTTCTTTTACACATCAATGACCTCTTGAAAACCACCACGATCCCCATTTACAGTTTCGCAGACGACAGCACACTCTTATTCAGTTCAACGCCCAAAAAACACAAAGCGGCACGTTTTTCAAGAAAGTGAATTGCTCAAATTATTCCATCACAATGTCCGGAAATACCCTTGAATCAAGTCCCTCCATCTCGATTTTGAGAGTCACCGTGTCTAATAATATATCTTGGCATGACTATGTTGCTAACATCGCAAAGTCAGCAAGCCAGAGGCTAGGTTTTCTGTGGAAAGCTAGAAAGTTTTTTACTCCTGATCAACTGTTAACGACGTACAAGGCTCAAATTCGACCTCTACTGGAGTATTGCTCGCACATTTGGGGTTCAGCACCAAGGCATTCTCACAGATACCCTTCACCCACTAGAACATAGAAGAAGAGTTGCAGACCAGACATTACTCTACAGATATTTCCATGGCAGATGCTCCAGAGAAATCATCTCCTTCCTATAATCTCTCCCCCTTCTAATAGTCGCAGTGCGGGCGAAAAATGTGAAAAAAGCCCCCTGTTTGCACGTTAAAGAAGAATAACTTTTCGTTCTCCAATTTTTTTTTAGATATTGAGAAAGATTGGTACCGACACACCTAATTTCAGTATTCTTTAGAACTTTAACAAATAAATTTAATGCCGAGCTTCAAATATTACTAATTTTTGTTGTGATAAACAAATTATATTTAAATAATAATCTGAATAATTAGAACACACGACTGGTTAAATATTTTAAAAACAAAAAAAAATATTTACCCGTACAGAAGGTTCAAAAACGGAAATAAAACAATACATGCAACCCCGGTATTTCACTTACCTTTCCTGATCCCCTCGTATTTGCAGATAGCAGCGCTCCTAACGCATGTTCTCGGTACTCTTTGTCCAAGAGGTCGTGTTGCGCTTGTATCCGTCTGTAAAGAGAATTTCGTTAATACATACGTTCGCCTAAAGGTGGCACGAGAGTGTCACTTTTAAAAATATGTATACAGTGATGGGAGAATTCATAATTTTGTTACTTTAAACAATTTTAAATAAAATGTTTAAAGTACCTATTAGAGACATTCAACAAGAGCAAAATAAAGTTCCTTTTTTGAAACAATAATATTTGAAAAATATTTATTTACAGGAAATCGATTATTTAGATAAACTTGTTTTAAATTATTAAAATATACCCATAATTTTGATTCTACTTACGCAATGGCCAACAACAATTCTTGTTTTTGATGTTCCTTAGCTTTAATGGATCCACCTTCTTCTAAAGCTTGCTGAAGTTCTTTTTGAAGTACACTTAACTTTCGTCTTTCGGCTTCGAGAAGTAAACTCGTTACCTGAAAGAGTATATTCTTTTAAATCCGCTTAATTATTTGATCTACTCAACAAAAAAAGTGGTTAATTTGTTATTGTTAATAATTCTTACGAGCCGTCCAGAGGAAAATAGTGGAATACAACTAATTACCATGTTTTATTTTCGCCTTGAAAAAAAATGGATTGAATAATAATGAGAAACACTCTACAATAAAATAAACAAATTACATCTAGTTTTACCTACATAAGTTCTTGTGAATGCATAATTTAATTGTTCTCTAGCAAATCTTCATGCTTATTTACTTCTATTGTACAGTGGTGGAGTATAAAACCTAATGATGGAATAGATTTATATTGTAGATTGTTGTGGGGGTCGTGAAGGCTATGCAGCCTCTCAAGCACTTCGACCTATTAAATCTTTATGGCCAGTACCGAATTTAGAGGTCTGAAGGCCTCGGGGCAACAAAGGAGTAGAGGACCCCTGGCCCCAAATTAATTTTCAAATAAAATGATTATTTTTTTTCAGTCGAGCTTTTAAATAAATAATTTATTGTGAAAGTTATTTATTAGTGTTTACTAAACGGAATTTGTAAGATTTTTTTTCGAAGTCTCTATTGTGGGGGCCCCTCTTTTGTGGAGGCACCGAAGATGTAGCCCCGGATGCCCTCCTCTAAATCCGGCAATGTTTATGGCATAACCCTTAATCTATTCGAGGTCCGGGATTCCGGGACTTCGTACAAAGTTTATCAGTTTCCTGGGAGCTTAGTTCCTGACATCGGAGGGCTTTAAAAAGGCCACTTCCAGGAACTTAAGCCTCTTGTAGAAAAGCGTTGAGCATTCGTTAAGCAAATGTTTTGCAGTTTTAGCGAAGTTCTCGCAGTAGCGGCAACTATCACTCTCCGTTTTGCCTATCTTTTTCAGGTGATACCTCAGAGGGCAGTGTCCAGTGAGGAGTCCCGTCACCAGTTTCAAGTGTTTCTTGTCCAACTCGAGAAGCTGTATAGTTTTCCTTGGCGAGAGGCTCACTAGTCTTTTCGCCTGTCTTTGTCCTGGCACTTCATTCCAGTGAGATTTCATTTCATCTGTTTTCCAGCGTCGAACCTCTTCTTTCAAGTGGACCTTGGAGAGTCCACAGAAGGGTTCTGGGCCGGAAAATTGTGTATTTGCCCCTTTCTTGGCAATGCAGTCTGCTTCCTCGTTGCCTCTAACTCCTCTGTGAGCTGCAACCAATGGTGGAATAATCCCAACATAATTATAAAATACTTTATTGCTTCGCAAACATTTGTGAGGGCAGCGGTCGGTTAAAACCCAAGGGTTTTTTGAGTTTTCTTTGCAATCGTTGTTAAAAACACAACGACGGTTTTGGGTTGTCACATTGACGTGTGAATTCAAAGTGACGAAATCTAGGACCAGTCTTACGTTCGAGCTGAAAGTTTGACACAACCGTCAAATCAGTGGTAGACTTCTTCACAAAAATCTATCAATTTAATTTTAATTATTATGACTATTGATCAACATGATACGTCAATGTGTATTACAAAGTCGGTGATCTGTGTAAGCAACCTTCAGTTTTGTTTTGCTTTAAGTTGAACGAATAACTGCTTACTTCAACATGTGAATTATGTCCATTATTGGGTGCATCATTATGCAACACCGTTACTGAGCTCAACGTCTAATTTACTTTTAGATGTTATATGAAGCGGAATTGTGATCCCAAAGAACATGATCGCGTAAAACATTAAATTACATATACACTGAAAAAAGTGTTATCCACTCATTGACTTATTTATTTTATTAAATAAAGAAAAACTCTCGGACAGATCATCCCGAGAACAATAAACCGACGAGACGCGACAGATTTTTGGTGACTTTCGTACACTTTAAATACATACACTACTTGACAATAAAGATGAGCGTCGTATTAATACACTGCTGAACTACCGATACCTTAATAGTAGATACGGGCACAGTGTTCCATGCTCTGTCATGGGATCAAATTTATTTTCAATATTAGGTATGTACTCGTAGGTATTATGATTTTTATTTATTAATTGTGTTGGTATTATTTATAACCTACTACAATAATAAAGTTGGATAAAGTAAAGAATAGTGAGATAAGAGAACGCCGTGGTGTAAAAGATGTGGTTACAAAGATAGATAAGGGAATTCTTAGATGGTCTGGACACGTAGAAAGAATGGATAAAGAAAGATTGACGAAACAAATTTATAAAGCGAGTGTGAATGGATGGAAGTTTGTAGAGGTCGACCTCGGCGAACATATCTCGATCAGATCAACATTGTTTTGAAGAAAGACTCGGTCAAGAGTACCAACAATCGACGAGCATGTATGAGAGTACTGATGAAAGTAGAAAAACCAAAAGATGTGTGTAAGAACCGTAGCGGAAGTGAAAGGAAGTGGTCTCTGCCTACCCTATGGGAAAAAGGCGTGACTATATGTATGTAATAGAGTTTTAGCAAAGTTTATGATTATTATTCAGTAAAATTAAAGCATTTTAAACTTTATAAGCAGTCAGAACTCTCGCATCTACACATGCAGTCTAGTCTCCTATGTCTATGATAACAACAAACAACATAACCTCAGACTGCCAGTTTTCACTGAATTATGAGTAATAAATATTAGTCAAGTTCACAACTGACTACCTACCAGTACTCTAGGCAAAACAAAGTTTAAGGATTTCTATTTAACTATTAAAAATTTGTACAGCAATCTTTCTTTTCGCATATCTATTGTAGGAGTTTTATTAATCAATCTTTGCAACATACTGTTTTCAAAACTTAAAAGACAGCCCCCGTATTTGTATTGACATAAAATATTTTATGGGGCTTTTCTGGATATGTAATATAATAAAGTTTTAATGTGTTTAAAAAATTAGACTTCCATGCTAGCTTGTGTAGAAGTTTAAATGTAATTAATATTTTCTTTAAATACTGGAGTTTTAATTAATTTTGACAATATTTTTAAATGAAAATTTAATTTATTTTGTTCTTAAATACTATCTATGATTTCTCATTACTAACTACAATGACCTTAATTTTTTGTTTTTATTTACCTTTATTTTTATTTATTTATTTATTTATTTACTTATACATAGACAATTGTTTAAAAGATTTGAAAGAGAGTACGTATGGATTGAAAATGAAAGTTTACGAGAGATGGAAAGTGTGACAGTGACATTGAGAAAAGAGTGTTGGCAGGAAAACAAATGAATGGGGCACTGCATACCTTTATAAATAGCCAGAAGGTGTCAAAAAAGGCACGTCTGGCTGTGCATAGAGGTGTGTTGGTTCCTACAGTTATCAGTATGGTAGTGAATGTTGGGTTTGGCAGAAAAAGCATGAAAATAGGATTAATACTGCGGAGATGAGTAGTCTGAAAAGTATAGCCGAAGTGACTCGGTTGGATAAAGTAAAGAATAGTGAGATAAGAGAACGCTATGGTGTAAAAGAAGATGTGGTTACAAAGATAAATAAAGGAATGGTTTTGACACCTAGAAAGGATGGATGTAGGAAGATTGACAAAACAAATTTATAAGGCGAGTGTGAATGGACGGAAGTCGGTAGAAGTCGACCTCGGAGAACATATCTCGATCAGATCAACATTGTTTTAAAGAAATGCCAGGTCAAGAGTACCAACAACCGACGAGCATGTATGAGAGCACTGATGAAAGTAGAGGAGGCAAAAGATGTGTTTAAGAACCGTAGCGGAAGTGGAAGGAAGTGGTCTCTGCCTATCCCTATGGAAAAAAGACGTGACTTTATGTATGTATTTACCTTTGCTGTCAATTTTAAATAACTTGTATTGTCTTTTAAACAAAAATAATTATTTAATGCTTGTGTTGAGACACACAATAGATTTATTTAAAAAAATATAGTCCCCATTTAGATAAAAAATAAAAACATTCTATTATTAGAAATACATTGTGGAAATTTTTAATTGTCATCCTGTACAAATAATAAAATATATATGAAAAAAGAAAAAGCAGTTAATGTTGAAAGGAAGAGTCCAATTTTTTTAACGCCCTTCGTTATTACTCTAATTGTGTTTTAATTGAAAATTTCACCCTCGTCCAATTTGCTACGATAAAACTTTTCTAAAGCATTAATAATAAAACTTTTTTTTAACCGATTTTCATTCATGAGCCCTCCCCCGCAGAGGGGCACTCTTCCAAAGTTATTATATCAATACGAAAATTGATTTTCCCAGCGAAAACCTAGGCATTTTGCTATATCGATTATTTTCCGGTTTCAACCGGTTTTTCAGCGAATCAATGCACCTTTATTATGTTTGTATCGGTTGCCAAGTTACCATTTTGTGGTTTATATAGCTGGTGCGGAAGCATTTTCTTTGTTGCTTTCTTCTTTTTCTAACTTTAATGCGGTACAGCAATTTCAGGAAAGCGCTATCAGTTATTCAGATTTTTATCGGCTTGTTTCGTGTGGAATTTTTTTAATGCCTCTAACACGTGCGTAGCGCCTACCTTCAACGTATACAGGATGGATCACTGCATTTCTATTAATAAGACCTTACAAGTCACCCATTTTTCCAGTCTATCTCAGCTTGGCATCCAAAGCGATGGTTAGAAACTTTAGACATTATTAAGCCATTTCTTTTTTCTGTTGGTACATCACAGAAAAACTTTTAAATATTGTTTGACGAGTAGTTCAGTGTCGTCAGCAAAAATATTACCATACTACCGTCTCTCTTTTTTTGACACATTTTGTTTAACTTACCCGCATTACTAAACGGACTTTGTACGAATGATTTTTCAAATTAAAACTGTTAAAGGAAAATTAGTAGATTTTTTTAATAATAAAAATAGGTGGTTGTAAAATCAGCTTATTTAAAACTTCTTTAGCAAACTGTCACTAATGTACTTGGTTCACTGGTTAACAGTCTGCGATAAACTGTATATAATTTATTATGTCTTCTTCTTCTTATGACGCCGTCCCCTTTTGGAGGTTGGCGATCCAAATGGCTAACTTGGTTCTAGATACCACCATGTTAAATATGTCAAGCGTTGAGCATCTTCGGATGTCCTTCAGCCAAGAATTTTTGCGCCTGCCGACAGACCGCTTGCCTTCTATAATCAGTCGCAAAAGTTTATACTTCTCTTCTCTTATTATGACCTATACAGCTCTCTCTCTTTCCTTGATGGTAAGCATAAGTTCTTTTTGTTTTCTCATGCGATTATGAACTTAGAGTCCAACTCTCACATCCGTACAGGAGAAACAAGAAAATGTAGCATCTGATCATGCGTACCCGGAGCTCCAGGCTCTTATCTGACCTTACAAAAAGTCGTCTCATGCTTATAAATGTCTTTCTGGCTTGTTCAATGCGGCTTCTGACTTCTTTTCACGGTTGTTTATTCATGTACTCGTATTATGTATTTAATAATAGTTATATTTTCAAAAACATTTTACTCCCAAGTACTTCCACAAATATCCAGTTTTAATTTTTGTCTTGGCATGATCATAAAGAGGCCCTTTAGATAAGTCCCCGCTTCCCAAAAGGCTTTCTACTTCGTGCCAAAAAGTATTTTTCTTCCCATCAATATTTTATGTTTTACAAGGTTTAAGTTAATTAAATTTGTACTCAGTTCAAGATAGGCATTTGTTGGTTCATTGTGGAGATATTTGAAGATTGTTTGACAAGTAGATCAGTGTCGTCAGCAAAAGTAAGGAATTGTAAAATCAGCATGTTTAAAGCTATTCAAGCAAACTGTCACAGGGTCAGTTAAGGACTTGAATTTCCGCTAAGCTATAGTGTGTCAGACCGACATCTCAGCAATTCTTACCTACGCTCAAATCATGTTGCAGAGGTCCTACCTATAAAATCAGAAGAATCTACATCATGTCAGGTGGTGCCAAAGGCGCTGACATTTTGCCCATTTGATTTTAAGTAGTTTTAAAATGTCACAGGAAACTGGTGGCGGTAAGATATGCTTAATGTGAGCACAAAACACCAGGGAGAACACAGCAACGAAGAGACAGACAAATTGGCAGAAAAAAGTATAACTCTGTGTATGTAGTGCAAATTTTTTCCTAAAAAGACTGATAGAAAAAAACTATAAAACAAAAATACTAACCAGAGAAGACTGGTTAAAGAAAACACCATTAACCAGCCAGGAGTGAAACGATGGTACACTGACGAATCAGGGTACCAGGGACGCTACGGGGCAGGTGTGTTTGGAGCATCCTGAAACCACAGGAAAAACATGCTCCTAGGGAATTACGCCTCGGTCTTCCATGCTGAGGTCTATACCATTCTCAGGTGTGCTAAGCACCTGACAGAAATCAGAGTGACCAACAGTGAGATTGATATTCTCACTGACAGTCGCGCGGCCATTGGGGCCCTCGTAAGTTACACCACAACATCATCTGTGGTGTGGGACTGCATGCAGGCCCTCAATGAGTTAGTAACTGCAAACAAGATCACTCTTACATGGGTTCCTGGGCATTCAGGGATAAATGACAACGAGGTAGCCGATGAACTTGCAAAAAATGGGATTCTGGTGGAACCAAGAGGCTAGTTGGTCGGATTTCCAATTGCCGAAGCGAAAAATGAATTAAAACTTATCCTTGAGCAAGAATATAGCGCTCAGTGGAATGCAAATACTGACTACAGAACATCAAGACAGCTGATGAAAAAACCTTTCCAAAAGAAGGCAGACCGGAGTAGGCTAAGCAGCATGCTTGGCCTGATCACTGCCCACATCGCACTAAGGGCGCACCTCTTTAAACTTAAGCTGGCGGCTGAAAAAAACTGCCGACTATGCGGCGAAGAGGAAGAGAGCCGCATACACATTCTGTGTTACTGCCCGATGCTAGCGGTGTACAGGTATCAAACCCGGGGCCGCATGACAATGGAACCAATCGATCTAAATGAGACAGGGCCATCAGAAATCATGCGGTTTGCTAAAACCGGCAGACTGGAATTCTGATGCTCTGAAGACACAGCGGTAGTCACAGCGGATCAAAATATCTAGGTGACATAGGTGCATATACCAATGGCCCAACCACAAAATTTGTAATGTAATATCAGGTAATGCAAGAGTTCCATAAAGGATGTCAATTGTAAAAAGGTAGAAATATCAGTCCCAAATTTTAAAAAACATTTATTTATAAAATTTGTAAAAATCCTTGACATAGGATGGGTGGAATCACATTTAAAAATTTACATAAAATGTGTTTGCTTCAAGTAAAAACACAGCCGATTTAGCTAAGACATAAAGTGGAGATGACTAAACTAATGAAACAAATAAATAAGAAATTGGGTTAACCAATTTAACAAGTTTGACAAGATGCGGTATCTAAACATGGAAGAATTCGTTGATAACCCAAACTCACATCAGATCACTGGGATCTGTTGTATACTGAATGGTTGGCAAGAGTTGGAGGACTACAAGAGCTGATTGGACCAGAGCCAACCTGCAGTATTGTTTACAGTATTACTAGAGAGCAAACTAAAACTGGTTACTAAACAACCACTGCAAATACTGAACAGAGGTATGAGAAATTCGAAATCTCTTATCTAGGTACTATCTAAGAAAAGGTTAGAAAAATTTCTGAAGCTTGGGAGAGAAAAAAAATTGCATGCTACAAGGATTCTTACAGATCACTGCTACATGAATAAAACATACACATTACAGGGCTTGCAAAAGCCCGCTTTGTAAGCTCTGTGAAGAGAAAGATGAGATTCCTCTTCACTGCCTGTGCTACTGCAAAAATATCATTGTTGGCAGATAGGAAATTAGATTTGGAATCTGAAATGTTTACTAACATCTCCATTGTCGACATTCTGTAATTCTTTGTAGCTATAGGACTTCCGGTTCCTGGACTTGAATCACTGGTGAACAGTTTGCAATAGATTTAAATTTAAATTAGTTTTAGTTAATTTTTATGTTTAATTATTTATATTTGCAAAAATTTTCAGTTTACTTTCATATATATCTATTATTAAATGTAAGTTTATCTGATAGGTACATTAATCAAGCAATCCTCTAAAAACTGAAAAAAAAATGAAATTTTAACCTTTTAGGACGATATACAGCAGTATTTTTATTATAAATTGGAATTACTGGTGTAAAAAGTTAAATTAGATCAGTACTAAAATTGATAGATTTTAAAATGTTTCAAAAGTCACACTAACTAGCTTGTTTTATTTTTAATAATATTAAAATTTATGTTGTATATTAAAAGTTCACATTAATTTAATTTAATAATAGCATCCTAATCTAATTAAAAGTTTATTGTAAACAGAACAAACATTTATTTTAGTTAAATATAAAAAGTTTTATTTTTATTGTTCAAATTAAACCACAGTATTATGGAAAGTAGGTAATATTGTTGGATTTTTATTATTTTTTTATTGAGATTATATATTATTATGCTACTTACTTCTAATTGCACTCCAAATAAGTCACGTGATCGATCCGGCTTTTTTCTTAAATTAACGTTTTCTTGAGAAACCACCTCTACCAGATTGGTAACAACGTTTTCGATAGGGCTCATCTATAACAAGACAAATAAAATAGTGTATTTAAAATTGGTATTTTTCAGAAGAAAAACAAATAAAAGCAAAAGCTGACTTTAATTTATACTTTTAAACTTCAATTTCCAAACTTTTTATTACATACATTGCTAGTCCCAATTTTAATTTATTTTGATTAAATAATAAAAAGCTTAATAGATATTACAATCATAGACCAAATAGGTATGCAACACAAAAAACACTATAATTAATATTTATTATTTTAATAATATGCAACAAGTTTTCAAAATTGGTTATACCTAAACATTTTTTCACATTTTTTCCCAATATCTTATGCTCATAATAAAATTTGAGCAATATTGGACAAACACCGGTTAGTTAGGTTTTCTAAACTGTATGCAATATATTTAATTAAAAAAGATGGGGTATAATAACTGTCAATGCACTGTGTTTTGTTTTCGTAGAAGTACTAGTAGAAGTAGTTTACTTTGGATTTAAAATGGTGTCTGTCTTAGCATTTTCTTGTGAATGTTGTAACTATATTTTAAATAGAGTTTTTAATAAGTGTCGTGTTGTTTATTTAATGTTTGTAACGTTATTGTGTGTTGAACTATAAAATTGTTGTCTTTAAAATCGCATTCCTCCCTGACGATGAAGTAAGGTTATGACTGTCTTCTTCTGCACCGGTAAATAAGAACGAGTTTCTCAGAAAGTAGTGCTCCATATTCTGCGACTAGGTAAGTTTTAAATAAGTATTATACTCGAATCACTTTCTAAAAGGTATTACGACTTCTATCCTCTCAAATTTGTTAATATCTATACACCTACTCCATGCCAACTTTTTAATTTTTTAGCCTTTAATAAAGCATATTATTTAATAAATAAAACATTAATCATGTACCTATTATTAAAAACACGATTTTTTTTACAAATAATTTTGCATGATTGACGTGGGGTCAGTTTTAAGTATCGAACTATAATAACATTTTAATTTAAAAGAAATGACTGAAGTATACAAAGTGGTCGAAAATTAGCAGTGAATTATTGTTAAATACTTTTGAACAATAATAACTTATAAATTTCATTCTTTATCGAAAACATGCTTCCCTATTTCTAACTCTTCATGAATTAGTAAAAATACTCATACTCATTTTGACGAATGAAAAAATTTTGTTTTGTTTTAGTGCCAGTAACAAAATAATTAATAATTTTAATTTTTAGTAGAGGCATTGCATATTAAATCACCCTGTATAAAGACACTTACTGAACAAATAGATAATGAGTATTACAAATCGTAATATCGTTTTGATAAGGTGTGAACAATAAATATATTATAAACGGAAGTGAAAGGTTTCGAACAAACTTATTATAGAATGTATTTTATAATAATTAAATCCATATACGAGTAATTATTCAAAATAGTACTATTTGATTTCGCCATATTATTATGTACACGTAGAATTAAAACATTGTTTTTGCTAATTGTCGTTATATAACTATAATGAAATATTCGCAGTACGTCTTCAGGTCACGAAAGAAACCAAATTTTTTTCTTGCTATAAAGTATGTGCAAAAATAACTAGGACAGCGTGAAGTAAACTTAGATGTATGTAAAAATAACGAGTGTAATCGACAATGATAATTATTATTATCTTATACGCCCGAAAATTTGATTACACAATAAAATATATTCAAATTTTTTTTGTTTGTAAAAATTTGAAAAAGAAACATAACATATATTTACACTAGTTGTCGTGGGTACTTAAAGGGACCGAGCACACCCCAGCCCGCAAAGTTTATTCAAATGCAATTCGCGACAGCAAGTTTAACAAGTTTCAATTAGCTCCATTTACTGACGTCGGAAGAAAAATCAGCTCCCTTGTAAATTTTCCGAAAACGTTGAAAAATTGAATTTTTATGTACTGGATTTTCGAATACGAATATCGCCTGTAATAAAGACTTATTCGATGAATGAACCACACGAAAAAATTGCTCCCGATCCAAAAAAAATTTTACTTTCGAGTTTTGAGGCTTTTCGGCCCCTTATGTACGGCGCGGGCCTGGATTCACCTGCCCAGTGTCCTGTTATGGCCGCGATCGCTTTTTTTTTTTTTTTTTAAAATAGTCGCAAAAAGGGTAGACCTATCGTGTGGGCCGCGGACGGCCCGCACTGCGACTATTATAAGGGGAAGGGATTATAGAAAGGATATGATTGGGAACCCGCTTTTTAAAAAGTTGCAGGTCATAGTTCTCTGGAAAAACTTATTTTGAAAGCGTATTCCATTCCGTTGCAGCCCTGTAAAAGAAGGATTCTTGATGAAGATTGGTCCTTGTAGTGTCAATCTTGAGAGTAAATGGGTGAGACTAATCAGCGTGCCAAGTTCTTCGGCCAAATGTGGCCAATGGTGGTACAAGAGTTTTTATTTCTCTGGAGCATCTGCCATGGAAATATCTGTAAAGCAATGACTGGTCTTCAACTCCTCTTCTATGTTCTAGAGGGTAAAGGGTATCTGTGAGAGTTGAGCTGTTTATCAAGCGAATGGCTCTTTTCTGAATGGAATCTAGAAGACGAAGAGAATGCCTTGGTACTGAACCCCAAATGTGCGAGCAATACTCCAGTAGAGGTCGGATTTGAGCTTTGTACGTCGTCAACAGTTGATCAGGAGTAAAAAACTTTCTGGCTTTCCACAGAAAACCTAGCCTCTGGCTTGCCGACTTTACGATGTTAGCAACATGGTCATGTCAAGACATATTATTGGACACCGTGACTTCCAAAATCGAGATGGAGGGACTTGGTTCAAGGGTATTTCCGGACATTGTGAAGGGATGATTTGAGGAATTCACTTTCTTGGAAAACGTGGCACTTTGTGTTTTTTGGGCGTTGAACTGAACAAGATTGTTGGTTCCCCACTCGACGATTGCTTTAAGATATCTATTGATGGAATCAACCTGTTCCTGCCTGAGTCTATTTGTATCATTCATAGAAAGTGATCGATAGGATGTGAAAGTTGAGACAAGTGTGCTATCGTCTGCGAAACTGTAAATGGGGTTCGTGGTGGTTTTCAAGATGTCGTTGATGTGTAATAGAAATAAGGTTGGGGACAGGATGGAACCCTGGGGGACCCCGGCATTGGTTTTAAACGCATCAGAAGAAATACCGTCAACTGCCACATGTAAGGAGCGATCTTGCATGAAGCTCAAGAGCCATTGGCGCAGTTTGTTTGGGAGACCGTAGGCAGATCATTTACTTTCCAATTTCCAATGGACTCGCTGGATAGAGTTAAAACATCATTATTTCGACGTAGATCTAGTTTAGGCCAAATCTGTTTCGATGATTCGTGCATGTGGGTTAATTTTGCCAGCTCAAGTTGGTTTTTTTAACTACTTTGCTGTGCAAGAGGGAGCCGGCAGTTTGCAATCGGTACTTTTGAGATGAGACAGATACATAGCTTGTCCGCCTTACAGTTGCCTGGTATGTCCCTGTGTCCGGGTACCCAGACAATGTTAACTCTAAACTTAGTTGCTGGCTCATTCAGGGCGGCTCGGCATTGCACCGCTACCCTAAAGGTCAAGTAGACTGAGTTCAGTGAATATAGGCTAAAAATTAATTCACTTGTGGTCGAGGGTAATTAATGGGCTAAAAACGAGTTAAAGCAAACAACATTCGTATAATAAAAGAAATCGTGTTTTCACAAAATATTTCGAAGTTAAGTTGATAAGGATAATTCGGCTGTAAAATTAAACAATGATGTATGTAATTTAATTTTAATAGTAATAGTAATAAATAAAACCTTAAAACAATTTAAATGGAAAATATTTCCACATAAATGTCTGAAGATGACTGTCTAGCCGAAATTAATACGCCTTTACTAAATGTATTCGCATCCGTCAATGTTTTATAGTGCATTGAAATCTAATATTAGCATACTTTTACTTTTAATAAGCAAATGTGAATACAGTTGTTTTTAATAAATTAATATTTAATAAACGCACACGGGAGACGCACGCCTCCGGCTTGTATCTGACTGTGATTCATAGACGAAGCCATTTAAAGACGCGATAAATAAAAATGAATAAACTTATGAAAGACGAAGTATTTTTCTTACAATTAACTTCATTTACTTTTTATGATAACACTTGACCATCGAGAATTATTTCTACAGTTATAAACGAAAGTAAAAGAAAGTGAAATTATCGTTTTTGCATAACAGATAATAGTTCCTTATTTAAAAAGTTTTATGCACAAAAGAAATTGCCGATTGATAGATTCGTGCATAAATAGATAATATGTTAATTGGTTTGTATATTAACCCCAATAAACCTAACAGAGCCAATTTATTACCTACTTCTTAAAGTGCCATACAGTCGTTACTACGTAGGCGTCCTCCATATTCTATATATATATATATATATATATATATATATATATATATATATATATATATATGTTATTTGCAGCGTCTCGAAGTGATCCAAAGTCTTTAATTCTCGTCCAATGTCGGATGTTACGCAACCAAGATAACTTCTTACGACAAATACCTCTTTTTCTTTCAATTTTCTTTTTTTTTCTTTCTTCTAATATTAGCCGTGGAAACTCATATCTGTCTCCTCTCATTATGTGTCCAAAATATGCGATTTACCACATTGACAAATTGATTACCCTTCATTAAAACGATAAATCAACGGCTCTGCTAGCTTTATATAAACCTAGCAGAGCCACACGTTGAAAAATATTTTTTTTCATATTTGATATAGGTCATAATTTGTTACTCTTTTATTAGATACTAATTTATCACCATATCTCTCTCTCCCTCTCTATCTCGTATTGTCACAATCCTTCGGGGGTCTTAGCTGCATCTACGACTCGTCTCCACCTATCCCTGTCCAACACAACCTCCTTCCAGTCCCATACTCCCAAGACTTTTACTAAAGGTCTCTTTCCTTCTGGGTTTTCCTTCCATATCCTCTTGATAAGCCTTTGTGCTGCTTTTATTTCGTTTACTACACTCGGTCTTTTGTACATGTTCTTGAGCTCCTCATTCGTTCTAATTCGATTTTGGCCCGTTACTGCAGGTCCAAAGATTTTCCGCAACATCTTTCGTTCAAAGCATCTTAGCACTAGTTCGTTCTGCTTCGTCATTGTCCATGTTTCCGAACCGTACACAATATTTGGCTTGATTACTGCCGAATATATCGGTATTTTAGAGTTTCTAGATATCAGTCGGGACCTAAACAGGTCTTGTAAGGCGAAAACAAATTTATTTCCCTGGTCTCTGTTTATGTTTATTATCCCCGAATTTTTTACTCTCCATTTTAAGGAAAAAATTATAGATTTCGTTATTTCTATTTCTATTCACGGATACATGGAGTTTTGGTTCTGCTAGGTTGAGATCGAAATAACGGAATCAATGATTTGTTCCTTAAAATGGAGAGTAAAAAATTGGGGAATATGGTAATAAATTGGTAATAAAAGAGTAACAAATTATGACCTATATCAGAGCCGTTGGTGTTTTCGTTTTAATGAAGGGTAATAAATTCGCCAATGTGGTTATAAATTACTGCACTATTGTAATTTTGAAATTAGAAAATGGCTTTGCTGGGTTTATTTGGGTTGTATTGTATATTAATAGTTTAACACAAGAAATATATGAATTTTCTATTAAGATTCTCATTTTTGTCTTGCATAAATATATTTACAATCACCTATTTGGACAAGGTCCCACAATTGTTCCAAGAGTTGAAGCTGAAAATGATCAACCCCTTTTTGGCAATATCAATAAATACTCTAAACTAAACGAATAGCATCTTCTAAAATTAATCAAATTAATAACCTGTTGTAAAACGAAATGTATTATAAATACTTTGGGCTCCAACGAAAGTAGCAAATTTTAATTTGCAATATAGCAGTTAAAATGCTTACATGATTTGTAGTTTATTTTCCAAAGTCACAATATAGAAAGTGACTATTTCACTTTCATTAAGTCCTAAATCTTATTATAATGTTTGGTGACATTTGCAATACCCAAACGTAATTTTTTCTGGCTCTTTTATTCTTACTGAAATACAATATGCAGAATTTCTTTTTCCACAAGAAATAGACCATAAAAAAGTCTAGTTTTTTTACGATGTAATCAAATCAAATTTGAACGTCTTGTTGTAAATAAAATTATAGAGTTCACAAACTGTGAATCAAAAATATAAAAGTAGAAAGTAAATAACTTTCACTTAAATCGATATAAAATATACACCCACTAAATATAGCAGTGTCGTCTAATATTGCAAAAAAAGCTTATTTTATTCTTGTATAGGTCAATGCAATGCAATGCAATGCAAAGATTTTTTCATTAAAAGTAAAAAAAATAATTAGTGTTCACAATTAAACCAAAAAAAATTAAGCTAAGTAATTAATGAATATAAAAATAAAGTTAAAAATTAAAATAACAGTGGTTTTTTTGGATTTTTAAATTAATTGTGGGTAAAAATTAAAATTTCATAATTTGTAAATTAAAATCATTGAATAATAAATATCTTAACAAAAGTAGGCTGTCAGCTCGAGGCCACTTTTTGACAGACATATAGAAAAAGAAAAAGCTGACGTCAGGTGACGGGAAACCATAAGTTTTCCACCTACCAAATTTTGCTCAAAGCTCCTAAAGAAGTTTTTCCTTCAAAAATTTTTGTTGGCATATGGATTTTAAGCTTTTAACTTTTTTTAATAAACCTTTTATATATGTAAAATGATGGTGAGTAGGGGTAGGTACTGATTGGTACAGCAAAAGAAAAATGAAAACAGTTCCTTAGTGTAACATCGATGGGACTATCTATGGAAAAGACTATAATGGGGGGATGCTTTTGTTATAACTGTGTTATAAAAGTACTTAATTTGGCCTAGTTGGATTATTATTGGATAAAGTAAGTATAAAAAAATTGTTCAGTTCCCGTTTATTTTGCTTCGCCCAGTATGTGGGAGAATGGAGTCCGCATCACTAATATGTTACGCAGACGACACCGTGGTCCTAGACTTGCAAGAAATGATGGACCAGATTACATAACACAATGAATGATTGGTACTACACATGAACATTTTCAAGAACAAATTGATCGTTTTCTCCAAGGCACATTTTTTTTTTTTTATAAAAATAGTCGCAAAAAGGGTAGACCTATCGTGTGGGCCGCGGACGGCTCGCACTGCGACTATTAGAAGGGAAAGGGATTATAGAAAGGAAATGATTGTGGACACGCTTTTTAAAAAGTTGCAGGTCATAGTTCTCTGGAAAAACTGATTTTGAAAGCTTATTCCATTCCGTAGCAGCCCTGTAAAAGAAGGATTCTTGATGAAGATTGGTCCTTGTAGTGTCAATCTTGAGAGTAAATGGGTGAGACTGATCAGCGTGCCGAGTTCTTCGGCCGAATGTGGCTAATGGTGGTACAAGAGTTTTTATTTCTCTGGAGCATCTGCCATGGAAATATCTGTAGAGCAATGACTGGTCTGCAACTCTTCTATGTTCTAGAGGGTGAAGGGTATCTGTGAGAGTTGAGCTGTTTATCAAACGAATGGCTCCTTTCTGAATGGAATCTAGAAGACGAAGAGAATGCCTTGGTGCTGAACCCCAAATGTGCGAGCAATACTCCAGTAGAGGTCGGATTTGAGCCTTGTACGTCGTCAACAGTTGATCAGGAGTAAAAAACTTTCTGGCTTTCCACAGAAAACCTAGCCTCTGGCTTGCCGACTTTGCGATGTTAGCAACATGGTCATGCCAAGACATATTATTGGACACTGTGACTCCCCAAATCGAGATGGAGGGACTTGGTTCAAGGGTATTTCCGGACATTGTGATGGGATGATTTAGGATTTCACTTTCTTGGAAAACGTGTCACTTTGTGTTTTTTGGGCGTTGAACTGAACAAGATTGTTGGTTCCCCACTCGACGATTCCTTTAAGATCTCTATTGATGGAATCAACCTGTTCCTGCCTGAGTCTATTTGTATCATTCACCGAAAGTAATCGATAGGATGTGAAAGTTGAGACAAGTGTGCTATCGTCTGCGAAACTGTAAATGGGGTTCGTGGTGGTTTTCAAGAGGTCGTTGATGTGTAAAAGAAATAAGGTGGGGGACAGGATGGAACCCTGAGGGACCCCGGCATTAGTTTTAAACGCATCAAAAGAAATACCGTCAACTGCCACATGTAAGGAGCGATCTTGCATGAAGCTCAAGAGCCATTGGCGCAGTTTGGTTGGGAGACCGTAGGCAGATAATTTACTTAACAATGCCTGGTGCCAAACGCGGTCAAAGGCTTTAGATATATCCAAGGCTATAACACGGGATTCACCAAACTTTTCAATAGTGTTTGTCCAGAGCTGAGTGACATAAGCCGGCAAATCTCCAGTAGACCGAAGTTGTCGAAATCCATATTGTCTGTCATGGATTATCTCAAATTTCTCCAGATCTGTGTTAATCGCTTTTTCCATAACTTTGGATATGACTGAGAGCAATGCAATAGGGCGATAATTTGCAGGAATAATCTTCTTTTCTTTTTTCGGAATCGGTTGGACCTTAGCGTTTTTCCACATGGACGGAAATACTCCTTTGCTGTATGATAACTTGAAGAGTCTACAGAGAACTGGGGTGAGCTCTTGAGCACAGGTCTTCAGGACAATTTACGGAATTCCATCTACTGCCTTATTAGAATCAAGATTTCGTAGGATTTTCCTGATAGTGCGATGGCGGATAGTGACCTCAGGCATTGATGCGTTTATTCTAGGTATCGTTGGGGGTTGTTTTCCATTGGTATCGAGGGTTGAGTTAGAGCTGAACATTTCGGCCAGCAGATCCGCTTTTTCTTTGGAAGATACGGCTGTCGTGCCGTCGGACCTCTCGAGTGGTTGTAAAGAAGAAGTTGTGAAATTCTTATTTATGGCTTTAGCCAAAGACCAGAAGGTCTTTGATCCAGGAGGGGCATTGACAAGCTTGTTGCATATTGTTACATATGCATATGTTACATATGCATATGATACATATCACCGAAACGCTTCCCAAAGAGACAGTTAGATCATCTGTGAAGAAGTGAGAATAAGACGAACTCCAGCGGATCCGAGGTCCAAGATTTTATTTTATGTACCATTTTTCAGATTTGCTATTGGCATTGCTATTACATACAGTCCACTACTTTTGTTTCTAGCCCAAAAATAGTGATAGTTCCAGTCACTGCGGAATGCCAATCATTCTCGAATCCTTTATGGATATTCAAAGCGACAATCTAGGACTCATTTAATTAATTTGTTTCATAGAAGATCACCAATAGATTTTTATTTTTACATTAGATTGACTGTGTGAAATTAGCCACAAAATATTTTTTTTATAATTAATAAAAATGTTGCTTCGTATAGAAAACTGTTGCAACAATAAATAACATTTTGGCTGCTGATTTTTGTTCACAAAATATCTGCATTACTCCTTTTGCAACGTAATTATAATTATTATTAACTCGGGTTTTTTTCCATAAAAATGTTTCATAAGAATAATTACATAATTGTCTGTTGCTAATGTTCGACATTTTTCAATTATTTACTTGATTAAATGATAAACGTAGTGATTTAGTAAAAAATTGGGAAACCAAGCAAAATTAAACTTTGGTTTCCGATTGCATAATACATTGAATAAATTTATGTAACAAAGGAAATCTTACAATTTTTTAACTGCACTTTAAATAGCGTATACAAGGTGTTTTAAAAAATTGATAGATACTTTTTTCAACGGTTGACATTATCGTTTATTGTGTCAACAGTGTTAAAAATTCCGTTTATTCTCAACTGTAGAATGTTTCTTCAATCCATTCCTTGATTTAAAAACCTCGTTATTACAGCCGATAGACGCGTGCTATAGGCAACCAATTATACATAAAAGTAACAAGCAAAACCAATAGAAATGCTGACATCAGCACTGCTATTACTAAACTATTTGACCACTTCCGTTTGAGCCACTTCGTTCTTTGTCGAGAGTGCAAGCACGCTGAGCTTTAAAACACCACGTGGTAAAAATGTTCATCAATATAATTGGATAAAATCAGTTAATTTAAAAGCCAACAGCCAGTGAAAATCTTCTGAAGATACAGGAGGCTTGAAACTGTAAGCTCCTTGTATAAATTCTATAAAATATTATTTAATACAAGGCTTATATTGAAATCATAAATAATAAGGATTTTAGAGGGTAGCATACAAAATACTAAAATTAATAAAATTCAACTAATGGTTCGAATATCAAAAATGATCGATGAAATAGAAATAAAAATATCGTTACAAAATCTACAAATAATAACAGTATATGCAGATAACCATCGGACAACACGACCAGCTCACGCGAAGATAAAATCGACCATACGGTCAATTTGAAGCCGATTATGCTGCTGCAATATTTATAAATACATTTGAGTTAGTTCCACACATAAGAAATAAATGTTTTATTTCTAAAGCGATTATCGAAAAATAATTTGTATTATAATTTCAAATCTAAAATTTGCCGCACTTGGAAGCCCCAACTTTTGCCTCTTCTGCGTTTAAGACGTTGTCCTCAAAAATATAAGCAAAAAATTAAATTTTGATCCAGTCTTTAGTAGTGAAAAGATTTAAAATTTTAAAAATATACTTACACGGTAGGCTACACGTCAGTACCTAATACACTTTTACTATCAACACTAGTGTTGCCCAAATGCAAGAACAAGACCAAGACTGCAAGACCAAGACCGATTTGGGGCAACACTAATTAACGCAAATACTAGTACAGCTCAATGAAGGAATAAAATATGTTTAAAGTGTTTTCCATGCTGTTACAAGCAAATTTTGTTACAAATTTGGTTGCAAATCTTCGAGACTGTAGGTTTTTAAATTCTTATCGAATTCGTGACATCAAATGCCTTTGTTCACGAATCTTGACAGAATAAATCTTTAGTATACTCCAGACTGCTCAATACAAGGGTGTGATATCTGCGGATCGTGGAGGCTATTCAATGGTACCCCTTCTTCTAATTCATGTATCAAAGTTTTTTCTTAGAAAGTCTCTCAGAATAACTGTTGCACTTTCAACTTTTTCTCAAACGGCTGCATAAAGTGGACTATTTATCAGAAAAGTTTTACTGTGTCTCCATCGCCACATCGTAGAATCCCATCAAAATTTTTGTCTATTCACTCTGCCATTAACCTTAAAAGTCGCTTCGACGCTCCAAAATTTGGAATGGGATTGTGTTTAACTTGTAGAATTCCGTACGATTGTCCCTATCATCTTATTTAGGCTTTGAAGTAAAGTAGGCATATAAAGTTTTAATTATAGACTTTTTCTTTGAGATTTAGTCGGTGATTGCACAAAACAATGCACGGCAAGATTAAGATTATCTTCGGTGGTAACAGACTTTGACCCACCTAAACGATCCAGTCTTTTCAAATCTTAAATTTAATTTACGAGTACCTTGTCGATATGGAGATTGGATGTTTGAA
Source organism: Agelastica alni (assembly GCA_950111635.1). Classification (NCBI taxonomy): domain Eukaryota; kingdom Metazoa; phylum Arthropoda; class Insecta; order Coleoptera; family Chrysomelidae; genus Agelastica; species Agelastica alni. The sequence goes on from OX467709.1 coordinate 85,422,597, forward strand.
ATCGTTCAGCAAACAAATCATAAACAACACTGTAATTGTGTTCATGTTTCCACCATGTTTGCAAAACAAATACGCGCTGTTTGGTAGTTAATTTTTTATTCTTCTTCTTCATGTGCCATGTCTGGTCGTCCGGACGTTAGCGATTACTGCAGAGAGTGCGTCTCTATCTTCTACAACCCTGAACAGGTCAACAGGGTTCCGGATGCCTCTCCACTCCCTGATGTTTCTCAGCCATAAGATTTGCCTTCTTCCAACACCCCGTCTGCCTTCTATTTTTCTTTTCATAATCAACTTGAGGAGATGATAATTTTCTCCGCGTAAGACGTGGCAAAAGTAAGCAATTTTGCGACCCCTGGTTCATCTCAACACTTTATCATTGGACAGCAGACACCAGATGGTCAAGTTAACAACTGACAATGCAAATCAAAGTCTAATGATTTCTATTTAAATATTAAATAATATTACACCAATCTTTCTTTTGGCATGTTAAATTAAAGGAGTTTTATTAATCGACCTCTGCACGGGACTATTTTCAAAACTTAAAATACAGCCCCCGTATTTGTATGAACATAAAATATTTTATGGGGCTTTTCTGGGTATGTAACATAATAAATTGGAATTCCAGACTAGCGTGTGTGATTAATACTTTCTTTAGTTATTGGAGTTTTAATTCATTTTTTTTACAAAGTCTAACGACTTTTAGCGACAACTGACATATGACGCTGTATTACCGTAAAAATTTAGTTAAGGAAAAATTTACCAAACGAAAGTTCACAAGCACCCCTAATATGGGTTAACTTTACATACGTGGACCTCACCGTATATTTTTATTACAAAAAAGATAAAAAAACAAACCAAAAAGATTTACGTTTTCAACTCAATCCTATAATATAGGCGAGGAAAATGTATGCAGCTAGACTCGTGTCTCGAAGATTACCATCAATCAAGACTAATTACTACAGCAAATCACCTACCTATTCGGTCTGCCCCGTATTTTAATTTTTATTCATAGTCCAAGTATTGATTTACTATTACGTATAGCGTTATGTGTTTCTTATTTGTGTACCTTGCACGGAAAGTTTAAGAAACGGCATCATTTACTGCGCCTGCCACATATTCATTCCTCAATACCATTTCATCGGTATCTGCATTGGTGAGCACGCCAAAAAGATATTCAATAATAATTGTCACATTATAAAATATACAGAACGCCATTTTAAAACTTTACAATCGGTAAAATTAAGAGTAGAACAGGAACAGCGGACACAAATTATTAATGGATCAATACAAAGGGAACTAGGAAAGTTTTGTAATACAGCTCTATTTATTTAATTTTTTTAAATAATTTCCCCCACAGGCCATACATCTCTCCATCCCAGGTCCCCCAGGGTTCCATTCTGTCCCCCACCTTATTTCTTTTACACTTCAACGACCTCTTGAAAACCACCACGAACCCCATTTACAGTTTCGCAGACGATAGCACACTTGTCTCAACTTTCAAATCCTATCGATCACTTTCGGTGAATGATACAAATAGACTCAGGCAGGAACAGGTTGATTCCATCAATAGAGATCTTAAAGCAATCGTCGAGTGGGGAACCAACAATCTTGTTCAGTTCAACGCCCAAAAAACACAAAGTGCCACGTTTTCCAAGAAAGTGAATTCCTCAAATCATCCCATCACAATGTCCGGAAAAACCCTTAAACCAAGTCCCTCCATCTCGATTTTGGGAGTCACGGTGTCCAATAATATGTCTTGGCATGACCATGTTGCTAACATCGCAAAGTCGCCAGAGGCTAGGTTTTCTGTGGAAAGCCAGAAAGTTTTTTACTGCTGATCAACTGTTGACGACGTACAAGGCTCAAATCCGACCTCTACTGGGGTATTGCTTGCACATTTGGGGTTCAGCACCAAGGCATTCTCTTCGTCTTCTAGATTCCATTCAGAAAAGAGCCATTCGCTTGATAAACAGCTCAACTCTCACAGATACCCTTCACCCTCTAGAACATAGAAGAAGAGTTGCAGACCAGTCATTGCTCTACAGATATTTCCATGGCAGATGCTCCAGAGAAATAAAAACTCTTGTACCACCATTGGCCACATTCGGCCGAAGAAGTCGGCACGCTGATCAGTCTCACCCATTTACTCTCAAGATTGACACTACAAGAACCAATCTTCATCAAGAATCCTTCTTTTACAGGGCTGCTACGGAATGGAATAAGCTTCCAAAATCAGTTTTTCCAGAGAACTATGATCTGCAACTTTTCAAAAAGCGTGTCCACAATCATTTCCTTTCTATAATCCCTTCCCCTTCTAATAGTCGCAGTGCGGGCCGTCCGCGGCCCACACGATAGGTCTACCCTTTTTGCGACTATTTTCATAAAAAAAAAACGGACTAAAAACACTGGTACCGGATTAAAATTGGTTCGTCGAAACGGATTAAACAAATGAATTAACTACATCCATTGCTCTTTTTGCAGACAAATTTGTCGGGCCTAATTTAGAAATATGTTGGTTACACGGTTTTCTTCATTTAAAAATAATCCCAATAAAATTAACTGTTTTATCTTAAAATTAGTAGTAATAAAAATATCCGGTATTTAAAAATTATTGCAATATCCTGTTGTCCTATTGATTTAATGTTGTCGGCATTTTCCTGTTCTAAGGAATTGTTAACACGCAATGTTTATACATAACACAAAATTCATTGCTCCGTCTTTATCTTTTTCAAGTTCTTTTTTTTTATATTTACAGTAATGGATTAGTAATAAGACAGTACGTCAGTCTTAAGTACTTTTATAAAATCAAGCAAACACATCAATTGAATGCCAAAGTAAATAAAATTGCCATGAACGTACGCTACTAGCGGGGTATCAATTCTTACGTTTTCAACAAAATTTAGTATAGTTAGTTTTTTTTTAAACTGTAAAGGAAACAAAAAACGTCGATTATTATGTATAACTGTTTGCTACAATAGGAATCTGATTCAATGAATGATTTAGCTTATTCTTTTTTGAAGCTGTTTATTAAGCTATTTTTTCTAGATCTCACATTTAAATTACAGTGACCGGCATGGAAAACGGGCCACCTGAAAAGAGCGCAAAATTTCAGTTTTTAAAAATAAATACTTAAACTATTGTATAAAAATAAAAAAATAAATTTATTTTAAAGATTCTTCTTCTTCTTAGGGTGTCGATCCGTTACGAATGTTGGCGATCATCATAGCGATCCGGACTTTGTCTGCAACAATCCGGAACAGATGTTTTATTGAACCAGGTCTTGAGGTTTTTGAGCCACGATGTCTTGCGTCTTCCTGGTACTCTTCGTCCAAAGATTTTTCCTTGTAAGATTGTCTGCAGCAGACCGTATCTTTCTTTGTTTCGCATGATATGACCTAGGTATTCTATTCAACATTGTTTTGAAAAAAGACCAGGTCAAGAGTACCAACTACCGACGAGCATGTATGAGAGCACTAATGAAAGTAGAGGAAGCAGAAGATGTGTGTAAGAACCGTAGAGGAAGTGGTCTCTGCCCAACCCTACGGGAAAAAGGAGTGACTATATGTATGTATGTTTGTATGTATTAGAGTTTAAAAATCACCAAACCCAAGAGTAAATATTGCAACAATATATAAGGCTAGACCCTTTTTAAATTATCTGACAGTTTAGTATTATTTACAATGCCATGCCAGGTTCCTCGAAAGCTTACGCTTACTGTAGCTGGTATTTTATATTTAGGAGATCTGGAGTTTTTAGTACTACCTACAGTACCATGCTAAGATTTTCCGAAGCTTATTTTTATTGCAGTTGTGAATTTTTAAAATTATTTTCTAAAATTGTTATCTAAGAGTCGTTGTATAAATTATCTGTTTCGATAAAATGAACTAATTTTTTAAAGTAAATAAATTTATAATTTCATTTAATATCCATTTAAGTACGTTCTCAAAAATATCCAACAAATTTTGAAGTAATTTAAGATTTGTCACTTCACATTCATATAAATACGAGTACAAAATAAAATGTTCAAGACGCCTGCAAAAGCATTCAATGCTTTTTGTTGTTATTCCTCGTTTTATATTAGGTGTGCAATCACATATGTGAAAACAAATTGTTTATTTATTTAACATCACGTACACAATGTAGGTACCAAACGTAAAATGTTTTCAGACAACGAAATCGTATTTTATGGTTACTTTTATTAATTTACAAGCAAGATTTTATTAATAACAAAATGCTAGAGAAATTTAACAACCGTTAAAAACCATGTATGCAAATGCATTGTTTATTTTTATTAACTCGGTTTCTTTCTTGACCTTTTAGTTAACCTTTAGTTGCACAATTACACGTGATGTTTATCGCGTGCTTTATCATTTTATATTGGTTTAAAACCGTACATAAATAATGCATTTAAACCATTAGAGAGGAAACCATCGAAGGAAACATAATTAGTCCAGATTTGTTTAGATTTGTTCAAATTGCCTTCTTAAATTATTCATTTTTATGGAATCGATTTTCTATCAGAAACGTTTAACAACTGCGAATCAAGTAGACTTTTTATAAGTATTTGAAGCACTTGCTATGTTTTCCGGTTTTGGGTAGACAGTATCGGATCCAGGGAGGGGGGCTAAGGTGCTCAAGCCCCCCCAAAAAGTATCCTAGTCACACTGACTGACAAGTCAATTTTCGAGTGAGTAGCACTCTTCAATTCTCGACCTATTCGCACTCCTACCGAGTGCCATCGTAAAAACTGAAAATCTGACCTCGGCAGTGGAAGTTGCATGAGTTTACAGTTATAATTTACCTCATCCTCTCTCGTTATCGAAAGGAATAACTCTTTGGAAGAAGCTTTGGAGTGACAGGAAACATCGCCCACAAACAGCAGCAAAGGCGCATCAAGAGACATATAAGTTTTTCCTACATATAAATATTCTTTAACAAATTCTCGCTAAACGCACAACATAATGGCTGTAGAATTAACGCGATTGGGGTGGCGTAAACTCAAGCACATTCTTTAGGATGGCGGCGAACAAAATTCAAGTAGCTGTGTCATAGTTCTCTGGAAAAACTGATTTTGGAAGCTGGTTCCATTCCATAGCAGCCCTGTAAAAGAAGAATTCTTGATGGAGATTGGTCCTTGTAGTGTTAATCTTGAGAGTAAATGGGTGAGACTGACCAGCGTGCCAAGTTCTTCGGCCGAATGCGGCCAGTGGTGGCATAAGAGTTTTTATTTCTCTGGAGCATCTGCCATAAAAATATCTGTAGAGTAATGTCTGGTCTGCAACTCTTCTTCTATGCTCTAGTGGGTGAATGGTATCTGTGAGAGTTGAGCTGTTTATCAACCGAATGGCCCTTTTCTGAATGGAATGTAGAATACGAAGGGAATGCTTTGGTGCTGAACCCCAAATGTGCGAGCAATACTCCAGTAGAGGTTGGATTTGAGCCTAGTACGTCGTCAACCTTATAATTTTAAATGCAAATTTAAGAGAAACAAGAACGATAAAAATCTTTAAATTTTATTTTTATTGTACTAAGTATGCTCAGAATGAATCCATAGGTAGAATGTTTAGATTGGCATATACATAATACGTAGATTTGGATCTTTTGCTGTATCTATAGAATCATAAAAAGAATGTTAAAAAATTGTAATTCTTGTTTTCCTACTTATAGAGCTTATAGAGTTATAGCTTGTATGTATATGTGTGATTTTGTTAAATATTTTCTAATAAAATCGAAATAAATAAATATACTAGAGTAGTAACAGTCTGGCACCGTTTCTTCTATATAGTGATAATTTTATATTTGTAAAGTGAAAAATATTATAATAAAACTTGACCTAGTAAATCAACATTAATTCGTAGGATGAAAGTACTCTATATTTCAATCAAGACGGCCTTCTCTCGTACCGAGTAACCTTTGGAAATTGTTGTTGATTGTTTGTTTAAAAGATTTCTTGTTTAATCACAAATCTTGACGACATTCACACCTGTACGTCCTTTCAATGGCAATTTTTTTTCATGAGTTGCAGCATGATGTAAGATTTAAATGAATCACTTTGTTATTATTCGTATAGGTTTTTAACCAGCAACTCTGTAGCAACCAAACGATACATTTAGTTTTAGACAATTGGAATTATTAATGATTTAAACAATTATTTCCATGCTGAACATTAGATACATAAAAGCGATGCCTTAGTAGTTTATGAAAGATCTTAAATATTCTCAGTCCTACAAGGAGTACGTGAAGGATGTGTGTTATCACCGCTATTGTTTAATGTATACTCCGAGAGCCTGTTTAACGATGCATTAGAAGAAGATAAAGATGGAATAATGTTAAATGGAGAATACATCAATAACTTTAGTTATGCCGACGACACCGTCTTGCTGTCAACCAGTGCAGAAGGGCTTCAACGATTAGTCGAATACTTGTAGCAATTACAACGTGCGCCTGAATACTTCCAAAACCAAGGTTATGATCATCAGTAAAGCACAACAACCTATAAATCATTAATTCCGAGTTGACGGAGCATAGTGTGCTCTGTAATAAAAAGCTAAATCTAAAAACTCGAATTCGAACTCTCAACGGTTCACGGTTCTGCTATATGGAGCGACGATGCTTCCAGACGTCTTGGAGCTTTTGAACTTTGGTGCTATCGCCGAATGTTAAAAATCTCTTGGATTTATCATGTAACCAACGAAAAAGTGCTGCAACAGATACAAAAGGGAAAATAAATTCTTAAAACAGTCAAGGAAAGGAAAATTACATATTTCGGGCACATCATGAGAAACAATAAATATAGATTGCTACAACTAATCACCGATGGTAAAATAAAAGGAAAACGAGGTCACGGGAGACGCCGCATATCTTGGCTGAATAACATACGCCAATTGACCGGGAAAACATCTGCTAAATTATTTAGTGCAGCAGTAAATAGAGTCATTTGTCTTTTGCCTGTAAAATTTTCCTTCCTAAATATATCAACAAAAAAAGTAAATGGTTAGAAAAAGTTTACATTAGAGTAAGTTTTACAATCTACGACAAACTCTAGGTGCCTGGTGAGGATGCACAATTCCAGAGAAAAGACTATAAACGACATTATCATCTTCACATAGTCATCAAGGAATATTCTACAAAAGAATCTCCAATAAATCCAACTCTCTTCCAAAATGTTTGTTCGGCAAAACTGTATATTTTTCGTGTGAACAATATTGCCTGTAGTTTATTTCAGGATTTTAAATTTGTGTATTTTTTCTTTGTGTCTTATTAGCTTTGTTGAAACTTATCTTGTTAATAATCTTGGGTATCGCGTTTAGTATTTCACGATGATATCTGTAATTTCAAACTAGTAATCTTGTGCGAAAAATACAGTTGTAAAGAAGGCAAAAAATACGGTAATTTCTTGCAAGATCTTTATCAATTTTCTGTGTTTAATCAACAAGTACCATTAAGATAGGCATTATTGCAAATATCCGAAAAAAACAGCATTGACGATTATATGCAGAGAAATTGCATTAAGTATATAGTAACATTTTAATGGGGACTAGGTTAAGAACAAAACCTTAATTCGATGTACCTTTCCCAGTCGATTAATTAATTTTTGATGGGATTGTGAAGATTTTTTTTCTAATTAATGATTATATGGGGTTATGGCTACAGGATTGTCACTAATTACTTTTTCTCTGGTGTAAATGTACCAAAGTGTATTTTTATGTCTTAGCGATGATCTAAAGCAGACCTCACACTGTTAATATAAATGATCTAAGGGCTTCTTCTTCTTCTTATAATAGGACATGGTTCTGTTTAGTCCGTTGCGTTTAGCCTCTTTTGGAGCTCTTCCTGTGACGCTGAGCTCCAGCTTTCGTACCATCTCTTCTGTGGTCTGCCTACCGGTATTCGTGAGTTTGGTTTTTGCGATATGGCCTACTTTGCCCACCTTTCATCTGGCATCCTATCCACATGGTCTTTCCAGCACCTCTTGCGTGTTATAGCCCACCTTACTACATCCTGTATTTCTAGTTCTTCTCTGATATCCTGGCTTCTTTTTCTAACCCTGAGGGTAACACCCTTGATGGTTCTTAGTATTTTCAATTCGTTCGTTCTCATTATTCTTTTCGTTGTTGATGTTTAAGCTCTTAAAATAGGTCTTACACATGTTTTATAAATCCTCAGCTTGCTTTTTGTACTCATCATTTTATTTCGCCATATGATATCTCTCGGGTATCCGCTGACTCTTGTTCCTTTATGGCTTGTGTTTGTGCTTCTTCAATAAGGTTTCTTTCGCTTGATACCTCCACTCCTAGGTAGTTGAATCTTCTCACCTGCTGGATTATCTTGTTGTCGACTGCCAGTTTGCACCTTGTGGGTTCTTTAGAGATAACCATCTAAGGGCATTAGTAATAATGTTATAACTGAAATGGTGTCAGGTAATAACAAGAATCTGAATTTTTGATTTCGTGCCACTATAACTGGCTCAATAATGTCATTAGTAATAACCTTGTTGGGTGGCGACATCAGTATTCCGTCATTATTCAGTTCGTCGTACCAAATATAAAAAGTAATGTCATTCCTATTGATTGCGTAAGGTTATTAAAGTAATGGAGGAGTAATGATGAAAGACGTTTGAACAGTTAATGTCATTATTACAGATCGTTGTAGGTCCACTTAGCAAAAACTCTTTATTATTACAAAATACAAGGATAATTCAAAAACAATGAAAAGCACTTTAAACATTTAATTAATTAATTACCATTTTGTTCGATTTGTCTAGTCCATCACGAACGTTTTTGTTTCTATACAAAACGATTTGTTGAATATTTGTTCAATTTGTACAATTAATACATGTACTTAGTGCACAAAATTATTGCATTATTTCACTCGGTCATAGGGGGTTAAAGGATTATTATACCAATTTTGTTCCCACTTTCTATCCCAGAAAAATTTTCAAGTAATGTTTAATTGCCAGAGCCGTCGTTAAGACAGGGCCCGCAGGGGGGGTACATGTAATTTGGTTCCCAGAGTGAAAAGGGTCAGAAAAAATGTTGTAATTCGGATCCCGATATTTTAGGTTTGCCTGATTTTTATTTGTAATTTGTTTCCCGGAAATAAAAATTATCTTAACCAATTGAAACATTTGTTTATTTGAGGCAGCAGGTATGCCACAATCTTTCAGGCTGAAGTATTCGCTATCGAATTGTGTGCAAGAGAGTTGACCAACAGACCTCTAGCAAACAAAAACATAAATATAATATCAGACAGCCAGGCCGCTTTAAAAGCACTGAGCTCCAACAAGATAAATTCTAAACTTGTATGGAATTGCATCGAATCCTTAGAGTACCTCGGTGCGAACAACAGGGTGACCCTACTGTGGGTACCTGGGCACCAGGGGGTGGAAGGAAACGAAAAAGCCGACACCCTTGCAAAACAGGGGGTCGAATCTGCGTTCACTGGACCAGAACCGGTTTTTGGAGTCACCACAAGTGCCGCCAAAACAATTATTTCGGACTGGGCGGAGAGGAAAATACTCACGTACTGGTCCGACATACCAGGGCTAACCCACTCGAAGGCGTTTTTACCGTTACAACCCTCGAGAAACACAACTAAGCAGATCCTAGAATGGAGCAAAAATGACCTGCGTATTCTAACAGGACTGCTTACGGGACACTGTCGTCTAAGATACCACCTCAGATCTGAACCAACAAACGGACTGTCGGTTCTGCTGTGTGGAAGACGAAACTGCTGAACATATACTATGTTCATGCCCCGGCCTGGGAAGAATAAGGTTCAACATATTTTTGGTTACACTAACCTAGAACCTACCGATTTTAAAAAAATCTCACTCTATACAACCATGAACTTCGTAAGAAGGGCTGGATTGTGCGGTGAACTGTAGCCTCTAGGGGTGAGCCACAATAGACCTAATAAGGGTCGCGGTGGAGGGGCGTCCACGCCCCACTCACATGAAACCTAACCTAACCTTATTTGAGGCAGTAAAAGTAAAAAAATTAGCCTATCCTAACTTAACGGCAAGGAATAATAATAAACGGAAAAGTAATAAACAATATAAGATTTGCGGATGACACAATGATTATAGCAAGCTCCGTGGAAGAACTTCAAAGACTATTAAATAGAACCAGTACATTTTGTGAACAGTATGAATTAAAAATAAATATAAAAAAGACTAAAAATATGGTAATAACAAAGAAGCGAAACATACAATCAAACATAAATTTACTGGATCGACAAATAGAAAGAGTCCGAAAATGCAAATACCTGGGCACCTGGATTACAGAAAATAATGACCAAACAACATAAATAAGAACTAGAATAAAAACAGCAAGAAATACGTTTGTAAAACTCTGTTCCAGTGTAATGTATTAGGATTGCCGTGTATTGTTAGGTCCCTTGCTCGTAGGTTTGTTGAAGTTTCGGGAAAACTCTCGTTAATTAAAAAGAACGTTGAACTTAAAAATATGTTTAATTTAGGTTAGCAATTCTACATTTTAATGTCGTGATCTTGACCGTCACTGCAAAGTAGAGCAGCGTAACGACCGATCGAAGTAAAACAATAACACACTATTCATTCCGAGATATCTTGGTTGCGAAATAAATACGAATGATTAATAGATACAAACATCATTACGTGCGTCTGACGACACGTTCTAAGTGAGTTCAAAGTTATTCACGTGAACGGTCAACCTTTTTTACATGTTTTCCTGGCTAAGGGCACTACACCAGAGACCTTACAATAGAGCTAAGAGTGAAAACATTAAGTTGCTATGTGTTTTCAATACTTTATTATGGACTGAAAAGCTGGACTCTTAAACAAGAACACATAAAAAAACTGCACTCGTTTCAAAATGTGGTGTTACAAAAGAATGCTCAGGATATCATGGACACATAGAAAAACAAACATGGAAATACTCTTAGAAATGGGTAAAGAATATGAAGTAATTAACACCATAAAAGCAAGAAAGTTACAATATCTAGGACCGGAAATACCCTTGAATCAAGTCCCTTTATCTCGATTTTGGAAGTCACGGTGTCTAATAATATGTCTTGGCATGGCCATGTTGCTAACATCGCAGGCCAGAGGCTAGGTTTTCTGTGGAAAGCTAAAAAGTTTTTTACTCCTGATCAGTCCCACCCATTTACTCTCAAGATTGACACTACAAGATTCAAGCTACAAGCTTCCAAAATCAGTTTTTCCAGAGAACTATGACCTGCAACTTTTTAAAAAGCGGGTCCACAATCATCTCCTTTCTATAATCCCTTTCCCTTCTAATAGTCGCAGTGCGGGCCGTCCGCGGCCCACACGATAGCTCTACCATTTTTGCGACTATTTTCAGTAAAAAAAAAAGATGCTTAGGCTAATTATGCAAGGATAGATAAAGGGAAGAAGAAGCATTGGTAGAAGGAGAACTTCATGGTTGAGAAATTTAAGGGATTGGTTTAACTGTAGCTCAATAGAACTTTTCAGAGTGGCGGCAAATAAAGTAAGAATAGCAATGATGATCTGCGATAGGAGATGGCACCCAAAGAAAAAGAACGGCTTAACCTAACACTAATAGTACCTTTATTGAATGTGACTGAGCAAGTATGATTCAAAAACACAACTGACTGTCACAGAAGCACTAAATGCACAATATCAATTTTTGATTTTTTCAAATTTCACTTACACGAAAAAGGAAATACGCAGGTACTCCCCGGAAACCAAATTAGCAATGACCAACAGCCTTAAAAAGCAGACAAGTATATCTCCAGAAGATGCCATCCACTAGAGATGGCGAAACGTCGAGTAGAAACTCAGACCTACAACGGCCTATATACCCGGAAAACCATTCACCAACATATCTGAGCACATTTTGAACACTTGATTAAGTAATCATTATGTTAAAAATGTTATCTTTCAATTGTTACGTTTAAATGTAGTTGAAAATAGTTTGTATTAAAAAAATTATTGAGACAATTAGGCGTTACCACACTTCTGTTTTATTTATTTAAGACCTTTTGGACTACATATAATCATTAGTGTTACATATGGCTAAACTCGTATTGAAGAGGAGATTCCAATAATGACTGAATATACAGGGTGATGTGTTTAAAAAACCAAAGTGACTAATAATATCAGAGAAACGGCAAATCTGACAACATTGCAAATGTCAATTCTGGAATCTCCGTATCTCAAAATAGGCTTATCCCAAATTTTGTACAATTAGAACTAGCAATTTACGAGATAATTGTCCGTTTCCAGACTTTTAGTCCACTCTGTATAGCTATCAATGTCATAAAAACAATGACTAAGCAGAATTTTTTTATCACAGTTTTAAATCTTTAGAATTCCAGTATTTTGACAGAGTTATCAAGGATAGAGATTGAGGTTCAAGGAATTTTTGCAAATTTTAAAATAGCAAAATAGCAAAATATATGTTATGTAAAATAAAAACGTCTTAAAAAATTTGTTTAACATTTTATTTTTGTAATATAATAACAAACTAATTATACAGAGACTTTTTTAAAAACTTTTTTTCGTGCTTTCTTGGATGCGAAATCAGCTATGAGCTCATTAAAATCAATAGTTTTTAATAAATCAGATTTTATGCTCATTAAACTTAGTTAAATCGTGTGTCATTGTACTTATACGGTCTGATTTAATTAATTTTAACCTGGAAAATGAACATTCGCCAGCGCAGTTAGTTATCATGAAAGTAAGAAATTATTTTTGAATTGTAAGTATAAGTCTGGAATAAATATTCATTTATTTTTTTGTTTTTCAAGAAGGTCCATAGACTTGCCGATTTTAAAGACGGCACCTTTGATTGCGAGTTTTTAAATTACCACCCTGCATACATAAATACATATAGTCACGCCTCTTTTCCGTAGGGGTAGGCACTTCCCTCCATTTGCTACGGCTCTTACACACATCTTTTGCTTCCACTACTTTCATCAGTGCTTTCATACATGCTCGTCGGTTGTTGGTACCCTTGACCTGGCCTTTCTTCAAAACAATGTTGATCTGATCGAGATATGTTTGCCAAGGTCGACCTCTACCGACATGTCCATTCACACTCGCCTTATAAATTTGTTTCGTCAATCTTCCTTCATCCATCCTATCTACGTGTCCAAACGTGCCATTTTTGACACTTTCTGGCTGTTCATAAAGCTATGCAGTGCCCCATTCATTTGTTTTCCTGCCAACACCCTTCGCGTAATGTCTCTGTCATACTTTCCATCTCTCGTAAACTTTGAACCAAAGTATACAAACTCATTTACTTGTTTCACTCTTTCTCCCTTAATCAGAACTTCACAGTTTGTCATGCTTTCTTCTCTTTTAAGAACCATTACTTTCGTTTTGCTTACATTTATTTTCATCACTTTGATTTTCAGGGCATCATGCATAACATTAAACATCGCTTGCAACTCCTCTTCAGGCAACGCTAATATGACTTGATCATCGGCGTAAAGAAGGCATTTGACGATCAAATAATTCCTTTTCAATCCATACGCACTCTTTTTTAAATCTTTTAAACAATCTATGTATAAGTTATTCAGCCATGGCGAAGCCACACATCCCTGTCTCACGCCTTTTTCGATATTAAATCAGTCCGTGTAAGCTCCGTTTATCCTGACACAAGCAATGGAATCGTCGTAAAGTTATTTAAGTTTTTTTCATGTTATTAAATACCATAATAAACTTTGGGTCAACTTTTTTGATGACCAGAAGAAAAATGTTATAGAAACTAGATTTTGAATAATGATTTTGACAGACGTTTTAGACAAATAGCAAATTACTCAATTAATTTTACCAATGAATACTTTTTCCCCTTTTTAGCATATAAAACTTGTTTATTTTATAACGTTATTCTCGTTGCAATTTGTTGCTTATTTTCTTTTAAACACGGCATTTCGTAATTTTTAACTCGTCTGTAGTAACTTGTGAAAATCGGTTGCACACTTTCCAAGTGAAATTACAATCAATATGGTCGTAGAAATTTATGTGAGCATTTTATGAAAATTTTTAAGTATCAACAAATATTTGTTATGCCTGAAGATATAATATTTGAAGAACTCTATAATTATTGTACCAAGTACTTGTATGAGAAATTAGATAGAAAAACCTTTTGTAAACGGAAATAAATAGAAATTATTTACATTTTGGTAATAGTTTTATATCTCGACATAAAAAAAAAGTTTTGTTAATTTTATACCAGGTTTGATGATCCTCCAAATCAGATCTGAAGATGAAACGAATCTATTGAAACATTGTGCAGCAATAAAAATCAAGAATTTTAATTAAAAGAATAGTTTTATTAATGTAAATTAATTATTAGCACTTTTTTTTATAGACTTCGTATTTATCGATCAAAGCAAGATTTTAAAAATTTTGATGTGTAATTTGCTTTACGATAACAAGAAATTTTGGATTAGAACCAATTATTTAAAACCTATTTTAGCTCATTCATTGTTTTTTTTTTATATTTTTGAAACGGTAACTAGAATGTGTATCCTTCATCAGATCTACGAGGATAGTTCATGAACATAGTTGGTGTTGAATGACAAATGCAAATAAAATGTCGGGCAAAAGCTTATGGTATGACATTAGTGTGTGCCAATTAGCATCAGCGCATCAGTTCGTGCATGTTAAATATTAATTTTTTTTTATTGAGGTGTGCATGATTTTTTAAAAGTGGACAAAATTAATACAAGAGGTGCGATAAAGTATAGCTGTAAAAAGGGGCTATCACCGCAAGAAATGTATAAAGACATAGTGGAAGTATTGGGTGACTCTGCCCATTAGTACCAGGTAATCAAGAACTGGTTACGAGATTTCAAACTGGGAAAAGAGTACTGTCAACATGCACCAGGTGCAGGAGCCCCCAAAACTGTGGTGACCAAAGAAAATGTGAATTTAGTCCATGACATGGTATCAAATTTCAGAAGAATTACAGTCATTGCTATAGCAGAGATATGTATGTTTTCTATTGGAAGTGCTGAAAAAAATTTACATCGGGAATTGGGTCTCAAAGAACTCTCTGCACGTTGGGTTCTACGAATGCTGACGGCAGACTGGAAGCGTTTTCGCCAGGTTGCAACGAAGACAAATTTGGAGATCATAAACAGGAATAGGGGTTCGCCCTCCCCTCGAAAATTTCGTGTTGTCCCATCAGTTGGTAAGATCATAGCAACAGTTTTTTGGGATTTTGCAGGTGTTATTTTTGTGGATTATTTACCGCGTGGGCGCGCCATAACAGGTGAATACTATGCGAATTTAACACCAAAAGTACGCGAAGCGATCAGAGAACAGAGAAGAGAAAAATTGAGCTGGGGTGTGCTCTTCCGGCCCAAAAAGTTGTGTTGCAATAGCTGCCATTCACAATGCGGGATTTAAAATTTTTAAACAACCCGCTTATTCTCCAGATTTGGCACCCAGCGACTACCATCTATTCCCAAAATTAAAAGAACATATTCGTGGAATCCACTTTACTGATGATAACGTGATGTCGGCGGTAGATGAACTCAAAGTTCTGCATGTTTTTTAAAAGAATTTAAAACACTTTCCCAATGGATTGAAACTCTTTAACACCGAGTATATGCCAAGTGTATAAACGTTGCGGGTGACTATGTTGAAAAATAAATTAGTTTCATTTTTCTCATGTGTTTGCTTCTATGTTAGTGACAAAAATTCGTGAACCATCCTCGTATAACGGAGATTCTCCTTAAAAAAGCAATCTCTCTTTAAGCGTAACAAATCCAAAATTCTCTCTTTTTATTTTTTTCATTTACTTTCTAACAGGTTTCGACTAAAATCCAATTTTAGACTCTCGCAAGAACGCAGTTTTTTTTAAAAAAATTTCAACAAAAGTTGAAGAAATCTTTAAATAATGTATCATCTTCGATGATGAAAGTCAGACATTTTTATTAAAAAAGATAATTCTAATAAAACGAATATTGGACAAAAGATCATTTATTAAACAATTATTACAGCAACACAACACAACATTTTTTACGTATAATTAAAATAGGTACATTTTTCACATTTAATAAATATTACATTGAATTGCATACAGGGTGATCCTGTAAACTCTAATAAATTCACATACTTAGTATTCATTTTTTTTCCATTTGGTTACATCTAGTTTAGTTTTTTCGAAATCAAAGTGTATCAAAAAAATGTGTGCTATTTGTTATATTCATCACATAAATCAATTGCTTGCATGTAATTTTTATTGATCGACTTATAAGATAAATAAACAGTACAACCAGTAAATGTATCAAATTATAAGGTTGGAATTTGCAAGGCATGAAATAATAAATTATGAAAAAACGCATCAAAATTACAAAGTGTTGAAAAAAAATTACAGTGTTTTCTTCGATTGTTGTAGAACACGCTACGGCATTATTAAGTAAATGGAAATAATTGCACGGTTAAATTTAATGTAGTTTTCGACCTATTTTTGTAGAAAAAAATTCTTAGAAATTTATATAATATCATTATTATTGTTTGAATTACTTCTAGGAAAAAAATAGTGGACAAAATTAATTAATTTAAATATACAATAATTCATTGGAAGTAACCAAGCAAATCATATGCTGCACATGTAGTAAGAGTCAAATAATAGCAAAAGATGATACTTTTTTCCATTTTTAAACACGTTACAAATCCATAGTATAATTTAAAAAAAATTTAAAATTGTTTACTGATGTTTTAAATTTTTTATTTTTAATAAATCATCAATGAACAAACTAATTAACCACCGGTTTTAAAAAATATGCCTTTAATGTAATTTTATATTTTAGTTTTTTTGTAATAAAATAATTACAGCCTACGTCATGAAGTTATCGTACTGGGGTCTAGTTGAATCGTTATTCCCACAAAATATGGCATTAAAAGATCCACGATTCAAATCAATCTGTGAATTCTTCCAGTGCCAAGTTCTGTAAGAATTATCAGTATCTGGGAAAATCAAAAAAAGACAGTAATTATTTTCTAAAAATAATTTTCCTATTAAATAAACATGTCGAAAAAAAAATGTACATTTGTAATAGTACATACTGTATATATATATATATATATATATATATATATATATATATATACGAAATTGTTTATTATTTTTACCTCGGCATGGCAGCAAGATTATTTTTGAAAAGTTGTTATGTTTGCTAATATTTATGGTAACATTATTTTTTATGGAAACTGGAAAATAAAAATATTCCTTTTTAGAATTATTATTTACGAGTATATCTCGAATCTTGCTGTAAATTAATTTACAAAATGGGAGGAAGTTACATTTATATTTCCAGCAAACGTTGAAAAAATAGGTAATAGACAATTGATACAATACATTAAAATTTTATGTGATCACATTAAAAATTGACAACGATATGTTTCCTTCAAAATTTGACTGAAGTAATAATAAAGAATTTGACAGATGATGCAATATGAGAAAGTAAAGCAATAGTAGAATAAAAAGAAAAATTATGTTAGTTCTAAATTTGCAAATTTTTGTGTTGATGAATATTTTGTGTCAATGGACGACTTTATCAGATATAAGATTTTTGAACCTCGGTAGAACATTCTGAAATGCCGGCGTCGGACATAATTGGGAATGTCACTGTCATATTCAGCGACCCCGAAGATTATGCGTCACTAATATCGGCCGTTTTTGAAAGTTACATTTAATCTCCTTTCCGACCCTTTCGTAGAGGTGCTGGAGGTGAGTCACCTATTCAGTATTTGTTGCCAGGTAGTAAGCTGTTGTATGCATAAAGTTAGTTTGAATTGTTCCAGCTCTAGCTATGCTGGAACATCTTCTTTTATATTAAGTATAGATGGCATTTGGCGGGTAACTAGTATTGATTTAATAAAACTTAATTTCTATAAAATAAAATTATGTTTGTACAAATTACACAGGTTTACGACGCTCTCTTGTTAAGCAGCTGTGGATCATTTCCAAAATATTTTGCTGCAAAGAATCCGAATCCGAGGTCAAAATTGGGCCATCACATTAAGATTTCATGATTTTTAATGGTAAGTACTCAAAAAATTAGTCTAATTGCTATTTTAGAGGTCATCTACAGGAAGCACTAATTTTTTTCCAAGTTGCATCATTTAATACTATTTTTACCTTTCTAAATAAGCTATTAAGCCGTTACTTACGATTTTTTCTTGTAAAGTTATGACCATTTTAAGTTATAAAATGTATCACATAACGTCAAGAGCATTCTTACCCCCAAAATCTCAGGGTACAGTATTTTAAAGACAATATCGATTTTTTGCAATTTGCTGTCTGGAAAATAATTTTTATTTTTTAAAATGTTACTCGTAATCAGCGACCCTGAAAACCCAAAGTGAAATTTTTTAGGTACCTACCTATATCGTTTGTTGTACATTTGGGATCAAACATTTTAATTTTATGACTATTATATAAATTATCGACCCCAAAACTCCCAAGAAAATTTTTAGGAAAAATTAGCCAGTGAAAAAATATGCCTCAATGTGTGAAAATGAAAGAGAGTGCGTATGGATTAAAAATGAATGATTTGATGCCTTCCTTACGCCGATGATCAAGTCATCTAAAGAGGAGTTGCAGGCGATGGTTAATGTTATGCATGATGCCCTGAAAATCAAAAGGATGAAAATAAATGTTAGCAAAACGAAAGTAACCTGTGAGTACCTACATAACTTCTAAAGTAGCCATTAGAACCGTTTTTTGAGTACATAACATTGAATTTTTTTAAAATCTTGATGTGATGGCTCAATTCTAACCAAGGATTCGGATTTAATGCATCAAATTATTTCGACAATAAACCCCAGAGCTTGCTAACAACAAACAAGACCCCAGTTTTTATAGATCTGTGTTATTTTTCCCAGTGTATATTTTTTATTTCTGAATGTATAAAAAAATTTTTCAATAAAACATAATTAACAATAAAATTACACTTCTGGTTAGATAATTTAGTTACAAATATCATTAAAATTTTCGACGACTCTATTCAGAAAATAAATGCAATCAATGATTTATTACAGTTCTAAACTGGATGAGATTCTCTCACGTCCGTTCTCGGCGATAAAGAAAAAAAGAACTGTTATGCCGTCGATAGAATTACACAGAAAACTTCAAACTTTATTTTCATCCTTCACAAAATGTAACGAAGGATTTTTGCATTTTGTTTCTGCAAGTTTTAAAATACTATTTATTCATTTTTAATTTTTACCAGCTCATTAAACATGTTTACGCAAATATAAACGTTTGAAGGCTAACGATAAAACTTTTTTTTGTAGTTTTTTGCCAACGGTAGATACTTAAAAAAATATATTTAATAATGTAAGATTACACAGTGAAACGGTACTCGGGGCATAAAATCATCTTGTTTAATTCGACACTAGTTCTCTTGATAAACCAAGCCGTCAGTGGTATACGTTTTTTATTAATACACCCTCATTAACGTATTTGTTGTTCCAGATTTTAACTTTGACACCTTGTTCAATTCGACAAATATGTTACTATTTTCGTATTAAGTAGACCGGAATAACCTGAAATTGTTCTCTTGTTTTATCGTTGTGTATGGTCAATGTTTTGAAAACCTTTCGAGACTTTCAATTTTATATTTAGGTCAAATCGATTTGTGGTCTTTAAAACCAGGAATATCTTTCGTAAACGTACCTGCACGTAATTTTTGTGTACGTTCTATTTTAACGCGAAAACCAATCAAGCAACATTTCATAAGCGCAAGTCATCGGTTAGATACCGCCTTTCTGGGGGCTAAAATGACGTCGTTAAAGTCACGATAGGACTGCAGCATTCGATAATGGCTTACAGGACGAGGCGTGGGTCGCGTTCGATAGTAAATGTACTAAATAATCAGAAATATTCAACAACCCCCGTAGCTAATTTGATCCTGATTTAAGTGTACATTTAAATTTGGAGAATGGAAATAAAATTTTCTTTCCTATTTATTAATTTTTTTGCTTTAAAAACAAACTTATGAATAAATCAACCCCATTTTTGCAAAGCTGAGAAATCGCGAACTCCACATTAAAACAGTCAAAAAAGAAATAAAGAAGAAACAGTGCGTAAACATTAATTTCCTAGGTGGACCATTGGGAATATCTAAGACAGTAAAGAAGTAAATTAGGTCAAATAAAAAATGATGGTTATTCGCAAGATTAGGTATATTGTCTCTTTCAATAAAAAACAATCAAAGGGGTCAAAAAATGAGGACAATGTGAAGACATTTGGAGAAATCATCAGAGGAGATTGACGTTTGAGTATTAGAATGATAGTTTGCCACTCTTTCTTGGTTCTAAAAATAAATGCTACAAAAGGGACTAATTTTCAGTGTTTATAAAAAGTTGGGTAAAAGTGCAGAGAGAGTTTATTACGGCGGAGCATAACTAGACTTGAAAATAAAGTAGGTTATTGTACCAGTACTTTTTTT
This sequence comes from Agelastica alni, assembly GCA_950111635.1. Lineage (NCBI taxonomy): Eukaryota > Metazoa > Arthropoda > Insecta > Coleoptera > Chrysomelidae > Agelastica > Agelastica alni. The sequence continues at coordinate 85,443,033 of OX467709.1, forward strand.
TCAGACCTCGTATTTATATAAAAAATATTTCGCAAATAAGGGAAATCTTTTTAGTGATAATTGAAAAACCGTTGCATAGATTTTTTTCACGCTTTGTATTCTTGACTGTGTCGATAATTTTAATGCACTGATTACTTCTTTGAATTGGGTTATTTACTAATGCATAAACGTTGAACTATTGACTAACGTTAGAAGAAAATAATACATGGATTTAAACAGAAGAAAAAACAATAAATATTTTTATTTTTAATAATATTTAAGATGGAAATAATAATAAAACTCGTAAAACTGAGTATGAAATAGTTACTATTTTGTATTTTATTAACGTTTTCCAATAAGTTGTTAACAAACTTATGCAAAAAAGTGATCATTTGTGGTAACGATTAACACAAACCAAATTAAATTTTCTGTGACCCGTGGAATGTCGTTGATAGTAAAAAAATTCATTGGTAAATATTTAGTAAGTAACCTTATTTTGTGTAATTAATTTCTAAATATAAAGTAATTGCTAATTTTTAAACAAAAAATAACGAAAAGGCAATCGACCAATATTTCAAGTCACATAGCCATTAACACTATGACTGCTACAAATTTTTCATTTGTCCTTTACTGTACAGGGTTGAATGTATGAATGAGTAAATAGGAGTTGTGGAAGAGGTGTAATTTTTCCCTATAGGCACTGCAGCATTGTCTGCTTTTTGTATCTTTCCAGCTCCTTAGTTTAGTCCCATTTCTTTAATTCTCCTGTTAAAGAGTGGAAGCTGCTATTGCCCCAGGTGGATCACTCCCTTGGTCTTGTATACGACCCAGGTAGTGCCTTCATTGGGCGGTGGCAGCAAATAGGTTCTGTGTCAGACACATATTGTGCAGATGTTTCCTTAAAGATCAGTGTCCGGTACAAAGCCCTAAAACTGTTTTAAGTTTTTTCCTACTTAGCGAGAGCAGCTTCCCTGTCTGCTTAGGTGAGGATTCTTTCAGCATTAATTTGCTGTGCCTAGCTTCCTCTGGCTGTACCCGCTTCAGCTTCAACTAAGAGTGGACCCAGCCATTGATCGCTGCTTTAACGCTGGCCTTGGGTATCCCTATTATTGGTTCTGGCCCAATAAATGGTGTTTTAGAGCCTCGCCTAGCTAGTTTGTCCGCTTCTTCGTTACCAGAAATACCTTTATGCCCTGGCAGCCAAGACAAGGTGACCTTGTTATGGTTAGCCAAGGTTCGTAGGTTTCCGGCACATTTCCGGACAATTTTTGAGTCTATCCTCCGTGATGCCAAAGCTTGACTATCTGATCTAATGAGGATTGTTTTCTTTTTATATCTTCGTCTAAGATTTTCAGCAGCACAAGAGTTTATGGCATGTATCTCAGCTTGAAAGACCGAGGCATGTCTTTCCAATAAATTTAAGAGTAAGTTGCTTAGGTGAGTGAAAATAATGTTGGTGCTTGTATACACCTTTGTATTTAACTCTTTATTAAATTTTTATCTTTAATTTATTTACTGAGTTCAGTTTTGTTTATAATATTCCAGGAACAGGAACGTCCTCTTTGGATATAGGGACGGAATGTGTGCGTTTGTTTATTATTGTGAAGGCACGTAAGAATAAGATGTCAAAAACTCTTCTTCCAAGGTATTGGTCGTTTACCAGGTTACACATTAACCACAGTCTTTGACATTTGACAGTTCTCAGCTGTCGGTCGCACATTACTATGTTAAGCCGCGTTTACATTAGCTAAACGATGTTCTCGCGTACGAAGATAAGGAGCGATCACACAAGTAGTTCTAATAAATCCTATTCATTGGGAAACCGTGTACACTTTGTAGATCTTCTGCGATTGCGATTTTTTAGTCGCCGCGAGACAGAACAAGACCAACCCAGATTAAATAAAAAAATATATAACTAAAAGACGAATATATTCGCACGTAATTTTGGGCCTAATATCAACGGGATCGGATAATTTTTAAAGGAGTTGTGCTAGTTTGGAGTTGGGAAAATTATTTAAATTGTTATAAATAATTTAAAAAATTATTTATTTAGATTTATCAGTTCACACACGAAAAAGGGCTTACGGGGAAAATTTGTTTAGACCCTGGATGTAGCATTCTTTGGCTTAAAAGTAGACTTTTTGAGTATAACGACCACATTAATAGAGTTATGTTGGTATTTGTTCGGTGTGTCGCCACGAAATTTTTTTCAAGGCGATATTTTTTATTAATAGCGCCAGTGCGTGTTCAAAAAAAATATAAAACATTTTTATTTCTAATCTTTATGCACGAATGGTTATCAACATGCACGAAAGTCGTTGTTATCAATTAAATCAGAACGCTTTTTTTTTCTTAAAGTTACTTTATAACCTTATCTCGAAACGCGTGTTGCATAAAAAATTTACTTTTATTCCACGATAAGATTTGTTGGAAACATTCTAACTATAGCTCCGTAAAATTGTTAGTGTAAATAAAAAAAGTAATAGTAGCTACACATTTTGCTAGAGTAAAGCTTAAGTGCATAAAAGTACGAGTAGTAGCGTGTCATAAACTGGTTTTATAGAGTAAGGATAGTTGAAAAAATTCTTATCTGAAAGGAAGTGTTACGATCCGGAGGATATCTGCGAAAAACGACAAATAAAATGATAAAAAAACTTCATATGAACCCAAAGAAATTAAGAAACAAAAGGACAAGTGAAGATTTACAAGATAGAGCAACTTCACGCCAAGCAGTTGCAAGATAATCCGACCAAATATAATGGAAGGAGTGAGTGGTCATCTAGATCACCAGATTTATCGTCATTTTACATATTTTTATTCATGAGCACATTTTTAAAAAATTAAGGGGAATAACCCTGCTAAATATAATATACAAGTTGCTATCAAATTTACCAAGAGGACGCATATCCAGAGAAAAGCTGGGAGTTTAACAGAGAGGTGCACCAACTGTTTGTAGATTTCCGCCAGGCATACGATAGCATCACCAAGTAAAGTATCTGGCAAGTGTTGGAAGGCATAGGGGTACCAGAAAAGACCATAAAGTTAATCAAGATATGTATAGAAAACTCTAAAGCCAAAGTTAGGATAGGAAAGAACAATACTGAACAATTCTCTATCAACAATGGCCTAAAACAGGGCGATGGCCTGTCACCATTGCTCTTTAACATAGTGCTGGACAGGGCTATCAAAGAAACGAATATTGGTCTGGAAATATTTACAAATAAGGATATGGCAGGAAAACTCGGTAGGAAAGAGACCTATAGGAAAACCAAGGCTTAGATGAAGAGACAATATCAGAAATTATGTAAGTCTTGGGAGTACGGGACTGGAAGGAGGTTGTGTTGGACAGGAATAGGTGGAGACGAGTCGTAGATGCAGCTAAAACCCACAAAGGGTTGTGACGCTACGAGAAAAAGAAGAAGAAGCACATTTTGTATGACTATGAAGTTAAAAACAATAGTTATTATAATTTTGTTTTTAAATCAAGCTGTGTTAATTATTGATATAACTGTAGAACAGGATGTACGCAAGTGAGGGGTTGCTCTTTACATGTGTTGTAGAAATCATTACCATTAATATACTTTGACCCTCAATGGTTAAAATGACACTTTAATAACAAGGAAAAAATCCATTTATCATATTTGCATAATTTTAATGTGCACCTAAGTATGTGCTGTAATGACATTTTTATTCGTATTCGAAAAACCACCCTTAAGACCTTTAATAACAATATGTCACGCGATCAAATATGATTAAAGACCAAACCAAAAAAAAACTAAAAAATATAAGAAATTACCCAACTCTTATCATTATTATTATTGTCCACAAAAAAAGTTTTTAAAAAAAGTTGTGACTGAATTTTGTTAAAATGCTATCAAAAGTACATTTCAGGGACTTCAAAAAATATATATTTCTGTATATTTCTAAATATATATATTCTATTCTATGTAAAACTTGTTTTTCATCATCAATAATAACGATAATAGGGGTGGGTTATTTATAGTAAATAACCCTGTACGTGGCTACTAATGTGTGTTGCTAGCATTGATATTTTTATAATATCCCCATAAATTTAATCACCTTCAAGTTTATATCACGAAATCACGCGATCCAGTTTAAATCCAACTCGAAGAACAACTGCATGTAAAGTTTTTCCAAATAATAACCAAGTTCAGGACACGAAAATCAATGCAAGTTATTTATTACTGTCAAAATTTTATTGATTCAATGAGCTGCAACCAAACTATTGATCGGCTTTTAATCTCACACCCCGTTTTAGTTTACCGGTTGTGTTACCGTATGTATTTATATCATTATTACTTTAAAACAGTATCAATCCATTTTATTACTTTCATAATTAAATCGAAGGGTTATTTAACTAAAGTGTTCTTTTCATTGCAAGGAGTATTTACATTTAGCTATATTTCGGTTAATACATAATCAAAAATCATCAATCACAACTGCAACGAATAAAGGTACGATTTGTTAAAGAAATTTTTATGTCTATTATAAAAATTGTGGGTGTTTTTTATAAAAATTGTTTGTAGTATTTCTTATCTTATCCAGTAACTACTCATCAGTCGTTAATTCCAGTTATTTTTAGGCATATTTGCATTAATAATTCAACCGATAAAGTCGCAACAATTTTCGATATCTTTAAATACGCACAACAGGTATTATTTCGTCATTAAATGACTCGCAGTTGATTTTCTTTTAAACAATTTACTTATCTACAAATGAGAGTATTAAAAAAACGACAATTAAAGATTTTTAAGCAACTGTTTCTTTGCCAAAGGTAATCGTCTGCTTCATAAAATCAATCCAGTATCCTGCATCATCTCCAGCAACCACTATACGCTCAGTCTCAATATTTTCATCAAAACATTGCACAATAATTGTTATTGAAGAATATCTTGACTGTCTCTTAATCATATTAAAAGTCAATCAAAAAGGATTTGATTTTAATGTACAATCGTGTCAATATTGGGAAAGCTGTGGTTTGAAAGATAAGGTTACAAAGATAGATAAAGGAATGCTTAGATGGTTTGAACATATACAGAGGATGGATAAAGAAAGATCTACGAAACATATTGAAAAGGCGAGTGTGAATGGGTGGAAGTCGGTAGAGCTCGACCTCGGCGAACATCGATCTCGATTAGATCGACATTGTTTTGAAAAAGGGCCAGCTGTCAAGAGAACCAACAACCGACGAGCATGCATAAGAGCACTGATGAAAGTAGAAAAAGCAAAAGATGTGTATAAGAACCGAAGCGGAAGTGGAAGAAAGTGGGGTCTCTGCCTACCCCTACGGAAAAAAGACGTGACTATATGTATGTATGTGTGGATCGGCCCAGCAATATGTGTGAATTGTTATGGTGCAATTTTATATTAATAAAAAAATTGTCTAGGAGCCGCTATAGTTGGCGTTCACACTCAGAAACTTTTATCAAGCGAAGTTTGTTCTGTTTCCGTACCTTTAACTCTGAAACCCAACATGAAATGCATATAAGCTGCCCAACTATTGTTACTGATCATTTAAGTAGCACCTAAACGCTTAATATTATCACCAATAGTTGATAATGAACAATATATTGAATATTAGTAAATCCCATTGAAAGATTACGTAATATATTGAGCCAAAATTGCTTAATCTTGTTTCAGTTCGGGCATCCCTTTATTCAACAGTGCTTCTTTTTATTTTACATGTTGACTACAGTCGTAAACTAAACTTTGTGGGAAATTATGCTGCATCGTTAGGATCGACCCGGGAATATTTTGTGCTGTGTATAATGGCAAAAATATTAAAGAGTTAGATATTAAAAGGGGAGACATGCCTCGGTCTTTCAAGCTGAGATACATGCCATGAATTCTTGTGCTGCTGAAAATCTTAGACGAGGATATAAAAAGAAAACAATCCTCATTAGATCAGATTGTCAAGCGGCACTCAAAGCTTTGGCATCACAGAGAATAGACTCAAAAATTGTCCGGGAATGTGCCGGAAACATACGAACTTTGGCTAACCATAACAAGGTCACCTTGTCTTGGGTGCCAGGGCATAAAGGTATTTCTGGTAACGAAGAAGCGGACAAACTAGCTAGGCGAGGCTCTAAAACACCATTTATTGGGCCAGAACCAATAATAGGGATACCCAAGGCCAGCGTTAAAGCAGCGATCAATGGCTGGGTCCACTCTTAGTTGAAGCTGAAGCGGGCACAGCCAGAGGAAGCTAGGGCATAAAGGTATTTCTTCCTCCTTCCCACTCATCAAGTATCTCTCTCATTAAACATACCGTATATATATATATATATATATATATATATATATATATATATATATATATATTAAACAAGAGAGGTGATAAAATACACCATTGTCTAACTCCCTTTTTGATATCTGCTGTTCTGGAAATACGATTGTCAATTTTGACGACCGCTCTACTTTGTTCATATAATTTTTTTATGAGATTTACCAGATCCATAACTCCTATTTACTTATTTATTTATTCGTAGACATTAAAAAATTCCAAATCATTGATCAAAGGAATTTTCTACTGACGGATGAAGTCCTACAGCTCTTTATACTTCCAAAACAACTAAACACTGTCATAATAAATCTACTGTATTGTAGAATGTGGAAAACGCAGAAAAGCAATCACTCGAAGATGAAAATATTTCCAGCGGAATGTGTTTATAAAATTGAAACCATTAGCAAATCGTTTTAGATATTGTGTACTTATTTAACATTATATTTAATCGAAACACCTGTTCGCAACTTACATTCCAGTTGAAATTCTATCAATTATATCATTTTAAATAAAAAGGCTGCTGCATGTTCTTTGGTTACACGGTTCACGGTTAATCGTGAGATAGGTGCTCAAATGTAATATATTGAACAATTTGTATACCTCGAAATAACAATACGCGAATGTGCTTCGATCTTATTGTTGCTGATTTATAACAGACCGATCTTAAGAAATAAGAAACGGGATTTTCAGATGATCCGAGTTAGATGGATGGAAGGCGAAGTTCCGCTTAGTACTGAATAACAGATAAATTAATGATTCTTCTTTAAGATTCATTAGAGTGCCAAAGCGTTGGTAACCCTTCTAAAGATACAAATAGAAAAATGGATGTTTTTTTAAAAAAAATCAATTTAGTCGACCGCATTACAAGCATGGTGCTGAGCTGACAAGCAGGTTTTGTAGATAAAAAAACATTAAATATCGTGTTTTATCGATGATCTCTGGCTTATTTAAAATATTTTTTCGAACTGTGTTCTAAAGTCTCCAGTAGTTTCTTCTTCGGAGGTGTCAGTAATGACCTCGAGAACACGTCGAAGCAACAAATAAAAAAGTAGACAGTTCAACCATCATGTAAAGATACGAGTACATGTGAGCAAAAAATATGGTTCTCTTGCTGAATAGTCTACTTGACACTGCAAATGCAACAACCTTTGCTGCATGGTGTCACATTAATCATCAGCATAGACTCAGGGCCGCCATAAGCGGGCGTGCAAAGCGTGCACGCACACGGGCGGCACACCCAGCGGGCGGCAAATCGAGCGACTCATCACGTAATTTAAGTCATTGTCATACTCCACCATAAGTATAATAAGAAATGTCATAGCATGGAAAAAATCCGACCGAATGACGTTAACACTGCCATCTATTGGTATCCGTTAAAACTAAGATGCAATACCAAACGTCATCTGTCATTATAAGAAAAACAGGACTAGCGATTTTAGAGGAATCCCCTTTGAGTTTCCTTCTCAATTGGTAGGTCAAGTACCTAGGCTTGTACACATTCGAACAGATAGATAAATAGTAACGATGTAAATATTACTTACACTGCCGGGTTCAGTTGCATCTGGTAAAAGATCCTTTTCAAAATTAAAAATTATCAAAAACTATTAAAGATTAACAATGCTCCAGCAAAGACTAAGTTATTTAGCTAAGGTTTTAATTGAACATAAAATTTTAGACAGTTTGGATACAAGAAAGTTGATAAAAGATTTCGCAAAGCGTGCACGCACACGGGCGGCACACCCAGCGGGCGGCAAATCGAGCGACTCATCACGTAATTTAAGTCATTGTCATACTCCACCATAAGTATAATAAGAAATGTCATAGCATGGAAAAAATCCGACCGAATGACGTTAACACTGCCATCTATTGGTATCCGTTAAAACTAAGATGCAATACCAAACGTCATCTGTCATTATAAGAAAAACAGGACTAGCGATTTTAGAGGAATCCCCTTTGAGTTTCCTTCTCAATTGGTAGGTCAAGTACCTAGGCTTGTACACATTCGAACAGATAGATAAATAGTAACGATGTAAATATTACTTACACTGCCGGGTTCAGTTGCATCTGGTAAAAGATCCTTTTCAAAATTAAAAATTATCAAAAACTATTAAAGATTAACAATGCTCCAGCAAAGACTAAGTTATTTAGCTAAGGTTTTAATTGAACATAAAATTTTAGACAGTTTGGATACAAGAAAGTTGATAAAAGATTTCGCAAATGTATAGGCAAAAATTTTTGTAGATAAATATTTATGTATATAGTTTTATACATCAGTAAAAAAAATAGTAAGTACTTAATTAAATAAAATAAATGTTTTATCTTTGTTAAGTTGTTTTATTTCCCCACAATAATGAGAAAACATTAATTATCCTTTTTTTGACAAAACTCAGAGAAAGTGCGTTTAAAACCAATGCCGGGGTCCCCCAGGGTTCCATCCTGTCCCCCACCTTATTTCTTTTACATATCAACGACCTCTTGAAAACCACCACGAACCCCATTTACAGTTTCGCAGACGATAGCACACTTGTCTCAACTTTCACATCCTATCGATCACTTTTGGCGAATGATACAAATAGACTCAGGCAGGAACAGGTTGATTCCATCAATAGAGATCTTAAAGCAATCGTCGAGTGGGGAACCAACAATCTTGTTCAGTTCAACGCCCAAAAAACACAAAGTGCCACGTTTTCCAAGAAAGTGAATTCCTCAAATCATCCCATCACAATGTCCGGAAATACCATTGAATCAAGTCCCTCCATCTTGATTTTGGGAGTCACGGTGTCCAATAATATGTCTTGGCACGACCATGTTGCTAACATCGCAAAGTCGGCAAGCCAGAGGCTAGGTTTTCTGTGGAAAGCCAGAAAGTTTTTTACTCCTGATCAACTGTTGACGACGTACAAGGCTCAAATCCGACCTCTACTGGAGTATTTCTGGCACATTTGGGGTTCAGCACTTGGGCATTCTCTTTGTCTTCTAGATTCCATTCAGAAAAGAGCCATTCGCTTGATAAACAGCTCAACTCTCACAGATACCCTTCACCCTCTAGAACATAGAAGAAGAGTTGCAGACCAGTCATTGCTCTACAGATATTTCCATGGCAGATGCTCCAGAGAAATAAAAACTCTTGTACCACCACTGGCCACATTCGGCCGACGAACTCGGCACGCTGATCAGTCTCACACATTTACTCTCAAGCTTGACACTACAAGGACCAATCTTCATCAAGAATCCTTCTTTTACAGGGCTGCTACGGAATGGAATAAGCTTCCAAAATCAGTTTTTCCAGATAACTATGACCTGCAACTTTTTAAAAAGCGTGTCCAAAATCATTTCCTTTCTATAATCCCTTCCCCTTCTAATAGTCGCAGTGCGGGCCGTCCGCGGCCCACACGATAGGTCTACCCTTTTTGCGACTATTTTCATAAAAAAAAAGTAGTCGTAGGGCGGTTTAATGGAATTGTCGTACAATAAAATCACTCGAGCATTATTTCAACCTCATGTCTTGATATCAATGCCATCATAAATTAACTTCAGCACAACATTCCGTTATGGATTTTTTATTTTAATAGTTGCAAATGCACATTTATAAAAGTGTTTGTAACACAAATTCAACCATGCATCAAGTTAGGAACAGTTATAAAAAAATAAGACGATAACAAACTCGGTTCAAAGTTTACAAGAATAACAAATTCAAGGACTTGGATAAATATCCGTTAAAGGAAAATAAACTGTCATTTAACAATGCAAACATATATTTAAAGAATGGAAACTTTGCAACCACGTATCGGGCATTTGTTTTTTCAAAAAATGCATCGAAATATTGTTGAAACATATAAATAGGTGATATACAGTAAATTTTAATGAAAATTTTTTGCTCAAGTTGATATCCAATAAAATCAGTCAATTTGTGGTCATCTGATCGAACACAACCAATCAAAACAAAATTATACTGAAAAGAGCCCATGGGTTCTTTTCACTAAATCATGTCATGTTGCTATGGATACATACCTACAGTTCCTTTTAATTCGATTTTGACAATTCATATATTTCAATATGTCACGATTTGGTTGTGATACTCAAGATAATATTGATGAAATTATAGCATCGAAGAATACCGAAGATACCAATTTTTCTAATTGTACATTCAAATAAATTGTTTCTGCTCTGTATTTATTTCCATAATCAGCAAAAAAATTTCTATCCGAATAACCCTCGAACATTGATAAATGCTCAAAAATTTTATAACATCTATCTCAAGCTTGTTGCTTATAGGCAACAGACCTCCGCCTACGGCGTCGGTCTGTTTCCAAGCAACAAGCTTTCGAAATCTGTCATAAAATTGTTTCGACAATTATCAATGTCCTTGGGTTATTACTACTGATAATTGCATTCAGTGCAATTATCAATCACTATGACAACACGATTCATTCCAAATAAATTTCAAAATGTCACGTTTTGGCAATTCGAATGCTCAAAGTATGCTGACGATACAGTTATTTTAGTTGTAACACACGAAGACCTACAGAATGGTCACAGTGAGCGAAGAATATGGACTATCAGTAAACATAAGCAAAACAAAATATATGTTGATAACAAAAACAACTCAAGACAATCGTGAGATATACGTAAGGAACCAGCCTATTGAAAGAGTAAGACAATACAAATACCTAGGCACGATTATTAATGAGAACAACGACAGCTCCCAAGAAATACGAGTCAGAATAGAACAAGAATAAAGAGCTTTTCTGCTGCCGAGATTTAAACCTTGATTTAAAAATACGACTGATGAGATGCTATGTGCTGTATACTATACTATGGGATGGGGGACTGGACACTGAAGGTAACCGACATGAGGAGACTGGAAGCATTTGAGATGTGGATGTACCGGAAAATATTGAGAATCTCATGGGTAGACAAAACCAACGTGGAAGTGACGGAAGTCACGGTGTCCAATAATATGTCTTGGCATGACCATGTTGCTAACATCGCAAAATCGGCAAGCCAGAGGCTAGGTTTACTGTGGAAAGCTAGAAAGTTTTATACTTCCGATCAACTGTTGACGACGTACAAGGCTCAAATCCGACCTCTACTGGAGTATTGCTCGCGCATTTGGGGTTCAGCACCAAGGCATTCTCTTCGTCTTCTAGATTCCATTCAGAAAAGAGCCATTCGCTTGATAAACAGCTCAACTCTCACAGATACCCTTCACCCTCTAAAACATAGAAGAAGAGTTGCAGACCAGTCATTACTCTACATATATTTCCATGGCAGATGCTCCAGGGAAATAAAAACTCTTGTACCACCATTGGCCATATTCGGCCGAAGAACTCGGCACGCTGATCAGTCTCACCCATTTACTCTCAAGATTGACACTACAAGGACCAATCTTTATCAAAAATCCTTCTTTTACAGGGCTGCTACGGAATGGAATAAGCTTCCAAAATCAGTTTTTCCAGATAACTATGACCTGCAACTTTTTAAAAAGCGTGTCCACAATCATTTCCTTTCTATAATCCCTTTCCCTTCTAATAGTCGCAGTGCGGGCCGTCCGCGGCCCACACGATAGGTCTACCCTTTTTGCGACTATTTTCATAAAAAAAAAAGAAATAAAAAAGACGTATGCATAAGGAGAGAGAAGTGATTCCGACAATTAAGAGAAGAAAACTGTTGTACATGGGACATGTCATGAGGGGATAAAAATATCAAATGCTACAAATACTTATGCAGTGAAAAATCCAAGAGATCTATAGGAAGAAGACGAAATTCATGGCTGAAAAACCTTAAGGATTGGTTTGGATGCAGTAATAATAAACTATTTAGAGCTGCTGTCTCAGAAATAAGAATTGCTATGATGATTGTCAACCTTCGAAGCGGAGACGGCACCTAGAGAAGAAGAAAGTATAAATGCGCTAATCAAAGAAAAAATTCCCAGAAATACAACCTACAGTCACAACATTATTTGAGGAATATTTATGGATGGATATGTCGGTAGAGGTCGACCTCGGCGAACATATCTCGATCAGATCAACATTGTTTTGAAGAAAGGCCAGGTCAAGAGTACCAAAAACCGACGAGCATGTATGAGAGCACTGATGCAAGTAGAGGAAGCAAAAGATGTGTGTAAGAACCGTAGCCTACCCCTACGGGAAAAAGGCATAACTATATGTATGTATGTAATATTTATGGAATTTTGCTGCGAACGAGAATATAAATTAAATGAACATACAAGCTTAAAAGAATTGGCGTTGATACTAAAATATTGGGCGTTTAATATAAGTAAGAAAGACGGGACCGAATTTGAAAAAGCAACGGTGAAGACAATGTGGAACATTTCGTGCAAACTTTTGCAAGAAAAGTACTATAATGACTATAATTTTATGATTTAGTTCAATCAAAATTCTATAAAACCATACTTAAATCTCGATCAAGAACACCACAAGATAATAAATATTATGCGTGGTAATGGATCTTCTATAGTAGAAAACAACAACGAAGTTAAATTTTACTGTAATTTTTATAAATAAATAAATGTTTCGTTGTGTTGAGTTTTAAATTTTTTGTCAAAAAATTCTAAGGGTATAATAGTGGAGTAATTTTAATAATGCTTGTGGATAGGAATTATTTCAAAAAATTAAAAAATAAGATATGGGACACAAAGGTAATTTGGTTATTTATCACTCAAATTTTGTGACCGTCAGACACTCACAACAGTGATGCATAAAAAGTAATATTTTTGTGACTGTTAGACAAATATTAATGCATAAACATTACTACATAAGACGTCCTTTGTTCAGTTCTCAATCACAACGAATTGTATTAACTGCATTAGTAAAAACGTACATTTAAAGATTCTATGGAGAATGAAATGCATATAGAATATCACCGATTCAGTTGCTGTGTCAAGTTGAACTCCAAAAGCTTTCGATAGCGGTGTTAACATCCTACAAACACATTTGGTGCCACAACTACCAGAAAACATTTGTTCTTTTCCACACCAAACCAATTTTGGTCCTTTATAAATTTCTCCTTGTTTTAACGAAAATTATTTTGAAGAAGCAGATGATGTGAAAGAAAAAATGACATAAAATTAAAAAAAATTTATTTGGTATTTTATTTCTCCAATAAAAATGTTTCTTTCGTTTGCCTTAATATTTTTTCGGCACGAAAATGGATGATTATATTTTGATATATTTATGTGCTGGCACGATATGAATATTTTCGAATAAAGAGTATCCTTCGAATGCCTTTCCTAATTTCAGAAATTTTATACATCACGAATAACAGCAAAAATGAGTCTAATGGAACACGCCAAATGAAAATTATTGATCCAAGGAGTCCCTTCATAAACATGCTTTGTGCCCGACTGGGTCGATATATGTGACGTTAAAATAGTTAATAGTCTGGTAAATATTAGGTTCTTCACCGACAATGAATAACCGAAATAGTTTTCCTTGTTTGATGCAAACATTGTAACATACTTATTAAGAAATACATCCGCTGAAAAAGTTATCCAATGATTTATTTACAGAAAACAAACCAAACACATTCATATAGTTTTAACGTGATTCCTAAAAGTAAATTACATTTGAAAAAGTTGTAGAAAACGAACGTACTAGTCTTTTTTTAGGTTTTGCAGTCTGCAATAGACGTGAACCTTATTTTTGTTAAATTTTAAACATTCTTTAGAGCATGTTAAGTCACATAAAATTGGTCAATGACGAGAAAAAATAATAATTTTGTGCAGCATTTACACAACCGATACAGCAACGTCCTGACAGGTTACTTTTCAACAAGACCATAAAACGATCACTGTTGGTGAGAAAAATAACTTTCTTCTTTATCAGAAATGCTTCTCCAACGTAAAATTTGTATTTGCATCATTGATGCTACAAATTATTAATTATTAATCTATGCAAAGAACACTAATAGAATTCGTCTACTGTCCCCACTTCTGACTAAATAAATTTGTGCATATTTTATCATCTGTTTTCGTAGCAATAATGTTTTATTTTACACCATTTTTCTGAATATTGTTTCAACCATTTGCTTATTTACGTGTGTCTATCCATATAACTTTACTTTTTCTCTTTCACATCCTTTACAAACGAAATTATTATAGGTTATTTCGAAGAATATTAATGAACAGTATTAAGTTTAAAAAGTGTAAGTTACATATTTTATGTAGAGTTAACTTCTGTTCGTGTTCTGTAATCTGCAATTATATCTTTGGTTAGACTAATAACGTTATTGTTTTATGAAGTATTTCCTACGACAATCCTACACAAATCCTAATATGTATTGTAGAAACGTTAAGCAAAGATTAATCTTTGTATTTATTATAACTTATTTGCATTCTACTGTTAAATGTTACGTAATATAATTGTTATTTAAAATATAAATTACCCAAACTAAAAATCGTACCAATTAAAGGGTGATACTGACGAAAATAGTTTGTTAATGCTGGAGGTTATAAGTAATTTTAATCCGTTTCGTGCTGTACTATTTTGCGATTAGGTATTTTAATTAAATCCAATGTTTTATTAAGTTCATAATCAGTGCTATCTATATTGACGTATGTACCGTTGTTACCTTATTCAGTAAAAAACATACTGATAATGTAAATATTTAAAAATAAATCCATGCAGAATAACATAAAGTAATTACTTTTTTGGAATGTCAATTAAAAAAAATACCGGTAGATAATGTTAACCTTCAAAATTCGTACGTAAAACGACCTTCAACATTTGCGTAAACATTTACAAAAAAAAAATACTACAGATTACCTGTTTGTTAAAAATAAAAATACCCAAAATAAAACTGAACAACTTTCCTTTCCAAAAAAATAAATAAAAACATGCGTAAATAATGAAACTAAAACATAAAAAAAACCACAAACTGAAATGAACTGAAAAAACACTGAAGTGAAACCACTGAAATTCACGTGAAAACTGTAAGAATCAAGGTGGCAACTTTGGCGTACTTATTCAAATGTTTTAACAATACGTGTAACGCTTAGCAACGGTGACGCATGCGTTTTTCTTTTAACCAGTCAAGGCTCACTCGACACCGGAAGTTACCGTCATGCAACAGTGCTTTTTTGTTTCCCCAACCATACCTGGATTACTTTTATTCGATAATGCTTATTTATAACAAAAACACGATGCTCAATAATTACCTACACCGACGTTAACGATTTAAATACTGCCAAGAATTTCTATACTGTGTATAACCTACAAAACATAGAGCGCTACTGAATTTGATACTGCATTCAGAATATTAATTTTAATGGCAAACCGTAAATCCTCTTATGTTCTTCGTTCTGTGTTGAGCTTGGTCCTAACACTTCTCGACTTAAAAGACTTATCCTGACAAAACCTCCTTTTAATTTGTCTCAGCCCATCATGTAAGGATGTTTGTGTTTGGTGAAGATTTCGTTACTCCTTAGATTTCATGTTTTTAAAGTCCTTTAATTATGTATAAGCTTTCTAGCTTCATCCTTTTAATCTTAAGGACCTTAGTCTTTGAAAGAGAGACTTGCATCGACAAAGCATGTGTTTTTTTGATTTCTTTTTTATTTAATTGGTCTTTCTTTTTCCGAAATAAGAAAACTTAATCTCATAATATCTCTATAGTGACACATTACCTCCTCTATTTGACGAAACCTACGAAAAGAGTTCTTCTGCTAAAAGACCAAAACTATGATTCTAGTATTCCTCTTCTTCTAGATTAATAGAGTTTTTATTGACTTTATGATCTGAAGGTCCTGGAACCAAAGGAATAGTAGACTTTGTTAATAAGCTTTGAAAAGCAGGACATATTAAGGCTTTAATCGTATTCTTTACAATGGTTTGAAAATTAAAGAATTTAACCGAATATGGTCAGTCAAATACAAGAATAAAAAATGAATTTGCTTAGTAACTATTAGTAATCAATTATAAGGAACAATAAAGGTTCAATAAAGAATAAACCTGCCAAAAAACTCATGCCTATAATTTGCCCGAAAGAAAGAAATCGACAGATACTAGTGCCACTATGGTTTCCTGTCCAAAAATAATTAACCAAGAGCTGTCTAATAATACGATATGGAAGAACAACATCCAAATGTAATCCAAGCTAATTTGGCTTGATAGAGCATTAATCATCCTCGTAAAAATTCTAATACATTTTTTTTTATTTTGATAAATGTTAAAACAAAAAAAAATCGTTTTTTTCAAATTTTGAGCATAGGTGAATAATATTTTCTATGTTTAGACAAAGTAACAGGTATAACGTTAAAATTTGGTGATGTATTTTATCATTTTCAGCGAATAAACTTTAGGACTCTCCCCTAGATGGCCCGACCATCTGCTGATTACCTTCATTCCTTTTCAACACCTGCCCATCAACCACTTCAATTAATTTCCCTTCTGTTTTTATCACCCTACTAAAACAGGGGATGTATTCCGGATCCAGTCAAGACGCACGTATTGTAGGAAAATTATTATTTGTCTGAACTAGTGTATTTTGTACCAAATTGAAATTAATTACCCTTATGATATGAATTACCCATTTAACGATCAATCGACATGATATGCATTAAGATCCTAACGTCGCTTCGGTTGGCATTGTTTAATTAATAAAGGGTATTACAATTTTGTCGTATGCAAAAGAAAAAAGTTAATTTAATTAATTTCCGAAAGAACAAACTCGCAGGACCTAATGCGTTTTTAATTATTAAAGTACAAAATAAAGGATAAGCGTATTTACCCGCTACCATATTATTACTGTTTTTTTTTTTTTACTGAAAATAGTCGCAAAAAGGGTAGACTTATCGTGTGGGCCGCGGACGACCCTCACTGCGACTATTAAAAGGGGGAGGGATTATAGAAAGGATATGATTGTTGTCCCGCTTTTTAAAAGCTTGTTTCATTCTGTAGCAGCCCTGTAAAAGAAGGATTCTTTATGGTGATTGATCCTTGTAGTGTCTATTTCAAGACTAAATGGGTGAGACTGATCAGCGTGCCGATTTCGTCGGCCGAATGTGGCCAGTGGTGGTATAAGAGTTTTTATTTCGCTGGAGCATCTGCCATGGAAATATATGTAGAGTAATGTCTGGTCTGCAACTCTTCTTCTGTGTTCTAGTGGGTGAACGGTATCTGTGAGAGTTAAGCTGTTTATCAACCGAATGGCCCTTTTCTGAATGAAATCTAGAAGACGAAGAGAATGCCTCGGTGCTGAACTCCGAATGTGCGAGCAATACTCCAGTAGAAGTCGGATTTGAGCCTTGTACGTCATCGTTAACAGTTGATCAGGAGTAAAAAACTTTCTGGCTTTCCACAGAAAACCTAGCCTCTGGCTTGCCGACTTTGCGATGTTAGCAACATGGTCATGCCAAGACATATTATTAGACACCGTGACTTCCAAAATCGAGATGGAGGGACTTGATTCAAGAGTATTTCCGGACATTGTGATGGAATAATTTAAGGAATTTACTTTCTTGGAAAACGTGGCGCTTTGTGTTTTCTGAGCGTTGAACTGAACAAGATTGTTGGTTCCCCACTCGACGATTGCTTCAAGATCTCTATTGATGGAGTCAACCTGTTCCTGTCTGAGTCTATTTGTATTATTCACCGAAAGTAATCGATAGGATGTGACAGTTGAGACAAGTGTGCTGTCGTCTGCGAAACTGTAAATGGGGTTCGTGGTGGTTTTTAAGAGGTCGTTGATGTGTAAAAGAAATAGGGTGGGGGACCCCGGCATTGGTTTTTAATACATTAGAATACCGTCAACTGCCACATGTAAGGAGCGATCTTGCATGAAGCTTATGAGCCTTGGCGCAGTTTGGTTGGGAGACCGTAGGCAGATAATTTATTTAACAATGCCCGGTGCCAAACGCGGTCAAAGGCTTTAGATATATCCAAGGCTATTGCACGGGATTCACCAAACTTCTCAATAGTGTTTGTCCAGAGCTGAGTGACATAAGCCAGCAAATCTTCAGTAGACCGAAGTTGTCGAAATTCATATTGTCTGTCATAAATTATTTCAAATTTCTCCAGATATTTGAAGAGTTCTATGTTAAGAGTAATAGATAAACTGCAGTTGCAGAATATGTGAACTATAATATGTAGCTGCAATAAATACTTTGGTTATTATAATTTTAATGTTTATTAATATTTCCTTACGATATTACGGGGTTCGTCAAATGCATAACATTAAATTAATATTTCAAAATTAACTATTTGTTACTTGGATGGTTGGAGTTGTAACCCCTTTGCTATATTTTTAAAAAAACAGCGTATGTTTCTGAACATTTCACGGCTTTTTGAATACCGTTATCGTAGATCAAATTTCCGGTGAACAGATGTGCCCCAGTAAAAGTGGCATTATTAAAACATTTTTAAAATTTTCAACTATTTAAATTTTCAGAGATACATTACAAAATAAATTCTTTGAATTTTTCCATTGATGTTTTGATCGGTTGATAAAGAACAACAAATATTTATATACATATATATATATATATATATATATATATATATATATATATATATATATATTAAGTTTTACTCTTTAGTTTGTAATAATATGGAAAGTTAAAAAAAATTTATATCGGCAAAAAATGTATGTAATGGGCGATTTATTTAGAAGTTTTTTTTTGTTAATACAAAAAATTAATGAAAGCAATTTTATTTTATAATATTTATTAGCATACATAAGAACCATTCTTTACAATTATTTCTTAAAGACAATTTCTTTCAAATGTTGCCCGAGACTACGGTTAACAAGGTCCATTCTCAAGTTCCAATATTCAATTACGCGTGACAGTATTTCTAGTGGCATTTGGCCAATGACTCGAGTAATATTGGCCTCCAATGCCTCAATCGTAGCGTAGACTTTGGGCTTTACATAGCCCCAAAGGATAAAGTCATGAGGTGTGATGTCAAATGATCTAGCCGGCCAATTCACTGGTCCAAAGGGTGAAATGATCTGTTCGCCGAATTGTTTTCGCAGTAAAGCCATGGTTTCACGGGCTGTATGGCAAGTGACACCATATTGTTGGAACCAAATTTCGTCGAGACCAAGAGCTTCAATTTCAGGAATCAGATAGTCTGTTATCATGGCGCGATAACGGTCAACATTTACAATAACATTCTGGCCGGCCTCTGTTTTCAAGAAATATGGACGGATAATTCCACCGGCCCATAAACCACACCAAACAGTTGTTTTGTCTGGATTTAATGGCAGTTCTTGAACCTCTTTGGGTTGTTCATCGTCCAAAATACGGGTATTTTGTTTATTTAAGAACCCATTAAGCCAAAAATGGGCCTTATCGGTAAACACATTTTTTTCAAAAACAGTGGATCTTCTGCAAGCTTGTCAAGAGCCCAACGACTAAATTGGAAACGATTCGGAAAGTCGGTTGGCTTCAGTTCTTGCACGTTGTATGCTTTCAAAGAAAGATGCTTACGTAAAATACCCCAAGTTGTTGAGTACGACAGGCCAAGCTGTTAAGAACGGCGACGAATCGACACTTCACGGTCTTCGCGAACACTCTCCGCTCTTCACTACGTGCTGAATGTGGTCTATTTGGCTGAGTATTATTGAATAATGAAAATTGGGTCTCAAACTTACTGATGGTAGAGCGAATTGTGCGTTTGGTAGGCCGATTATGTAGAACATAAGTTGACAGGATATTTCAAGAGGCGTTGGATAAATGTGACGAAGGGATATCTGTCAATGGGATTATCTGAGGTATCTAAGGATACGGTTCTTGTTGCCGACTCCCTGGAAGGACTGCAGGAACTGCTAAGCCGCGTGACGGCTGCAAGCTCAGAGGCCGGACTTAGCCTGAACGGGAGAAAGACAAAGTGGCTAGCAGTTAGCAAATCAAACAACGTGGACGGACACCTGGCAATTAACAATTAACGATCAACAAATTGGGCGAGTAGAATCTTTTAAATATCTTGGGTGTCAACTAAATGAGAAATGGGACGGCATGCAGGAGATTCGTGCCAGAATAGAACAAGCTTGTGCTTCGTTCCTGAAGATGCGTAAGGTACTTTGCAGCAGAAATTTAAGCTTGCCTCTGCGCGTCCGAGTACTTCGCTGTTACGTGTTCAGCATACTGTTTTATGGAATGGAAGCTTGGACTTTGACAGAAGCGATGTGCAAAAAATTGGAGGCCTTTGAAATGTGGACGTACAGAGGGCTATTAAGAATCTCCTGGGTAGAAAGAGTGCGTAACACTTCAACGCCTCGACAAGCCAGCTGGAAGTTCTGTTTACACTAAAAAAGCGCAAACTGGAGTATTTTGGTCACATCTTAAGAAATGACAAGTATCGACTTTTAAAGCTTATTATAAAAGGGAAGATCGAAGGACGAAGAGGCCCGGGTGGAAGAAAGATATCCTGGCCAAAAAACTTAAGACAATGGTATGGAGTGAGCACTACCACATTGTTCCGCCGAGCTGTAGACAAGGTTCAGATAGCGCTGATGATTGCCAACGTCCGAGGAGGACAGGGCACCTAAAGAAGAAGATAAGTTGCTCTAAGCGCGCGATACACTTTCTTCGGAGGACGCCCATTTTCATAATAAAGTTGAACAATTTGTAGACGCTGTGCCTGGCTGAATCTTTTCAGAATGAAAATTCAAACACTACTAAACAAGAATGCCACTGCAGTTGTCATGACGCATGCGCGATCATGCAATTAAATACCCACCACAAAAAGTACCTCTAAATGAATCACCCATTATAAACATCGTTCGACTTTTAAATTTTTTGTACCTACCGAATAATATTAATATAAATAACTATATTAAATTTTCTCAACGAACAGACTACACTGGTGAATCTATCTCTTTTTACAGACTACTTTCTCTTTTCTAACTGGATTGTATCAAAAAAAATATAAATAAAATACTTCAGTCATTGATCTTGCAACGAATATGTTACACGTGTGATGAAAACATTCAACCAAAATAAATTATTGTTGCAAAAAAGGTGTGAATTAATTTTTTGTTTAAAAACTGAAATTATACCGAATTTAAAGTATTGTATTTACATTTAAAATGCTTATAACCATTATTTACACCTAAAGATGTTGGATCTGTGGTCTATTTTATAGTCCTTAGAAAGGACTACAGAAAGGATCTATATATTTTGGGTTAAAAACTAAATAAAACTGTACCGTCCATTCATAGAAATCTAGAGTTTTTCTTTATAAAGGGTGTTTCAACAAAAAGGTTACCCCGTCTCTAGGATAGGTAGAAAACTAAAAAATAATTGGGGTTTGCTTAGTAAAAAACTTTAGTAACGCCATCCGTATTCAAGATAAACGGCGCTGAAGAAAAAAAATGTATACACATTTATTACGATTTTGCCGAAACTAATGGAAACATTGTAACGAAATTTTATACGAATATGTTTTAGAAGCTGATACATCCCATAAATTTGTTTTTATATCTAAATCTCATAGAGGGCGCTAGTTACACGGTTCGTACCAAGTAGTATTGAACATAACTTTTTTCAGGTAAGATTTATTAGTCGAAATTTCAAGTGAACTTAAACATCATTCAATTTTACACCAAAAAGGTAGTCTTGGTAAAACCCCAATTATTTTTCAGTTTTCTACCATGTCCGAGATTCCGAGACTTCGTACAAAGTTTAACAGTTACCTGGGAGCTAAGTTACTGACATCAGAGGGCTTTAAGAAGGCTCCCTCCAGGAACTTGAGCCTCTTACAAAAAAATGCTGGGCATTCGTAAAGCAAATTCTCTGCTGTTTCAGAGAAGTTCTCGCAGTAGCGGCAACTATCACTCTCTGTTTTGCCCATCTTTTTCAGGTGATACCTCAGAGGGCAGTGTCCAGTGAGGAGTCCCGTCACCAGTTTCAAGTCTTTCTTGTCCAACTCGAGAAGCTGTTTAGCTTTCCTTGGCGAAAGGCTCACTAGTTTTTTCGCCTGACACTTTACTCTAGTGAGCTAGGGGTAACATACATATGAAATATTTTTGTAATCAGGAAAAAAGATCATTCCAAAAATTTAAAAATGTACTTTAAACAAAAATAGATACCTTATATGTAAAACTTTATTTTTCTATAAGAAATAATAACGATAATAAGGGGTAGGTAATATAAAGTGAATAACCCTAAATATACAGGGTGTTTCAAAATAAGTTGGCCCCGTCTCTAGGATGGGTAGAAAACTAAAAAATAATTGGGGTTTGCTTAGTAAAAAATTTTCGTAACGCCATCCGTATTCAAGATAAAGGGCGTTGAAGAAAAAAAATGTATACACATTTTTTACGATTTTTCCGAAACTACTGGAAACATTGCAATGAAATTTTATGCGAATATGTTTTGAAAGCTGATACATCCCATAAATTTGTTGTAGTATTGAACATAACTTTTTTCAGGTAAGATTTATTAGTCGAAATTTCAAGTGAACTTAAACATCTTTAATTTTACACCAAAAAGGTACTCTTGGTAAAACTTGGTACTGTATACCGTTCTAGGAATATTTTGATTTGAAAATTATGAATAACCAAATTTTTTTTCTATAACGCACTTTATCTTGAATACGAACATCTTTTACAAAGCAAACCCAAATTATTTTTCAGCTTTCTACCTATCCTAGAGACGGAGTCACCTTTTTTTTAAACATCCTGTATTTAAAATCTCAAAGTTGGTTTAAGGTATTCTCAGTTATTATAACATTAGTGATATTCGTAAATATGCCATTCATAATAAAGTCAGACCAAATAATAATAAAAGGCATGACCAATTTTTTTTTTAAATTTTTATGAATAAGCCAGTATCCGTATCTAAATTATTTTTAATAAATAACGTTTATTGTAACACTATATTTTCTTAAGTCCTTCGGTAAATTATTCTTTGGTGGAATATTTGAGGAGAGCTGTATAACATTCCTATTAAAACAACTAAAAGTGCTTTCAAGTGGTCAGAATTACTTGTGTACTTTTATTTCCCATGTTCATGTATACCTTAAAAAAGACATATAATTAGATCTACTGGTTATGTAAGTACTTTAAAAGGCATAATAGATTAAATTTGTTTTACAATCCCATTGTGGTTTCTGTAATCAATCTACGAGAGCTGCGAAAAGTAGTTATAAAATTTTTGATCGCTATCTTAATTGACGGATAGTACGTAGCAATAATAATAAAATAAAACAATAAAGTAATTTAAATGTTTGCAATTAAAAAAATTGTAACCAATGACATTCGTTTAAAAACAATTTTTTTAATCATATTAGACCAACCTTGAAGGTAGTATAAACTAGTAAGTTTTGGTAAAAGATCATTTTATTTTTGGTACTTCTTCATCGGCCTTATCCGATCCTTTCTTGGGCGTATGCCACTCGCGAGTCTTTTCAATTCCTGTCGATCTTGAGCTAGCTGCGCCCAGTTTCTACCGGCGACCTCCCTGATATCATCCAACCAGCGCTTCTGCGGTCTTCCTCTACTTCTCTTTGTTTCTCTGGGGTGCCAGTGGATCATCTACTGTCATCTTGTCTTGCAACGTGTCCTGTCCACCTCCATTTCATCTCGGCCATGTAGCGGATTACGTCGGTCACCTTTGTTCGTCTTCTTATTTTCTCGTTTTTGATTCGGTCTCTTATTGGTATTGCTCGTTCCATTGCCCTTTGTGTTGTTTTCAATCGGTCTGCACTGTCTTTTGTGATTCCTTTATGACTGTATTGTATCTTGAGTCGATTCTAGCATTATTCATTGCATTGAGGAAGGCCCATGTTACGATTGAGTCGAATGCTTTATGGAAGTCCATGAATGCCAGATGTATAGGTATGTTGTATTCGGTTGTTTTTTCTATTATGTTGCGTAACGTTTGCAAATGGTCAACGGTACTGAATGCCCTACGAAATCCTGCTTGTTCGGCGGGTTGGTTAAAGTCTAGTTTATTTTGTAATAATTTTTGTTCACAGTATATTTGGTACATTAAAAAAAAGAAAACGTAAAAATGTTATGACCTCACATACATACATCGCCGTTAATCAATTAAAACACTAATTTTTTCGTAACATCTGGATATATTAAATAAAGCATTTATTTAGAAAGTAACACGTACAAATCAATTACTAATTACAGGTAATAGTTTCAAAACTGTAGTAGTTTTCAACTAATTCATAATCGTTGAGTCCCATATGGGATCGTCTGTTGTTAAATTTATTCAAAAAGTACACGAATTTGTACGGTAATTTTCATGGAATAAAATAAGCTACACACCAAAAACAATTTGTCAAGAATCATGTGGTGTATTTTGAGTTGCTGAATCAAGGAGTATTTTGAGTTTTTTTTTTTTATATGTTCTGGTTCCCACGAAAAGGGATATCCTGTAATGTTCAGAGAACATCGTGGGGACCAAGGAAAAGAAGGTAGGAGTTGGTGTTCTTCTTAAATTTCTGGAGGTTGTATGCCTCGGCGAACACCTCCCTAGGCAATGAGTTCCAAGCCTCGCAATTCGTTGGATGAATGAGTCTTTGGAAAGTGATGTTCTGCAGGTCTCCAAAGTTACCACGAAGGGGTGTGAAGACTGAACTTGACGGGTTAATCTCGAAGAGACTGCCAAAGGAGGAACGATTGTTGATATTTCAGAAGAGCATCGCCCATGAAAATATCTATAAAATAGAGATAAATCGCCAACTTTTCTACGGTGTTCCAGACAAGTGAGCGAGTTTGTAAGCGAGGCATCACCGACGAGACGAATTGCCCTTTTTTGGACAGAATCCAATAGCTTCTGGATATGTTTAGGTGCCGCACTCCAAATATGGGAACAGTATTGCAGTACAGGTCGGATCTGTGCCTTATAGATCATAAGCAGCTGACTGGAGGTGAAATAGCTCTTGGCACGAAACAAAAAACCAAGTTTTTGGGATGCACTTTTGGCAATGGACCTCACGTGATTTTCTCAGGAAAGGTTATTGCTGATAGTAATACCAAGCATCGATATGGATGACTTCAGTGGTATGGTTACTCCTGACAAAGTTATGTTAGGCACAGTGAGATCAGCTTTTCTAGAGATAAGACATGCTTGTGTTTTGTTTGCATTGAATTCTACCAAGTTATTGGATCCCCATTCGAGAATTGTTGCCAAGTCCATATTTATATTGTTAACATTTCTTCCACGTTCATTTCTGGTTTCACGGGCTGATATAGGGGCCCTGGAAGAGAAAGGGGTATGGAGGGTACTATCATCGGCAAAACTGTGTACGGGACATGAAGATGCTTTCAACAGGTCGTTGATGTGAAGTAAAAATAGTGTTGGTGCTAGAATGGATCCTTGCGGAACACCAGCATTTATGAGTAGAGTGTCAGATGAAACTCCATCGACCACTTCATAAAGAGACCTGTTTGAAAGAAAACTAGCAAGCAGAGAACACAGCTGAGGGGGCAAGCCATAAGATGAAAGCTTGGCGAGGAGTCCCTGGTGCCAAACTCGATCGAACGCCTTGGAGATATCTAATGCCACAGCTAAAGTTTCTCCATACTTTTCAATAGATAGCTGCCATATATGTGAGACGTATGCGAGCAGGTCACCAGTTGATCTCTGATGGCGGAAGCCATATTGCCTATCATTGATAATTCCTGAGTCTTCCAGATATTTCATGAGCTCGATGTTGATGGCTTTTTCCATGACCTTTGAAATAATAGATAGCAGTGCGATAGGTCTGTAGTTGCTAGGTAGGGTCTTTTTGCCTTTTTTAGAGACTGGCTGTACTCTTGCAATTTTCCAATTGGACGGAAATACTCCCAAATTGTAAGAGTGGTTGAACAACTTGCAAAGAACAGGTGTTAGTTCGGGGGCACATTTCTTGAGAACAATCGGCGGGATTCCGTCAGATCCACAGGCTTTGTCGGTGTTGAGACCCAGCAAAATCTTTCTGATAGTACGTTGGCGAAAGGTAATCTCGGGCATGTGACTGTCAATAGGTGTAATGTTAGAGGGTTGTTTTCCCGAAGAATCCAGAGTGGAGTTTCCAGCAAATAGGTGCGCAAAGATATTGACTTTTTCCTGGGCAGTCGTTGCTAGTGTTCCATCTTTATTGGTTAGGGGAGAAAAAGAGCTGGAAGTGAAGTTGCTATGTAATGTTGTTTATATATTCTAATCGATGAGTTAATTTGTGTAACCATGGCGGTAAATGTGTGTCGGTGATATATTTTATAAGAAGTCAAGAATTCAAGAAAATTGTGCTATATTTATATTGTTCTACTGTTTTTAGTTAGTACCCATTATTACCTTTGTAAGATATATCAGTGGCTGTAATTTTATAAATATTACTTTCAGTCGTTAATCGTCCGTTGTAGTTCCTTACATTCTTTTCACGAACCGTGCAATTTTAAGAAGTGGCGCAGTCAGTAGTATTATTGTACTAGAATTAGTTTAAAAAAGAAATGTCGTTAAAGGATCAACCTGAAAAGCAATACATTCGAGTTCTTGTAGAGAGATTGAACCGGCATCTTCAGAACTTGAATATTTTAGATGAACGGATCTCCGAAAATATGTTAAAAGGCAATACAACTGAGAAGAAATTACAATAGTGTAACCAACTACCAGGATACGTATCATCTACTATTGGGAAAAGTAAGGCTTTTTTTAGTAGATGAGGATGGAGGTGAGAAGACCGTTGTATTAAATAAATTAGGGTCAAATCATTTATGTCAAAAATATGCTTGTTCCATTCTGTAGCAGCACTGTAAAAAAAGGATTCTTGATGAAGATTGGTCCTTCTCTGTTCTAGTGGGTGAAGGGTATCTGTGAAAGTTAAGCTGTTTATCAACCGAATGGCCCTTTTCGGAATGGAATCTAAAAGACGAAGAGAATGCCTTGGTGCTGAACCCCAAATGTGCGAGCAATACTCCAGTAGAGGTCGGATTTGAGCCTTGTACGTCGTCAACAGTTGATCAGGAGTAAAAAACTTTCTGGCTTACCACAGAAAACCTAGCCTCTGGCTTGTTGACTTTGCGATGTTAGCAACATGGTCGTGCCAAGACATATTATTAGACACCGTGACTCCCAAAATCGAGATGGAGGGACTCGATTCAAGAGTAAGTCCGGACATTGTGATATAATGATTTGAGGAATTCACTTTCTTGGAAAACGTGGCGCTTTGTGTTTTCTGGGAGTTGAACTGAACAAGATTGTTGGTTCCCCACTCGACGATTGCTTCAAGATCTCTATTGATGGAATCAACCTGTTCCTGTCTGAGTCTATGTGTATCATTCACCGGTTTACAAGTGGCTAACACTACGCTAGGCACAACGAAGTCTAAGGATTTCTAGTGACTTACCGTATTTAGGTTATTTTGTCATGTTTCTACGAATTTTAAAATTATAATGAAATTCAAAATTATTTTAATAATTTTTTAACGCAAACAACAAACGTTTCCTCTTACGAGAACTAATTAGAACAATTATTTAAAACAAAACTGTGAGAATAACCTAGAAATGGTTAAAAGTTAACTGACCACTGTCAATTGACACAACAAACACGACCATTTATGTGCCGAGGCACAGGCTGCATAGAAATTATGTTGAAATAAAGGAGCGTACGAACCCAGAGAAATTTTTAATTAATTCAATTACCATATATTTTTATTTTATTAAGATTTCTGCGTTACATTCTTCTTGTGACAGACACTATTTTTTGTGCGTTTATTTTAAATTGACTTAATTCTTTATCGTTCGATTCAAATTAGTATGTAATTCACTCAAAATAAAGTGAGCAATATCTCCTGGACAAATATAATAAAACTGCTTGAAAATAATTTTACATACAT
This sequence comes from Agelastica alni, assembly GCA_950111635.1. NCBI lineage: Eukaryota > Metazoa > Arthropoda > Insecta > Coleoptera > Chrysomelidae > Agelastica > Agelastica alni. Next base: position 85,471,110 of record OX467709.1, read on the forward strand.
ATAGTCACGTCTTTTTCCCGTAGGGTTCTTACACACATCTTTTGCTTCCTCTACTTTCATCAGTGCTCTTCCACATGCTCTTCGATTGTTAGTACTCTTGACCTGGCCTTTCTGCAAAACAAAGTCGATCTGATTGAGATTTGTTTGCCGAGGTCGACCACTACCGACTTCCGTCCATTCACACTCGCCTTATAAATTTGTTTCGTCAATCTTCCTTTATTCATCCTTACTACGTGTCAAAACCATCTAATCATTTCTTTCTCTCTCTTTGTAAGCACATCTTCTTTTACACCACATCATCTTGTACACCACAGTGTTCTCTTATCTCACTATTCTTTACTTTATCCAACCTAGTCACTCCGGCTATACTTCCCAGACTACTCATGTTCGCAGTATTAATTCTATTTTCATGCTTCTTCTGCTAAACTTAACATTCACTACCGTACATAAGTGTTAGAACCAACACTCCTCAATGCACAGCCAGACGTGCCTTTTTTGACACTTTCTGGCTGTTCATAAAGCTATGCAGTGCCCCATTTATTTGTTTTCTTGCCATCACCCTTCGCTTATTGTCACTGTTATACTTTCCATCTCTCGTAAACTTTGAACCCAATTATACAAACTTATTTACTTGTTTCACTCTTTCTCCCTTAATCAGAACTTGACAGTTTGTCATGCTTTCTTCTCTTTTAAAAACCATTACTTTCGTTTTGCATAAATTTATTTTCATTCCTTTGATTTTCAGGGCATCATGCATAACATTGACCATCGCTCGCAACTCCTCTTCAGATTACGCCAATATGACTTGATCATCGGCGTAAAGAAGGCATTTGACGATCAAATCGTTCATTTTTAATCCATACGCACTCTCTTTTAAATCTTTTAAATAATCGTCTGTGTATAAGTTAAACAACCATGGCGAAGCCACACATCCCTGTCTTACACCCTTTTCGATGTTAAACCATTCCGTTTAAGCTCCTTTTATCCTGACATAACCAATAGAATCCTCGTAAATTGATTGTCGACCACAATTTACTCATCACCACTCTGTCATAGGCCTTTTCCAAGTCTATAAAATCGCAATAATTTTACAGTAAGGATTATCATGTTCATCACTGCCTGCACATCCTGTAAATGTCTTAAGGTAGCATCGAACGCGTTTAAAAAAAAGGATTCAGATTTGCCGCAAAATTTTATTTTATGCAACCATAAAATTATATCGGGTGAGTGTTGCCATAAATAATAACAATTTCCTTTTTACGACGCGTTGGCTTCTTGCACGGTCAGCAAAGACAATTAAAGTTATTTTTTTATACATTTATTTCAACAAATACTGAGTCTGCAGACCACAGTAAATAAACTATTTCTGCAAAATTGTATTTTAAAAAATGCAAACCGCATAAAAGTGAACAACTTAACGCATCAGAGAATGGATCTACACAATTTTAAAAATAAATATTCAAGTAAATAATCAAATGTGTGGGAAAATCAAGCTCAAATAAAAATGCACTTCAAAATGTTTACAGTATTTTTACAATTTACACTTTTATTTCTCAATCGCGACTACTATTAAGTGTCACAACAAGATGATGTATGCATAAATTCAATGTATTTTAGTTATAGACAAGCGTACTGTTTGGGATTTTATTTTTAATATATATTTATATGGAAACTGGACCGCAAAAGACAGGAAATTTTTGGGTAGCCATCCGGCGGCCCAGAACTATATTGCTTCCACCCAGTACAGAACTTGTACAAAGTAAGAGAGTACTGGATAGGGTACAAATATATAAAGCCACGTCGGTAAGATACAATGGGCCAACAGTCTTAAGCGTCATCGGAGGCAATAGCCAATAGCCTAAATAGCGGTGGAGGTTTTAGTGTGTAGACCTGACACAGTCAGTGGAGCCTCAGAGTAGACCTTGAGCTTTCAGACACATAACCTTTCCGTAAAAGATATATTTATATTGCACTTTAAAGAACATATGAAAGAGCAAGACCATTCGGTACTCTGGCTATGTTTATGATTATTAAATTTACACTTAGAAACAGATGTGGCACAAACCATTTCATACCTACCATCAGTTAAGTGTTCATGGTTTTATGGCAAAAAGCTTTCAGTTCACTACGCTTCCGAGCGTCTAAAATATAACTACATCATACAACAGCTTTAGCGTTTACAACAAATTAAGTGTAAATGTACGTAGTTTCAGTGTATAAATTTACTTTATTTTAAAATCCAATCACAAAGATACGCGAAAAAACGCAACACAAAATTCTTATCCGCCGGAAAGGATTAGTAAAACAAACATTGGTCCTTCGAGTGAATAAACATTAATCCACGAACTAACATAAACATTGGTACTTCGAACCGAAACAAAACATTGGTCCGTCTAACCGGATTAAACACATACCTTATATTTTCTTTAGTCCAATAGTCCAACAACATTAACAGTAGATGGCAAAGTCTAAAGTACGAATATACTTGTTTAAAAGTCGAATTCGCTGAATCTACTTTTACCCATAGTGAGTAATTTGATATTTCTTCAGATCTATCAAGCTAGCAAAGAAAAGTCAGCTAAATTAAATTGCTAATTAGTTGCCAAAACAGACGAAGTTTTACCAATATTTATCTCCAGCTTACTGTAATTTCAGTTACCAAGAATTTCTGACTACAGTCTTCAGATTCCCTCAGTTAAAGTTTGTGTCTACATTCCTCAGTTTTCAAATATTCAAAATACCCAGCATTAACAAACTTATTAACGAAAGTTGATAATAATATATGTAATCTTATTTCTTTATACCAAACAATGTCTAGTTATGTTTTTCAAACAGGAAAGTCTAAAAAAAGGCAAAATGAAGCACTCGAACTAATCATTACCGAGATGTACCGTTTCAAATATAATAAAGAAGGAATCATCAGTCTGGGTGTCTCCTCACGATATCCGCCTTCGCCCAATCTTTGCTTTTTGTTGTCGTAGACTTACAATGTATCAAAGGTGGGTATTATATCTTCATTTACTCCACTTCTTCCCCAGACCGTGGTGCTTGACCGTCTCGCCCACGTCATGGAGGTATAGAAACAAAAGCGTGACTCACCTCCAGTAAAACGATGCATTTTTACACTTCCTGAAACCGTTTCGTGTAACAAAACATGAATGAAACGAAAGAACTCGTTACGGGGTACTATTTTCATTGTCACGTTTTTCAATTCGAAAAAATACTTACCCAAAAATATAAGATTTTTTACAATTAAAATTCATTAAACGTAAATTAATAATGCAAGAAGATCGATATCATTTTTCATCATCATTTTATAGCCTGCAGTAATACACATTTTGCATAATTAAAAACCCATTTTAGTTCAATGTCTCTATTAGATAAGCTTGAAAAGTAAAATGCTTGTAGGATGATGAAAATTAGTATTATCCAAATCAGGAAGACGCAAAGCCCACTTAAAAAAACAGAGAATACCTATGTTGACACATAATTTCGAAATTAATTTATCAACTTTTGTTTTTATGGAATAAATTTATGAGTTTTTGATGACAAAGGATGGCGATACAAAGAAAAGCACAGAAAAAACAACAAATAAGACCTTTTCGAGGTTATAAAACATCTTATTAGTAATCTACTTTAGAGTCCGATCTAATTGTAAAATTTAACACCTCTTTTTACATTCGAAAAGATTACAAATATATTACCTTGAGAGATGCATCTAAAAAAATTTATTTTTAAATATACATAATCCCTTGTTTCTTAAAAACGGCTGAGGCATCAAAATATCTAATAGTGGCTCAAAATAGTACCAAATTATGGTACCAATCAGAAATCCCTGTGATACGATAGCTTTATATGTATCAAAAGTACGAATTTATAAATTTCCAGAAATCTACCACTGGTGCAGACATCACTATACTTGAGTACGTTGTGGTGAATGTCATTGACGATGAGCAGATGTATGTGCACAAGATGTCAAACTATGGCAATTCGCCGACTACACTTATTTGGCCAGACATGGGTGTAGTTTAGAGGACCTTTAGTCATCTGCCCAGCAGGATGGTGAGAGTACAGAATTGTTTTGTGATCAATAGACTCTCCTTAAACGAAGAAAAAACGTTTGAGGTAGTGTTAAAGCTCATGGGGATATCGGAGAAAAATCATAAATAGGTCAAGATAACGGAAGTGTGTCTAGACCCAAGGTTAACTTTTGAGAGTCATAAGATGATATGGCTGTGACACTTTCCAAAGATCTTCCGCGCAATTTGGTCAAGATCATTTCATGCTGTATGAGGTTATTTCACGAATTGTTGTCCCTAACATAGAAGCAAACACATGAGAAGAATGAAACTAATTTATTTTTCAACATAGTCACCCGCAACGTTTATACACTTGGTATATCGGTGTTAAAGTGTTTCAAACCCTTTAAAAAAAATTAAGATCTTTAATTTTTCAGCCATTCATCTACCACGCCGACATCACTTCGTTATCATTAGTAACTGTTCTTTTAATTTTAGGACTGGATGGTAGTCGGTGGGGGCCAAATCTGGAAAATAAGGGGGTTGTTCAAAAGATTTCAAATTGTGAATGGCAGCCATTGCAACACAACTTGTGTGAGCCGAAGCGATGTCCATCGCACCTCTTATCTCAATTTTGTCCATTTTTATAAAATCACGCACACCTCAATGGAAAAAAATTGTGCTGGATCAGCGTGATATAAGAATAATTGCTAATCTATATTGGAATCAACGAGCTTTTGTTCAGGTGGAGAACCATGTATCGGATGTATTAGAGATTCAGAGTGGAGTCAGAAAGGGCTGAGTGCTTTTCCCATTATTGTTTAATATCTACTCTGAATCTATTTTGTCCGAAGCTTTGTCTGTAAACGAAAAAGGTTCTTACGTAAATGGTGTACCAGTATATAGCATCCGCTACGCTGATGATACAGTATTGTTGAGCAGTTCTTCTGAGGATCTGAAATGGTTACTAACAAGAATTGACCAGGCTAGTAATGCCAGTGGTTTATCACCAAATTTAAAGAAGACCAGAGAAATACAAACTCTTGTACCACCATTGGCCACATTCGGCCGAAGAACTCGGCACGCTGATCAGTCTCACCCATTTACTCTCAAGATTGACACTACAAGGACCAATCTCCATCAAGAATCCTTCTTTTTTTAGGGCTGCTACGGAATGGATCAAGCTTCCAAAATCAGTTTTTCCAGAGAACTATGACCTGTAACTTTTCAAAAAGCGAGTCCACAATCATTTCCTTTTTATAATCCCTTCCCCTTCTAATAGTCGCAGTGCGGGCCGTCCGCGGCCCACACGATAGGTCTACCCTTTTTGCGACTATTTTCATTAAAAATAAACCAAATATTTGATGGTCAGCAAGCAAAATATTGGAAATGTACAATTGTCAGTTGCCCAAGAAATAATAAAAAGAATTGATTACTAGAAGTGCATTTTGCATTTATCAAAATAAAACAGCTTCTCACGTGTGGACAACTATTTTTAAGTTTAAGACTACGCCTGGCCAAATGCTACATTTTTCCCACCTTGCTTTATGGACTAGAGAAATGGACACTGTTGGATCGGCATTGCAAAAAGATTGAATCCTTTGAAATGTGGGTTTATCGTCGCAGTCCTGGACTGATAGAGTACGCAATGTTGATGTCTAAATACAACGACCGAGATCTTAAAAACAGTGAAGCGAGAAAAACTGGAATACTTCGGACATATTATGAGGAATGAGAAATCCGGCTTCCTTCAACTAATAATGAAGGAAAAAATTAAAGCACCAGGACGAAGACGCACATCGCGGCTTAAGAACTTGAGAGAGTGGTATGGAAAAAGTACCAGATCCTCATTTCTCCAACATACAGATAGCCAGAATGATCGCCAACCTTCAGTAGAAGACGGCACCAGAAGAAGAAGAATGCCACACAATAAACCTTTGCCTGATACTTTATTTGCATTTGTCATTCAACGACAACTATGTTAGGAACAACAATTCGTGAGCTATCCTCGTATTTCATTCAATATCCACATGGATGTCACATGGGGGCACTCTTGCCATACAGCCCGAATATTTGTATTACAGAGAAGGGTAGTTTAGGTTGTTGCAGGAAAAGGTTACAGTGAGGATATTGGGTGGACTTTTAGCGACTTGAGCATCTTTACCATTGCTTCTAGATATATCTACGAGTGTTTTATCTATGCACACAAAAATCAACAACAGTATACTCTAAATAGCTTTTATTTACTAAATGCATTTTTAAACCTTAATATAGATATGTTTTTTTTAGATGTAATACTGTAACCATTTTTAAAATTTTAGTATACTAATGTCCACACTTTGATCACGTAACTTAGTTTCGTAACCACAAATTTGTAAATGTCTATGCTGATTTTAAATGATTGTTCTTAACTCTTATTTTTTTATATGTTCTTGACTTGAGGAATAGTGTTTGTATGAATTAATTATTTATAATATATGAATTTCAAATTGAATTTATTAAATAAATAATCAAAATAAATGCATCACCCACACTGTCCAATTTTTAAGCAAAAAAATGAACTATAAAAATATTTTTTTAACCACCCGTTAGGCCTTGTGCCGGTTCCGAATAAGCGAAACGTTGATGATTGATTTCTAGAGCTGTAATTAACGTAAAGATTGACGGTAACCTTTGCAAAATTGGTTACAAATCGGTTACTATTAAGATGTTGAGAGCAAGGTAAAGTACCTTTAGGCTTCGGGCTGTTTTCTTATAAATTATAACTATGGCTATTTTAGACAAAAGAAATAAAACTTGGAAGCAATTAAATTTTTACCAAGAAATGGTTATTTTTCCGTTTATGATCTTTTTATTTTTTAAAATAAGTAACACACTATTAATACGAAGGGATGTATCTGAATGTATCATGAGTTGCCTTTGAAGAAAAAATTCTTCTGATTGAAAAATAAATACGACGAAAAATACCGTTGCACGGAATAAACCCGTAATTTTTTTTTCTGTCGAAGGATGCTCGACGTTTCTCTTGTGCTTGTAAAAGTCTCTTTCAGGAATGTGTAATAATATAGACCGTCGGATTTCAATAAAAGTTCAACAACGATTTTATCACTCATGCCTTTGAAAGTACTGAAAGATGAAAACAAGGGGAGTAAAATATGTGAAAATTGTGGGGTTTCCTGGCGGCATCTGCGTGAAAATTGAATTAAATTTTATTTTGTAAAGTATGACAGTGACATTGAGCGAAGGGTGTTGGCAGGAAAACAAATGAATGGGGCACTGCATAGCTTTATGAATAGCCAGAAAGTGTCAAAAAAGGCACGTCTGGCTGTGTATAGAGTAGTGTTGGTTCCTACACTTATCAGTATGGTAGTGAATGTTGGGTTTGGCAGAAGAAGCATGAAAATAGGATTAATGCTGCGGAGATGAGTAGTCTGAGAATTGTATAGCCGGAGTGACTCGGTTGGATAAAGTTAAGAATAGTGAGATAAGAAAACGCTGTGGTGTAAAAGAAGATGTGGTCACAAAGATAGATAAAGGAATGCTTAGATGGTTTGGACACGTAGAAAGGATGGATGAAGGAAGATTGACGAAACAAATTTATAAGGCGAGTGTGAATGGGCAAATCAGTAGAGGTCCACCTCGGAGAACATATCTCGATCAGATCAACATTGTTTTGAAGAAAGGCCAGGTCAAGAGTACCAACAACCGAAGAGCATGTATGAGAGCACTGATGAAAGTAGAGGAAGCAAAAGATGTGTGTACGAACCGTAGCAAGTGGAAGGAAGTGGTCTCTGCCTACCCCTATGGGAAAAAGGCGTGACTTTATGTATGTATGTATGTTGTAAAGAAAATCGCATGTGGTACGACGATTTTCTACATTATGCCTTTTTATGAATCGATAGAGGAGTATTAATTCTATGCATAAAAATTTAGGCATAAGTGCTACTGGTGCCCTAAGGGTGTTAATTATGGCCTAAAAATGTAATGTTCAGTTCATGATGATAGACAGACAAAATGAAAACCTCTCACCGTTGCTGGATTTGCAGTGGCGTAAAGATTTGATTATCTAATTATTTATATTCAGTAGTTACCAACAAAGGTGGATCGGAAGAAGAAGTCCGCAAACGACTAGCTATTGCCAGAACGTCTATGGCAAAACTGGTGAAAATTTGAAAGGATCGAGCCATTACCAAAAACACAAAACTTCGGCTGATACATAGTATAGTCTTCTTCATTACAACTTACGCCTGGGAAACGTGTACTATTAGGACCTCAGACCAACGCAGAATAGAAGCGTTCGAAATGTGGTGCTATAGAAAAATGCTGCAAATACAGGCACAAATGACTCCATTATTCAACAACTCTGTATAAAGACCGGGCTACACCAGACAATACACCAGCGCTATCTGGGATACATAGGTTATGTGGCAAGGAGGTACGATAATATAGAACGACTCATAGTAGAAGGCCGCCGCCCAAGAGGAAGATCGCCGACACGATGGATAAACCGGACAAAAACCTTGACGGGGCAAGGAATGCATGAAGCAATGAGATCTGACCAAGATAGAGAGCGTTGGCGCAAAGAGAGAGAGAGAGAGAGAGAGAGAGAGATGTAATGTTACGTTACATTACAATCTTGCGGTTGGGCCTTTGGTATCGGCGCCTGTGTCACCTAGATCTTTTGATCCGCTGTGACTACCGCTGTGTCTTAAGGGCATCAGAATTTTAGTCCGCTGATTTTGGCAAACCTTATGATTTATGTTGACCCTGTCTCTTTTAGATCGCTTGGATCCATAATCATACGGCCCCAGGTTTGATACCTGTACCCCGCTAGCATCGCGCGGTGACACAAATGTGTATACTGCTCTCCTCCTCCTCTCCGCATAGACGGCAGTTTTTCTCGGTCGCCAGCTTAAGTTTAAAGAGGTCTTAGTGCGATGTGTCCTGTGAGCAGGCCAAGCGTGCTGCTTTGTCTACTACCGTCCATCGTCCAGAGTGAGTCAGCCCTCTTCTGGAGAGGTCTTTTCATCAGCTGTTTTGATGTTTTGCAGCCAGTATTTGCACCAGGGTTCCGTTTCTTTCCAGTTCATGGGCTACCTCGTTGCCGTTTATCTCTGTTGTCCCAGGAACCCATGTAAGAGTGACTTTGTTTACCTTCGTTAACTCTGTGAGGGCTTGCATGCAGCCCCACACCACCGATGATGTTGTGGTGATAATCACGAGGGGATGTAATGTTAATAGGTCATAATTAACACCCTTAGGGTTTCAGTAGCCCTTATGCCTAAATTTTTATAATTTTTTTTTTTTTATGAAAATAGTCGCAAAAAGGGTAGACCTATCGTGTGGGCTCGCACTGCGACTATTAGAAGGGGAAGGGATTATAGAAAGCAAATGATTGTGGACACGCTTTTTAAAAAGTTGCAGGTCATAGTTCTCTGGAAAAACTGATTTTGGAAGCTTATTCCATTCCGTAGCAGCACTGTAAAAGAAGGATTCTTGATGAAGATTGGTCCTTGTAGTGTCAAGCTTGAGAGTAAATGTGTGAGACTGATCAGCGTGCCGAGTTCTTCGGCCGAATGTGGCCAATGGTGGTACAAGAGTTTTTATTTCTCTGGAGCATCTGCCATGGAAATATCTGTAGAGCAATGACTGGTCTGTAACTCTTCTTCTATGTTCTAGACGGTGAAGGGTATCTGTGAGAGTTGAGCTGTTTATCAAGCGAATGGCTCTTTTCTGAATGAAATCTAGAAGACGAAGAGAAAGCCTTGGTGCTGAACCCCAAATGTGCGAGCAATACTCCAGTAGAGGTCGGATTTGAGCCTTGTACGTCGTCAACAATTGATCAGGAGTAAAAAACTTTCTGGCTTTTCACAGAAAACCTAGCCTCACGCTTGCCGACTTTGCGATGTTAGCAACATGGTCATGCAAAGACATATTATTGGACACCGTAACTCCCAAAATCGAGATGGAGGGACTTGGTTCAAGGGTATTTCCGGACATTGTAATGGGATGATTTGAGGAATTCACTTTCTTGGAAAACGTGGCACTTTGTGTTTTTTGGGCGTTGAACTGAACAAGATTGTTGGTTTCCCACTCGACGATTGCTTTAAGATCTAAGATACCTCAATACCCTTAATACCTCTCTATCGATTCATAAAATGGCATAGAGGAGTATATCGTCGCACGACACAAATTTTTTGTAAGAAGAAAAATTCGTTTTTTAGAAAAACAAAACCTGATTCAACTCTAATTATTTTTTTTTGCTCATCCTACATTTTTGGTACACAAAAAGGCATAAGGGATAAAATCGTAGTTGAACTTCGTATTGAAATCCGACGGTCTAATAAGAGCATTAATCAAAAACACAAAAATATCATTAGCCACAACAAGCACGTTTTTTTTTATGTATTTTATTAAATGTTTAGTCGTCTTGCTCAGTCAGTTAGATACCGTCCCATGACCGATTTGGTCCCCTGAACTCAGGTGGTTGATGAATAATAAGGAAATGTGTATGACTTTATTTCCGTTGTGCCTTGTTATCATTAAAATATTTATTGAATGATTTTGTGCGGGTATGCGAATCTGACAGCCGAAACTAAAAATATAAATTATTCACATCTTAAATATTAAAGATGCTCCGATATCAATTATCTGAGCGTCGGAGATTGTCTTGGAGTGAAAATTATCACTATACTATTATAAAATTGTAACTTTCTTTTCGAATTATTTGTTTTGTTTAAAACTTTTTAATTAGACTAGTATAAATTTTATTTTGCAACGATGACGATAGCTGGTTGTATAACAACCAAGTGCAACCAATACATTTCAATTACATTTATATGCAGTTGTATAAAATTTTTGCGAAACTATAAAAGTAGCAGCGGTTTTTCGTAAAGTTATAATAGTCACAGCGGTTTATTCTAGGAATGAAAACAGTAAAAAAACTTTGTAAAACTAGTAGACCACGAGATTATTGAATGTTCATTGGCTTAGATTAAAGGACCTCACTTGCTTTTATTTCGAATGAATATAATTGTTGTAAGTCACAGTTATAAAACTGTACCTGCAGTGTGCCTACACATTTACAAAAAAAAACTATATGGTGACCGTTTATTTCACGACCAAGGGTTACCACCCCTGCCTAAGATCGTTATCTGACTGTATTTTTTTTTGTTATGTTCTGGTTCCCATGAAAAGGGATATCCTGTAATGTTCAGAGAACTTCGTGGGAACCAAGGGAAAGAAGGAAGGAGTTGGTGTTCTTCTTAAATTTCTGGAGGTTGTATGCCTCGGGGAACACCTCCCTAGGCAATGAGTTCCAAAGCCTCGCAATTCGTTGGATGAATGAGTCTTTGGAAAGTGATGTTCTGCAGGTCTCCAAAGTGACCACGAAGGGGTGTGAAGACTGAACTTGACGGGTTAATCTCGAAGAGACTGCCAAAGGAGGAACGATTGTTGATATTTCGGAAGAGCATCGCCCATGAAAATATCTATAAAATAGAGACAAATCGCCAACTTTTCTACGGTGTTCCAGACAAGTGAGCGAGTTTGTAAGCGAGGCATCACCGACGAGACGAATTGCCCTTTTTTGGACAGAATCCAATAGCTTCAGGATATGTTTAGGTGCCGCACTCCAAATATGGGAACAGTACTCCAGTACAGGTCGGATCTGTGCCTTATAGATCATAAGCAGCTGACTGGAGGTGAAATAGCTCTTGGCACGAAACAAAAAACCAAGTTTTTGGGATGCACTTTTGGCAATGGACCTCACGTGATTTTCTCAGGAAAGGTTATTGCTGATAGTAATACCAAGCATCGATATGGATGACTTCAGTGGTATGGTTACTCCTGACAAAGTTATGTTAGGCACAGTGAGATCGGCTTTTCTAGAGAAAAGACATGCTTGTGTTTTGTTTGCATTGAATTCTACCAAGTTATTGGATCCCCATTCGAGAATTGTTGCTAAGTCCATATTTATATTGTTAACATTTCTTCCTCGTTCATTTCTGGTTTCACGGGCTGATATAGGGGCCCTGGAAGATAAAGCGGTATGGAGGGTACTATCATCGGCAAAGCTGTGTACGGGACATGAAGTTGCTTTCAACAGGTCGTTGATGTGAAGTAAAAATAGTGTTAGAATGGATCATTGCGGAACACCAGCATTTATGAGTAGAGTGTCAGATGAAACTCCATCGACCACTACATGGAGAGACCTGTTTGAGAGAAAACTAGCAAGCAGAGAACACAGCTGAGTGGGCAAGCCATAAGATGGAAGCTTGGCGAGGAGTCCCTGGTGCCAAACTCGATCGAACGCCTTGGAGATATCTAATGCCACAGCTAAAGTTTCTCCATACTTTTCAATAGATAGCTGCCATATATGTGAGACGTATGCGAGCAGGTCACCAGTTGATCTCTGATGGCGGAAGCCATATTGCCTATCATTGATAATTCCTGAGTCTTCCTGATATTTCATGAGTTCGATGTTGATGGCTTTTTCCATTAATATATACCCGTAGAGAACCTCTGAGTACTTGTTCTCATACGGTTTGAATTTTTTAGTCTTTATTATGTCTTAGCGCTCTCAATACAACTAATCATTTGTTCTGGCCTATGTAATTAAAAACAAAAATACAATTGCCAATTAGCGTTGCGTTATCGCGTTACTTTATAGCAAATCTTTACGGCTACTCCCGAGGAATTTAAATTGGTATCCGTAAAGTCTGGTGGAAAAATGAAATGAAATATGTCATTTATTATGATTTTAAAATTGATTTTATCTCGAATCCACATTTGACGGTAATCGTAATAATACGTTCGTAAAATTGTCATTTGTGGAGCTCGTTGATTCGAAGTCCGATATGAGAGGTGTCTGAGGCTGTTGAACTTAGTTCTTGTTTCTAACTAGCGTTGTTCATCTAGACACACATCGGGTGGGTGGTTAGGTAGAGTGTTTCTATTCGTGCTTACAGGACCGGCAAGAGAAAATCATGTAATATACCTTATTTTGCAAAAAAAAAAAAAAATTATTCAAACGATGTTATTCATGAACTACACTTTTATAAAAAAATTTAGGATAATCTTTTTTACACCAAATCGAGAAATCGTTATATTTTTCTGTAAAAAAATATATATCCACATTACCAAATTATTGGATCCAAAGTGTTGACTACAAATTTTGATCCATGTGAAGGAACACAGATTGATTGAAACCACTAAAGAAAAAATTAAAGTTTAACAGTGAAAATTGGTGGTAATGCGAAGTAGAAGAAAAGCACCAAAATGCACTACGGTCCAGTTGGAGGCACCTTTTTTTCCAAAAACAAGATGATGCTGTTTCTGGTGCCAGACAGCACACCAATATAATTTATTTGTTTTATTGTAGGTATAATAAAGCAGCACAAAAAATTATATGGATGACTTGATTTTGCGGAGGTGTACTGAATTTGTAATAATATAATTGGACCATAAATTTGTCTCAGTTTCTTTAAAATTATCAGTCACTTCCCCATCGGGTTTGGGTGATAATCGCAGTTGGTGTTGATCTTTTTTAAATAATCTGTCCATCTGGTGGGTGGTCTAACGGGGTTTCGTTTGTTTGACCATGGCCTCCATTCCAGAAGGTTTTTCGTCCATATCTGATCTGTTTGTCGTGGTACATGACCGGCCCACCTCCATTTCGACTTTAAGATCTTTTCAATAATGTCTTCTACCTTTGTTCTTCTACAAATCTTCTTATTTCTTACTCTGTCTCTGAGTGATATCCCCAGCATAGATCTTTCCATCTTTCTTTGTGTGACACTCAATTTCCTTGCTGAAGCCTTAGTGAGCGTTAGGGTTTCTGCCCCATATGTGAGAACCGGTAGGATACAAGTGTTAAAAGTCTTCCTTTTTAGACTTATAGGAATTTTGTCGAGTGGGGAACCAACAATCTTGTTCAGTTCAACGCCCAAAAAACACAAAGTGCCACGTTTTCCAAGAAAGTGAATTCCTCAAATCATCCCATTACAATGTCCGGAAATACCCTTGAACCAAGTCCCTCCATCTCGATTTTGGGAGTTACGGTGTCCAATAATATGTCTTGGCATGACCATGTTGCTAACATCGCAAAGTCGGCGAGCGTGAGGCTAGGTTTTCTGTGAAAAGCCAGAAAGTTTTTTACTCCTGATCAACTGCTGACGACGTACAAGGCTCAAATCCGACCTCTACTGGAGTATTGCTCGCACATTTGGGGTTCAGCACCAAGGCATTCTCTTCGTCTTCTAGATTTCATTCAGAAAAGAGCCATTCGCTTGATAAACAGCTCAACTCTCACAGATACCCTTCACCCTCTAGAACATAGAAGAAGAGTTGCAGACCAGTCATTGCTCTACAGATATTTCCATGGCAGATGCTCCAGAAAAATAAAAACTCTTGTACCACCATTGGCCACATTCGGCCGAAGAACTCGGCACGCTGATCAATCTCACACATTTACTCCTAAGCTTGACACTACAAGGACCAATCTTCATCAAGAATCCTTCTTTTACAGGGCTGCTACGTAATCGAATAAGCTTCCAAAATCAGTTTTTTCAGAGAACTATGACCTGCAACTTTTTAAAAAGCGTGTCCACAATCATTTCCTTTCTATAATCACTTCCCCTTCTAATAGTCGCAGTGCTGGCCGTCCGCTGCCCACACGATAGGTCTACCCTTTTTGCGACTATTTTCATAAAAAAAAAAATATGTGTCTTAATTTGCCGTATGCTGCCCATTCGAGGTTTATGCGCCTTAAAAGTTCACAAGTTTGGTTTTTTGATTTTTTAGCAGCATGATTAGTCCCCATTTTTACCTGAACTATCTACTTGTTGACGAACTCCGTTTATTTTCGAGTGTTGTTCCTGACTAAAAATGTTTAGAAAATACTGTACATCACAAATTAAAAAAAAACAACGATAAAATAAGGTAATGATTTATTTAAATATTCCAAAATGTAAATCTCATTATTTTAAATTCACACTTTAACAAATGTTCGCTAATATTGTTTACTGATTCACAAACAGCTGACAATGTGCTGTTGTTTAAATAATCGCAATGTTACATTGCAAATATGTTATATTTTTCTAATTTAATTGGTGTAATGCATAACAGCATAAATCATAGCAAAAAGCTTATATCATCGCACAAAACTTGAAAGATCAGCGAGTACAACAAATGTATACAATATTTGTATAACGGTTTTATGATTCCACATAATATTTCTCAGTATTCATTACTCGAGTAAATTAATATATTCTGATTCTGTATCTTGAAAAACAATACCAATTTCACATGAAATTATATAAGATATTAAAGTTCTAGTTTAATTAGTTAATACTTGCGGATTTTAATCACTGAATGGATTTTAAATTTTTTGGTTCGATTAATTAGATTACAGGTATCTACAAATTACTCATAATAATTAAAATAACTAAAAAAGATCATTTTAAAGGAATGCATATCTAAAGGAATCACTGTTACTATTTTTTGCAAACAATACACGAAGGCAATAAAACCTTACTATAAAAAGGTGTGTTCAAAGAGGTCTTAAAAATTTACTTTTACTACATACGAAGAATTAAAAAAGCGTCTATTATTACAACTAAAAGGAGAGTAACCAGGAAGAGGCGATATCAGCTGAGTATGTGCACGTAGTACACCACTGCGAATATATATCAAGGCCAAAAACTTGTTCCCTTGAAAATCTTAGTCAGGAATATGGTAAATGGTAAAGAGAACTCTGAAGGGATTTTTGAATGTACTAGCAGAACCCGGTGTTCGTTGCTACACCTCATTATTTTATTTTATTTATTCTGGGATCTCCAATCCATATTGAAATTTTATTTATTTAACAATTGTTTTATTTTAATGCCAGCTGATAAACAATATTTACAGTTAATTTCGGCAGGTGTATCCAGTCAATATCAAAATTCTTATCCAACAGTCCGAAATCAAAACCGAGCCAATCCAGATTGTGATCCAAATTGTAGTCAATCAAAATCGCGGTAGTTCTTGTATCACAAAGATTTTTCGATCAAAAATGTTTTTGCTCAAATTGAAAACACTCAAATACATAAATGTTTGACAGCTTCAATATTTTCGAATAAAAAATTTAAAATGGCTACGAATATTTCATTTGCGTTGTATGGAAGATACCATTACCACTTCCTACATAAAAGATTTTTTCCACTAAAACCACCCCTGGTGTGCATAAAACAACTTTTGAAAATTTCATCCCAATCGGTCCAATCGTTTGGGAGTTTTTTAAGGACATACATACAAACATAATATATAGCTTTGCTTTGAAATATTTTATTGTGTTTTTGCCTACCAATTCATAAGGTTGTGAAGAATAAGAAATCTTGTTCCAATATCTCGGGCGTTGGATCTACAGGGTTATTAGACAGCGACACATCATAGATAATATTGTCTCTTCTTCCTGGTTGCATCTCTACCATAGTCGACACTTGTGATCTTCTACTTTTTTAGGTTCACCTCAATAGAAAAATTTTCAATGATAAATTCTGTGGTTATGCAGACCAAGCTCAAGCCTAGGTCCAAATTCTGAGTCCAAGAATCTGAAGCGTTGAAACCCTCTTATGTTTTAGATAAGATCTTTAATATAGACGTAGAATGCTAGAATTACAACCTTAAAGGATTTTTAAATCTTGGGGTACAATTTAAACCAAATTTAAGTGTAAAATATTATTACCTTGTGTATTATGGAAGGCCCAATTGAAATTTAAAAAAAAAAAAGTTACCACCTCTGTAAATTTTTATTTTAACCTTCCGTAACTAATAACAACTCCTACATTTTATTGAATCATTTAATCAGAACTTTTATTTAATAGTTAAATTCTATTGTACCACTACGTATTGTTCTAAATAAAAACTATTTCCGGGATAATATACTTGAGATCTATCGGTGATTGTTATATTATACTTTTATAATATAATGAAGCTATGTAGGAAACTTAAAAACAAAATTAAATATAAATAATTAAAAAATTCTATATTAATCTTACACATGGTGGGTTTAGGAATACTGTTAATTTTTATGTTAAACTGATGGTAATTAACAAGCAAAAATGATATCTGGGCTCAATCATTGGAAAATCAAATATTACGGAGCTAAACAATCGATAATAAATATTAAAATCGAATACGAGGTATTAAAAGTAAATAAAATCATGCATGACTAACTTCCATTTTTGTAACAGTCAAATGAAAGTGAAAAAAATAAAAGAACGATAACCTTAAAATTGGTACAGCAAGAAGTGACTACTAATCCGATCTCAAGACGATCACTAGAGACTAAGGCTAGAGGCTACGTTTTCTGTGGAAAGCCAGAAAGTTTTTTACTCCTGATCAACTGTTGACGACGTACAAGGCTCAAATCCGACCTTTACTGGAGTATTGCTCGCACATTTGGGGTTCAGCACCAAGGCATTCTCTTCGTCTTCTAGATTCCATTCAGAAAAAAACCATTCGCTTGATAAACAGCTCAACTCTCACAGATACCCTTCACCCTCTAGAACATAGAAGAAGAATTGCAGACCAGTCATTGCTCTACAGATATTTCCATGGCAGATGCTCCAGAGAAATAAAAACTCTTGTACCACCATTGGCCACATTCGGCAAAAGAACTCGGCACGCTGATCAGTCTCACCCATTTACTCTCAAGATTGACACCACAAGGACCAATCTTCATCAAGAATCCTTCTTTTACAGGGCTGCTACGAAATGGAATAAGCTTCCAAAATCAGTTTTTCCAAGGAACTATGACCTGCAACTTTTTAAAAAGCGTGTCCACAATCATTTCCTTTTTATAATCCCTTCCCCTTCTAATAGTCGCAGTGCGGGCCGTCCGCGGCCCACACGATAGGTCTACCCTTTTTGCGACTATTTTCATAAAAAAAAAAAAATCAACAAACTTCATCAGTTTTTTTCTTGCTGTACATTTCACGAAGACGAAGCTTAAATTCACAAAAATGCCGTAGGTAAACAAAGTACAGATATATTTATCATCTATTTCTATGTTATTGTTTCATAATTATATTATTTGTAATAAGTTTAGTGAAAAACTTAGATAAGAACGTGAAATGGAGACTAAAAAATAATAGAGGTGAATTTATATCAAAATACGGAACAAAGTCTGCTGAGTCAATAGACCCACGGGGTGCTATTGCAGCAAAAAAACTAAAAACACCATCTCATTAGACTCGATGCTGGCACCTCCAGAGTGTACTATCTCTAATGGTAACAATGGAAGATTAAAAAGAACACCCACAAAAAATTAGATGAACCAACCAACTGCAGATTTTTCAAGGAACTATTAATTTTTAGATACCCCAGCAGAGACCTTTTTAGCGATGACCAGATAATGTCCACGTTTTCAAGAATTTTTATTTCATAAAGCTAATGGAATACCTGCTTTGTGACTGCTCTGTCGTCTCATCAATTGGAGAATCCACATTGAGTGATTTTTTTAGGCAATATTTAAAATAAAATAGAAACTCTGGCCACATTCGGCCGAAGAACTCGGCACGCTGATTAGTCTCACCTATTAACTCTCAAGATTGACACTACAAGAACAAATCTTCATCAAGAATCCTACTTTACAGGGCCGGTACGGAATGAAACAAGCTTTCACCATCAGTTTTTCTAGAGAACTACGACCTGCAACTTCTTTAAAAGCGGATCCGCAATCTTACTCCTTTCTATAATCCCTCCCCCTTCTAATAGTCGCAGTGCGGGCCGTCCGTGGCCCAAACGATAGGTGTTCCCTTTTTGCGACTATTTTCAGTAGAAAAAAAATAGGCTGGTCGATTGCTTAAGAGTATTGTGATGCACTACACCAATCTCCTTCTCATTCTAGATACAGAGAAGGAACCAATAATGACGGATGTAAACAACATCTTTGAATTTTTCTCCTTATTGTTGTTTCCGTAATAAGCAACTGTTGACGACGTACAAGGCTCAAATCCGACCTCTACTGGAGTATTGCTCGCACATTTGGGGTTCAGCACCAAGGCATTCTCTTCGTCTTCTAGATTCCATCCAGAAAAGAGCCATTCGCTTGATAAACAGCTCAACTCTCACAGATACCCTTCACCCTCTAGAACATAGAAGAAGAGTTGCAGACCAGTCATTGCTCTACAGATATTTCCATGGCAGATGCTCCAGAGAAATAAAAACTCTTGTACCACCATTGGCCACATTCGGCCGAAGAACTTGGCACGCTGATCAGTCTCACCCATTTACTCTCAAGATTGACACTACAAGGACCAATCTTCATCAAGAATCCTTCTTTTACAGGGCTGGTACGTAATGGAATAAGCTTCCAAAATCAGTTTTTCCAGAGAACTATGACCTGCAACTTTTTAAAAAGCGTGTCCACAATCATTTCCTTTCTATAATCCCTTCCCCTTCTAATAGTCGCAGTGCGGGCCGTCCGCGGCCCACACGATAGGTCTACCCTTTTTGCGACTATTTTCATAAAAAAAAAGTACGGTCTTCATTGGTTAATGAAGATGACGTTTCTGCAACCCACGTTAAATTTGAGTTAATATCTCTAAAAGGTTTAGATATTACTTGGCCGTTTTAATTGATTTTGGTAACGTATTAAACAAACTTAAATGGAAATTATTCCTTTTACGAGAAATCCATATTCGGCTATGGATGATTCCTGGCGTAAAATTGATTTGTTAAAAGTTTTTTATTTTTCGGTGCAAACCTTATTTGTGCTTATTCGCAGTTGTTGTGCTAATAGTCACAACCATAAGACACCTCCTGCACTTTCGATATGTAGGAGCAAGACGTGAGGTCAAATCACAAGATCCTTCTAAAGTTCAATACACCAAACTCGACGGTAGATGGATGATGTTGTGAAAACTGATTGGTTGTCCAAAATATTGTGTATTTGATGCCAATTTTTTATTGTGACTAAATGTTTCATGAAAGCTTCTATACTTTAAGGAGAGCATTATCCTTGGAACATCTTCATATTACAGGATGTCGCATCGAATAATCGTTTCTAAACAATGATTGAATTGGTTGGTTTTATCTATTTTAACACATGATGGGCTTTATTTATTTTCAAAAAAAATTAGATCCTTCAATTAAAAAAATAATATTTCCAATTTAAACGTTGTCATTTACAGTACACACTTAACTTCTTAAGGAAGTAAAAAAAAGTTGCATTGTCTTATCGCATTAATTATCGTTCGTAGCCAATAACGACCACTAAAAAATTGGGATCAGTCGATGGAGTATTGGTAATTAATTTGAGATATTTCATTTATTGATATTAGATACCGAGCTCGTTGGAGCGTATCGTTTCAACTTTCAGCGAAACCGACAACAGGTTGATAATATTTTTTGTGAAAGTAATTGTACATTACAAATAAATAAAAGTATTTACTTTCAATCGACGCTAAGGTCTTACCTTATTTTCCTATCCTTGCTTTGATAAAAACAAAACGAAATAACGAGATACTACATTCGATAATTATGCGATGAGTTTAATTCATTAAAAGATTTCGGAATTATCTAAACAAACTTTAAAGATGACTAGACCCACACGAGGGATGCTGATGAAATTTCATTATAAAAAGTGATTTACTGGCCACCTTTTTTATCTTTAATGAAAACCTTGAAACGAGAGTGCCAGAAAGGGACACGAGATATTATGATAAATCCCTCCATCTCGATTTTGGGAGTCACGGTGTCCAATAATATGTCTTGGCATGACCATGTTGCTAACATCGCAAAGTCGGCAAGTCAGAGGCTAGGTTTTCTGTGGAAAGCCAGAAAGTTTTTTACTCCTGATCAACTGTTGACGACGAACAAGGCTCAAATCCGACCTCTACTGGAGTATTGCTCGCACATTTGGGGTTCAGCACCAAGGCATTCTCTTTGTCTTCTAGATTCCATTCAGAAAAGAGCCATTCGCTTGATAAACAGCTCAACTCTCACAGATACCCTTCACCCTCTAGAACATAGAAGTAGAGTTGCAGACCAGTCATTGCTCTACAGATATTTCCACGGCAGATGCTCCAGAGAAATAAAAACTCTTGTACCACCATTGGCCACATTCGGCCGAAGAACTCGGCACGCTGATCAGTCTTACCCATTTACTCTCAATATTGACACTACTAGGACCAATCTTCATCAAGAATCCTTTTTTTACAGGGCTGCTACGGAATGGAATAAGCTTCCAAAATCAATTTTTCCAGAGAACTATGACCTGCAACTTTTTAAAAAGCGTGTCCACAATCATTTCCTTTCTATAATTCCTTCCCCTTCTAATAGTCGCAGTGCGGGCCGTCCGCGGCCCACACGATAGGCATACCCATTTTGCGACTATTTTCATAAAAAAAAAAGGTTGTCATGGTACAATATTGTCAAAAAATTTTAGATTATACGCGCGGTAAAAACACATCAAGATCAGATCAACATTGTTTTAAAGAAAGGCCAGGTCAAGAGTACCAACAACCGACGAGCGTGTATGAGAACACCGATGAAAGTAGAAGAAGCAAAAGAACCGTAGCAAGTGGAAGAAAGTGGTCTCTGCCTACCACTAGGCGTGACTATATGTATGTATGTATAAAATTATACAAGCTTGTAGCGAAATAAGTTATAATTTTTATCCAAGACTGTGTGTGAGAAGTATAAAAGGTTTACAATTAAAGGTATCTGAGTGAAAAATATTTATTTTCAATATACATTTTTTTAATAGAAATGTGTCACACATAAACAATTAATGTTTTACATCGGTAGCATAACCCTAAACCATGACATCAGTGATATTGCAGACCGGGTTTGAAAGTATCAAACACTCGCGTTGGTAAACTATAGAATTTGATTTTACGTAAATCTTCATTAACACAACAAACAGGAACACAACAACAATTTCCAGATCGCTTAGTTTTGCCCATATCTCCTTTGTAATTGTAACTTTTATACAACTGTAAATATTTCCGCTTTTAATTAACACAACTCACTACTCTATACTAAAAATTAGAGTTCAAAGTTCCAGTAGTACTCACTACGAACGCTCGCATCGATATTATTTCTAACTCCGCCCACTTGCACATAGCCTATACGATAGAACAGTTATTTACAAAATATGGACCGTTATAAGTGAAAAAAAGTCCGAAATTTTTAAGGTTTTTTGGCCACCAAAAGTTGTCCCCCACTTTCGAGGTGGCAAACTTAGATTTGGCATACCTACACCATACCAAACGATCCTGGAAAAAATATCTTTTCCGCAATTAATGTAAGCTAAAACCCTCCTATATACTGGGCTTTTTACATTTTTCGTTACATTAAATATTTTTTTTTTATGAAAATAGTCGCAAAAAGGGTAGACCTATCGTGTGGGCCGCGGACGGCCCGCACTGCGACTATTAGAAGGGGAAGGGATTATAGAAAGGAAATGATCGTGGACACGCTTTTTAAAAAGTTGCAGGTCATAGTTCTCTGGAAAAACTGATTTTGGAAGCTTATTCCATTACGTAGCAGCCCTGTAAAAGAAGGATTCTTGATGAAGATTGGTCCTTGTAGTGTCATATCTTAAGAGTAAATGGGTGAGACTGATCAGCGTGCCGACTTCTTCTGCCGAATGTGGCCAATGGTGGTACAAGAGTTTTTATTTCTCTGGAGCATCTGCCATGGAAATATCTGTAGAGCAATGACTGGTCTGCAACTCTTCTTCTATGTTCTAAAGGGTGAAGGGTATCTGTGAGAGTTGAGCTGTTTATCAAGCGAATGGCTCTTTTCTGAATGGAATCTAGAAGACGAAGAGAATGCCTTGGTGCTGAACTCCAAATGTGCGAGCAATACTCCAGTAGAGGTCGGATTTGAGCCTTGTACGTCGTCAACAGTTGTAAAGGAGTAAAAAACTTTCTGGCTTTCCACAGAAAACCTAGCCTCTGGCTTGCCGACTTTGCGATGTTAGCAACATGGTCATGCCAAGACATATTATTGGACACCGTGACTCCCAAAATCGAGGTGGAGGGACTTGGTTCAAGGGTATTTCCGGACATTGTGATGGGATGATTTGAGGAATTCACTTTCTTGGAAAACGTGGCACTTTGTGTTTTTTGGGTGTTGAACTTAACAATATTATTGGTTCCCCACTCGACGATTGCTTCAAGATCTCTATTGATGGAATTAACCTGTTCCTGTCTGAGTCTATTTGTATCATTTACCGAAAGTGATCGATAGGATGTGAAAGTTGAGACAAGTGTGCTATCGTCTGCGAATCTGTAAATGGGGTAAATGTAAATTCCTTAAAATTCATATTAAAATGGCATTGCTTTGGTAAAAAGTTCACTAGATTAAAATATTGTAGGCAGAAAAAGGGTTACAAACTGCACTGGTTTTTTGTTTTCTGCCAATAAATATTTTTATTTCTTATTTATTTTGAACTCATTGTTTTTAGATGTTCTTGCAAACATAGACGTGTAAACATACTTAATAAAAATAACGAATAGATAATATTTTGTAAGCGTTTGTTTAATTTTTACCGATCGATAATAATAATAACAACAAACCTACTTATTTGCAACTTTCATTGTTAAGTAGTATTTTTTTATTGACCAAGCACCTTCGTGTAATTATATCTACCAATAAACTATCAGCCATGTAATTATTTAACATTTAACTGTAGGATTTCTGGTTTCTTTAACACGACTTTTTGAGAACGCGTTGTCGTCCTTGTTTAATTTTTTACACAATTACCTAGATATTTTTTCAATTTTATACAGGCATGATTAGTCATGGTTAACGTTTTTTGGACATAATGCTCCTTGTCATCCGTATCAAGGACAATATACAACAACCAAACCAACCAAGATAGAAATAATACCGCAACAAATTATTATTATTATTATAACCTTTCCCTTAAGATCATTTGAGATCATTCATTAGGTTATTTGTTGTGTTACTTCTGGATCCAAATCGAATCCTTCGAAGTACAATATGATGATTTTGTATCACAATTTCTAAAATCTTTATATGAATGGATGATTGCCTTACCGAGCGATCTTACTATTTTATGTGATAGTGTTTCACATTCTAAGATGGTTACTCTTTTTTCAAAATATGCAGGAAATATTCTTCACCTTACCCAACCTTACCCACGTATGCCTATATGTATAGGTATAATGCAGCGAAATTAACTGGTTTTTAAAAATCAGATTTATGTATTTTCATTTTTTTTAATATTCTTTTTCTATTGCGTCTTCAAATCCACTCGAACTAAGAGCGGTCTGTGTCAATTAAATGAAAATAAATAATTATAATTTTAATGAAAAACGTGCCGTTTATTCAATTAACCAAAATATTCTGCCAATCTTTCATTTATTACTTATTGCTGTCACAAATTTGATTTAAATTAACGTAATTACTGTTGATGAAATTCGTAATCTTAAAATGCAATTTATTACTGTTACTGAAACCAAGTAGAAAATTACATAAAAAATTAATAAATTGCGTAAATGGTTACCAAAAGTTTAAACGATAAAAAATATTTCCGTTAAAAATTTTTAAAGACGTCTTAAAATAAGAACCCGCATTACCGTAATTATAAATTTAAAATGAACTTTCTAAAAAAGATGTTCTTTTATCTCACTATTATTTACTTTATCCAACCGAGTTACTCCGGCTATACTTCTCAGCCTATTCATCATATTAGAATATTCGGAGAATTCTGAAATAAACGTTTCCTTTCTCGTAGAATTAATTTGCACCTATTTAAGAAACCGCGGTGTCGCGAAAAAGTTAAGTTTAAGTTGAAGTTTTGTGAACTTGTAATGTGAATATCTATTATTTATTAAATAAGAGTTTATTATAAATTGGGTAAATATTTACAATCGCGGCTTTTGCGAAAAATGGCTCCAAATTTTAATGGCACCCTCAAAGTAACTTTTTTGAAAATATCTCCAAAACGTAAAGAGATACGAAAAAATATTATGTAGATTTTAAAATTGGTCAATATTATTTTGGCATATTTGCAATAGAAACCGAGATATTTGCAATAAACCGGGTCAATTTGTCGAATCACGGCTCCACCTCGAAAGGGCTCCAAATTTTATTATATTTTTACGTATTTAAGATATTTTTAAAAAAGTTACTTTAGGGGTGGTTTTTAATTTTTTTTTTAGGGTTCCGAAGCAATGCGCCTCCTTAATATTACTTGGGATACTACATACTAGTGATAAAAAACACGTCATAAAAATTTGAAATCATTTTTGCAAAAGTCGCGATTGTAAATACCTGGTTTATTGCAAATATGACAAAAGTGATAAAGACCAATTTTGTAGGCAATTTTAATATCTACATTTTTTGTTTAAAAATTTTTCCGTATCTTTTTACGTTTTTAATATATTTTCAAAAAAGTTACTTTAGGGGTAGTTATTAATTTTTTTTAGGGGTCCAAAGACTTCCCCCTCCTCAATATTACTTGGGATACTACATACTAGTGATAAAAAACATGTCATAAAAATTCGGAGCCATTTTTCGCAAAAGCCACGATTGTAAATATTTACCAAAAATTGTAACATCCGTCAATAAAACCTATTTTGTGTTAACGAATAACTGTAATCTAATTATAGAATAATTTAAAACATAAATTAGTCACCAACCAGTATGAATGTGTATAAAATAGCTATTGAAAATGAAAACAACCTTCGGTTTTTAATTCGAGATCACCGGATTAAACGATTATAGAACGTGTTGTAAAGAGAAAGGTGACTTAGTAAATAAAACATTATTTGTATGTATAACAACAAATTATTCTTATTGTTTACACTTGAAGTAGGTTCTTCTGCTCGACGGTGTTAAATTTAACACATTTGATGTATTAATATCTGAAAAGATATTTATGGTCTTTTACTGAATTGTGTCCATGCCGTGTTTAATATGTACTGGGCGTTTCAAAAAAAGGTGACCCCGTCTCTAGGATAGGTAGAAAACTGAAAAATAATTGGGGTTTGCTTTGTAAAAGATTGTCACGTGCCTATTTTTTCCCTTCCGTTCATTATAATTGTCTCAGATGAGTTTCGTATTCCTTGTTGCATAACTTGTAGGGGTAGGATTATCGTTTGGTTTGCAATTTCTGTGTGGATGGGACTATATATCCGCACGGACGAGGCACAGATTTGAGAAGATTGTGGGTTGACGTTTATTCCGCGCCATTTTTCTTGATTTCCGGGATAGGAGCGGCAGTCGTGTTTTGAGAGTCTTGGAGGCCAGGTGTCGGTAAAAGTTGTTGGGGACGGTGTGTTATTAGCACGTGTGCAGAACCTCTATGGGATTTCTTTCATATCTGGCTGTATTTGGGCCATCTTAATTGGATTTTGAAGAAAAACCATTTGATTTTCAACTTGACCATTTTGTCTTGCCATTGTTGTGGATATTGTTGGAGTTGGTGTCAAGTTGAATAGCCGTTATCGGGATTTGTTTGAGGGAAGCCATTGTTCACTAACTGGTGCCGCCCCCATAATCTAACCAGCCCCCGGAGTAGTTCAGGAGTAGCACAGGAGTCGGCCACAGGAGTACATGTGAATTCGTTTACCCAAAGGTTATCAGTGATTTATTTTTAAATATATAACGCTGTGTCTCATTTCGACACCACCAGTAAGTTTTGTTTCAGTTTATAAGTATAGTACTTTGTGAATTCGTATATCCAAAGGTTATAAGTGATTTATTTTTAAATATATAACGCAGTGACTCATGCTGACACCACTATTATGTTTTCTTTAGTTTATTAGTATAGTACATTGTTGGAAACTATTTATTGCATTAGATAATATGCCAAAACTAAACTTGGATTAAAGTAACCTTCTCAATAATTCTTTATGTCCAAGTAAAAACATATTTTCTTCCTACTTATTTGTAAATATCCTACAATCTTGATATTTTAAAGGTAACCATTGTAAAGGTATTTTTAAATGAACTTGATTGTTTTGGCAGTGAAAATCTTTATGTAAACGGTTAACTAGTGAATTTTCTTTGACTTTATGTAAATGTTTGAATTAGTGTTATTAATGAGTTAACTGATATATATGTTTTACCTTTTGTTCTTTGCCTTTATGTAAATGTTTGAATTAGTGTTATTAATGAGTTAATTTATATATGTCTTACTTTTTGTTGTAACTTGGTAAAGTCTGTTACTCTTACTTCTGTTTTGGTTATTTTATAAAGTTGTAAATTTTACATTTTTGGTTTGTTTTAGCAAGGAAATTTTACCATAGCTGTTAACTTTGACTATATTTGTTATGATGTTGCTATCGAACTGTGTACCTTAATTATCTATTGTGTGAGTAAAGTATCCAACATATTTTTGCTATAATTTTATTTATTTGGTTCACCATAATCATAGTTGTTTATCTTGTGTCTCTGCTAGTGCCTATAAGATCTAGGGGTTTCCGGCTTATACCGTTTAAGTCGGTGGCGCAGCTCACTTTATATTTTTTTCTTCTACCCTCTACGGCTGAGCTCGGGCATAATTTGCCAGTAGAGAAACCGCTAGCAGAGTACTCGTTAGAGAACGAAAAAGACGTGGCAAGATGTTCGTATTCAAAATAAAGTGCGTTATAGAAAAAAAATTTGGTTATTCATAATTTTCAAATCAAAATATTCCTAGAACGGTATACAGTATCAAGTTTTACCAAGAGTACCTTTTTGGTGTAAAATTAAATGATGTTTAAGTTCACTTGAAATTTCGACTAATAAATCTTACCTGAAAAAAGTTATGTTCAATACTACTTGGTACGAACCGTGTAACTAGCGCCCTCTATGAGATTTAGATATAAAAACAAATTTATGGGATGTATCAGCTTTCAAAACATATTCGCATAAAATTTCATTGCAATGTTTCCAGTAGTTTCGGAAAAATGGTAATAAATGTGTATAAATTTTTTTTCTTCAACGCCCTTTATCTTGAATACGGATGGCGTTACGAAAATTTTTTACTAAGCAAACCCCAATTATTTTTTAGTTTTCTACCCATCCTAGA
Source organism: Agelastica alni (assembly GCA_950111635.1). Classification (NCBI taxonomy): domain Eukaryota; kingdom Metazoa; phylum Arthropoda; class Insecta; order Coleoptera; family Chrysomelidae; genus Agelastica; species Agelastica alni. Next base: position 85,499,169 of record OX467709.1, read on the forward strand.
GACGGGGTCACCTTATTTTGAAACACCCTGTATATTTAGGGTTATTTACTTTATATTACCTACCCCTTATTATCGTTATTATTTCTTATAGAAAAATAAAGTTTTACATATAAGGTATCTATTTTTGTTTAAAGTACATTTTAAGTTTTTGGAATGATCTTTTTTCCTGATTACAAAAATATTTCATATGTATGTTACCCCTAGCTCACTAGAGTAAAGTGCCAGGCGAAAAAACTAGTGAGCCTTTCGCCAAGGAAAGCTAAACAGCTTCTCGAGTTGGACAAGAAAGACTTGAAACTGGTGACGGGACTCCTCACTGGACACCGTCCTCTGAGGTATCACCTGAAAAAGATGGGCAAAACAGAGAGTGATAGTTGCCGCTACTGCGAGAACTTCGCTGAAACTGCAGAGAATTTGTTTTACGAATGCGCAGCATTTTTTTGCAAGAGGCTCAAGTTCCTGGAGGGAGCCTTCTTAAAGCCCTCTGATGTCAGTAACTTAGCTCCCAGGTAACTGTTAAACTTTGTACGAAGTCTCGGAATCTCGGACCTTAAATAGATTGAGGGTTATGCACAAGAGATCTGATAGATCAAGGTGCTTGAGAGGCCCTACAAACTACAATCTACGCCCAGCTCATATCTTTTTTAAGTGTCCCGTTTGAGATCATTTAAATAATGTATTCCCAAAATAGAAAATAAAGGAAATACCTAACACTCGAAATTTGATGAAAGTAATGGTTTGCTAGGGGTTAGGCTAAGAACAGTAAAGAGTTATGTATGGTCCCTCCTCTTATACGTTTGCGAGACATGGACGGTGGAGCAGGAAGAACTCCGGAAATTGAACGCCTTCGAAATGTGGCTGTATGGACGAATGCTCCGTACAGCCTGGACTACCAGATCAACAAATGCAGAAGTTCTAACTAAAGTGAATACCCGACCCCAGTTAATAAATACAATAAAGGTAAGAAAAACAGCCTAGCTGGGACACCAAATGCAACACGAGGAATTTGACCAATTACAGCTGATACTGGAGAGAAAAGTAGAAGGTAAACGAGGTAAAAGAAAAACCTGTCCTGGCTCAGAAATATAAGAGATTGGATAAACATGAATGGTAATGTTTATCAACCGAATGACCCTTTTCTGAATGAAATCTAGCGTGCCGAGTTCTTTGGCCGAATGTGGCCAGTGGTGGTACAAGAGTTTTTATTTCTCTGGAGCATCTGCCATGGAAATATCTGTAGAGTAATGTCTGGTCTGCAACTCTTCTTCTATGTTCTAGTGGGTGAATAGTATCTGTAAGAATTGAGCTGTTTATCAACCGAATGGCCCGTTTCTTAATGGAATCTAGAAGACGAAGAGAATGTTAGCAACATGGTCATGCCAAGACTTATTATTGGACACCGTGACTCCCAAAATCGAGATGGAGGGACTTGATTCAAGGGTATTTCCGAACATTGTGATGGAGTGATGTGAGGAATTTACTTTCTTGGAAAACTTGGCGCTTTGTGTTTTCTGGGCGATGAACTGAACAAAATTTTTGTTTCCCCACTCGACGATTGCTTCAAGATCTCTATTGATGGAATCAATCTGTTCTTGCCTGAGTCTATTTGTATCGTTTACCAAAATTGATTGATAGGATGTGGTTTTCAAGAGATTGTTAATTTGTAAAATAAATAGGGTGGGGGACAAACGTTCCAAAAAATTTAAAATTACAGTTTATTCCATAAAAAAATATATTTTCATTTTGTATTCCCTGAAATCTACACGCTATTGTACTTTTGATAGTATTTTAAAAAAGTTCAGTAATAACTGCATAACTTTTATATTTTCCTCATTGGAATGTCGGCTACAAGTTTAAATAAATTTAAATACGGTAAATAATCTTATTTGCGACAATTAAATACATGATCATCGTTCATAAACAACATTCATTACAATAATATTAAACAAATAAACGAGCGAGCCTTACAGTAGTCGCATATGACGTGTAACATTTAACATCTCACCTTAGTAATAAGCAATTTTAAAATTATATTCTGAACAAAATGGGTCAGGTATTATTTGAAATGATTTTTCATAACAAACAATAATTCTTTTTAATGAAAATTGTATTTTATTTAATTGACACTGACAGTGACAGAAATCAACCTCAAAATGATGGCCAACTATAACCGCGCGCTCATTCGTCAAATCAACTCTCGGAAAATTGGTTGACGTTTATTGTTGACGGGTATCTAACGGTCAACTATAACCGCGCGCTCATTCGTCAAATCAAATGTTGCTGTTACTGTTACACAGGATCACAAGTAGGATGTGGTGGGCTCTAGGATTTTCGATAGTTACTTGTTCATTCTGTATCTGAAGTATGTGTCACTAACAAAAATAATCATAAAATTATTTCAAATGTTTTCTTGTGTGCGAAATGTTGTGTGTTTTAACAAAGGAGAGCGTTACATCATTTTTTGTTTGCTCTGGTTGATGATGGTGCATCTTCAGATAAAATATTTTTCGCTGAGGCTCTATTTTCATGCAAAATTACACTGGTATGGAAAGTTTTTGTCACAAAGTCGCAACATTTTTTATCCTCCTCCGTTTTATTGTTATGACTTATTTATGATTAAATATTCTAATATACCTACATAATTTCGATTATCGGGGGGGGGGGGGTCGTGAAGGCTATGCTGCCTTTCAAGCACCTCGACATATCAGATCTTTTGTGCATAACCCTAATCTATTCGAGGCCCGGGATTCAGAGACTTCGTACAAAATTTATCAGTTTCCTGGGAGCTAAGTTCCTGACCGGAGGGCTTTAGGAAGGCCCCTTCCAGAAACTTGAGCCTCTTGCAGAAAAACGCTGGGCATTCGCAAAGTAAATGTTCTGCACTCTCTGTTTTTCCCATCTTTTTTAGGTGATACCTCAGAGTGCAGTGTCCAGTGAGGAGTCCCGCCACCAGTTTCAATAGTTTCTTTCTTGTCCAACTCGAGAAGATGGTTATTTTTCCTTGGCGAAAGGCTTACTAGCCTTTTCGCTTGTCTTTGTCCTGGCACTTTATGCCAGTGAGATTTCATTTCATCTGTTTCGCAGCGTCGTACCTCTTCTTTCAAGTGGGCTTTGAAGAGTCCACAGAAGAGTTCTGGGCCGAAAAAATGGTATATTTGCCACTTCTTTGGTTTCCTCGTTGTCTTTAACTCACTTGTGACCTAAAACCCACATCAGAGTAACCTGATTGTTTGCTGTCAGTTGTCTCAGGGATTGTTTACAGTCACAAGTCAGCTTAGGTCAGCTTAGACTAACAAGTGTATGACTTCAGAGCTTTTAGTTCTGATTGGCCATCTGATAAAATATAGATATCTGCCCTTCGGGTGTTCCTTGCGATGCACTCCTGGGCATACATATTGTCGTTACGTCTAGGTGTTATTTAGTACAACAGAATTGTTATTTGTAATAGAAAATAATGTTGGAAATAAACCATTGTTTAATCCAAAAAAAGTGTACTTGCTTCCACTTCGCATAAAACTTGGTCTTTTGAATAACTGTGTCAAAGCTATGAATCAAAATGGTTCGGGATTTGCTTATTTTAAAAATAAGTTCCCAGAATCAGTAAAGCTAAGGATAAGGGAACTAATTAAAGATAATAACTTTAACAGTCAATTAAAAAAGACCGAGAAATCTACTTGGACATCGTCCAAGAGTGTCAAAAAAACTAAAATTACAAATAAATAGTAGATGTCACTGAAAATCCATATTCTGCATTCCCTTATAGGGTTTTGCAAAAAAATCTTGGAGCAGTCAATGACGAACACAGCGAGCTGTTTCATCTGGACATTTTAACGACAGAAAAATGAAATCAGGGAAAGTGGGGTTTATACATGCTTGTAGACTATTGCTGGTCACTTACAGATATGGTTCTGAAATGCAACAGCAAAAAAATATGGCAAGACAACTGATACTTTCACTTTACTGTATTATGTAAAAAAACTAAAACAAGCCGTGTGGTGTCATTGGACACCCGATAGGAACCAAGTTCATTACGCTATTTGACAAATATTTTTTTTTATTTATAAATTTTGATCAAGGTATTTGGCAAAAAAATTAATTCGCGTATAATTTTTTAATGTATTTATTTATTTTTCAGCCGCTGTCGATACTCTTTTTGATATTTTGCAGGTGTTTTTTTATACTAAAACATAATAAATTGTACCTATATAGAAAATTAAATAGTTTTAAATTAGTTATATGCATATAGCAACAAACTATTGTTGTATAATTTATATTACTCCAATTTCTACTTACGTGCTCATTAATGATTTTACATAATTATCCATGATCGTTTCTGTTGATTCATTCTCCATATTTTTTAAATAGTTATTAAATAATTGACAAAGTAGCAAACATGCTTACTAATACCAAAACGATGCTTACTCAATAAAACATTGTGTCTACACAGTGACTATATAATTATTACGTACTGGGGGTCGCCTAGGGGTCAAATTTTATTTTTGTCAAAGAGTATACCTCTATAATCATAGCATATATTATTTATGAATCAATACTACTGTTTAACAAACTAAAGCTCAAATAAAATTTCATTTAGTAAAATTACAAGTTAAACAGATAAAAGTTTTGCCATGTCAACACATTTAAAAAAAAGGCAAAATGAACAAAAATGTATATTATGATAACTAGTGCTAATTTTAAGTTTTAATATTTGAAAATATTATAAACTTACCGTGTTCCTCATGTTTCATACTTAGGTCCATTACTATTTACCCTTTTATCAACGATATTGTTAGTTGTTTTCGTCATACTGATGCTTTACTATTTGTAGATGATTTGAAGTGTTTCAAAATTATTAAAGGTCATGAGGATGTTGGAGTATTGCAATTAGAATTGGATGACCTGTCTGAATGGTGCACTCTTAACGGTATGAAATTTAATGCCAGTAAATGTCACATAATTCGCTTTTGTCGTACCCAACACTTAATCACACTCAATTATAACATAAATGGTCAACTGCTAGGTACAGTCAATCAAATAAGGGATTTAAAAATAATTCTTGAAAAATCACTCACCCTCAACTTCTGTTGTAAGAAAGTCCATGAAAATGTTGGGTTTCGTTAAGAAAACTACTCGTGATTTTACTGGTGTTAGTTCAAAGCTGTGGGAAGAAACTTCACTTCCAGCTCTTTTCCTCCCCTAACCAATGAAGATGGAACACTAGCAACGACTGCCCAGGAAAAAGCCAATATCTTTGCGCACCTATTTGCTGGAAATTCCACTCTGGATTCTTCGGGAAAACAACCCTCGAACATTACACCTATTGACAGTCACATGCCCGAGATCACCTTTCGCCAACGTACTATCAGAAAGATTTTGCTGGGTCTCAACACCAACAAAGCCTGTGGATCTGACGGAATCCCGCCGATTGTTCTCAAGAAATGTGCCCCCGAACTAACACCTGTTCTTTGCAAGTTGTTCAACCACTCTTACAATTTGGGTGTATTTCCGTCCAATTGGAAAATTGCAAGAGTACAGCCAGTCCCTAAAAAAGGCAAAAAGACCCTACCTAGCAACTACAGACCTATCGCACTGCTATCTATTATTTCAAAGGTCATGGAAAAAGCCATCAACATCGAGCTCATGAAATATCTGGAAGACTCAGGAATTATCAATGATAGGCAATATGGCTTCCGCCATCAGAGATCAACTGGTGACCTGCTCGCATACGTCTCACATATATGGCAGCTATCTATTGAAAAGTATGGAGAAACTTTAGCTGTGGAATTAGATATCTCCAAGGCGTTCGATCGAGTTTGGCACCAGGGACTCCTCGCCAAACTTTCATCTTATGGCTTGCCCCCTCAGCTGTGTTCTCTGCTTGCTAGTTTTCTCTCAAACAGGTCTCTCCATGTAGTGGTCGATGGAGTTTCATCTGACACTCTACTCATAAATGCTGGTGTTCCGCAAGGATCCATTCTAACACTATTTTTACTTCACATCAACGACCTGTTGAAAGCAACTTCATGTCCCGTACACAGCTTTGCCGATGATAGTACCCTCCATACCGCTTTATCTTCCAGGGCCCCTATATCAGCCCGTGAAACCAGAAATGAACGAGGAAGAAATGTTAACAATATAAATATGGACTTAGCAACAATTCTCGAATGGGGATCCAATAACTTGGTAGAATTCAATGCAAACAAAACACAAGCATGTCTTTTCTCTAGAAAAGCCGATCTCACTGTGCCTAACATAACTTTGTCAGGAGTAACCATACCGGTGAAGTCATCAATATCGATGCTTGGTATTACTATCAGCAATAACCTTTCCTGATAAAATCACGTGAGGTCCATTGCCAAAAGTGCATCCCAAAAAGTTGGTTTTTTGTTTTGTGCCAAGAGCTATTTCACCTCCAGTCAGCTGCTTATGATCTATAAGGCACAGATCCGACCTGTACTGGAATACTGTTCCCATATTTGGAGTGCGGCACCTAAACATATCCTGAAGCTATTGGATTCTGTCCAAAAAAGGGCAATTCGTCTCGTCGGTGATGCCTCGCTTACAAACTCGCTCACTTGTCTGCAACACCGTAGAAAAGTTGGCGATTTGTCTCTATTTTATAGATATTTTCATGGGCATTGCTCTTCTGAAATATCAACAATCGTTCCTCCTTTGGCAGTCTCTTCGAGATTAATCCGTCAAGTTCAGTCTTCACACCCCTTCGTGGTCACTTTGGAGACCTGCAGAACATCACTTTCCAAAGACTCATTCATCCAACGAATTGCGAGGCTTTGGAACTCATTGCCTAGGGAGGTGTTCCCCGAGGCATACAACCTCCAGAAATTTAAGAAGAACACCAACTCCTACCTTCTTTCCCTTGGTTCCCACGATGTTCTCTGAACATTACAGGATATCCCTTTTCGTGGGAACCAGAACATATGAAAAAAAAAAAAAAAATTAAACTTTTGTATTTTTCCTTAGTTAGGTCACACCTTGATTACCTACTGTTCTTCTGTATGGTCTCCTCATTACTTAGTTTACATTAGGAAACTCGAACACGTTCAAAATAACTTTATACGCTATATTGCATTTATGCTACATGTCTATCAAGACTACGCTGTGTGGCAGCGTAGGAAACAGAGAGATCTTGCATTACTTTTTAAAATCATAAATGGTACATGTAACTGTCCTCAACTCTTTAGTAAAATTAGTCTCGTTTGTTCCAACAAGGACTACATGTAATTTAAAAGGGCTTGCCCATAAATAAATAAATAAATTACTTCTGTAAACCCCAATCAACTCTCAAGACCCATTTAAAAGTCTAACTAAACAATTTTTTTAGCCGTTTACGTTTTTATAACCAATAAACGTCACTGTCAACTTGTAGATGTCGAAAGGATCAGGAATACCAAAACAATATAATTTCATTTTTTTAATTAAGTTATACAAACCAATTGCGTAATATAAATTATCCCTGCCAATTGTTCTCTTTCTCTCTCTGCAGACAGTTATGTATAGGAAGAGAGATAGCGACTAACGCATTCTTATAACACAATTTTATTACGCACAGTTTAGCTGGCTACCGCCGGTTTACCGAAACGTTCCAAAAATTAAATCAGCCGTCACTCAAAAACCATACGTGATAGAAAAAAACCAGTTACATTTTTACCTATTGTAATTTTTGTGACAAAACATTCTTTTCTGTTGACTGTTGACCAGTATTATTTACAAATTTATTATTTTTTATAGAATGTATTATAGGAAATTACTACAACACATCTTCTTCTTCTTCTTCTTCTTCTTCTTCTTCTTCTTCTTTAGGTGCCCTGTCCTCCTCGGACGTTGGCAATCATCAGCGCTATCTGAACCTTGTCTACAGTTTGGCGGAACAATGTGGTAGTGCTCACTCCATACCATTGTCTTAAGTTTTTTAGCCAGGATATCCTTCTTCTAACCGGGCCTCTTCGTCCTTCGATCTTCCCTTCTATAAAAAGCTTTAAAAGTCGATACTTTTCATTCCTTAAGATGTGACCAAAATACTCCACTTTGCGCGTTTTTAGTGTAAACAGAACTTCCAGCTGCTTGTCGAGGCGTTAAAGTACTTCGGTGTTACGCACTCTTTCTACCCAGGAGATTCTTAATAGCCTTCTGTACGTACACATTTCAAAGGCCTCCAATTTTTGGCACAACGCATCTGTCAAAGTCCAAGCTTCCATTCCATAAAACAGTATGCTGAACACGTAACAGCGAAGCACTCGGACGCGCAGAGGCAAGCTTAAATTTCTGCTGCAAAGTACCTTACGCATCTTCAGGAACGAAGCACGAGCTTGTTCTATTCTGGCACGAATCTCCTGCATGCCGTCCCATTTCTCATTTAGTTGACACCCAAGATATTTAAAAGTTTCTACTCGCTCAATTCGTTGACCGTTAATTGCCAGGTGTCCGTCCACGTTGTTTGATTTGATGACTGCTAGCCACTTTGTCTTTCTCACGTTCAGGCTAAGTCCGGCCTCTGAGCTTGCAGCCGTCACGCGGCTTACCAGTTCCTGCAGTCCTTCCAGGGAGTCGGCAACAAGAACCGTGTCATTCGCATACCTCAGATTGTTTATATTAATCCAACGCCTCTTGAAATATCCTGTCGGAATACAAATTGAATAACAGTGGTGATAAAATGCATCCTTGACGAACGCCTCTCAGGATTTTGATCTCGTCGGACGCGGTGTTATCGATTCTTATGTGAGCACTTTGGTTCCAGTAAAGGTTGGCTATTATTCTAAGGTCTCGTTGTTCCAGTCCTATTTCTTTAAGAATGTTGATCAGTTTTTCGTGCTTAACTTTATCAAAGGCTTTTTCGTAATCGATGAAACATGCGTAAACGGTCACCGACATGTCCCGGCACCTTTGGATAAGAACATGTATGCTAACACATCTTAAAATCTCTAATTCATAAATACGATAATTGAAAACTAAAAGATTTTTAAGCAACAATAATTGTTCCGAAAATATGGCTAATTTTAAATAGTAATTTTCCTAACAAGTGCGGAAAGTGATGCTTTCCCGCACGCGACTGCCGGAAAGACTGCGGGAAAGACACTTTCCGCATGAGTTAGGAACAATACTTTTTCTACAAGCGTAGGAAACAAATTCATTTTTTCAATTATTTATTCATGCAAATGGAAACAACTAACAAGAGTAACATTTTCTATCCACTAATTATTCGTAATATTTATTGTAAATGTACAATTTGATGCATTATGTAAATTTATAGCGGAAGCCAGCATATTTTTTGAAGATGGCTGATTTCCTGAAGAAGAAGGTAACTCGGGCAATACATTATCGAAAGAAATCGAATGTGCAGGCACAGGCATCAAATCGTCGCCGATCGATATAGACGTGGATGGTTCTAAAATGCACCCGGAAGACGATGTAGTGTTCAAATTGAGAATTTTGTTGGACATTTCTTTTTTTCGATTGGTGGAGTCTTCTAAATACCCCTCTGCAACTGAAGTCGATTTCCATCCTCCTAGGCGTTTGATATTAGTTATACCCACACCACAGTCAGCAAGTAAAGTGGCTGAGGAACGCCTGAAGCTGTGACCAGTGTAAAGCTCTGGATTTTGAAGGCGCAGATATACTGCTATTTCGGAGGGTATCTTTCCTATGGTATTGATTCCTACACATTGCACAGTACATTTTCCACTTTTGTAATACAAGAATAAACGACGGTGAGGAGTCTCTTTTGGACGTAAATTTACATACTTTCTGTATACGTTCAAAAAATAACCAGCATTTGCTTCTTCAGATATCACGAAGGATCTAGAGGAATGATTTTTGGAATCCTTGATATTAACAATTATCAGGTTTTCTTTGTCGTCTATGTCGTCAATGGTGAGTTTTGTCAGCTCTTCTCGTCTGCAAGCACCAGCTAATCCAATAATTGCTACTAACTTAATCATAATTTTGAAACGTCTTCTTGAGTAAAGATTTTGGCCTTTTTCGGTCGAAAACCGACATTCTGTCTTTTAATGAATGCAGTTGTTTTGTAAAATTTGCTATTATCCAAATTTTGCTTTACTTTGAATACACTCTTCAACATTGAATATCTTGCCCATAAAGTGTTCGGCTTCCATGTTTTAGACATTTCTAGAAAATAAGCCAAGAATACTTCTTCTTTATTTGGTGTTTTCACTTTTTTATTGTTGCACCATTCAATAAAACTCGTGTATTGCTTCTCATACCTTTGTTTAGATTTCGTTGGCAATAACTCTAAGTTCGCATCTGTAGCTGCTTGCACGATTTCTTGTGGAAGTTCTTCATCAGATGAATAATCCATTGTGGCAATTTCACTGAATCGAAAATTTTATATAAGTAACGCTTTGTCTGTCACTCTGACAATTACAAACAAATTTGTGTATTGATCGGCATGACAACATCAATTGTTACCTACTCGTTATCAGATTTTCATAACAATACATTTTTATTTATCAATATTTGTTCATTTTTTCAATAAATAGTGCAAAATGATGGATGATTTTGAACAAACTCACTTAGTATTGCAACAAAAAAGCTTGAACTTTCATATTTTGTCACCCACCACTTATATTTTACGAGGATATCATATAAATGTTTTTCCCGCACAACTGTGGGAAAATGACACTTTCCAAACTGAATTGCGTGCGGGTAGAGGGTGAATCACGCAC